>JBAMHW010000005.1:16537890-16556226 GCA_037177495.1 Rhadinocentrus ornatus | reverse complement strand
CTGTAAAGTCCTCTGAGACAACTTTGTTGTGATATAGGGCTATACAAATAAACTTGACTTGACTTGACTTGACTCAATGACTCCACAAGGCGGCTTCTGATGGACAATGTCAGAGTGCAACAAGTGACAATACGGAGGTTTGTTGTTGGATGCTTTTAGGAAATATAATTGCAGACTTGCAGTTGGCTTGAATATGATCTGTTTGTGTTATTGAATATATTTTCTAGTCACAACTTGGTCCTAATGTGAAAAACGAGTTAGGTTTTACTATATTTAAAAAGTATCAACTCAGCAACACTGTATTCCCGTTAGCACAATTAGCATAACAAACGTTACCTGCGACGGACTGGTGACCTGTCCAGGGTGTACCCTGCCTCTCACCTGTTAAAATGCTGGGATGGGCTCCAGCTTACCCTGCGACCCGTAATGGCCTAAGCGGTAAGATAATGAATGAATGAACGTTACCTGTTGCTCCACGCCACAGACTTCTTCCCTTCCCTCCAATTTGCACCCAACAGGTGCAACCCATCTGGGTAATTGCAGAGTACAGGCAGCTTTGTAGCTGGCTACTGTCTGCTTCTTAGTGTGTGGCTTCTTCCCTTCTGGGGCTTGCAATATAGAGATGCACCGGCATGACAATGGAGTGTACTGGTGTGAGTCTGGATCAGGAGAGTTCAGTAATGCAGTCAATGTCACTGTACAGGATGTGTTATGATCCATGCTTTAGTTGTTGGCTTTTTTCTCATATCTCTAAGGGGCAATAAGCATAACCATTTCACTGCAAGATTTGCTTTAGTGCGCTGGCTGTAGACCAAAGCAAAGTGTGTAATGAGCCACACCTCCCTCTACCTCTTACCCCACTCGCCTTGTTCACAAACAAAAGTGTAACCACACTGAGCAAAACAGCATCATCATTTTGTGAAACATAAACCCCGTTATAACATTTATGTTGTTACTGTCCAGGAGAACAGTTAGCTTCGAGTCAAATTTAAGCTTCTTTAGCTCCTGCAGTGCTTTTCTCTTTAAAAATACAAGGCCAATGTTAATCCGGGTTATGTCACCTTCTCTATCCGACAACTTCTTCGCCAATGACTTTTTTTTTCTTTTTTTTTGTCTTTACTAGTAGATAATGTCTGTTTCTGGTTGTCTTCTGGTCAATGTATCGTTCTTCGCAATTTTGCTGCGAGAATATGCAGTGCCATTGCCCGCTGGCTAAAGCCTTTTTTTTAGGGAGGAAGGACCAAGGACTCCAAGTGAAGGGAGGAGGCAGCGATTGACAAGAACGCGTGGCCGAACCGGCTGTAAAAACAGGGCTGGAGCTCCACACAGAGAGATGGTGTGTGATGTCATGCTAAACTCCAGATGAAATTACACCTCTACTACTTCACATAGCCATTTTCTAATTCCTCCAATCTTGAAATGATTAAAATCTGCTTATTGCCCTTTTAAGAACACCTACTGTATCATTAACTCCTGTGCATGTCATACAGATATGGAAAGGACTTTTTTAAAGGCTTTTTGGTTAACCTGTAACATTAAAGTACATTAAGTAATTATTTTATGTTTTATAGATTAATCATAAATTAATTTTTACCAAAGTGATTTTACGCTGTATGAATCACTATAAAACTACACAACACTCTTGACTGGGTTTTATTTTATTACATTCATCTTTATATATATATATTAAAATATATATCAAAATAAATATGGTGCTGTATGGAGCACTCCGATTGGTTAATATCCACTACAGGAACATCATGGACCCCAAAATTAAAACAAGTTACAGTTTTGTGCTAAAGTTTCTTTTGAGGAACTTTTGTATATTAACAGGTCGTTTAAAGTAAATTCAGCTTCCTTAGGGTTTCGAGACTGTAGAACGTGTTTATTTTATAAAAGGTGGTGAGACACCAGGTTGCTTTTGATTATACAAAAAAAGGCATCCTTGCACAATTTCTCTATAAATTAGTTTGTTTTTTCTTCTGAATCTCTCCACCAGCTGATCTCTGACTGAACTTAATATCCACTGACTTTTCTTTGCAGATGATGATGATGAAGGCATCATCCTGGTGAGCCCTGCCCATCCTGTGGGTGAGGGAGCTTCTGTCAGTCTGAGCTGCAGAATGAGAGGACAAATCAGAGCTTGATGTCAGTTACAGGTGAGATTTAGTTTTACATGATTTGTTGTGAATATCTAATATCATTCTTTATTCTGACATGTTTACAGAGTTAATCTGTTGTAATGTGTTTACTTGTATATGAAAATAAACATGATGCTCAAACTGTGATTGCATTTGATTGATGTCATATCATTCTTACTGAAACATTTGTATCTATTTCATTCTAAATAATCTAGTGAAATGTACTAATATCTGTAAATTATGTTATTTACAGCCACTGTGTCCAGACCTGAAAACTCTTCATTTCCTCTGCTGCTGATTGTTGGACCAGAATCATGTTTATTTTACTGATCTTACTTTGTTGGTACAGAATGTCTAAAGGTGTGGCCTTTCCTTCTGATATTACACTTTTCAGATACACAAATTTCTTATGAGGCTGTTAATTGTAACAGCAGCTAAACTTCTTACAACACAAACCAGGTAACAACAAATAGTTTCCTTATCCTTTGGTGAGAAAAGGTTTTGCTACAGAGCAGACAGTCCACCAGTATGAAAACCAGCAGCAAGTTTACTCCTCTCTCCTCCACGGCCAGTCTTTCATCTCGTTCTACATGTTTTTACAGCTATGTGAAACATGGTTCGGTCGGACAACTCAAGTGACTGTTTATAAAAGAATATGATCGAGGTCCATCAGGCTTTGGAAAGAAATAACTTGATCCCTCTCAGAAGTTTTATCAGAGTTTATTCATTTTTCTTATCAGAATAACTTGGTACAGTCATCACATTAGGATGTTTAATGACTTTTGCATCCTCTTCATGAAATGGAAACAGACTGGAAAATCATGTTTTTATCCATGGAAGCAATTAGCACAAAAAACTGTAAGAATGCTGCATTATTATCCTGACTGAGGTTGTATTGACAGACAGATTTCCTGATAAAATGTGCTGACATGGTGACTCTGAGCTGCAGCCAGATGTGCAGCTGTTTACAGCTGTGTTTTCCTGACTTGCTGGTCTGGATCATGACTAGCTTTCTGATGTTAGCTACTGCAGCACTGATTCCATGTGCCCCCCTGTAACCCCCATTGTTACAGGGGTTATTTTATTGTTTGGTCATTTTCTCTTTCATTAAAGCTTATGTAGTCAAACCCATGATGAAATCACTCTGACAATCACTTGAGATGAACTATAGAATGAATTGTAATGACCAGAGTTTCATTGCATTAGAAGACATAATAATAACTTTACTGATTCCTGGTTATTAGATAGAAAATGTGTTTCTAGGTTAAGGATTTAGCAATAATCCTCAAACTTCCCCAGAATCAGCTTAAAAGAAATACATTAATAAATAATTATAAAATAATAATGATAAAAGGGATGAATTTAAGAACAACAATATGGTTATTATGGTATGGTAATTATCTCTATAAAATGTAAATACAAATTTTAAAAATGAAACTCAGTCTTAAAAAAACAAAGAAAAAGCACAAAAAAATATTAAAGATTTATTTTTCACTTTTCTGTCCTTAATAAAACCTAAAGTGACAGAAAATATTTTGTCGATGCTCAGCTCATGACAAAGGCTCATAAGTTCTCCAATTACTCCACCTATTATTATTATTATTTGTGTAGGGGAGTAAAGGGTTTCTTTATTAAGCATCAACAAACCCATTCAAATAAATTATGGGGAATGTTGTGGATGGCTGCTGTGCTCCATGAAATGTTGAATAAAGCTTAACTTGTTTAGGAGGGTCGGCTGCTGAAGGACTCCTTCCACTGACCGGTGAGCAGGATCTTTCATCACAAGTTTGGACTGAAACTGGACTGAAAAGAAAATAATGCGAATATCGCCACTGACCAAAAGCCCGTATCGCCGACTCCAGCTGCATTTTTCTTTCTTCTTAGTTGGCGCACAATCAGCTACGATACGCAAATCGATCTTTATGGCAAAGTGCTCAGGCAAGCACACACACAGGCAGCAGCATGCGCACAACTTAAAACAGATGAGAACTTTACACATAGGCAAACATGGCCCGAGTAACGCAGAAAAACACGTTACTGTAGTCCAGTAAAGTCATTTTTTTAAGTATAACGCACTACTTTACATTGTTACCCAAAAAAGAAATATCGTTACTGTAAAGTACTTTGTAACGCGTTACTCCCAACACTGAAAATAAATTATATCAAACACTTGACTTGAGCTAAATTTTATTACTTATACTATACTACTTATTTTAGATGTTTGCTGCGGCCTGCAGCATGTGAGAGCCAGATAAAATGCTAGCCCTCAAGTTCTGCTTGCTAATCAATTAAGTTACTTTTTCCATTATTACTTATACAGTATGCTTGGTGCTTGCATGTTCTTTTGTTTTACTTTATAGCCTGTGAACTCTTCAAACAGTGTCCCCCATCTCTGAGGTTTGTTGTTAGAATTGCTCAGTGGTGGGCCGTCAGTGCCAGCAGACCTTACCATCAGAAGCACTGGCCTACATTTACAACTTATATTCTAATTTTAGTCCATTAAATTTTATTCATTTATTCCCAACAATCTATTCTCTCACATGGCGAGGAGAGGTTGCCCAACCCCGAAGCTAGCTAACTTATCTCAGCCCGGGAAAGGGTTTGTTCGCCACTTCCAGACCAGTGCCTAGGAGCGGTACCACTGGCTTACAGCCTCCGAGGAGCATAGCAAATTATACCGCTGGGAATGTTTGTTAATTGCAAATGATCGACTTGGTGTTTGGGGTCACAGAGGGTTTGCAAACTTGAGCTGTCTGACCAAGGCAGCAAGGCATCACCAAGCCACTGCGGGGCCCTTGCAGGCTGCAGTGCTTTAGAGAACATTTGGGGAAGCCAGAGTTGATCTCGAACTGAAGGAACAAGTGCGCAGAGAAACAGAGCTCCACAACGAAAAGGTGACAAAAATAGGGAAATATTGAAAAGATTGATAGATTGCATTATATTTTTGGGTAAACAGGAACTTTCATTCAGGGGACATGATGAAAGCGCTGGACCCACAAATAGAGGGAACTATGTGGAGCTTCTTTGTTTTCTAGCCGAAAACAATGCAGACTTGCATTACCATCTGTCCACGAACAAAGTGTTTTATGGGACATCAGGGAGAATACAGAATTATCTGATCCATGCTATTGGTGACATGGTGAGAGAGGAAATAAAAAATGGAGGTACAAAAAGCACCCTTTGTCGGTGTTAAGGTGAATGAGGACGACAGACTGCGGTAAAGCCGGCCGCCGCTGTATTTCAAGTGCGCATTTACTCTTAACTTTGTGGTAAAACCAACAACCACAATGATTACTCCCGAATTTCAAAATAAAGCATTTCTCTTTCTTGTCTTGCAGTACCTTTCCGATAGCAACAACACGCGAAGTCTCTAAGTAACATTTAAATAAATAAATGTACTAAGTAAAAGTGCCTTATAGATAGAAAAAGAATCATTATCGTATGTATATAGAAGGTATACAGAATCTTTTTCTCATTTCTATTTTTGGTGCATCCGTCTCCTCTATCCTGCCTCCCTTTTTTGTAGTGTCTAATAATAATGTATTTCAATTGCTTTTCAAATATAATGTGCACACATGAACTTATTTTAAGCAAACATCGCCCTGACAATAACAACATTGATTCTGTACGGCACTTTTACATATTGATTTATTCTTATTGCAGATGCAAGATCAATTAAATGCTGTGTTATTGCACAGATACAGTGTGACACCTGTAAGAGATGGAACCATGAACAGTGTCTGGGGATGAATGCACCAACTCCAAAAGGCCAGAGCAAGCAAATGGATTTGTTTGGTCGGCAAGTAGTACAAAAGACGTAAACTGAGGATTCCATTTGTAGATGGCAGAAAACATGAATATTGTCTTCTTGTTTGTTCATTTTTTAGTGCACAGCAGACGATATAATGTGTAGTTTATCAATAACTGAACAATACTAATTTTTGGCTGTAATGTATAGATGTTAAACCATTTTTGTGTGAGATTTCCAATCACTGAATGAAATTTATCTAAATAGCATTTTTTTTCTTTTCAAGTTTGCTTAAATATCTAAATAGTGTAGTTGTGTGTTTGTTATTCTTTACATACTTTCATGGCTAACATTTTGGAATATATATGTATATATAATTTGTATTGTTCAACAAGTTCATTTTTAATTACAGGTGTTCATCATAAAATTAGAAAATGAAGAAAAACTTTATTTATTTCAGTAATTCCAATTAAAATGTTAAACGTGTGTAATGTCGACATTCATTCCTCACAGACTGACATATTTCAAATGTTTTGTTTTTTTTTCATTTTAATGATTATAACTGACAACTAATGAAAACCCCAAATTCAATATCCCAGAAAATTCAATACAAAAAAAGGATTTTTAGAAATGTTGGCCAACTGGAAATTATGAACATGAAAAGTATGAGAATGTAGAGCACTCAATATTTAGTTGGGGGTCCTTTTGCTTTAATTCCTGCAACAATGCGACAATGCATGGCCTTCAGCCTTAATGCATTGTTGGGTCTGGCATACCTTCCTCTTCACAATACCCCATCGATTTTCTCAGGTCAGGCGAGTTTGCTGGCCAGTTAAAGACAGGGATACCATGGTCCTTAAACCGGGTACTGGTAGTTTTGGCACTGTGTGCAGGTGCCAAGTCCTGTTGGAAAACAAAATCTGTATCTCCATAAAGTTGGTCAGCGGCAGGAAGCATGAAGTGCTCTAAAACTTCCTGGTAAACGGCTGCGTTGACCGTGGACCTAAGAAAACACAGTGGACCAACACCAGCAGATGACATGGCACCCCAAACCGACCTCAAGCAACTTGGATTCTGTGTCTCTCCTCTCTTCCTCCAGATTCTGGGACCTGGATTTCCAAAGGACCTGCAACCTTTCCTTCTATCAGAGAACATAACGTTGGACCACTCAGCAGCAGTCTAATCTTTTTTGTCTTTAGCCCCGGCGAGACGCTTCTGACGCCGTCTCTTGTTCCAGAGTGGCTTGAAAAGGATTGTGACAGCTGAAACCCATGTCTAGCATACGCCTGTGCGTAGTGGTTCCTGAAGCACTGACTCTAGTTGTACTTAGTACTTAGTGCAACAGTACAGGTTTGGTGAACTATTTATGAAAGAAAGTTATTTTATTCAACTTCAAATTTAGATAATGCTTTTTTTTGCTATCTATAAAGCACTTTGACATTGAATTACTAGAAAAGTACAGTACTTCTTTTTACTATGTATAAGGCACTTTTTTTATTCATTCATTCATTTATATTAATGTTACTGAGAGACTTTGCGTGTGATTGCTATCTGAAAGGGACTGGAAGACAAGACAGAGAAAGAAAAATGCTATATTTTGAAATCCGGGAGTAATCATTGGTGGTTGTTGCTTTTACCAAAAAGTTGAGAATAAATGCGCACTTGAAATACAGCGGCGGATACGCGAGAGGCGGCTGGCTTGACCGCAGTGACGACAGACGAGGGTAACGCGGCGCAGCTCGCCCTGGTCCTGCGCTATGTGACTGAGGCAGGTCAAGGAGCGGTTTGTCACATATGAAGACGTTACAAGTGGCAGGCGAGCTGATGACATTGCTAGACTCATCATCCGTTTCATGGAGGAATATGAATGCCTGAATAAAGTTGTGGCACAGTGTTTTGATGGTGCAGCAGTGATATCATTTAGATTAAATGGAGTGCAGGCCAAAATTAAGGAGAGTCTCCCTCTCCTTTTCTCCAGATCTCCAAAACGCACGCAGCTCTTGATATTTGCCAGCGTCGTCTTCCTCGTGTTGCACCAACTCGTTGGCAGTACACCTCAAGACTGGTTAGTACAGTTTTTGAGAAGAGAGATGCCCTCAAAGAGGTGTTCAACCACATTCTGGAACATCACGACAAATTTGATGACTCCGTGTGTTGTGCTGATGGACTTAACACGCGTCTGAGTGACTGAGTTTTGTTTTTTGCTGCAGCATTCAACGGCCTTTTTAAGAATTTAGATGTGGTTTTTAGAATGCTACAGAACAAATCACTGGATGTACAGTTCTGTCTGACAAGAGTGAAGGACTTTTGTGATGCAACTGAGAGAGGGGGGCCGGTTTGGTGCCATCTACGTCTCCACGGAGCGCATTTCGGGTGCTCCGAGCGCACGTAGAGGGCCAGCGCAAGAAGACGTTCGCGCTCACTACCAGAAACTTCACAACAGTGTTCTGGACAAAATTCTTTGCCAGATACAGCATCGACTTCAAGATCAGGTACAATTATTGTTTCTCTCTCTCCTCGACCACCAGCAGTTTCAGACATATCGAAAAAAGTTCCCACATACAGCCTTCTCCAGCTTGACGCAGAGCCATGGAACAATATTTGATCTGTCCTGTTTACAAAACACAACTGACGCTGATGTACGCTATGACAGACTTTGAAGGGAAATCTCCCATTGATCTCTTTAATTTTCTGCACCAAAAAAAATCTGAGTGAGAGCATGCCACAACTGTACAGATTGGCATGTCTGACTGTGACTATCCCTATATGCACAGTGTCGAGAGGACATTCTCCGCCCTCAAGAGAATAGAAACGTATGCCAGGAATACGTCTGGGCAGAGCCGACTTGCAGCCTTGGCCTCCAAAGGAGTTACTGATGGAGCTGAAACGCAGAGATCAACTCTACAACAGTCATTGAAGTCTTCCTGCGCAAAGAAAGTAGGATGGAATTTTTTAAATAAATAATCAACTCTGGTGAGTGTGATGTATTTTATTAAATAAAGAACGTTTTTTTCATTCCATGAGCTCAACACTGATTTTGAACTGCTCCAGATGACGGTATTAACCTCATTACTCGAATTGCGTCTCTCTGCAATGCAACGGCTTGTTATATTGCATTTTTGTATATTATTGATCGTTTCTATATTTAAGACGTGTAAGTGGTGGTATTAGGAAGTTTACTGAGTTTACTGAGTCGGCTTAGTCCCCACTGATGGCCCAGGTACAAAATACACGTCCCGCCACTGGAATTGCTAAATGTTGTCATTGTCTTTGTCATTGTCAAAGGTCACTTGTTAGGTATAAACAGTGGTTCAGACTGTTTACATTTGTGCTTTTGTCTGGAATTAAGACTTGACTAACTGGACCCAAGTTATTACACGATTCAACATTTTCTTCCAAATAGGAGAAAAAAAAAAAAAAGAAAACAGAAAAAACAAGGCATAAGCTGAAAGTTTATTTCTCTTAAAATCCAGAAATAATTATCAAAAACATTTCCACATACAGCTTGTTAATGATCTCTATTATTTATCGAAACGTATACATAAACAATAGATTAGAATAAGTAGCTAAATGGATTTAGGGGGGGACGGGGGAGGTAGCTATGGGAAGAAAATGGGACTTTTGAACAAGCACTTCAATAGTGGAACATCTAACAGCAAGCCAACCTGAATTTTGCCGTCTCAAAAGTTTGCATATTTAACCATAAATAACTAAATAGGTCAACATAAGTTTTCTAAATCCACTTCAACAACAACTGCAGGTCATATATTTCTTGCTGATGCCAAGTGATTAAAACAATTAAGTAGAAAAAAAAGTAATACTTAAGCCTTAAGCAGAGGCTAATTAAGTATCTAGTAATGGAAAACTAGAAATCATCGCTCTAAATAAGTGCTTCTCAACTGTTTTTTGAGCCAGCTACCCCCTATTTATTATCCAGGTCCCTTAACGCCCCCCGCCTTTATAATGGTACAAAGTGTCTTCCCAAGATATCAGGCCTAATGTTGATTATTCTGTGTAACATTATAAAAACCTGTAGTAAAGCTTGTTTGGTGAGAATAGAAATAATACATGCCATAATAATCAAAACTTTAAATAAAACTTATTTACAAACATCCATTTAAAAAAAATAATTACAAAGCATCCAATAAAAATGGTGATGTTGAACTTCTGAAAAAAAAAGTCACGCTTGTGTTTGACTGGGATAAAAACAGAACTTCATGCAAAGGTGGGATTGGAAAGTTGAGATATTTAATAGAATAGTAGCAGATCTTTTTCTTTTTTTTTGTTTTGTGAATTTTAGATGCGTTTATGATTTGTTTCCTATAGTTTTAAACTGCTTTGTGAAAAAACATCTTTGTACAGGGGATATATAAGATGTGTTAATTTCAGAATGTGTGATGAGATGTATTAATTTTAAAAGCACAATAAAAAAATAAAACACTAATCCTGAAAAGTAAAATCCTAAAATAAGGTTCCTTTGACCCGTCAACAATAAAAACACATTAAAAAGCACAAAAGTTTAACAAAATCATAAAGTCTGTCTTATCTTTGCAGTTTTGCAGTTATTCAGTGGATTGTGTGTTTGTTTAAATTGAATCACTCAAGTCCAGCTTATTTTCATAAAGATAAAAGATTTTTAGGATTGTGTAAACCATCTTCTTACAGTATAGGATCTTTGGGTCTACTTCCTTTTGATTGTAATTGCTGCTGCGCAAGTTTTTTGTTTTTGAAAAGAAAAGAATTTGATTGGTCAGTAAAGTTGTCAATCACCAACTGCCAAGCTAATCCCGCCACCCCAAAAGAAATGCCATCATCCCCCCATCAGTATCGCCCCAATTGAGAAGCACTGTTCTGAAGGAAGACACATCAGCATAACTTGACCAGCTCTGCATAAGAATTGCTGTATGAATCATTGTCCTTCAGCCCAAGGCCAGGATAGAGTGGCTGAGTGAAGCTGGTCTGTACTTTGTGGAGGAGAGTCATCATCTCATTAGAGATGTTATAAAACGACAAAATACCTGCTTTATAATCCAGGTAAACCCCAATCCTGGAGGATGGAGGGTCTGCTACTGCTGTGGTTGTGCTGTCATGTCTAAAAGTACAAACACCTTGTGAGCACTCCAAACTCCACGACTCCTTATTCATTCCAAACTCTGATGCCCTATTGATGCTTTTGTAAGCTACTGCTACTGACCAAGCACGACAGGTTGAAGTGACCTCCCAGTAACATCGCTCTGATAGACTCTCTCTACACAGCACCTGTTTCACATTTGTAAACCTGCCTGAATGGTCTGAATAAAATTTGCCATAATAATGTACTAGGTCATAGGTTTGACAAGTCACCCGTCGGTTTTCTTCAGAAATGGACAAATGTCCGTAAGCAGATTTGTTGTCCAGTGTTGGGGTACAGCAGCCTGGTGTAGGATGGGGGAGACAATATTAGCATCTTTTTGTTCAATTTATTGTTGATGAGTTGTACATTAAAGAGTTGCACATTATTCAGTTTACTCACAGCGCAAGAACTCTTCTCTGGTCTTTGGCACAGGTGGCAGAACAACATCCACAGCACACACTGATGACAAAAATATAATAAAAATGGAAAACATATAAATAACGCCCGTCACATGGCTTCACTACACAAGATAGTCAGATTAGCCTTGCATACCTCTGGCAGATATTTTGGGCCATGTGGTTGAAATGAGGTCCTCTATGTTGTTTTTCAGCTCGGACACACAGTTAGTCACAGTTTCCATCGAATGGCGAGGACGAACAACCGCTCCAGGTACCAGGTCTGGAGATTCACAGGGTGTGGAGAGAGTCTGGAAAGTCTAAGGAGGATTTGGTTAGTCCAATGTTTATCAACTTTTACTGAGGCTGGGCACATTTTTAAATGAGAAAACAAATAAAATAAATAAATCAAATAAAAAAATCCACAGGACAGCAGCTTTGTCAGCGAGTGAAAAAGTTTGTGACTTTTCAGTCCCCTGCTCCCCAATTCTTAGCAAGATTTAGGACAATTATTCCAAATACTGTCTCACAGTATTTACAGCTGCAGGAGCACCTGTCTGTGCCTGCTGGCTGCTTGGCTAGGCATAATGTGTTGTTGGTGGTCCATGCTCTGGAGTGTGTGGCTGTGCACGTTTCCCTGGCAACCAGGATCTTCACCTGTGCCTCATCTGCTTGGCCTTCCAGTCATTGTCAGATTGATGGTTTACCCGGTGGTAACAGCACTTGGCCAGATCTGAAACCAGGTTGTGCGAGTCATTTCCCTCAGCTTTGTCTAACTGTCGTTTGTTTGCTCCGCTCGGACCCGTCTTCAGCTGACCGCCTGACTTTCACACCAACTTCAGTCCTCTGCTCATCTCAGATGTTTTCCCACCAGTGGATTGAAATAGGGCTGCACGATTATGACCAAAATAATAATCACGATTATTTTGACCAATATTGTAATCACGATTATTATTCACCGTCATTCACCGTGCTTGGAAAAACATGTTTTTAATGCACCAATTATAAACAAACTATGTGGCAACAATTTTTAGTGAAAAATTTAACTTTAAATTAGAATAGATGATTAAAAAATAAAAAAAATTTGCTATAAATTTTTGAGAAGTTAATATAAATTATGGGGCTACATGTTACACATGGACCTCTCAGAGACAGGAGAAGGTTATAACAGGTTATTGTAAACACAGAACTCAAAGGATGTTACTAAGATAGAGCACGGGGGAGTCGCCCGGCTCCGCAGCCTCCCACCCCTGCTACCCGGTCTTGCCCGGCTCCGCAGCCTCCCACCCCTGCTCCCCGGTCCTGCCCGGCACTCCTGCGTCAGATGCCAGCTCCCTGTCTGTTGGTTCCGGTCTCCAAGGGGGTCAGGTTTTTCAGCCTGGTCATTGGAACGAAGGTGATCATCTCCTGCTCTGAATGGAGCTCGGCTGCCTGAGGACCAAGCCTCTTGTGAGTGCTTTTGAACGGGGGAGGGCTCAGCACAGCACCCACTCCTCATTGAGAAAAGTAAACTACGTTCCTTTACGTCCGTCTCCAAAAGTCTCCAATATCATGAGAAAAGGTTGCTAGATCTGTCGCTAGTCGCTTTGTTTGAAAAAAAGTCGGCTAGGGCGAGTGAAAACTCGCAAAATATAACGGCGAAGTTGCTAAGTGGGCAACACTAAGTACAACTAGCTGCCGACTGTAAAAGGTGTGCGCCCTTGTTATTTAGGCAGCTTCATGAAGCCTTGGCCTTGCGTTCGCCCCCTGGTGGTTGGCAGACTGCTGGTTGAGAATGTGCGTGATCAGAGATGCATGCAGCAGAGCTCGCATGATGAATGTAAATATCGTTGACGATCAGGTTCATTTAATTGGCCACCAAATTCGTGATTACGATCAAAATCCGATTAATTGTGCAGCCCTAGATTGAAATAAACCTTTTTCACTCAGCTCTGTGTCTGAGCTTGGATCCTGGTGTCACCGTAAACTCACAACATAATCATGTCCTCACGGTCATTTGGGAAGCTGGGGACTGAGAAAAAAAACTGTCTTTGGATAATAATAGTTAAATAATCAGACTTGTTTTATTGCCAAGTTATTAGCCAACTCTCTATTAAACGTGTACTACCTGAATGAAGTGAATGTGGTCATCGGTTTTAGAAAGCTGTTCCAGGTCTGCGTTTCTTTTCCTCAGCTTTGCGATCTCCTCCTCCAGTTGCAGTTGCAACTCCTCGGCCTGAGCGATGGCGGTCTTCTCCCGGAGCTCAATCATCTGCTTTCCTAGGTAGCGTCTTTGTTCTAGGGAGGCGATCAGCTCATCTATGATCACATCAATGGACTCCACTGCAGTCTGGCTACAACCCTGTTTACAGAAAGAAATGCAACCAGATTCTTCCCTTGAAAATGTCCCACCAGGTGGAAGTTAAATGTTTAAGCTTTATTAATTCAGAGATCTCGTTACCGAGTTAGAAACCTCAGAAAGTAAATAAACCAAGTACCTTTTTAGAATAAAAAAATTTTTAAGAATAAATGCTCTTTAAATCGATGCAGAGCATATGGTGGAACCTACACAAGTTACCTCACTGTTGTGAACTTTTCTACTCATATTTACACTGGTATGCTGCTTGCACTGAACCAAGAAAGAAAAAAAGAGAAAGTTACAGAAAAGTTTTTGATGCAACAACTCTACATGATGAGTCAGCTTGTGTTCAATATGACCTGATTAGGAGCAAACCTGATGCACTTACAACTTAAGATTCGACTGTTTTGTTCCAGGTATGGCTGTGCAATATATTGATTTTGAACATAAATTATCACAAAACAACAATATAGACAAAAAACTATTGTTAAAATGTTCTGAATAACATGCACGTCCCTAAAGCAGGGGCGGTCCCGTCCTGTGTTACGCCCGTGGTGAATGCTTCATCGTGGGACAATGAATAATCCTGTTAAATAATCGAAAATTCAATATTGACCAAACATAAATCATTATGATTCTTTCCATAATTAAGCAGCACTACTGGGGCCTTTCATTTAAGCAAAGCTGTATGAACTTCTTGCAGTGCTGGATTGGGTACCTGCATTTCTTGTCCCACGTCAGTCATTGGGAAGCTACAACATCGGCTACATAGTAGCTTCAATCTGATATTTAAAAATAAATTGCTTTTATGTTCACACCTTGAAGTCCTTCAGAGCTTGTAGCAGCTCATTCAGCTCATCTTTTCTCTCCTTGAGTCTGATCTGGACTTTCTGTTGATCCAAAATCAGCTGCTCCTGAAAGAAATTGTTGGTTTAAATTGTTAACTACAAGGAATAACTAGTAAAAAAAAAACACACAAAAAAGTAACATTTTAAAAAGCAGCAAATGCAGACTTTTATAACCATGTATATGTTCCTAAACTCCATCCAGTTTCATGCTTATGTTTTGCTGTGATTGTGTCTTTACCTGCTCTGCAGCTCTTTCTGCTGCAGCTGAGACCATCGAGTGCCTCCTGTGGGAGTCTAAAGTGCACAGATAACAGATGCACCTCCTATCTGTCCTACAGTAGACCTCCATCAGCTTGTTGTGCTGCGAACACATCTTTAAATTTAGTGGGACTGTAACTGAGACCAGCTTGTGTGTCTCAAACACAGGAACTCTATGGTGAGGCTGCAGGTGAGCAGCACAGTACGAGGCCAAGCACGTCAGGCAAGACATGGAGGCCTTGTTTCGCGTGGCTCCGATGCAGAAATCACAAGCAACGTCTTCTGGGCCGGCACAGGGAGAGGCCTGCTGGGTGCTTTTTCCCTTCAGCTTCTCCACAACCTGATGGGAGTATTTTTTATTATTCAACATTTATAACAAAGCTAGAAGGAAATCAAATCTTAGCAGGTTATGCTGCCTAATGTATCATGTAAACTACATCAGTCACATGGCAGATTTGCTGTGTGAAACAAGCTTTGTCTATTGTGCTAATCAAAATCCCACCAGTTATTTTTAACCTAAATTTATTTTAAATAGCATTGTTAGTTACACGCTAAGTTTAATTTATTAAAACTTTAATTAAACTTAGTTTATTAAAGTTTTAAGTACATAAGAAAAACAGAAATTATTTTTGAAAAGAAAATAGAGATCATGCACTAATGATGAACTCGTTTCAGCTGCTTCAGTTGCTACTCTTCAGTATGAACTGCGGCTCCAACAGTTTTACGTAGACATCAAAAATAAAAATTGCTACTCTTAGAAAAAAGTCCTTACCTCCGCCAGGATGTGGTTTTTCCCCAGAACAGGTCGAGGCTGGAATATTTCCCTACACTGAGGACAGCTGAACTGTCCCTTGTCCTCCTCCAGGTCCCAGCATTCTTCTATGCAGCCTCTGCAGTAACTGTGTCCACACTGGACGGTGACAGGCTCTTTTAGCAGGTCCAGACAAACCGAACAACAGAACTGACCCTGGTCCAGGTCCACGACATCCTCTTGCTGCTTCTCTGCCATTTTGGATCAATATTGCACGTGCAAACAGGAAAAGAGGCAGAGACGCTCTTAAGTTTCGTTTTCCCTGAGACTCGCGCGCTAAGTTGCGGGTCTCTCAGCAGCATTATGGGACAGGAAGGAGGCGTTTTTACTGATATCTGGGCGGACAAAATGTTTCTGTGCTCTTTTTTGTTAAGCGTGTTTAACCGATCGTTTTCTATCATGTTATATGTATGTGATAATCCTGACTTTGTACTTGAAAGAAAAATAGGCTGCTGCATTATACGACTACTTTAACTTTTCAGGCTTAATTTTTACATCTTTTGGCAAAGAAGATTTTTGTTATGCAGTCTAAAAAAGTTTCTAATGAAGAAGAAAACTAATCGAGATACAGGTCAGTTATATTTGCCTTTATTTGTCCAACTTAGTTATCTATGGGATTCAAAGAAATAATCTTAGGTGTGATTTTTTAAAATTTATTAATAATTTGTTTTATTTATTTGCTTTTTGGGGAGATGACGGTAACATGGGAAGATAAACTTTTTTCTACTCATAATTATGTTAATAATATCCTTTTTAAATTTATTTATTTACATGGTATTTCAAGCTTCTATAAGAATGCCAAGACATAACCTGACACACATAACCACTGATAATGTCTTTGTATCATAGACATGCAGATGTAAACTAAAATTCAGAAAACTGAAATTTTTATGTAGAAGAAAACAACCACATAGGAAAATCCATCTTAAAATGTACAACATGGTTTTTTAACTCTTAAATACAATATTAGTACAGACTACATTTATTGCTAATAATTTTCTTTAGGTATATAGTTTTGGAAAGTTTTAATCACAAACAAGAAAACAAACAAAATATCTTGGAACAAATACCAAAAGGAAAATAAGTATTTCAAATGTTTGAAATCTTTACAAGATATCAAAGTCTTAATACGTCAATAATAATGTATAATCATAAAAGTACATGATATACATAGAAATAGTAGTAATTTTTTATTAATAAATGTATTAATAAGAAATATATATATTGTTTAAAATGAACAGTAAATATAAACTCTTTTACCAAACGTTATGCTCTCAATTGTGTTGTATGGGTTAAACCATATTGTAATGTCACCGGAAGTGCTCGTCACTCTACACAGCTGATGGTGATTATAAAATGGGTGTGTTCAATAAACCCTGTGTTGGAAGATTGTGGTTGAACAGTGAAGATGTGTCTGGAGGTATTTCTTGTTTAACTAATAGAAATTCATGTAGTTAATCAGGCCTTTCATGTTGACTGCTGAGCGGAGCTCTGCCAGCAAACTCAATATTCTAACTACTGAACTACAAACTATTAACGTGTAAAATTTAACTAATATTGCGTTGATAACCCCAAACCAGTTATTTGAAAACTTATGTTAATAGATTCTCCAGGTCCAACTGCTCAAAAAAATAAAGGGAACACTAAAATAACACATCCTAGATCTGAATGCATTAACTATTCTTATTAAACACTTTGATCTTTATAATTGAATGTGCTGACAACTAAATCACACTAAAATTATCAATGGAAATCAAATTTATTAACCCATGGAGGTCTGGATTTGGAGTCACACTCAAAATAAAAGTGGAAAAACTACAGGCTGATCCAACTTTGATGTCCATCCATTTTCTGCCGCTTATCCGGAGTCGGGTCGCAGGGGCAGCTGCCTAAGCAGGGAAACCCAGATTTCCCTCTCCCTGGCCACATTCACCAGCTCATCCGGAGGGATCCCAAGGCGTTCCCAGGCCAGCCGAGAGATGTAGTCCATCCAGCGTGTCCTGGGTCTTCCCCGGGCCTCTTTCCAGTGGGACGTGCTCGAAACACCTCACCAGGGAGGCGTCCAGGAGGCATTCTGACCAGATGGCCGAGCCACCTCATCTGACTCCACTCGATGCGGAGGAGCAGTGACTCTACTCTGAGCCCCTCCTGGATCATTGAGCTTCTCACCCTATCTCTAAGGGAGAGCCCGGCCACCCTGCAGAGAAAACTCATTTCGACCACATGTACTCGCGATTTTGTTCTTTCGGTCACTACCCACAGCTCGTGACCATAGGTAAGGGTAGGAACGTAGATTGACCGGTAAATAGAGAGCTTTGCCCTTTGGCTTAGCTCCTTCTTCACCACGACAGACCGATGCAGCTTCCGCATTACTGCAGACGCAGCACCGATCCGCCTGTCGATCTCCCACTCAGAATCAGTAACAAAGGGCAGCCTTAGTGGACTCCAATTCACTGGAAACGATTCTGATTTACTGCCGGCAATGCAGACCAAGCTCTGAAACCGGTCGTACAGGGACCGGACAGCTCGTACAAGTGGGTCCGGCACCCCATACTCCCGGAGTACCCCTCACAGGAGCTCAAGGGGGACACAGTCGAATGCTTTCTTCAAGTTCACAAAGCACATGTAGACTGGTTGAGCAAACTCCCATGCCCCCTCAAAGACCCTGAAGAGAGTGTAGAGCT
>JBAMHW010000005.1:16522978-16537790 GCA_037177495.1 Rhadinocentrus ornatus | reverse complement strand
AAAGCAGTGCTCCGTCAACACTGTGTACAGTGGGGATGGGGGGCTGCTGACCTCGACTCGGGACGTTGTGAGGCGGTTGAGGGAATACTTCGAAGATCTTCTCAATCCCACCAACACATCTTCCAATGAGGAAGCAGAGTCTGGGGTAGCTGGTGCTGGGTCTCCCATCTCTGGGGCTGAGGTCGCTGAGGTGGTTAAAAAGCTCCTCAGTGGCCGGGCCCTGGGGGTGGATGAGGTCTGCTCAGAATTCCTTAAGGCTCTGGATGCTGTAGGGCTGTCTTAGCTGACACTCCTTTGCAGCATCCCGTGGATATCGGGGACAGTTCCCCTGGACTGGCAGACTAGGGGTGTTGGTCCCCCTCTTCAAAAAGCAGGACCGGAGGGTGTGCTCCAACTACAGTGGGGATCACACTCCTCAGCCTCCCTGGGAAGGTCTATTCACAGGTGCTGGAGAGAAGGGTCCGTCGGATAGTCGAGGCTCGGATTGAGGAGGAGCAGTGTGATTTTCGTCCCGGTCGTGAAACAGCGGACCAGCTCTACACTCTTTTCAGGGTCTTTAAGGGTGCATGAGAGTTTGCTCAACCAGTCTACATATGCTTTGTGGACTCGGAGAAGGCATTTGACCGTGTCCACCGTGGACACCTGTGGAGGGTACTCCGGGAGTACGGAGTGCCGGATCCACTTGTATGAACTGTCCGGTCCCTGTACGACCAGTGTCAGAGCTTGGTCCGCATTGCCAGAAGTAAATCAGAATCGTTTCCAGTGAGGGTTGGACTCTTGGAAGTCAGCTGATTTGTCAACGGGATAGGGTAGTTGTCCTCCTTCTTGTTAGACAAAATAGACCAAAGTTAAACCAGTTTCTCGTTGTGATTTAATCACCAGATCCACAGCATTCTAACGCTGAAATATCTCTCAGATTATAATTATTTTCTATCAATACGTCGCCCCGCTCCCTGGATAAATCATGTTATTAAACACAGAGTAATGTTACAGCAGTGCCAACGGTCCAGAGCACCTGCTTTTACTCCCTCTTTCTCTCCCTTCATCAGATGATCTCTGAGTCTGCAAGTCACAAAAACGGATTTCATACGATAACATTAGATATTACCAGTAGCTTGGTACTAAATACATGGAGGGCGCGCCTGTAACTTATTGACATAAAAAAGTAATAATTATGCATTGTTCTGTTCCTCATCACCTGATGGGACACTCGAACTTCACATTTATGAATCTCTGCGGCTTCCGTAGTCGTAACAACGCTCTTCAACGGTGAGGCTGCAGTAGAGCCCTACTCGGTTGCTTGTAATATATTAGCGCACCACTAGATGGGAGAAATTCTTACACACTAGGGCTTTAAGAATTAAATTTTTTTTTGCTGTTCTAAAAATTTTTAGGTTGTCTTTTTATCAATATTTGCCTTTCTCCTACAGTAGCATCCATTACAACTATATATACTAGTGATGGGCTGTTGAGCTGTTTTCAAAGAACTGGCTCTTTTGGCTCCCAAACGGCTTTTAATTTAGCATCTTTTGTAGCCCCATAACTTACATTAACTTCTCAAAAATTAATGGTAAATGTATTTTTTTGCATTATCATCTATTCTAATTTAAAGGTTAA
Organism: Rhadinocentrus ornatus; assembly: GCA_037177495.1. Lineage (NCBI taxonomy): Eukaryota > Metazoa > Chordata > Actinopteri > Atheriniformes > Melanotaeniidae > Rhadinocentrus > Rhadinocentrus ornatus. Next base: position 16,536,173 of record JBAMHW010000005.1, on the reverse strand, counting down.
TTTTTCACTAAGAATTGTTGCCATATAGTTTGTTCATAATTGGTGCAATAAAAATACACGTTTTTCCAAACATGGTGGATAATCGTGATTACAATATTGATCAAAATAATCGTGATTATTATTTTGGTCATAATCATGCACACGGAAGCGACATCGCTGCCTTGCTCCAGCCAAGCGACAAGCGACATTCGTGCATGTGAAATGGCACGCTCGTTTACCTAGACGTGCACACGGGGGCTTACGACACAAAGAAATAGAAAAAGTGAGTCACGACTAAGCAGCCCACCAGCTCCCAGACACAGAGAAAGATAACAAACGTTATAAACCATAACTTTTTTTTCTCACCAAAGACCAGCATTCAGTTAACACAGTGAACAACCCGGGATTTAAGAAACTCATCCACACTTTGGACAAACGACATCACTGCTATCTTGTCACTATTTTAATCGTGTCTCTCTCTGCCCTCTAAGATGAGCGTCATGAGGGTGTTGTGAAGGACGTGGCTACAGTCCAATGTTTCGCCACCGCTACGGACCTGTGGTCCATAGCGCACCATAGATCCATATATAACGTGGATTTCAATGTGAAAACGAAATATTTCCAGGCTCATTTATTCCACATCACACCAGGCAGAACATAGCTGCTGCTGGTCTGAGACAAGGTGGAAAGAAACTATTCTGCATTACCAGAGACCACGCTTCTAATGTCTTACATTTAATATAATATAAATATATTGGAGCATAATTTGGCTAAAACAACCAGATTTTATGCCAGCACAGTTGAATATCTATGCCTCCCCCCCCTACATGCACTGCGCTTTCCTCCATCACAAGAACTGGTGATTTCTTCAGCCATGTAGTACTGAGGCCACACTTGAGCTTCCAACTACATAGAGTCAAGTAAGTTTTCATAATATTATGGGGTAAATTTATACATCAATTGTAAAATATTCTGAAAAAAACTCCAGTTGTTAACTATATATCTGTTTATGTCATTGCATTAATGTTTATAAAAGCTTTTTGTTATCTTATTTTACAAAAAATTGCACGTTTGCCATCCGATGTGTGGAGGCATTTTACACAAACTAATGTTGAAGGAAAGTCTTTGTATGTGTGTAAATATTGTGCAAAGATGTAAAGAATGCTACAAAAATGCAGTAGCATAGTGCCAAAAATTTCCTGAAGGCTCAAAACATATATTAACAAAATTCCCTAACTTAACTTCCCATGGAATGTTTCTAGACATTTATCGGAAATTTACTGGAAATTTTCCTCCCCTATGCAACCCTACTGGGGACTGAGAAAAAAAAACTGTCTTTGGAGCACAGTGTAAATTACAAATAGTTAAATAGTCAGACTTGCTTTATTGACAAGTTATTAAACACTCTAATAAACGTAGACTACCTGAATGAAGTGAATGTGGTCATCGGTTTTAGAAAGCTGTTCCAGGTCTGCGTTTCTTTTCCTCAGCTTTGCAATCTCCTCCTACAGTTGCAGTTTCAACTCCTCGGCCTGAGCGATGGTGGCCTTCTCCCGGAGCTCAATCATCTGCTTCCCTAGGTAGCGTCTTTGTTCTAGGGAGGCGATCAGCTCATCTATGATCACATCAATGGACTCCACAGCAGTCTGGCTGTTCACAGAAAGAAATGCAACCAGATTCTTCCCTTGAAAATGTCCCACCAGGTTAAAGTGAAATGTTTTTAAGCTTTAATAATTCAGAGATCTCTTTACCGAGCAACAAACCTCAGAAAGCAAATACACTAAGTACCTTTTTTAAAAAAAAATAAAATAAAAAAAGTCCTTTAGATTGATGCAGAGCATATGGTGGAACCTACACAAGTTACCTCACTGTTGTGAACTTTTATGCTCATATTTACACTGGTATGCTGCTTGCACTGAACCAAGAAAGAAAGAAAAGAAAAAAAAAGAATGTTTTAGAAAAAAAAAATTTTATGCAACAACTCTACATGATGAGTCAGCTTGTGTTCAATATGAACTGATTAGGAGCAAACCTGATGCACTTACAGCTTGTTAGATTCGGCTTTTTTGTTCCAGCATGACTGTTCAATATATCGAATTTGATTTTGAACATAAATTATCACAAAAACAACAATATGGACAAAAAACTATTATTAAAATGTTCTGAATAACATGCAGGCCCCTAAAGCAGGGGAGGTCCAGGCCTGTTACGTTGTGAGTGAATGTTCCATCCTGGCACAATGAGTAATCCTGTTAAATAATCAGGAATTCAATATTCAACATAATCATCATTGTGATTTTGTCCATAATTAGGCAGCACTACCGGCTGTTTTATTTAAGCACAGCTTTATAAACTAAATTCTGACATATATCCATGCAGTGCTGGTTTGGATACTGCATTTCTAGTCCCACGTCAGTCATTGGGAAGCTACAACATCGGCTACAAAGTAACTTTCATGTGATGTTTAAATATAAATTGCTTTTATGTTCACACCTTGAAGTCCTTCAGAGCTTGTAGCAGCTCATTCAGCTCATCTTCTCTCTCCTTCAGTCTGTTTTAGACTTTCTGTTGATCCAAAATCAGCAGCTCCTGAAAGAAATTGTTGGTTTAAATTGTTAACTACAAGGAATTACTAGCTAAAAAAAACAAAACAAAAAAAAAATCTAATTTTAAAAAGCAGCAAATGCAGACTTTTATAACCATGTATATGTTCCTAAACTCCATCCAGTTTCATGCTTATGTTTTGCTGTGATTGTGTCTTTACCTGCTCTGCAGCTCTTTCTGCTGCAGCTCAGCCCATCGAGTGCCTCCTGTGGGAGTCTAAAGTGCACAGATAACAGATGCACCTCCTATCTGTGCAACAGTAGACCTCCATCAGCTTGTTGTGCTGGGACTGTAACTGAGACCAGCTTGTGTGTCTTAAACACAGGAACTCTATGGTGAGGCTGCAGGTGAGCGACACAGTACGAGGCCAAGCATGTCAGTCAAGACATGGAGGCCTTGTTTCGCGTGGCTCCGATGCAGAAATCACAAGCAACATCTTCTGGGCCGGCACAGGGAGAGGCCTGTTGGGTGCATTTTCCCTTCAGCTATTCCACAACCTGATGGGAGTATTTTTTTTATTATTCAACATTTCTAACAAAGCTAGAAGGAAATCCAGCACAAGTTATGCTGCCTAATGTGTTATGCAGTCGCATGGCAGATTTGCTGTTTGAAACAAGCTTTGTCTATTGTGCTAATCAAAATCCCAATTATGATGTTTTCCCAAAAGTATTTGTTTTATTTTTACCTAAATTTATTTTAAATAGCATTGTTAGTTATGCACGAAGTTTAATTTACTCAAACTATAATTAATCTTTGTTTATTAAAGTTGTAAGTACATATAAGAAAATTAGAAATTCTGTTTAAAAACACAATAGAGATCACGCAGTGATCAAGATCTAATTTAGGGGCTTCAGTTGCTACTCTTCGGTATGAACTGCAACTCCAACAGTTTTACGTCGAGATCAAAAATAAAAATAGCTACCATTAGGAAAAAGTCCTTACCTCCACCAGGATGTGGTTTTTCCCCAGAACAGGTCGAGGCCGGAGTATTTCCCTGCACTGTGGACAGCTGAACTGTCTCTTGTCCTCCTCCAGGTCCCAGCAACCTTCTATGCAGCCTCTGCAGTAACTGTGTCCATACTGGACGGTGACAGGCTCTTTTAGCAGGTCCAGACAAACTGAACAACAGAACTGACCCTGGTCCAGGTCCACGACATCCTCCTGCTGCTTCTCTGCCATTTTGGATCAATTTTGCACGTGTAAACAGGTGTTAATCATTCTCGTTTCTTCCCTTCTGATCGTGGTTGGAAGACATGAGCAAGATCAGTCTTCTCCGAGGCTGCAGGGGCAAGACTGGCGGCATGACCTGCGAGAAAGACTGTCAGCGTTAGTGTGCGAGCGACATGGGCGGTAGTTGATTTTGAACTAATACTCTGCCAGCCCCTCCAGCCACCAGGCTAACTGACCTTCTGGCTCTTTCATCCGTGTCAACCAGCGCAGGCTGCTATGGTCTGTACGCACCTTGAAAGGCCGTCCGAGTAGATACTTTCGGAAACGTGCAGTGAAGTTAACAATAGCCAGCAGTTCTCGTCTCGTAGTACCATAATTCTGCTCAGTTTTGGCCAGTTTATGGCTCCCATAAGCTAGCACACGTTCCGCACCATCCTGCGTTTGTGAGAGAACGCTGCTGATTCCTGTATTACTGGCATCGGTGTCATTTCACCATGGTCTAGTGGGTAGCCTAAAACAGGAGCCATGGTAAGGCGGTCCTTGAGCATGTCAAAGGCAGCTTGATGTTAAGCATGCCACTGGAAACGTCCATTTTTCTTAGTCAGATTGTGTAATGGTTCCACAATGAGGCAAAGTCCTTAACAAATCTGCGGTAATAAGAGGCAAGGCCTATGAAACGTCTGACCTCTTGCACTGATGTGGGAGGAGGCCAAGCTTGGACTTTACAGACCTTGTCAGGGTCGGTAGCAACGCCATGCTCACATACAATGTGACCTAAGTAGGCAACTTGGCAATGTAACAAAGAGCATTTAGTTGCTTTCAGTTTAAGGTTCACCTGTTTGAGCCTTTGGAACACTTGGCTCCGCCGCTGCAGCATCTCTGGCACGTTCCTGGCCAGCACAATGATGTCATCCAAGTAGACAAGACAGGTCTCCCATTGCATGCCAGGACGCAGTCCACGAGACGCTGGAACGTTGCCGGCGCATTACATAAGCCGAACGGCATAACGTTCCACTCGAATAATCATTTTCGAGTGCAAATGCCAGCTGCGCGGCGGGCCCATGGTGTTAACTCGACTTGCTAATAACCTGAAGCAAGGTCCAGGGTGCTGAACGTTTGGCGGTGGCGAGCGTATCCAGGATGTCCTGGATGCGGGGTAGTGGGTACGCGTCGGTGATGGTGCGGTCGTTGAGGGCCCTATAGTCTACAAAAAGACTTTTTTGGCATCATGACAATCGGTAAAACCCAACTGCTGTGACTAGGGGTGGCAAGGCCTCTCTGAAGACTGTCGCTAATCAGTGGTCTGCGTGATGTTGTTTGTCTCCAGCCATCAGATGAGGGAACTGTTTCACAGGAGCTCCAGGCCGGGTCACTATGTCATGTTTCACCAGACCAGTCCGTCCTAAGTTACCAGCTCCCCTGAAAAAAGACACTTTCATAGGTACACAACAGGTTAGACAGTTTTAGCTTTTCATCATTATTAAGGTCTGTGGAACTCTGGACATAGAGTTCCTTGAGATGTTCTGGGACTGCAGGGGAGATGGCTGAGAAGTCTGCCCCTGTGGAAACACTGGGCGGGGGCAGAGCTCCTGCTGACGGAAGACAGCCTGCAACGGCACCTTCTTTTATGGTGACAGCCTCGTTGCCAGGGTTAAAAAGGCGTAGTGGGACAGCATTTGTGGGCTGAGCACTGATGAGAACCCTGGCAATCAGTATTTTGTGCTTTTCAAGAAACCATTTTTTTGGGCAAAGCACCATGTCTCCCTGAACTGTTTGGTTCCAATGCACAGTGCCTCCAACTAGGTACTCCTGTCCAGGTTCAACCACTACAGTTCTGGATACTCTCACCGCGTGGTTCTATTTGTGACCCCAACCACCACAGTTATGGCAGCGAATGTCAACCTTTCTAGAGTTCTGTGGCTGCTTTTGCATCTTTGTAAACATGCGTGGGACAGAAGGATCAGGTGAGGTGCTAGCAGCTTCTGCAGCAGCAGTTCCAGTCTCATTTCTGTCTCTCTTCCTCACAACAGCGGTCCAATGCACAGTGCGGTCCGTAAAATTACTGCCCCCTGGCTGCATGACTCTAGTGACGTATGTCCATTTGTGAAAACTTCAACTGCTATAGCATCCTGTTCAGTCTCTGACCAATCCCAATAAGCTACAGCTACTTTCCCATAAATATCATCCCGGAACACATGAAGAGGTTCACCAGATTTGCGTACTCTTTGCCTTAGCTGCGGCGTGATCCGACAAAGGGCCATAAGCTGTTTCGAGTTCCTCCAGTAGGCGGCGATAGTCCCATTTGGATGAACGGGGGTTTCTGTGGACTATGGCACCGGCAGCTCCTACGAGGCAGAATTTAGACAGCCATTGTCTTGGCTGACCAGCGATTCACTTCAGCACAGCTCTCGAATCAGTGCAGAAACTCTCTCCATGGTGTGCTGCCATCATATTACCCAGGATGTAACGTGGGGACTCTCTTTAGAGTCGTAATCCTCATCGCTGTCTGATTGGGAAGGCCGTCAGGGTGTAGAGCAGCTATTATGTAGATAAAAGGCAAAGATGTTTCTGCCGGGATTGTCCACTTTTAAATATCTTTTCTGCATTCATGCAGGGATGTAACTGGGGAAGTGTGTCTGCTTCTGGGTTGGAAGTAGCTGGTGTGCTGTGTACAAAACCTTCCAATATGTGCTGTGGAAAATGGGTTTGTGTCTGCATACTGCACCTTTAATGACACACTTGGAGCAGGAGAATGGGGAATATAATGGCCCGGTTCCCCCGTAGGGCCATGAAGTTGCTTGTTGGCTTTGCAGAAGGGGTTTATGGGGGCCAAATGATCAGGGTTGTTGACTGGCGTGAACACATTTCGGCTATTAGCAATTGTGCTAGTGCAGCTTTCATTACACAGAAATGGGTTGAAATGTTCACAATTCTTTACAACTTTGCATCCATAAGCTTCCATGGTGCCCTGTCCATTATTCTGGACATTGGTTAACGACATGAACGGGTTTGAATAATTAGTTTCCATGTTATAAGCATCAGCGAGCGGCCGCCATGTTATTTAGCTCGGAGATGCTACCATCGTATTAGTGTAACAGTCCCTCGGCATTAGCCGTTATTGTCATCTTAAATTAGGTGCTCACCACTCCTTTAACAATGTGGAAGTCCCTTTGTGGTTGCCAGTGTTAACCATTCTCGTTTCCTCTCTTCTAATCGTGGTCGGAAGACATGAGAGAGATCTGTCTTCTCCAGGGCCGAAGTGGAGTTTGCTTCGGGGTTAATTCCCTAATTACTCTCTTTATTTGCTTCTCACGGTGAACACAAAAATAAAGGGGCAGCAATTGCGCTGAGAAAACGGCTTTATTTTTGGGACTGCCTGCTCCGTCTCCCTCCTTCTCCCTTACGCACTCTTTTTCTTCTTCATGCGCTCTCTTGCTGCGTGCACATTCACTCGCACACACACTGAGCTGCTAGAACACACACACAGAGTTTGACACATCGCATAACACAGGAAAAGAGGCAGAGAAGCTCTTAAATTGCGTTTAAAACGCGCGCACAACGGGGCGTGTCTCTCAGCAGCATAATGGGACTGGAAGGAGGTGTTTTTTTCTCTGCTGATATTTGGGTGGAGAAAATGTTTTTGTGCTCTTCTTTGTCAAGCATGTACATTTGGACGTGTTAAACTGATTGTTTTCTATCATGTTACTTGAATGTAATAATCCTTACTTGCTATTTGGCATAAAAATAGGCTGCTGCGTTATGGGACTACTTTTACTTTTCAGGGTTAATTTTTTTTATCTTTAGGCAACGAAGATTGTTATCATGCAATCTAAAAAAAATTTCAATGAAGAATAAAACCATTATATATGTGCCTTTATTGGTCAAACATTAGTTTTCTCTGGAATTCAAAGAATGAATCTCAGGTGTATTTTGGGGATTTATTTTTTAATTTTTTAATTAAAATTTTTTTTATTATTTTTTTTTTGCTTTTTAGGAACATGACTGTGGCATGGAAAAATCTACTTTTTTCCACTCATAATTACATTGATGATATCCGTTGTTTGTTTTTTTTTAATTTACAGGGTATTTCAAGCCAAGACATGACCTGACACGGATAACCACTGATAATGTCTTTGTACCATAGACCTGCAGATTGGAACTTAAAAACAGAAAACTGACATTTCAATGTAAAAGAGAACAACCACATAAGAAAATCAATCTTAACATTTACAACATGGTTATTAAACTCTTAAATACAATGTTAGTACAGACTAAACATAGTGCAAATCATTTTCTTTAGTTATGTAAAATTTTGGAAGTATTTCAAATGTTTGAAATCTTTACAAGATATCTAAGTCTTAATATAAGTCAATAATGTATAATCATAAAAATACAGAAAATACATAGAAAGAGTTGTAATTTTCCTCTTTTAATTTTTTTAATAAGAAAAATATATATTGTTTGAAATGCACAGTAAATGTAAACTCAATATTCTAACTACTGACAAACTATTATTGCGTAACATTTCACTAATATTGCATTGTTAACCCTAAACCAGTTATTTGAGAACTTTTGTTAGTAGATGCTCCAGGTTATATATATTTATAAAAAAAACATGTATAAACGACTTCATGTGACATGGTAGTGTATATACTAATATTTAAAAATGGCAATATTTTTAAATGATTCTTCTTACATTTAATTTCACCACATATTATGATGAGAGTGAGCATTTTCCATTAAGGCGATTATTTATTTTTCCAAATCCAGCATTACTGCTGATGAGTTAAAGTCTTCTTCTTGGCTTTTTGTTGATAGTTGACATGCAACAATTTGGTGCATTCCCTCTTCCAGCTGGTCAGGAAGTAAAAGTCTGAAAAACTTTTCACACATTCCTTTTTAGCATATTTACATAAAATATAAAAAGTCACTGTGGATTTTATCCATGTTTTATTTTTTGTTCTGAAATGCGCCTCTCCCTGACCTTGCCGAGTCGTTCCATAAAGCACCTACAGCTTTCTGAGCTGCATCCTCTGGAGTTTCTGCTCTGACAGCTGCATCATATCCCACTCTTCCTCCCTTCATGGCCCCTTGTAGAGCAGCAGACATTAATATCCTTCCCTGAAATGGTGCAGCTAAATCTGAAGGCTGCTTTAAATTCAGGACAATGGAGGAAGCCTGTTCAGCCAAACCAAGTAAGGCTCCTAACAAAACACCTGCAGCAGTACCCACTAACTTGGTCAGTAACTCATCAAACACATTGGTCGTAGCTTTGCTTCTGATTGCCTCTGGTGACATATTTCTTGTTGACTGTCTTATGTTATCTTCCTTCTTCTGTATTTCTCTTCTAACTTCTTTCAGCAGCTCGTTGGTGTAGCATCTTTCATTATTTGCCTTGATTATCTCATCAATTGTCCTGAGAAGCTCTGCCACTTGAAACTGATTGCTCCTGTACTGGCCTTGGTCATTAACTTTCCAGTATTTATTATCAACCACATGGCATCTTCCTCCACATTTCCTCACCAGATCACTCAACCCTGCATGATGGCTGACAAACTCCTTAATTTTCATTCCATCTGGGAGCTGATCTCCATGAGTAAATACAAGTGCAGCAAATTTCAGGGCATCCTCTGAGAAATAGTCACATATTTTTCTAATAACATCTATCTCCTGCTGTGTGTATTTGTCCACTTTAAGCACGATGAGAAAAGCATGCAGTCCAGGGGCACACTCTGTAATACACCTGACTATCTCAGTCCTAAGTAAGTCCTCAGACCCACTAGTGTCGAAAAAGCTGAGAGTGTCGATCAGAGTGAGGTTTCTTCCACTGACACGCTTGGTTTCTACTTGAGACAGACTGGTTTCAGTAGTTGGAGAATGGTTTATCTTGAAAACATCCTTTCCAAAAATGGTATTAGCCAGGCTGCTTTTCCCTGCTCCAGTCTTCCCCAATAAGACGATCCTCCTGGAGGTTGATACTGGAAGACAGAAATGGTAAGTGAAGTGCCTTTGCTTTCATTTTTAAGCTGTGACACACCTTTATTGAATTAACAGCCCTCAAATGCAAACTGAGCTTCCTTTTACATTCAGTACCACCCAAAGGTTTGGACACACATACACATTAAATCTAATGTGCAAATATACTGTGTATTAAATCCTTGAAAGTCTTGGAAAAAAAAGGTTGAAAACCAGAGGTCAATTCAATCTATCCCCTGAGGTACATTAAACCTTCCAGTTCCAGAGTACTTGAGAAAATAAAAAATAACAAAAATATTATCTATGTAAAATTGATAATAATGTTGTGATTTAAATAATATACATATATGCAATTTTGCAAACTAAAACGTTTTTGCAGTATTCAGTTTGATTTAACATTTACATGAAACATTTTTTTTCTGATAAGGCTTATAATCTCAATGCTATAATATTTATGAACATGTTCCTACTCTTCCTGAAAGGGAAAACAACAGGAGAGGAGATCTTTGCTGGTAACACATTTTATCATGAAATCGGTAAAAACTTTTAGTCATGACAAAAGGTTTGCCATGAATTTAGTTAGGGATGATTAACATTTAACATATTTAAAGTGTGTCCTTTTCAAATGTTTAAAATATAAATGTGTTTCTTTAGTTACAAATCTTAATAAATCAGGCCCTAATGGCACAGCATTGCGTTTACTTACGTTTCTAACCAAAAGATTTCATTGGTTTGGAGGTACTTGGCTGAGAAAATATTCCACAGGGGGTACAATCTTGAAAAAAGTTTGAGAATCACTGCACTGGATCAATGGTGCCAACATGCACCATCACTTGTATTGTCAGCAATTTCTCATTAATGATTGATTGCGTGTAATTCTGTGGGGTAAATTGTAATTTACCGTGGTAATCTATGGAAGTTTTCCAGGTATTTATATCTCGTCCTCTACTCTCTCCTGCTCCTTTGCAACATGCAATGCAGGGTTGAGCCCTCAACACGTTAACACTGTTATTAAATCTGTTATTAAAACTAATAATAGTAGTTCTAGCCTTGTTGTTATTAGTCCATATTCTATATGCAGGATTTTCTATGTTCAACCAGCAATATTGACAATGGTTATTAGGTGGAAGGTGGCATCTATGTTTGGTAAGCTAAACAGGTCTTTCTTGTAAATCAGACTGCATGTCTCAATGGGACTACCTGTATAAATAAAGATTAATAATACATAATAATGATACACCTTTATGACTAACAGAATTTCTTTGCACCCTGCTCTAATGTCCATCAAAGTAGCTTTACAGGTAAGTGAAAGTGAAGATAAGTTTCAAAACTATAAAGGATATACCTTCTAGAATATAATCCAATAACATCAAACTATACATAATACATTTATTGTGGTGTCAGCAAACAGAAAAACAATATATTACAACTATGCTGCAAAATATGGCAACTTAAAAATACACAGCCCTTATATGTTTAAATTATAAATAGTAACTGTCGGTCTATAAATAAAACATTTTGACCATACGTTTATCAATTTATCTACTGTATCCTAACATCTTTCTGTCTGTCTATCTGTGAAAGACTAATGTTGGCTCTTTGCTGATTTAACCATTATTAAACATTTTCATAAGCATTTCATTTTGTTCTTATGGACATCTTTATCACAATGCCTTAATTTTACTGGGCTCTTCTACTTTGTGTTTTCGAGCACTAAATAATGACTGGATATATGTCATTTTTCTGTCATTTCAACTGACCTGGTTGGCTGACATTGGACACACACACACACACACACAAACACACACACACATAGGGTATTTTGTCATTTGCACACCTACTATTAAACTAAAATAAAGATAATATGCATTATTGTCCGTGATTTATTTAAAAAAAAAAAAGCAGAACAATGTTTTTGTAAGAAGTTGTTTTATTTATTTATTTTTTTTAACAAATAAAACTGAACAATATTCGACTTAAAAGATATGAGATATTTGTCAATCTGAACATCACGTCATGGTGATAAATAGAAATAATGAAAAATCTGGTATCAAACTGAAGAACTAACTAAAATGTCTATAAATATAGTAAAATATTAATTAGGTATATATTTTACATTAATTTCCTGAAAATCTGTACTCTCTATTTCCTTTCCTCTTTTCCTTCTCTGTGTTCTATTTCTTTTTCCTCTGTCTTCATCTTTTGTTTCTCCCTGCTCCCTTCCCGCCATTATGTCCTCCTCTCTTTTCCTCTTTTTCCCCCTCCTGTGTTCTCCTCTGTCTCCTGTCACCGCTGCTAGGCTACATACTGGCTTGAGTTTGTTAACGATCAAGAGCTAGACTATTTGCTTAACTTTAAAACCAGATGTTATAGCCATCTACAGATGACATACGTCCTATGAAACTGTCCCCTATCCCCTGTGTGTTCCTGGGATTTCCAACTATGGTGGCCACCACTGATCTGTGTCTTATTTAGTAATGAATTCTGTTTTGTTTAGCTTTTATGGTACTATATCTATGGCTATCTTTATTTCACATAATTTTAGCCTCATAATCTGACAACTGTAGCTAACCTGAAAAAATTTATTTGATTAAAACGGTTGAGGTTCTACATTGAATTTTACATAAAAAAATAAACAGGTGCTTTAAAGAGGTATGAGGTGGTTGAAGTGGTGAACGGTTGCACTATTCTCCACATAATCTCATGCAGGAGACGCACGACTGAATCTGACAAGTTAACTCCTTGACTTCACTCACAGTTGTTATTAGTTAGGCTTTAGCATGACAAACAGACAATGCTCCTCTATTAAGTAATAAGGTGAATATTTCTATGTCTTTATTGTGGCATTACAATGTTTCTGACATGCAGACAAACATACCACATTTTCTTGTGAAACTAGTCTGCTATCGGGTTTAGTAATGGAGGTTAGTTCTTAACTTGATTTTATGTTTAAAGCTTTGAAAGTAGAATAAGGCCAATCATGTTTCTCAGATATAAAAAATATACAGAAAAAATTACTTACCATCCATTTAGTCAAAAATTAACTAACAGAGGTCACCCAGCAGTTTTTTGGAGGACGGTCTCGTCTGTGCAACACCTCAACTGTGAGTTTTTCCTCCAGCTCACTCGCAGCAGTTAAGGCTCAATTTATTTTAAACTGGTTTGACTTGTTGGTCCCAGTACAGCGCCATTTAAACAAATAAAGGAAACGAGTGACTAATTTATTGTGTTTCACCCTTTTTTTACTTTTGCTTTTGTTACACATGCAGAAAAATTTGTATTTAAATGATTATAAATTAAACAAGCTGAATTTATATTACCTTGAATATGTATAGAAAAATAACATGCCAGTAGATATTTTAAAATTAAACCATAGATTGTCCTGCCTTGAATTTAATACACATTAAATACAAGGCAGGACAATCTATTGTTTCATTTTAAAATATCTACTGGCATGTTATTTTTC
>JBAMHW010000005.1:16489243-16501793 GCA_037177495.1 Rhadinocentrus ornatus | reverse complement strand
TACTCCGGGAGTATGGGGTGCCGGACCCACTTATACGAGCTGTCCGGTCCCTGTACGACCGGTGCCAGAGCTTGGTCTGCATTTCCGGCAGTAAATCAGAATCGTTTCCAGTGAGGGTTGGACTCCGCCAATGCTGCCAAGTAGAGTCGCTGCTCCTCCGCATCGAGAGGAGCCAGATGAGGTGGCTCGGGCATCTGGTCAGGATGCCTCCTGGTCACCTCCTTGGTGAGGTGTTCCGAGCTCATCCCACCGGACAGAGGCCCCGGGGAAGACCCAGGACACGCTGGATGGACTACATCTCTCGGCTGGCCTGGGAACACCTCGGGATCCGTCCGGATGAGCTGGTGAATGTGGCCGGGGAGAGGGAAGTCTGGGTTTTCCCTGCTTAGGCAGCTGCCCCCGCAACCCGACTCTGAATTAGCGGCAGATAATGGATGGATGGATGGATGTTTGGGATCCTACGACTTCCTGCCTGCGTCACACAAGTGGCATCATCACCAAAGACTATGTGTAGTTCTTAAAGGCATGCACATTCAACAATGCCATATCACATATAGTGAATAGATAGAGTTCAAGATGACATATTATTACAAAATTACATTTGTAGAATAAATGCAATAAGGATAAAAAAGTTAAATTAGATAGAAAAATGCAGGGTGAATTGATAGATGGTGCCCTGTTTCCCAGGGTGTGTGGGTGGGTGCTGGCCCGTGTCGGGTGGCTGTCTGGGGTAATCTGGTTCTCCTTGGCAAGGCGTGGGGGCGATCTACGCCCGCCGAGGCCTGTGCCCTGTGACGGCGGGGGCTCTGAATGGGGACTTACTCTGGCACCCTTTGGGTGGGTCAGGGGTAGTCTTAGTGGTTGGGTGGCTTCGGTTCGTGCTCCGGGATTTTCACTGATTGCTCGGGTCTCTGGGCCATCCTCTGCCTCTAGTCTCCAGCCTCCGTGGTCATATTTGCATGAACACACTCATCTCTGGTCAATCCTGACTCCTCATGCTCTACATGCTGACACAGTCATCGAGTTGTCCACTGGATTTATACACAAGCTTTTCTTAATATGGATTTTTATAATAATAATAATAATAATAATAATAATAATAATAATAATAATAATAATAATAATAATAATAATAATAATTATTATTATTATTATTATTATTATTATTTATTTTTTTTTATTATTATTATTATTATTATTATTTGTGGGTACTTTGGTTGTTTTTATACATCTTGCTGTTGTTATCTTGGTTATTTTTTTCAGGAGCTGATAGTCAGTTTAGTTTACCTGTAAAAACTTTTCTCCATTACTGTCCTTATTTTTTTCTGTCTTCTGTCCCTTCAGGACAGGTCCATTAAGATTAGATGAATTACATAATACCAAACAAATAAGATAAAACAATATATTTAAAGAAATAAAAAACTGTTTTTGGTTTTTGTTCTTGGATTTTGATGTCCAGTGCCACGTTTTCTTCTTTTTTTTTTGAATGCATAACAGGGTTATGCATAACAACGTCTGTTTTGAAAAGCTCTTTTGTTTTTCAGCTTTTGTCTGTTTACAACTGAGTCCAACACCACACCGAGACAAAACAGAAAGTGAAACCTAAATTCTAATTGTAACGGTCTGTAATGTCAGAAAAAACTGTTAAGCTTTTTTTCTTTGGTAGTGAGCCCTCGTAAGTACTTCATATTATTGTTTCAAAACTGGAAACAGTTCATATCATCTTCCTTATATTTACAGCTAGATGATTAACACAACAGCTTCTGCATCGCATCCATCAAACATGACTCATTCTGTTACACAAGAAGCTGCTGAGGAGTTTTTTACCAATAAGCTTCTAATCTTTTCTACTTGGTGGAGTTGTTAGTAAGTGAGTAACCTTTACTTACCAGCTACAATGTCAGAAGTGGAGTTTGTGAAAGTCCAGTGGTACTGCCTCTTATTTTCAACTAACGATCTATATATAGGATGCTTTCACTTTCTGTATGACTTGTAGGGGCGTTGTTAAGCTCCCTTTTGTTTATTCAAGAATTTAAGTGGATTGCCTCTGGATTCACATTTATAATTCAGTGAGACTTTTAAAACACGTTGCCGACTTTAGTACTTCGTTAGTTTAGGCCTAAATCAAAAATATCTAGTTGATCTAAACTGCTATATTTTTAATATGAATATTTTAAATTTCTACCCACTACATTTATGTGAGATTTTTAGTTACTTTTAATAGGAGGGTTTGAAAAATCTCAGGTCACAACTGAACAGTTCCAGCAAACAGTCATTACTTTTCCTTGCTGAAGATGTTTGCATGTTTAAATTTCAATTAATGTTTAAATGATCAGTGTTTATTCTCTTCCCTTTTCTGTGAGTCATTGCAATAAATTTTAGATTCTTTTGGTATTTATGTTCAAAGCTATATTACATTTTTTGAAGTGAAAAAATAGAAACTAGATTTCCATCTTCAGCAGCTGCAACAGTAACATGTTTTTTTGCACACGGATCTTTTAGTAATATTTAAAGACGCATTACAGAACGTTTGCAGATTTTCTCCATGACACGCCCCCAATCTGTGGTAAATACAGCATCCATCTTGCAGCTTACCTGTATTGTGAGCTTCTCCGGTCTTTTTTTGACTCTTGTCTAATCGCTTGCTCTGTCCCCTTCTCTTTCTTTTTGTCTCTTCCTCCAATAATGTCTTTTTGCATTTCTTAGTTAATTCAGCCACATTTAAAACAGTTGTTGTGATTAAATCTGGTTGCCAGCGTGTGACGCATGCGTAAAACAAAACATCCCCGAGGCAGAAGTTGGATAGTGCGATTTCTCAGCCTCTGGATGCTGCTGGGCAGCAACGGCTCCAGAAATGCTCATAACTGATGTCACTTTGCTATCAAACAAGTCTGGAATGCTGACTTTTAAGGTTAGAAAGTTACATAATGTATCTTCAAGAATCAGTCAGTGGACCAAATCCTTTTTTTGGTTGTGCTGCTATTGTCTGTTGTAGCGTAGGCTATTGTTGCACACGAGGACAAAGCTGGTCTCACTTTTGAAAGTAAACCTCAGTAATGTTACATGAGATGTTTAGGACTATGAAGGCATTCCAGAGCAGTCATGAGAAGACTGAGGTAAGAGAAGGGTAACAGGATGGTTGGAGGTCTGGCAGTAATTGTAAATGATGGATGGTTTAACTCTGGGCACATCGCTATTAAAAAACAACTCTGCAGTAAGGACATTAAACTGTTAGCCGTTAGCATGAGGCCTTCTTACCTGCCGAGAGAATTCTTGCATGTCATCGCAATAGCTACGTATGTTCCCCCTCAGCCAATGCTGATGCGGCCAGCAAGGTTCTCCACTCAGCAACAAGCAGGCTGCAGACACAAAACCTGGATGCCCTTCTTCTTATCTCGGGTGTCTTTAATCATGCCTCTCCATCATCCACTCGCCCCACATTCACTCAATATGTTTCATTTTACACCAGAGACAATAAAATAATGGATTCATTTTATGCCAACACCAAGGAGGCATACAGCTCCTCCCACAGCCACTCTGCGTCTCAACTACACTTCCTGTCCAGTGCTCCACCCCTCCTCCTACAAACTCCTGCACCCAGCCCCCCTGCCCCAACCTGTCCCTCACAACAAACCAAGTGAAGAAAGAGCTCAGCAGGATCAAGGCAAGAAAGGCTGCAGGTCCAGATGGAATCAGCTCAAGGCTTCTCAAGATGTGTGCAGACCAGCTGTGTGGGATAGTATGTCACATGTTCAACCAGAGCTGAAACTGGGGAGAGTTCCACAGCAACTGTCACCTACAAAAGTTCTCAGATGACTCTGCAGTCATTGGCCTCAGTACAGAGAACTGATCCAGGATTTTGTGTGCTGGTGTCAGCGGAACCGCCTGCAGATCAACGCAGGGAAAACCAAAGTGGTGGTGGTGGCTTCCGCAGGTTTGATAACTCCACCAGCACCGGTGAACATGCAGGGAATGGACATTGAGAGGGTACCTGGGTGTTCACCTGAACAACAAACTGGACTGGACAGACAACACTAACGCCCTGTACAAGAAAGGACAGAGTAGGCTGTATCTCCTAAGAAGACTCAGGTCTTTTGGAGTACAGGGGACACTTGTGAGATCCTTTTTTGACTCTGTGGTGGCATCAGCCATTTATTATGGGTGGTCTTCTGGGGCAGCAGAATTCTCGACTGCTGACATGAAGAGACTGAACAAACTGGTTAAGAAGACCAGCTCTGTCCTGGGATGCCCCCTCAAACCAATGGAGGTAGTGACGGAGAGGAGAATGATGGCTAAGCTTTAGTCTCTAATGTAGAAAACGTCCTACCCCATGCACTTTTTAACAACACTAAGCAGCTCCTTCAGTGACAGACTGCTTCACTCGTGGTGTGTGAGGAGAGATACCGCAGGTACTTCCTTCCTGCTGCTGTCAGACTCTACAATCTGCACTACTCCCAGTAGCCACACAGCCACAACAGAAAATTCATTCTGTATATGTGCATTTTTACAGGCTTCTAGATAGATTTATATATATAGACTTTTTTTATATAGTTTTTGTTCTGGACAGTTTTTTTTTCTGTTCTTATCTCTAATGCTGTTTTTCACCTTTGCTGCTGTAACACCGAAATTTTTAATGTGTATCAAAATGAACAATTTATTATGGAAAATGAAAATGAGATGGGACAGTAAAACAGCAGAACAAAGGGGAAAAAAGACACAAAACCAAACAAAGGCTGTGTCCGAATGTGCACCATACTCCCTACATAGTGCCCTATATAGGGGTCACACCATTTTGTAAGGGTGGCCGAATGTCTAGAGAGGAAAAAGAAGGGCACTCAAAATTACCCACAATGCATCTTGAAAAGTAGTTAGCATCGAAGGTCAGTAGACGGGTCAATATAGACCACAATGCATTGCAGGCAGAAGCTCAACATGGAGCAAGGAGGCAAAAAAAACATTTTTTATTGAATAGATACGCAGCCAAGTATAAAATACAACACAATTAATAGCATTAAAAAATTTACACACAACTTTGAATTGGATTTGGAATGACATCTTGACTCGCGTTGTGGTTGCCGTGGTGACAGCTAGTAGTCACATGGTCTGCGATAAGAAAAAAAATAGGCAGCTTTGTGTCCGAATCGCCAAGAGAATGAGTGCACTATGTAGTGTGCTGTTTAGTGCAGCCCTATGTAGAGAACGAGGGGTTAGGGAGTAGGGTGGACATTCGGACACAGCCAATGTTTCTTTATTATGCAAATAATCTACAAAGTACTTTTGAACAATTTAAGTAAAAAATATAGTTTAGAATGAAATAAGAATGTAAGCAGAGCATACAAAATGCAAACAACCAAATACATTTTTCTAATAAATAATACATTTTTTATATTTAAGGATGACTTCTGTTTAGAAACCTTGATGTGAACTTTTGATGTGCAATTCTGGAGAATTAGGTTTTAAAAAATTATCCTTTTTTTTTTTTAACAGTTTACTACAACAATCTTATTTTAGTTATAAAATGTTTTGTTCTTGTAAAGAGATCCTGCTGGCCTTCATTTTTCACTTTTTCATTTAAAGCTTCATTGTCCTCAATGTGGAGAATTCTGCTAAAGAGATCTGGAGCATCAAATAATAGTTTTATATGAGTCTTATTTCTTAAAAGGAAGGTGTTTTCTTCTGCAGAGACATGACATCTACACTGGGACAGAGAAAACATTCCTCTTCAAAGCATAATTTCATGAGCAAGGACCACGCCTCAACATTTATGGTAGGACGAGGTTGATAAGATTCATGATGATGTAGTGGGTATAGGAGACACAGAATGGGGGTATCACCAAGATATCACCCCCCTCCCTCCTTAAAATAAATGTATTAATGACACAAAGAGGAATAGGAAAGGTTAGATACGCCATAGGGAATAAAAAGGAAGAGGGAGGAAAAGAAGATTAGGGACAGGAAAGAACAAATGAATTGTAAATGGATAGGAAAAGAGGATGGATGAATGGATAAGTGACCAAAGCTAAGCAACCTTCTCATTTATAGGGAGAAGGAAACTTACTTACTTATTGGCACTTGTTAGGTACACCTGTTCAGTTGTTTACTACTAACAGTGGTTCAGCCAATTACAGGCAGCAACTTTGTGTTAATCATGTAGACATAGTCAAGACAACTTGCTGAAGTTCAAACTGAGCATTAAAAGTGAGGAAGAAGAGGGATTCAAGTGACTTTGATCGTGGTATGGTTGTTGAGCTGGTCTGAGGATAGTTACTTACAGCCATCTCTAGTGTCCACTGCCTGTGCTGGTGGCTGTGGGTCAAGTGGTAGAGCAGGTCATTGAATTACCAGAAGGTTGGTGGTTTGAATTTTCCATCTAGTCCATTATTATCACAGAGAATGGTCTGAAAAAAAAAATTACCTGCAGTTTCTTTAGAAAGCTGGACACAATATTCTCTACCTCCGTTCCTGACAGGTGAAAACTCTAATGTATTTTTCTAAGAATATAAGAATTTAATTTAAGTATCATAGTAAAGAAAACAAGGCTGGTATTATTTTTATATTCAGCCGAGTCTCTGTACAAGAGGTTATGTCTCCTTCAATTAAGAGACAGAGGCAGAGAGGTGGAGAAGGGAGCCAGAAATCCCACTCCACTACTGTATTTCAAGTGCGCATTTACTCTCAAATTTGTGGTAAAAGCAACAACCACCAATGATTACTTCTGGATTTCGAAATAAAGCATTTCTCTTTCTCTGTCATATCCTGCAGTCCCTTTCAGATAGCAATAACACACAAATTCTCTAAGTGACATTAAAAGAAATAAATAAATGCACTAAGTCAAAGTGCAAATGCAAATAAACTACTATTTACAACATCCTTTCCTGAAATTATTTACAAACTACATAGATTGTAACTAACTAAACTTAACACACAATATAAAAGTAAAAGTAACATTCACAGAAAACAAAACTAATCAAAACCCCCATTCACTTCCAACCCTTTCTACTCTGACTCCTTGGTTCAGCCTAATCAGGTGATTATACACGTTTCAAAGTTTGCAAACATTGTGACGTTTTTGGTGGGCGGAGCTTAGCCTGGAGGCAAAAGCGGAGGCTAGAAGCTATGCTATCAACAGAATTGGCATGAAGATCTTTTGCGACTCTACATGTACCTATTCAAGACACCATGTGTGTACAGCTCGGAACACCTCACCAGGGAGGCGTCCAGGAGGCACCAGATGCCCGAGCCACCTCACCTGGCTCCTCTCGATGCGGAGGAGCAGCGACTCTACTCTGAGCCCCTCCCAGATCACCGAGCTTCTCACCCTATGTCAGAGCCAATCCCTCTGTCGCGCTCTCGGAGTTTCCCCCGAGATGCGCGCACACACTGGCACCTGCTTTAATGATTAGCTCCTGAAGACCCGGAAATCAGCCACACTCAGTATTGTGGTAGAACAAGATATGGTTTTATTTTAATAGCAGAACAGGGATGTGGCAGGGAATCAGCACAGTCCGAGGATGTGGCGGTGGTATCTGACAAAACTCCAGAAGGCAGAGCCTGAGTCCACTAAGCAAGAGACAAGCAAGTTCATACAGTGGGGGGGCCTTCAGGAGAAGGAGTAATCCGAGGTCAGTCCAAAACAGGGTTCAATATCCAGGCAGGCAATCAGCAGTGGAACAATCAGGTGTGAGCAGGGCAAGAGCAAAATCCAGGGACGTGATCAGGTCAAAAACAGGAGCTCTGCAAACTCAAGAACTAGACAAGGTTAGATGACCATCTGGCAGGGAAGCAGGACTGGAGTGTGCTTTAGTAGGGTGGGGAGCAGGTGCGAAGAGTGATCAATCGGGGCAGGTGGAGCAGATGAGTTTGATTGCAGTGCAGCACAGCAGAGCAGCCAACATGACACCTGCACGCGTGTAACATAACCTACTGTCTTGTGTAATAACCCCCGATGGCGATCTGCTTCTCTCAAGCAAAAAATACCCTAACCCTAACCCATATTTGGGACAATACTGTATATGTTACCCTTTTCTCATCTTCTGAAAAAGCTAAGTAGTTTTAACTGCTTTATTTTAGATTTTCTGTCCATTTTGATAACTCTATGCAGGTTTGCCGCTGCTCCTCTGCACATGCGCACATAGAGCCACCCTGGTTATTGGCTGTGGGTTTGTGGCGCTATAGAAGCAACGTACTGTAACCTGACACCCAGTAACTTTATTTGACATTAGCGACAGGTCTAATCAGACCCTCTAACCCACAGTCCAGCCCTGCTCATTGTGAAAAAACAGAGCAGCTAGAGGAGCGGGTGGCAGTTAAGTTTAACAGCATCTATATACAGTGATTTACATTGGTTTTTGCTGCCGGGTCTAGACTTAAAAGACCAGACCCAACAATGCAGAAGAGCTGAAGGCCACTATCAGAGCAGCCTGGGCTGTCACAACACCTGAGCAGAGCCACAGACTGATGGACTCCATCCCGCATTGCTGCAGTAATTAAGGCAAAAGGAGCCCCAACTAAGTATTGAGTGCTGTACATGCTCATACTTTTCATGTTGTAGAAATCTTTTTTTTTTTTTGTATTGGTCTTAAATAATAGTTTAATTTTCCGGGATATTGAATTTGGGGTTCTCATTATCGTTGTCAGTTATAACCATCGAATTTAAAAGAAATAAACATTTGAAATATGTCAGTATGTGAGGAATGAATGTCTACATTATACGTTTCACTTTTTAAATGGAATTACTGAAATAAATCAACTTTTTCATGATATTTTAATTTTATGAGAACACATGTAATTAAATATGAACTTGTTGAACAATTTACATATATCTACATATTCCAAAATGTTAGCCATGAAAATATGAATAGATATTAACAAACCCACAACTACAATATTTATACAGTTAAGCAAACTGGAAAAAAAAAAAAGCTATTTCGATAACAAAAATGGTGTAACAGCTGTACATTACAGCCAAAATTTTGTATTGTTCAGTTCGGAATAAACTACACATTATTTCGTCTGCTTTGCACTAAAAAAAATTTAACATAAACAAGAAGACAAGATTAATGTTTTCTGCCATCTACAAATGGAATCCTCAGTTTACGTCTTTTGTACTACTTGCCGACCAAACAAATCCATTTGCTTGCTCTGGCCTTTTGGAGTTGGTGCATTCATCCCCAGACACTGTTCATGGTTCCATGAACAGAGGAGACGGATGCACTAAAAGTAGAAATGAGAAAAAGATTCTGTATACCTTCTCTATTCATACGATAAAGCTTCTTTTTAGTATCTATATAGCAATTTGAAATTGAATTACTGGAGAAGTACAAAGTGAAAGTGTTATTGCTATCTGAAAGGGACTGCATGATAAGACAGAGAAAGAGAAATGCTTTATTTTGAAATCCAGAAGAAATCATTGGTGGTTGGTGCTTTTACCACAAAGTTGAGAGTAAATGCGCACTTGAAATGTTGGTGGCTGGCTTGACCACGGATTCGCGAGAGGCGGCTGACTTGACCACACAGGTGAGGTGTAGTTAGTGACATTTTTGGTGAAACCTACATTTAAATACCAACTAGTGATCTGTGACATCTGATAAAACTATCAGCAACTCTTTGGCAGCATACCCTCCTAAATTTCTCAAACTAATGTTCCAAACGTGAACAGTTAATATAATCTCATGATGTCACAGCCAGATGACTAACACCTGCAGCTGCATGAAACATGACACATCCTGTCACACAGGAGGCTGCTGAGGAACATTTTACCAAAACAGAAGCTTCCCGTGTTCTCTGCTGCCACCTGATGTTGACAGTTAGGCAAAAATGCTGTTGGTAACTAACCTGAACTTAGCAGCCTCGATGTCTAATGTTCAGTGGTAACGTCTTTTATCTTCCACTGACAGGCTATTTTTTTAGTTTTCTTTCACTTTCTGTATGACTCAAAGAGGCACTGCTCTGCCCCCTTGTGATCATTCAAGAATTCACAAAAGAACTCAAATAAAAAGTAAAAAATTTGAAGCAATTACTCCTGTACTGTAATTTGATGACATTTTTAAGATCTTGTGGTTTGTTTGAATCTATTTATATTACTTTATCCTTACAAACTACTGCAGTTCTAATATATAGATTGTAATTTCACCCAGCTACATTTACAGATGGTGAGGTTTTAATTTGCCAGTTATTCTCAATAGGAAGGTTTACGATGGTTAAATCAATGATTGAACTATTTTTCTCAACTGTTTTTAGCTTATTCAATCATAAAGAATCTCAGTCCAAATCTCCCATTATTAGTTTTCCTTTCTTCGGTTTCACATGTTTCTATTTTCATTTCAATTTTCAGCGTATTGATTCTCATACTTATTATATGGCTCATCCTTGTACCTTTCAGATTTATTTGGTTTCCCTGTACATTGAACTATGAAGTTAGAGAAACTAGATTTTATTGGCATGTTATCTTTAAAGCTCCTGAGATGGTAAAGGTTTGTTGGTTTCTCAGCACTTTTAGTTGTCATAAATTCTCTACAGTCTCTGTTTTCCACATGAAGAATGCTGACTTCTGCTGGTGAAAATAGTTTTAAACATCCTAATAATAACTATCAATATTAAGTATGTTTTATTGCTTTTAGTACTGTCATGGAGTTAGATTTTAAGGGTCCTTGTATTTTGCTTTAGTATAATAATTTTATGCTTCTCTAAACTTCAAATCACTGCATTAATACCTTGATTGAGAAATACTGTGATTTCTATCCCACTGCATTTATTTTATTTTTATTTTTTTTTGTGCTATTCAAAAGGTAAAAAGCCAAGTAAACAGTGAGTATTGTTCCCGTCTGAAGCCGTTCACCTTCTTGTATTTGGCAACACTCAAGTGATCAATCGTTCATTAAACTGCATGAAGTTGGAGAAACTAGATTTCCATCTTCAGCAGCTGCAGGAGTAACATGTTGCTTGCACTGTGATGCTTTACCAATATGTATCTACGTGCACTGTAAAATCTACCAAGTTGGCCTTAATAAAATAATATATGGAAACTTGATAAAAATGTATTTTGTTGTTAGCTTAAATGACTGAGTACAAGTAACCAGATGGATCTGAATTTTTTTAATTGTTGTTAACTTGATAAATCTGAGTTTACTGTAAGTACATGAGGCTGTTGAAAAAGCTTGTCATGGTCAATTCTACATAAATTAAACAAAAAGTAAAATGTTTCATACAATGAACCTCTAATTTATTGTTATTAGAAGTGAACAGCATTGTGAGAACTCGCCCATCATCATTTTTTTTTTAATTATTCTTTTTTTTTTTTTTATCTTCTCATCTTTTAATGACTTTCTCCTCCAGCACAGCATAAATTAATTTATTTAACCTTTGGCCCTCTAAGGTTCATGTGATGCATTTAAGATTAATTTTAATAAAAACTAGATTTTAATTATGATATATTCACTTCATGTATATTATTAAAACAAATGTTATTAATTAAGTCATGCAAGTCAACTGTTAATGCCAAAATGAAGTCACAAATGGGGTTAAGAAAAAAGATTATTTATATAAAATTTTATTACGTACAGTAATGATGCTTTTTACTGTTTACCAGAGTGGGGTGAATTTCTACAGTCTCTCGTGCTTCTGAGATGGAGAAAGCAACTACCTTTTGCTGGTTTAAAATTTTTCCAATAACCACATCAAAACACATTGTATAGACAAATGTAACAGTTATTTTAATGTTTACATTTGTTTTAGGAATGAACATCTACAAAGACATGCTGCTTTTTAATGAAGAATTCATTATAGCTTTCTCAGGTGTTTTGAATTTGTCTCTCCAACTTTGTTCCAAAAAGTGTTGGCTTCATTTAAGACCGTCTGGGCTTTTTGCTTGACTGCATCTGCAGGCATATGTGCTGCTTCCAGTGATGTTTCTGCTCTTTTAGCTGCATCATACCCTATAAAACCACCTGTCAGTGCTCCTGCTGCACCAAATCCTATTGGTAATGTTGCAACTCCTGCTGCTGCTGCTCCTACTGCTCCTGCTTCTGCTCCTTCTCCTCCTGCTGCTCCTCCTCCAAGTATTCCACCCCCTACAAAAAATAATGATTTTCCTATAGCTTTTCATAGCTGCACTGGCTCTGAAGATGTTTTTAAAACTGTGAGAGCTATTCCACCCATCATTGCAACACTAACAAAAGCACCTCACAATGCACCTGTTCCAGTGGCTGCTAATTTGTTAAACAGTTTTTTAAAGACACTAACTTTAGCCTGCTGTCTGGACTTATCTTTTGACATGTTTTCTGAGAGCAGCCTAATGTGCTCTTTCTCTTGATCTATTTCTTCCTCCACTGCTTGCAGCAAATCATTAGTGTAGCAGCTGCCATTATTTGTTGCATCATTGTGCTTATTGTGTTAAGAAGCTCTTCTACCTGAAACCGGTTGCTCGTGTACTTTTTCTCAGGTTTGTTGTTCCAGTATTTATTATTAACAACATGTTTATGCAGCTATCAACCTCAAACAGGTGCTTCTAATTTAGGATAATAAGTGGAGTGGAGGTGGACTTTTTAAAGGC
>JBAMHW010000005.1:16447801-16464647 GCA_037177495.1 Rhadinocentrus ornatus | reverse complement strand
TTCCCTTTAGCGCAGCTCCACCTAGTGGATGCATAACGCAACCACAGCCACTACTGTAGCTTCTATTCTATGCGCCTGATAATGCGATGCGCCTTATATATGAACAAAGTTTTCAAATAGGCCATTCATTGAAGGTGCACCTTATAGTGCGGAAAATACGGTAGTTAAAATGATCTACTTTTTAAAACTGTATTAATTAAACATTAAAGATTAACTTTTTAATCGGGCTGTCAAAAATAATAAGTTAAAGGCAGTAAGTAATTTATGTAATTGTTTGTGTTTATATTTTGTAACGCATGCATGGCAAAAAAAGCCCAATACATCCGTCATTTCTCTGTTATGACCGCGGGATGCAGAGGTGTCCTGAGGCAAGATGGAAAAGATGAGAGATGGATTTGGGAATGAAAAGAACATTGATGGAACAACACATGGGTGTCACCCCGTGGAGGATGAGGGTGTTTTAACACCCACACTTTTTGCGTTGAGAGGGTTCCACACCTACACCTTTTTTTTCTTTTCTTCCCTGCGTTGTGAGGCTGGTCTAGAGGCTCTTTGGTCTTCTCTGTCTGCTTCTCCTCTCTATCTCCTGTTGTTCCGTGAATCGGCTTTTTTGTCACAAGTACCGTCTCTTGTAATGTTTCTTTATTGTTCAGGTGAGAAGGAAGACTTTAGCGGTTCATGCCTACACAAGCACATATTTTTACCCCAAAGTATTTTTTGGGGCAGGTCCCTTCACAAACAGTATAGCTGACAGGTGGTAGAAAGGATTGATATTTCAGCTTTATATTTCTATATAGCTCTAATTTTCAGATCATCAGTTTTATCAGTTTCTTCATCAATATCAGTTTAACTTTATTTGTCAACATCAGGTGGTTTTATGACAGAAATTATCACCATGGAGACAGTTGGTGAGAGGATGTTATATGAATTCTGCATTATAATCTTGAACATTATAGAGATGATGCAGAAGAACAAATAGAAGTACAGTACATGCTGTATTTGCTGACCGTTGGGCATCTGATGTTTACGCAAGGGAAGGTCGGTTAATACTAAATTTTTCTATGAACTGGCTTGCAGTAAAAATGGGGAACCGTCATAGTCACGAATAATGATTGATCATTATTAATTCATCTGTAAGTTGTGATTAATCTGATAAAAAATTTTAATCATTTGACAGTCCTACTTTTTAAATATTTTTGTCTACATAAAAATGCATTAAAGTCTGACTGTAAGCAAGTTAGTAGCAGCTTCGCACAATTCATTTTCAGGCTGGTTATGAGCCAGAAGTACGAGCACTTCTGGACGGGGAAGGGGCCTCCAGTAGCATCCATGTCTCATTAGGAAGCGTAAACAATAAGTCTCAATGAGTCTCAAAGTCTCCAATAACACCAGAAAAAGTCGCTAAATTTGTTGCCAGTCGTTCTTTAAGTGCTGTTAGACAGATCTAAAAACGCTCTGGGTTGTTAAGTTGGCATCGCTGTAAACAATGGGTCCTCCATGAAGATGCAGTAGGCGAGGGGCTGTACGCTGGGTAGAGGCAGCTGGTCCTTTTCGTGACACATGCTATTTAATATTTATCTGGGTGCTAAATTTTAGAATCAATTAATATCAGAGAAAATATCTGGATAAAATATGAAATCTTTGACAAACCATCTTGTCTATGTTGCTCAATGAGGAAACCATCACATGACAACTGTAGAGGAAAAGCAAATTAATGTTTACTTGATAATAGGGCTGGGCAATATATCGATATTTTCAAATATATCAAGACTTTATCAGATGCAATATAGAAGGAGGGAATATTGTTTATATCAAGATAGCTTGTTTTGAGTTAAAGCATCTTTTCTTTTGCATTTTGCACAGCTCTATTTTTGTTATGGTCATTGAAAAGTATTTTTTATTTATTTTGTTTTAGGAGCATTTAATTTAATATAAAGGTACTTTAATTTCAGTCAGCTGTTTTAACGCACAAGTGCTGCTGATCCTTAATAAAACAGTAAAAAGCACTAAAGGCTGTAAAATAGAACTGTCTCTTTGGTTACTTGACAAAAAAAATAAATTAAATCGAGATATATATCGTATATCGTGATTCAGGTAAAAAATATCGAGATATAAGATTTGGTTCATAGAGTCCAGCCCAACTTAATAATGTCACATAGAGATAGTTTTTCACCAATAAAGTTGCTTTTTATTTTCTGCCCTTCAAATGGCAGAAAGTTGAATTCAACATCAGCTAAAAAGCAACAACATGGTCTGACGGTGTGACAGATTTGACTGTTGATGTTCCTGTGAGACTGTTGGGGTGTCTGCAGACTTTACCGGTCACACTGAGGGAAATTGTTTTCATTATTTATTTTTAGTCTTGCCCAGTTTTAGCCTGAGAGCAACAACACGTCCTCAAACTGTCAGCAAGAGTTATTCAGCATGTCCAGATAACTCAGTCTTGCTTTTTAAAGCTTTTTCGCGCCTCCACTTAAATATATATTTTTTTAATTTATGTATTTATTATATTACCTATTTGGACTCTAATTAAATTATTCCTTATTAGGAAAATTTGCCTTTCCCATCCACATGTTTAGAAAGAGTGACCCTAAAGATTAATCCATGTCTACACGACTATTTCTTAATGGTCCGTTTTTGTTTTGAAATATGAGGAAAAAGGAAGGATTTGTGTCTGCAACACGGTTTCATCTGAAGTTGAATCTGGTTGTAGGAAAATGCACTGTGCAGCTTCAGTAGTTAAGAAGTTAATTTTATTAAATCTTTAAACAAGAAGCAACACTGTGCTCCTTTTTTATTGACTTATCCAGTTCTAATGATCCTGTTTATCGTGCTGTAGCAACAATGACTGATCAGAGAAGAAATGTCAGGCTCAATAGGTACTTCTGTACTCGGTCACTGTGAGAAAGCAGAATTAATCGCTTCTGGTCTTTCATTGCAGTTCCCTTATCACATTTTCTTTTTAAAGCGCTGATTCTCAGTGTGAGCTCTCACTGCAGGAAATACAACACAAAGTGATGCATAGCTCTAAGAAGCAGGACGAGGAGCCTTTGTAAATAAGTCTTTTATCTTTTCAGACTTTTCCTGGGTGAATAATGTTCACAGCTCTGTATTTGTCTGGAGTTTGTAGTTTCCTGTTAAGCTTTGGTTTGGTTTTTTAACAGGAACAAGCAGATGATGGGTCTTGGCTCTCTGTTTGGAGAAGGAGACTTGAAGCTCCTGGATGGAGACCCAGTCAAAGAGAGACAGGTGGTGGACAGACAGGTCACCGCCCTCTGGGAGATATTGTAAGTCTTTAACCTCACAGATGCTGCTATTGCATCGAAAAACAGTAATTTTGCAGCAATTTTAGATGCACAGTGAGAGCATTTGTTTTACTTTATGGATAATCGGACTGACTTTTAGGTTAAAACAGAGAGCGGTCGTTCTCTGACTAAATAACGACCAAAACTCACAAGATTCCTACTGTTTTTTTAAGCATTTATCTCTGACAAGGTTGACTAATAAGACAAACAACTTTCATTAAAGTTCTTTGTCAATTTTTTCCTAATAAAAAAAACAAAAACAATGATAAAACGTATTCCCACTTTCATATATGAAACAAAATCCAATCACGCCTTAATTACTGGTGTGGAAGAGTGAGACAAGCTGGAAAAAAACCAATCAGACTACATCTCCATGTGTGGTAAAGAGGAAGGCACATTTAATAACTACCTCAGGAAGACGGTACCATGAGCTCTGATAAAGTCTCGTAAAACTGACGCGACAAAATGTCAACAGCTGGAAAAAAGAGAAGAGCTGACACAAACATTTATCTATTTGATGTAAAACAAAATAAGTTGCATCATAAATTACATGGAGAAACTTTCTCCGATATGAACATTATACCGATCTACATCAACACATCCACTCAGTGATCAGTGAGCCAATAGCAAAACCGATGTTTACATGGAGAAATGTTTCATCTGTTTGGTTGAAATCAATCTGATCAGATTCCAGCTGCCGTGTTTACATGGAGGCTAGATAAAGTGATCTGATCAAAGCTTTTGACATGCGTAGTGCCTTATTTTGAAACCATGGAATGAGTGGGTACATGCTTATTTTTCCTCCTGATATGATGATGAAAAGGTTTAAACCCCCCTCTCGATCGGATGGAAAACTCTTTCTATTCTAGACCGATCGAATCAGCCGACATGTTTACACGATGCATTTTTATTCTCAGTAGATGTTTGATCGGATCAAAAGTGCTCAACAGTAATCATTTATTAGAAAGAACGTGTGGAATTGTTTACATTTGCTTTGTTTGGAAAAGCATAATTTCATGTTTTCACCTTTTAAAATCTGAGGGCCTCCAATTGGGGGACATTAAGAACGGAAAGTGCAATATCGTGTCGGAATCCAGACACTTAACTTGAACTGTACGAAAACAAGATTTTTTTCTGCTTCCTTTCGTTGGCCTGTGCAGAAACAATGTTCACATATTGCACAATGACTTCCTAGAAGTTTAGAGCTGCAGCTGCATCGATCCAAACAGGCCTTCATGTTCATCCTAATAGTGTTTCTGTGCTTCCATGCAAGCATGAAACTTTCTTCATTTGTGCTATGTCCCATTTTCATTCATTCTTCACCAGTAACATTCAAAAGTATTCAAAAAGACACAGTGTTTGCAGAGATCAAGCCCTTATGGGTGTGCAACCTCCTAGTTTTCAGGCTTTAACCAAATCAAAGTTAGCTGTCAGAGTGAGCTCAGGTGTCTGATCACATTAACATTTACACAAATACAGTGCGAGTGTTTGCCAGGTTTGCCTAGCAACAATTAAGAAGTCCAGTAAAATAGTTTATTACGAAGCATCGGAAGGAGTTCCCGAAGCTGTCATAACAAAGGTCATTTCCTGAAGCTCAAACCCTGGAAACCACATGACATTTACCTCTTTGACTTTACTCCTGTCACATGACTGAAGCGCTGCCTTCTGCTTCTAACACCTGCTTGCAGCTGGATTTAACTTTGATGAACTAAACTTTATGAAAAGACGCAACCGCAACCTTTTTATGCTTTTTTCCTGTTCCAGATCAAAACACGAAGAGGACAGAAGGTAAAAGAAGTGTCTATTTTTTACTAGAGAGAGATTTAATCTACCACCAGCACCTGTTAGAAAGAACTGTCTTTCCCCTTGTGGTGTGCACTCCTCTGCTCTCCCCTCCTGATGCTTAGTTTTGTGTCTCTCTGTCTCCACCCCTTTACTCCCCTCCGTCAGTTCTCCTCTGGCATCAGCAGTGCTCTTGTACCTGCGTCATTCTGGCATCAAGCTCAGAGACTCCAAGGTCTTCCCCGGTCTGAGCACTGAGAAGGAGAAGTGGCTCCCTTTCTTAAAGACGAAAAAGGCAAGACAAACATATGTAGTGGTATTATTAGTTTATCTGTAACTGTTTGCATAGAAATATGTGACCTTTTTATATTATTTTTATTTGATTTGAGTTCTGATGAGCAAACACAATGTATTGTTTTTTAACAGCTTTAAAAAAAGATAATGTTATATACCCGCTTGTATAGTTTGCTACCGTGCTACTATAGCTCATTGCCCTCTAGGCATACACTGATGTTAATAGGTGATCATAAAGATAGACCAATTAGTCTGTTGACCAATTATTTGGGTCAGTTTTTACTTGTTTTTACACACAAAACAGGAACAGGCTAATAAACTCCACCAATCATTGGCATCCAAACGAAACACAATTCAGAGCCCAAGTAATTATATGTGCGACAAAAACATGAGAACAGAACTGTACACTTCAGAGCTTCTGCTAGCCCTGGGGTAGACAAGTTCGGTCCTACTAAGACACAGTCCTGCATGTTTTCCATGTTTCCCTGCTCTAAAACACCTGAATCAAATTAAATTGATCCAGCAGCTTATCAAGTTCTGCATATTAAGTCGTTTATCTGAAACAGGGAAACATTGAAAACCTGCAGGACTGCAGCTCTCTAGGAAAACTACAACTGTGCTAGCCTTTGTAGTTGTGGAGAAATCCTTCATTTATTTTGGTTAGGTCATTTCTTACCGAAGGCAAAAAAATAGACCTGGTGAAGAAGAGGTAAACACAACACTCCTCCTTGTGTCAATCAAATTAGCCACATATAGGATTCACGTTCAAACATAATCTAATTAAATGTTTTTCTTCTTTTATGTAAACCCAATTCTAACATTATATTAGCATTTTTAACGTGTTTTAAAAAGCTGTTTCTTCCATAAGAAATAATATTTTCAGGATAAATGCATGAATGTATGAGGTGACTGCTCATCTCTCCACAGCTGACGGGTAACAAGAAAGAGAAAGATGGAGAGGATAAAAAGAGAAACCCCCTCCTGAAGTACATCAGCAAACCTCGGACCACATCTCAGTCCAGTAAATTCAATTCACACATCTGTGCACAGAGCTGGGGAAGAAGATTCAATAAAAAATAAAAATACACAGTCGATGGCTAATCACACTCCACACACTCTCGGGAAACATGAGCAGCATTTATAATGCGAATGAAATCAATATCTGCTGATAGTATGGACACAGTGATGCACCACATTAGACAAAAACATTCACACACACACACACACGTGACTTTCCCTCTCATTGTTTGTGTCAGATAACTTTGATTTTTTTTTTTTTGTTTTTTTTTTTTTTTTATTGATTGCTTTTTTTAGGTTTATCTATTGATTTCTTGTGTTTTCATTGTGTCCTTCTCTGATTTCATTGTTTCTTTTTGGTTGTTTTTGGTTTTGTAGCATTCCATGTCCCGTTGTCACCCACCGAAGGTACATCATTTTTGTGTTTCTTTTTCTCTCTTCACCTCAATTCAGCTTTTTAGCAAACCTGCATTGAAGTTATCCCTCATTATATTCAACTCTGTTAGTTATATGTACTATTTTATTGTATTTTACAAAAAATAATAAATAAATTGTCCGTACAGTTCGTCCCGGCAGTGTTAGGAACATCATTCAGCAGTTTGAGAATAGCCCAGACATGCTAGGAGAGGAGGGCGGTGACTCTGCAGACCCCCAGCGGCTCTCCTCCAGCAGCCTGGGAGACGAGGGCATGGACAGGTGGGTGCTTACCCTCTAAAAGTGGCATCATCTGCAGGAGAATCGACACAAGCTTTCCAGAGTGATTTCTCTATCTGGTTTCTCTCTAACAGTCCATCGGTCTCGACGCGTCTGGCACGCAGCGAGTCGCTGAAGGCTCAGGGAGAAGGTCGCAGACGGGGCGTCGCTTCAGGAGCCGAGACCGTCCCCCGTTCCCGTAGCGATGTGGATATGGAGGACTGTGGGGAGGAAAGGGAGCAGTCAGGCCTCCGGTCGCTGCAGCATAGCGCCTCGTCTGCATCCAGCATCTCTGCCAGGTAAAGATTTCACCGAGTCGGACTCCTTTAAGCGTTTTTAGTTTCTGTAAACTGGGAAGCTGCAGCCTGCAGGCAGGGGTCTCATTTTCCATCATTTAGACAAGCACCACCCTCAAATGAACAGTCACACCCTTGACATTGGATCCCAAGAAGTTTAGGTTTTGTCTTCATGCCATCTTCCTCTCCACTCTTTTAAACTCAGGTCTCTAGAGAACCCTACACCCCCATACACCCCTCGGTCTAGACGCAGGTGAGTTACTGTGTTGTCCCCAGAGAAGTGAAAGATGAGCACTAATTAGAAAATAAAGCTTTGACTTGCTTCCAGTTAAGTGAACTTAAAAGAAACATTTTTTCCTGTAATGATTGTCTTAGTTTAAAAAAGTAATAAATTAAAACCAGACTAAAAATCCACATTCATGTCTGTTTTCCCTTCTGTCTGTCGCACCATCTGTCCGCTCACACCGGCCCTCTCCTCTACTTGTGTGTTTACGTATCATTTGTAGGAGTGTGGATTCAACATTAGCGCTGCTGCCAGATGCTGCAGCGTTGGAGGAGGAAGTGTGTGATGGTCAGAACTGGCAGGATACAGTTCCTCCTCAGCTCCTTGCAACACTCAGCCCGAGGGAAGTGGACCGACAGGCTGTCATATATGGTACGATTCAACGATCAGAGTCATTGGAAGTGAGAGTCTTATCCAGACTTTATCCCTTAAACATGCGCTGATGTTAACAGTCCATTTCCTCTTCATCTGCAGAGCTGTACACCACTGAGGTGTCCCACCTGCGGACCCTGCGGGTTCTGGACAAGGTTTTCTTTGAGAAGATGAGGTCTGTGCTGAACTCTGAGGAGCTGACCTGCATCTTCCCGAACCTGCATCATGTCTACAAACTCCATGGTGAGTCTTCATCTCAGCCCTGAAAAGTCCTAAGATTCTGTCCAATAAAGAGAAAAACGCATCGTTTGTCATTTGTCTTTAAATGAACATTTTCTTAAAATGAATTTATTTTAAATTAGCAAATGAAACAGAGCAGAAATTAAGAATATTGATTTTCCTTTTAGCCTTATAGACATGTCGCAGTTATTTTAGTTAACATCAAGTATTTTCTTTATCAAATCATAATGTAAACACCTGGATGAGACAAGCAGATTTCCTTCTTTCATTTTTAGATGTCACATCCTTTTCCAGTTTTCTTTTACTTTAGTTTGATGCCACGGTGTGTTTTATATACATCTAAAAGAAGCTCAACAACATCAGATTATCAGCAAAATAATAATCTGGAGAAAATGATAAAGAGGAGAAGCTAATAAGGGCACAAAAAAACAATTAAGCTGTTAATTGATGTTGTTTCTATGAAAAGTATGGAGGCCCTCTCTGTGTCCTGGCTTGTAAGAGGATTGTTTTTACTTCATGCTTAGTACAATGCTTTTGTTTGTACTTCGAGTTGTGTTTTGAGTCCGTGTGTGTTGCTAAGTACCTGATAACAACTGAAACAAATACTAAGAAAAAGTCATAACTGCTGTTTAATCTCAGCTTGCAGCTTCACAGAGTCAATATGTGCTCTGGACTTTAACTTTGATCCATAAAGTCATGGTGTGTTACATACTCCGTTCAGCTATGTTTCACTCATTTCACTGTTATTATATCAGCATTAAAATCTGCTTTACGGTCAGATTTGGCTCCTTTTATTTATGTCCTAATGCGGCTTCTGCATCATTTCCTTGCAGCAAGTCTGTGCGAAGCGATGAAGAAGCGAAGAGAAACTCCCACCGTTCAGGAGATCGGGGATGTCATGCTTGCCAGGGTGAGATTCATATGTCCGTTATCGTTGTAGTGATAAAGATTTTTATTTAGAATCTGTTTAGTTTGTGAGCAGCGGTGTTGCTTTTAGTTTGAGGGTGCAGCCGGGGAGGAGTTTCAGGAGCAAGCCACGCTGCTGTGCTGCCAGCAGTCTCAGGCTCTGGAGCTCATCAAGAACAAACAACGGAAAGATCCTCGCTTCGCCCATCTTATACAGGTGCACTCTCTCTCTCACACACACACACTTTGGATAAAACACATTTAATGTTGTTTTCATGCTCCTTGCCTATGCATTTTTGTGCTTGTGTGTGGTTGCTGCATTTCTAACAGCTCTGATTTACATTTACTCAGGAGTGTGAAGCAAGTCCTCAGTGTCGCCGGCTGCAGCTGAAAGACCTGCTGGTGTCCGAGATGCTGAGACTCACCAAGTACCCTCTGCTGCTGGATAACATCATCAAACACACAGAGGGTGAGGAATCAGGATCTAATGCGGCATGTGTAAAAAGAAGAACATCGTTTTGAAGAAAGATATTATTGTTTTTCCTGCAGCCAGTTCATCGGACCTCCCCGCACTTCAGCGTGCGCAGGCTTGTTGCCGAGGGATACTGCAGGTTGTCAACGAGGGCGTCAGGGAAACAGAACACCGCCAATGCCTCAGCCAATACCAGCGCAGACTGGACGCTGCTCCTCAGTTCAAGGTGGGACAAGAGTTTAGTTTTACAGTTTAAAAAAAAGAAATAAAATAAAAATGTCTGAACTTGTTTTACTCCTTTATTTCAGAATCTGGACCTCACCACCAAGAGAATGATTCATGAAGGGCCTCTCACTTGGAAGATAAACAAAGATAAGCAGATTGGTTGGTATCGCTCTGTTTCATCTGTACTGTCTTCTCTTTTTGCTTTTATTTTTTTTTGATCGTATCTCTGTTTTCCTCTTCCAGAGATCCAGGCGCTGCTGCTTTCAGATTACCTGGTCCTTCTTCAGAGAGGCCCTGACGATCGGCTGCAGCTCCGATATCCATCCCGCTGGTTGGGAGGAGGAGGAGGTGGAGGCGGAGATAGCAAGACTTCATTCAGCCCTCTGGTGAAGCTGGACTCACTGCTTGTCCGCTCAGTCGCTACAGGTACCCTAAAAGTGTCTCTTAGAGGAGAAAATTTCAATTCAGATGCTGGATATGCATATTAGTTTGTTTTTAAATCCTCCCACCTTGTGGTTTCTGTCCAGACAACAAAGCTTTGTACGTCATCAGCACCACAGAGAGGCAGATCTACGAGCTGGTGGCGGGGACGTCATCGGAGAAAAACAAGTATGTCCTCTCATGTGGAATAATTTATTTAAGCCTAGTTACATGCTCAAATGGTGGACTCATTTTTTTATTTTTGTGTTTACAGCTGGAAAGATTTACTAGAAAAGACCATCTCCTCAGCTGGAGGCTCATCACCTCTAATCAAGCACTCAATGCCGTAAGTAAATGTCTTTTTTTTGTAATTTGAGCATATAAATCTACATTCTCTACATCCCTCCCACTGTTATTTTCTGTTTTTCTTTAGCTCTCCCAGTCTACGCAGTGTTTCCCCCGTTTCAACCAGCAGTAATATCTTTGGAGGTAATTATCACACGTGTCAGAATCCTAAAATGTGGCATTAGGTTTTTCGGGTCTGCTGAAATACTGCTTTAACTTCATTTAACAACTGATTGAAATCTATTAGACAACTCCATGGCAGAGCAGTCTGATTCCACGGAGACTCAGTCCTCAAATGATGACAACATCTCTGACAACACCCCCACGGACCAATCAGGAGCTTTCAATTGCAGCGAAGGACAGGCGTTTGGTGTGGCAGAAGCTGCTTTACAAGATGGTAAACCGACAGCAACTAATGGATGATTTCCCATTTTTATTCTGTAGTAAATATAATTAGAACTCAACACTTAATAAAAACTTTTTTTGGGGTGTGTGTTTGTGTCCTCGCAGTTGAAACACTTCGGCAGCTCATATTGCGAGATCTGGAAGAAGACGGCTGGAGCCACGATTCAGACGACACACCCACCAACGAGACGACCAATGGAAGGAGCTCGTTCACTGGGAGACAGCGACCAGAGTCTCTGGAGACCGTCCTCAACTACAGCGCCAACGAATGGGACGCGGAGCCAGAGAAGGTTCCAACGGCATCAGACTCGCGGCAGCCCAGCGTTCAGGTTGTGAGGAAAGGTAACGGATCAGGGAATTTTACCGCTGATCATCTTTACTCTCTCTGTGTTAACTCGTCTACTTCGAGATCGATATTAAGTTGAATTAAAGCTGACTTTGTTGGTTTTTTTTTAATTAAAGCCCATGATTCTTTGCATGTTTCTTCTCCGCATGTTGGGACTTTGTTCTTAATTTTTTTAATTTGCTTGTATTTACGACCACAATGACACCCTTGTTTCATCCTGACTCTTTACTCCTTTACACTCTACATCACACGGTTTCTTTGTTGCACATCTATCCTTGGTGCATAGCTGTGGTTGCGGGTCCTCTTCCTCCTCCTTCCTGTTCTTCTGTCCCTGATGACATCACTGATGATGTCGGCCTCCCCTCCAATCAATCATCCAAGTCAAGAGGCAAGGCCAAAACGCAGGGTAATGGTGACCACATTGGTCCAGTGCTATCGCTCTTATCAGACAAATGTGTACGAAACAGATGCAGCTTGAATTCTGTAATCGTAAAGAACTCGCTCACCAATTTAGTTTCTGTTCTCTAGGAAACACTTTCTACTTGGTAATGCCCACAGAACAGGGAGAGAGCCTAACCGATGACATCAACGACCCTCCCACGCCCACCGCCACCAACTTCCCACAGCCTCCGGTGGGAGTGATGTCATTTGAGATGCAACCAGAGGATGAAACAGCCTCCTCTACAGAGTTCAACCAGTCAGAGACGATGCAGCTAGAACAAGAAGAAGAAAAAAAAGAAGGCTCATCGCAAGCTGCAAATCATAGTCACGTGATCAAAAATGTGGATGAGATTTTTCACACGATCGAGGGGTTGATGGGCAAGTTGCGCAAACTGAAGGTCAGTTTTTCAGATTCAACTTTATTGTCATTGCGCATGTCACAGGTACAAGGCAGCGAAATACAGTTTTTGTTTGCAAAGCAAGAAAAGCTTGTTTAGTTTCTATAGTTTAAAACAGAAGGCAGGTAGAAACACGAAAAGGTTTAAACAAAGATACCTACCTGAACATTAAAGTTTAACAAATTAGACACAGTGTAATACAAACTACTACTATCTTTTCAGGAGTCTGAGTTAACTCTTTGTTCTTAGTAAGCTTTAAATACTATAATCCAGTCATTCTCAACCTGGAGTCCTCAAAGACGACAGGGGGTCCATAACCAGCCTGTACAGACCATGTGTGAGTGTTAAAGTTAGGGCCGTGTCCACATAGAGATGAGTTATATATCCAGTTAAGGTTTGTATCATTTGAACATTTTGTTCACATACTCGTTTTTTAAAAATAAATCAAAATCATTTCAATAATGAAACAAACAAAACATGACATCTCATCCTTATTTTACAAAAAGAAGAAGAAGAAGAAATGTAGGGCTATATGTTGATAGGACTCGGCTGGAAAGCGGCATTTGTGATGAAAAGCTAGCCAATGAAAGCATAAAGCCTGGTTTCAGCAGTTGGGAACCACTGCATTAAAACTAGTTCTTTAATTAAATCATGTTTGACATTTAAGTGTTTTTATTTGATATTTTGTGCGCAAGGCACAACCTGTACGTCAGAGTTGGTCCTGAGAAAAAGAATCTTTCAGGATGTTTTTTATTGTTGGTAAAACTCCTCCTGCACTCAAGAGTTGTGTATTTAGTATCCAAATAAAAGTCAGCCAGTATTTGCAGGACAGTGCTGAATATCTCTACAGGTGCTCTGATTAACGTTTGTATTATTGCTACAGGAAATTGAAAAGGCCCATCATCATCTCCTAAAAACTCTAAGAGAGTCCTCTGTCAATCAGGAGTCAGAGGACCAAAACTGTTGCTCGGCAACCGTCTCCAGAACACCCTCTATGGACCGCAGTTCAGGAGATGGTGAGTGTGGTCATGATTTAGAACCATAATCGTTTTCTTTTTTAGTCCCAAATTGTTTTTTTATTAATTCTTTTAAATCCAACCAGGAAAAGAGGGAAGTCCAGCAGAGCCCAAAATTCTTTCAACTGGATTTTGATACGAGCAGTCTACTAATGTCTACTCTCCAACCCCTCACCTCTCATCTGTGTTTCTGTTGCCCTGGGATACCAAGAGGGCGATATGACTGATTCTGCAGAGAAAAAGGATGAAGGAACAAAAAAAAAAAAGGAAGACAAGTTGACTGGTGAAGAGGAGTTAAAAAAAAACAAAACTGGAAGAAGTGAAAGTGTAAAAAATGACCAAGTTGGATATGTGTGAAGGAAAATGACTCATATGTTTAGCTTTTATTTAAGAGCTGGTTGAAGGATCGGAGCAGGAAAATGTTGAAATGTTAATTTAAGAAAATTTTCTGAGGGACCCATCACCCCAGCACTTTACCCACGATGCATCTCTGTCACGTTCGTCTTCTTGCTGTGGACACATCAGGGACTGGAGGATTCTTTCAGGCTACATTTCAACAGGGAGAAGGGGGATGCTTCGGCCCACTCTTCTCTCTACTGTTTGCTTTACACTAAGTTCACCTGCAACCTCGGCCGAAGGACTGTGTCTATAATATTCAGGTTATTTGCACTGCGTAAGGAAACCAATGTCTCACACACACACACACACTCACATCACATCATTCACTAATCTCAGATACTCACTGTGGTAGAAATACTCATTTTTTCCAGAAACTTCTTTAAAGCTAGAAAAAAGCTGTTCACCAGAGCGACAACATTACAAAGTTCAGGTTTTTTTCCAGATTTAAATTTGGGAAACACTAGTGCGCCGTTTACTACTGAAATGCAGGCAGGTTTCATTTCAGCGCTGCTTCTGCTGGATCACACGGCTGTAAACATGTCAAGTAGTTGAGGTGAAGCATTTGGAGAACATGCAGTGTTGAGAGAACGTGGATTCAAATAGAAACTGAAATTTAATTGCCAAATATCTCTGTCGTCACTTGACTGTGCATCCTTCGGCCCTCTCTGTGTCGTGGAAATGCTTAGTGAACGCCACCGTAAATACTGTGAACCAGCCACTGCTCCCGAAGCCACACTGTTCCTGTCCCCTTCCTGCAGTCTTTACCAAGTAGTTTTTCATTGAGAAGCTCCACAGGACAGAATAAAACATAAAGCTAATTAAGGTTAGTTTGGTATTTTGGCAAACACAATCGCTTTCATTCCTTTTCAGCTTCTTAGTTTTGCAAACAACATTGAAACGAGCAGCATAACCCACCTGTGAGCGCCTCAAAAGCTCCCTTATCAACTCATTGTACCCCACTTGTTCCTGGAGCTGTCTGACAAGGCAACACGGCTTCTAAACATGTAGCTTTCCTCTGTTATTTGGAGGTTTTTTTGCACATATAACCCTAAGACATGACATTATTATTGGTAGCTTTGTAAATAAGAGGATTTTAGGACTTTAGGGAAGAACCTGTTTCTAGTCTTTGTTAAGATGTGCTATTATCTTCATAAACAGCTATCAGCATGTTAACATGCAGGGGTTGTGGGTTTTGGTACCAGAGGCTCACATTTGAGCTTTTTATTTTATTTTTTATTTTATTTCCAATGCAGGTAAACTTTGCAAACAAAACAAAACACATGAGAAACTCTAAAGCATCTGCTTTCATCAGAGGAGGAATCAGCTTTTGTACTGTACAGGAAGTCTTGGCTCAGCTCTGCTGGCTCCACCAGAAGCCGATAAGCCTCGTTCAGCCTCCCCATAGGCATACCGGTGCGGCTGCTGCTTAAAGGTGCACAGGCTGAACTAAGTTAAGCCTTTTATTTACCACACAGACATGAAAGTGCTCTTCGAACTATTGGCATGAAATAAATTAACTAGCCTAGGATTTTCCTTTTTGATTATTTATTGTCCTTTTTGAGCATGTCTAACCAGCAAAGACTGACACTAAAAGCAACGTTTCCGCAAACTACATCTCTCTGGTACTTCTTTTATTACATACCAGAAAAAATATGCTTCTAAACTGTTAACTGTTTCTGTACCACTATAAGTGTTTCCATTTTTTTATTTTTATCCTCTTTAAATCTCATGAAGTTTGGGAGTTTCAAGTTGATCAGCTTCTTTACCAGCTTGGAAACAACATGCACTTCCCACCTGATGGCTCGCACTAGCGGCCTCTAACTGGGCTAATAGCATGTTGTTTTCTGCCTGGTGGAAGGTTGCTCGAGCTAAATTTTCATTTCTCTGCCTCTAGACTTTCTTCCTTTTCATACTTTAAATTTGTACACTAACATTGATGTTCCTAAACAAACTTAACTGATTCCTTTTTTTTTTACTTTAATGTTGCACAAACAAAGCTTCCCTGCACAGTGCAAACTACTGTATGCATAAACACATCTTTATCATCTCGTCGTCTTTTTATTTTGTCCTTTTTTTGCTCACGTGTAATATAGAAAGATCAGACCCACTTGTTTTATATGTTAATTTCTTCTGTAAAGCCTTAGTCCTTATATTTGATTTTATTTTTGTAGATATGATTGAAAGAAGGATGTATAAATTATTTTCTCCTTTGTTTTAAAAGTTGGTGAGACTGTTAGCTGCACAGAAAGCAAAAAAAGAAAGATCTCATGTCAGATTTTGTGTGTTTTGTGAGATTAAAAGGAAAAACTGGATAAAGAAAATGACGCGTTGGAGTCTGAGTTAAACATGTTTTTGTTGATTTACATTCTGATTTGATTCTCTAAACTTATTTTTAGCTGCAAACCAGTGAGTTCAGAGGAATTTATTAGATCTAAATGATGGGGAATATTCTACCATCTTCAGAGGACAGTGAACGTAGCAGAGGAACAGATTTTCTCTGCTTGCTTTAACACACGGACTTATCTTTTACTTCACTTATCAAGCAGGTTTCCAGTGTAGCGGATCGGAAGCATCCTTTCTCCCAGTGATGCTGAACAATCAATTCTACAAAAAAACAATCAAATAAATACAGAAATAGTTTAGGAAAATTGTAAATTTATTAAACTAATTTATTAATTTACAAATGCATTAATGTATTTCTAAATCAATTTATAAAATGATTAATGCATTTTATCTGGATATCACTAAGAGAAAAAATGTGTGCTGTTTTTGCCTCATTACTAGCTTCCTGTAACATAAAGAATTTAATTTATAGTTCTAATAACGTAAAAGCCCTTGATGGTCTGGTGCAATCATCTTTAAAAGAAGTCTTTATTCCATATGACACACGTACATTCTGCCTTCCAATAATAATTCCACTTACTTTTCAGGGTCCTCTCCTGTGGAACCAGCCACCAACTTGGGTCTTTAAGGTTTCATGTTATAGCTCAAAAAAATAAAGGAAACACTTAAACAACACAATGTAACTCCAAGTCAGTCACACTTCTGTGAAATCAAACTGTCCATCTAGGAAGCAACACTGATTGACAATAAATTCCACATGCTGTTGTACAAATGAAATAGACAACAGGTGGAAATTATAGGCAATTAGCAAGACACCCCCAATAAAGGAGTGGTTCTGCAGGT
This sequence comes from Rhadinocentrus ornatus, assembly GCA_037177495.1. NCBI lineage: Eukaryota > Metazoa > Chordata > Actinopteri > Atheriniformes > Melanotaeniidae > Rhadinocentrus > Rhadinocentrus ornatus. The sequence goes on along the minus strand of JBAMHW010000005.1, from coordinate 16,447,806 downwards.
GGTGA
>JBAMHW010000005.1:16437189-16447621 GCA_037177495.1 Rhadinocentrus ornatus | reverse complement strand
TATGTAAAGAACAAAGTTTTTAATAAGAATAGTTCATTCATTCAGATCTAGGATGTTATTTTAGTGTTCCCTTTATTTTTTGAGCAGTGTACATTTTTCAACATCATACGGGTATCAAAGGGTGCAACAACATTGTTTTCAATGTGTACTTCACCAAAATTCAGCCTTGGTCCTTCATTTCAGCCATTCCAGATGTGGCTCTAATGAGCTCTACTGAGAACGGATTGTTTCTGTATCTGAACCTTTAAATGTTCATGACTGGTGCCTGTCCACACACCTCAGTGGGAGGGAATGTTTTTTTCCCTTTGTGATGTCACAAGGGGAAGTATCTCAGACTCACCTGTTTGAGCACACATTTACTAAAAAGTGGAGCAAGCAAGTGAGAGAGGAGACAGAATTTTCTAATTCTTGAGCCACATACGCAGGCTATGAGGACACGTATGACTGTTAGAAAGTGAATTTTGCATAATATGGGACCTTTAAATGCTGACATCCTCTGTGTTTTAAGATAAACTTGAAAGCAGCACTAAGAGCCTCCAACCAAAAAACTCTTCTGATTCGTTTTGACGGTGACATGAATTCTGAAAATTCCTGGAGCCGTCATTGGCCTGAATCATCCACACATTTGAAAACTTTGATGTTCCAGCCCAGAGCATCACATTACAGCTGTGTTCTGCCTTACACCACCACGTCAAACACCAGCAACTGGATGTCAACATACTGGTTGTTTTGGAGACCCTCCATGGCTAATTGAGCAAAGGAACAGAAAAGGACACTATTGGAGGACGAGAGGAAAAGATAGAGAGAAAGGGACGAACAGAAGATAGGACTAGATTCTTTACCAAACACACATTCATGCACCTGTGTTTGAAAGCTGCTATTTAAATATAAAGGTGATATAAGGTTGATTTGATTTTAATTTGACGAAAATGAAAAGAAATCATTTGTATTAGCTGGACTTTTGGCTTATAGTAAATTATACCGTGGTTAGTTGCCTGCAATTGGAAAAGAATTGCAAAAATCAGGGTGTTTGGTTCAGTAAAGCTAAAAATGAGTCAAGTTTGTGATTACAGCAGTATAACCGGATAATTGCCTTCAAAATAAAAGCAAAGATTCTGTTTGCAAGGTTTTTAGGCAAAGTAAAAGTGGCAAATAGTGTGTTTTGAGCAAATCGTGACATTGTGTTTTTTTTTAAATAACTACTCCTGTCATTCACGTTTACAACATTCAGACACGCCTTATTTTACATTGGTCAGATATTACATGATCACTTCCACAAAAGTCAAGAAGCTTTAAAACATGTGAATAAAAGCAGAATGCAATGATTGGTAAATATAAAAAACATATTTTACTCCCAATACAACATAAACAAACTATTAAATGTTGAAACTTTAAGCTCATTTTGAATTTGATGGCAGCAATACATCAAAAAATAAATTTAACAGGGTGATGTTTACCATTGTGTAGCATCTCCTCTTCTTTTAACAAACGTCTGTAAATGTCTGAGAAGACCAGTTTCTGGAGTTCAAGGAGAGTAATATTGTCCCATTCTGGTACGATGCTGGATTCTAGCTGCTCGACAGTTCTGGATATTTGTTGTCAGATTTTTCATTTAATAATCTAATAAATGCTTTCTGTCGGTGACAGGTCTGGACTGCAGGCCGGCCAGTTATGTTTTATTATTTTTTTATCATATTACTATTACATGTATATTTTTATTTTTCATTTAATTAATTGAAAAAAATCTAAAATTAATCTGGAGTTCAATTATTTAATCATTTTTTAAAAGATGTATTTATCTTAATTTTGTTAATCGCTAATAAGTATAATTATTGTTTAAAAACATTTTTATGTCCTGTATTTCCCTTGTCCCCAGATAATGTCACTGTACAATTGTGATTTCCCTTGTCCAATGTCTCGTATAGATATCGATGACAAAAAAAAAAAAATACTATAAACTAATAGTATCATAAGGCTAGGTGGTATGTTGTTATCAGTCATCCCTAATTGTACTTAAATTGTACTGATAACTTGTTCATTCTTTTGTTGACCCTCCTCTAAATTTTTAAAAATTTGTTGTTGACATAAAAATTCAAAATGAGCTAATATTTCACATGAAATGATAAAATCTCGAGGCGGGATATTATTTTGTTCATTTATCTATTTTAGATGAAAATCCCTACCGGAAGCGGATGTTGCACTCTTTCTACCTTGACCCTTCTCATCTCTCCGCTGGTGCTGGAGAAGAGCCCCCTACTCAGCTCAGCGGGGCTTCGACACACAGCAGATGCCCGGAGCTGGGATGAGGGGCATTTCCTTACTTGTTGTGCGTCTTCGGGGTTTCCTTTATGTTTTTATTTACAGTCGGAAAACCAACTAACGACCCACACGGAGAGCTTTAAAGTGGGTCTCCGGGATTTAACCTGAGCGAGCGTGGAAACGGATGAGAGAGGAGAAAGTGGAATTGTGAGGGAGTTTTGTTGGATGCGGCTTCTCTGCTGCTAGCTGCTCTTTGTCCCGCGGGCTGCAGCTTTTTTCCTCCTGGGGAGAAAGGTAAGTTTTATGGGTTTGTTTTCTTTGTTAATATCCATGATTTTGGTTGTTGCTTCACTTTTTTCAGCCTCTTTAAAAAAAAATGTGCAAATTTAAAATACTGAAAGATTTCTGATGTAATTTTCTACAAAAAGCCAGCCAGTATACTTACGAACTAATTTTGTGGGCTACAGCTGAATCTCTACTAGTGTGCACGCGCTCACCTGTATTCACTACCTGGTGCTCGAGCGCACATCTCCGTGTGCTCCGCGAGCCTTCAGGACTAGCCTGCGCTACACATGGCGCATCAGTCAGATTGATTTCAGTGGGTAACACGTTTTGGGGGGCCGCGTTTGTTGTGTGAAGACCACTCTGTTGGCCACAGTTGGGTGTGTTTGCTTTGTCTCACGCGCCGTCTCGCTGTGTCTCCACGCGTGACATAAAAGCGTTTTTTGTACTAAAGCAGACCTCATTTCGATCACAGGTTATCAGAATATTAATTACCTATTTATTAATTTATTTCACTTAAACTTTTTGTCAGTTTAGGACCTTAATGGGAACCGACACAGAATTTTATTTGTGGTGGTGCCCGACCATCTCAGCACCACTAGTTCTCAACTAGGCTTTTTACTGGTTCTTGATCAGTTGCTACACTATAAATTTAACACATCCATTTATTTAAATTTTTGTAGTTGGCTTACATCACACCTGTATGGGTTTCAACCTTAGTGGGGTAGCAAATAAAAAAAAAAGTTCTGGTATTAATCTGCACTTCAACTTGTCTTTGAAAGTAACAGAAATCATCATCTGCAGACATTTAAACAAGTTAAGCAGTTTCATTAGTACAAAACATGTTACAAAATACTGGTGCCAAAAAAATTATATCACCATCCATCCAGCCATCTTTTTTTTAATATAGATTTGCGTGTTGAAGCCAACAGACCATCTTGCTTCCACACTGCACGTGGCGTGTGTATCATCCGAGCTGAACATGAACCCCTGAGTAAATCAATCAGTGTTGAATTATTTCCATCAGCAGGGGCTTGTGGGAGATCAATGGGATTGACTGTCTCCTGACAGGGTGTGACACACAGCTGGTTTTGTTTACATTCACCTCACAACAAGGAAGGGTTTAACACGTGAGAAACTCAGATTTTCTGCAGCTGGATGTGAAATTGTAATACATCTGTAGATGCAAAAAAAACTTTTCCTATTTGCATTCAGAGTTGCTCCTTTATTTGTTACAGTTCAGCACAAATGGTTGAATGAACAGCTTATGAATATTAAACCAGTGCTGCTCTGAATGAGTATGTAAAAGGAAGAAAAATAAAACCTGTCCACTGTTCCTGTAATCACTAATTAAATCACTACTAGCTGTTGGAGATGGTGAGTTATGTATCATGTTTAAACTCGCCCTCATGCTCTGTGTTAACGGTAAATAATCAATGAAAGGGGTCAAGTCAACTCTGCTCAAGCTGCAGCACAGATCCAAATATACTTTTCCATGCCACTGTTGGGAATATGAGCGCCTAGGTTGTGGTTCTTTACATTTCTAATCCAGGGGTGAGGAGAGGGGTCTGGTTGACATGATGTGACACAATGAGACATATTTTCAAACACTATTTATAACCACTTTCTTAAATACGAGTGTCTTACATTAGCTTATAATTTATTCTAATGTAGTATTTGATTATTAATACATGATGCATCATTTTGATAAAAAGAATCAAACACTATTTGGGTGTGTATTACGTTTATCTTGGTCCAGATGGTTAAGTTCTTTGTACTTGTTGTTTGACATTTTTGGTGTTTTTTTTTTTTTTTTTTTTTTTTTTACAAAAAATTGTCTCTGCATATTTTGAAACTGAAACCAAATTAAGTTTGAGTTTGTAAACACATGAAGTAAATGTAATCAGGTTAGTGCTTAAGCTAGTGTATGCTGTGATTTGTTAGGGAGTTAAATAGTGTGCTTATCAACTGGTCAACTCATAGTCAGCTGTATAAGTTACCATCAAGTGTTGCGCCTGAACCCCCTCAGCCAGATCATTACAAAGAGGGGTCCTAAGTGAAGTTGTCATCCATCACCTCTGTGTGGATGACATGGAGCTCTAAGCCAGGGCAGAGTGAGACATTGACTCACTGATCCTCCTCAGTTGGTTATACAGCAGGAACATTGGGATGTCCTTGGGGCTGCATGAATCGACCTGATGGTGTCAAAGAAAGGCAACATAGCAGATATTCAGGAAATGTACAAGTGCTTTTAGGTACCACAGGTAAATAACAACCATGAAGAGGTTACAAAGAAACCAGCTGTAACCAAGTACCTACGATGAGGAAGGCAGGCTCTGAAGAATTAGTTTGATGGGAAGAACAAAGTCTAAGTCATCAACATGTCACTTATCAGATACCTAGCTGGTATAATAGCCTCGCCAAAGGAGGGGATAGAAGTCACTGATATGAAGACAAATTTCTCACAGTGCATGGAAGGATTTATCCCGGATGGTCAACTCAGAGCCATGCTTGATTCACAGACCCATGGTTGTCAGGATTCCCCTGACAACCAACAGCCAACTGCCCAGCCAGTTTGAATCCCACAGGGCACGAGCACAACACCTTCCAGTTGGGTCTTAAGTCGCTTTGGAGAAAAGCTAAAATGACTGTAATGTAATGTAATCCCAAATCTGTCCCAAATTCGTGCTGAGAGTGAACCTGCGTGCTGGATTTGCATTTCATAACCAGCTACACTTGAGGCCAGAGGCCAAAAGAGGAGATAGAAGTCAAGTAGCTGAAACCCAACGAGGGAGAGGAGAAAGAGGAGGAACCATTGTGGAATGAATAAGCACCTGCAACAGATGTGGCTATTGAGAAGTTGTATTAGTAGCTGAAAAAGCCAGATCGAAAAGACAGCGTAGAGGACTAATCAGGGCCATGCAACAGCAGGCACCAAGCCGAAAGTAATAGTAGCTAGGATCTACCATCCTAGGATCTAGCAGACTGAGCCCCAGGCTGTGTAAGAGGCCTCTGAGACAGTCCCAGAGTGTAGGATGCAGGTAGATAGGGCATATATGTGTGTTTGTATTTGTTCACCCGAAAAGAGAAAAAGAATATTATTATAGATCCTTGCACCTGAAATGTTTACGGCCTTGAACACCTACTCATGTGCCTCCTTTAAAAAAGTGCTTGTGTGAATCACATGAAAACCCTTAGTGAAGTGTCTAATATAGACAGCGGACAGTAACATCACAGCACAAATAAGAGAGCACGAGGACTTTCCTTATTAGATTAAACGTCTGCTTGTTCTACAGCCAGTCGGTAATATACCTTGGAGAAAACAACGCAGCTCTTTCTCTGCTGAAAAGCAGGAACGGGTTCGAAGGGAAAAGGGAGAAATATCTTTGAAATGAAGTCAGAATCACAGCCTGGTGAATGGATTGTCTGTTTTTGTCTTCTGAGGTGTGTGGTTGAGCGATAAGGGGAGGAGATGGGGTGCTTAGTTGATGTTCTGGTCACCATGACAACTGTCCCCCTCCTCCCTTGTCTTTTCTCACCCCTAGACTCCCATTCATGTCCATTGTAGTAGCTAAGCTCTGTTGCCCTGGGACACCACAGGGGTAAGTTGGGGAATGTGGTGACTGTGCGAGTGTGTCACACATCAACTTGTGGCAAACGGTGCAAGAATAAGCGCAACATAATTAACCACTTTTTTTTTTAATATTAAGAAAAGAACAACAAACAAAATATACTGTTTATTTTGATGATTTTCTCTAAAGTAGGGACATTTTAGAGCTGCTCTGATGTTCGTCCTCCACCACTACATCTCCCCTCGCTGGAGACTTGGAGCCCAGAATAGAAGGTGGCAAGGTTGTCCTTCATTGGCTGAGAAAACACTCGGGGCCAAATCGCTTGAGGTTGCTCATAAAAACTCCCTCAAAGCGGAAGAATGAGCTCAGCTAAGTCCTGTGCTGCAGACAGCACACATGCTTTCACCCATCGCAGTGTGCCAACTTTTTAACAATGCTGTCTCTCTTCTTGGTGCCATTACTTGGTATGTGTCCCTTTTGAGACGATTTTACTTGTCTCACATGACAAATTATCTTCTGCCTTTCCTTCCTCTCCTGTCTCTGCTTTCTCATATGGTCCCTGCCCTTTTGCAAACTTAACCATTTCCATAACGCATCTCTCACTTGTCTTCCACTCCTCCCCCATCTTCCCTTCTTTTCCCAGGCCTTCAAAATAGATTCCCTCAGGAGTAAAGTGGACTTGCTGCGCCTTCCTCTGGCCCTTTCTCCCAAGTCCATCAGTAGCCGCAAAAGCCAGTTGGGTACGGTCTGGGAGAAGGGCGGCGGCTCAGGGAAAGGAGTTGTGCTGAAACTCCGCCCACCGCCGGCCTCTGACATGGATAACGAGTCGACATACTCGAGCTACTCCTACAAATCGTCCCATTCGCGTAGTTCCCGCAAACACAGGTAAGGGATCATTATCAATTCATCTGTTATTCATTTACTTAACCATTAAAGTCCAGTATGAAAACATTTTGGAAGATGTATTTGCAGACATCCAACATAAAATTAATGTTTTCATCATTGTAGAGTTGTGTGAAAATAAAAGACAACTGCTACCCTGGTAGGCGTTGTTTATATATAAACTTGGCTCAGATTTTACTCCAACTATTCTGGCATGCTGCATCAACAGTTGCTCAGACAGGAAATACCAACTGTTATAGTTTTGTCTGTTTTGTGTCTATTTTAATTTATTTATTTATTTGCATTTTTACAATGTAGTTTCTCCTAAACTCATTTAAGTGGATGCTTGCAATCTGAATCTGTACCACTAGATGTCACCAAATCCAATATTTAGCTTTTTTAAATGTGCAGTGTCCAAAACAAATGTAATACACAAAACACGAGTTAAAGGTGCCACATATACTAGAAGACACTAAAGACCCATTCTTCATTGTGTAAATAATGTTTATTTGGAAAAAATAGACAAATTGGTGCTTGGTTTAACTAGCGAAAACAAAACGTGACAGTGTTGTTTAGGAAACTTGTTAAGCCATGACTGCTTCATACAGTCAGTGCATTAATGATAAAATACCATTTCAGCCATTGGCTCAGAGGAAGTGTTTAATACTTCTATACTCTCCAAAACTGAATTACTGAATTCGAATTACTACTGCCTTTTTAATCATCTTCATCCAATCCACCCACTCAGATGGACTGGATGAATAAATCCTCTTCCTTCCTCATTCGGATGCTCAGTTTGAACTTCAGCAAGTCACCATGCATTGTGTTGCTGCCATGTGACTGATTTAGCTATTTGTGTTAACAAGCTACTGAACAAGTGTGTGCTGCAGGATAAAAAATGCTGATTCATGGTATACTTCAAGCAATAAAAAATAAAAAGTACCTTTATTTAGGCCCTGCGATGGACTGGTGACCTGTCCAGGGTGTACCCTGCCTTTCACCTGAAACACTGCTGGGACAGGCTCCAGCTCACCCCGCGACCCCTAATAGGAACAAGCGGTACAGATAATGACTGACTGACTGACCTTTATTTAGACGGCTGTTTTGTGATTAAGAATCTAACTTTAAATGAAGTTATAGCCAGTTGGATTTTGGGTATGTTTGGTATAAGTAACACATCTGTTTTTTGGTTTTTAATCAACAAATGGCCATCTGAAAATAGGTAAAAATTGTATTAAAGTCACTACCAGATTACATGTTCCTGTTGCAACATGTGGTATGAAACAATTATTGCCTGTTCCTTGACGGACATCTACTTCTGACTTGTAATTCTGTATTCATGTTCCTTCAGAGAAAGAAGGGACAGGCATCGCTCAAAGAGTCGTGATTGTTCCATCCGTGGTGACAAATTAGTGGTCATCCAGGCTCCGGGGGAGCCACTGCTGGATGCAGAGTCCACGATAGCAGATGATCGGGTCTGAGATTCATTTTCTCATGCTTCTTATCGTCTTCTTCATATTAGCATGACTGACACCTGTCTCTCTGCTTTTATCTTTCTTCAGGATGACAACTGGGGCGAGACCACCACAGTGGTCACCGGCACCTCGGTGGACAGCGTCTCCAACGAGGACCTGACACGGCTCTCCAAAGACTTGGAAGATTCCTCCCCTCTCGACTGCCGCCGTTACATCAGCCCCGTGTTGGGTGCCATTTTGGGGCTCTTCTCACTCCTCACTCCTCTGGCCTTCTTGGCTCTCCCTCAGCTCCTGTGGCGGGACACCTTGGACCCTTGCGGAACACCATGCGAAGGCCTTTACATTTCCATGGCCTTCAAGCTGCTGATCCTCTTCATCTCCACGTGGGCGCTGTTTCTCCGCCCTCCTCGAGCCACTCTGCCGCGCTTCTATGTGTTCCGCTGTCTGCTGCTGGCACTGGTCTTCCTCTTCGTGGCGTCGTACTGGCTATTCTACGGGGTGCGGGTGCTGGAGCCCAGAGAGTCGGACTACAGGGGGATTGTGGGATACGCAGCATCTTTGGTGGATGCACTTCTGTTCATTCAGTACTTGGCACTGGTCCTACTAGAGGTCAGACACCTGCAGCCGGCCTTCTGCTTGAAGGTTGTCCGGACCACAGATGGAGTCAGTCGCTTCTATAACGTGGGATATCTCAGGTACCAGTCCCAACCCCCCGCTTTGCTCTGCATTTGGTTTAAAGGAAATATTATGATGATGATGATGATGATGCATTTGCTGCAGAGTCATTATCATACAGATGGACACTGATTTAAACACATTGCATTTACAAGCCAAATGTCAGCAAGTTCAATGCAAAACATAAACTCTGGGCCTCAGTCCACCGTCTGTGTTTTTAAGACAACATTGTTAATTATTTGAGCGTTAGTAGATGATAATCGTGGATTCTGCTGCGGTGCCGGTTCGTGCCTGTTAATGCTGAAAGATGTGCCAAGATAAACTGACATTCACACTAATGTGGGTGTTGCTAGTTTAGTTTTGTGCTGGTGATTAGAAACAACTGCAGATCTTAACCTTGCAACTGCAACTGCATGTAGGCAGCAAGGAAATTAATACTCCTACTATCTTTGTTTGTTTGTATCTAAGATATCAACTAAATAATTTGTCTTTAAATTTACATAATTAGGTCTTTTTTTTGTCTGACTTATGCAAATTGAGCACTAAGAGAAATGATATTTTGTGTAATTCTCATAAAAAAGAAGCCATGTTTGGTTCTCTTTAATTATTTACCTGTGAGGTTTCATACGCTTGTGTGACACATGCTGAAGACATCTCTGTGTTTTAGGTTAAATGTTTAACTTTTCTTTCTCTTTCCGGTGCAATGCAGTATCCAGCGGGCAGCCGTCTGGGCTCTGGACCAGTACTACAGTGACTTCCCAGTCTACAACCCGGCACTGCTTAACCTGCCCAAGTCCATCCTCACCAAGAGGTTGTCTGCCTTTAAAGTCTACAACCTGGAAGAAGGTGCAGCAGTTTGTCTCTTCTGTACATTACAACGGTTTCCATCACTAGCTAAATAATAACACACGTAGATGCTTAACTGGGAAATTACACCATTATACCAGAAAATTGATAGAAATGATGATGTACACTGCCAGTCAAAAGTTTGGACAAACGTTCCCATCAAAATTAATGGGAACGTTTATGGTAATGGAAAGAATTTGATGCTGAAGAGCTTTTTTTTTTTTTTTTTAATTGTTCCACAAGTTTTAGATGTAATTTGGGTGATAGGTGAACCTCTGCCCACCTTTACATCTAAGAGGCTCTGCCTCTCTGAAATTAAGCAGGTCATGTGACTGGCCTGTTGCCAGTTCTATTCTATTCTATTCTATTCTATTCTATTCTATTCTATTCTACAATCATTTGGCAGACGCTTTTATCCAAAGCGACTTACATCTGAGAATA
>JBAMHW010000005.1:16414057-16424845 GCA_037177495.1 Rhadinocentrus ornatus | reverse complement strand
GATGAGGTGGCTCGGGCATCTGGTCAGGATGCCTCCTGGACGCCTCCCTGGTGAGGTGTTCCGAGCACGTCCCACTGTAAAGAGGCCCCGGGGAAGACCCAGAACACGCTGGATGAACTACATCTCTCGGCTGGCCTGGGAACGCTTCGGGATTCCTCTGGATGAGCTGGTGAATGTGGCCGGAGAGAGGGAAGTCTGGGTTTCCCTGCTTAGGCAGCTGCCCCAGTGACCCGACTCCAGATAAGCGGCAGATAATGGATGGATGACATATTGGCTGTTTTGCAGTCTTTAGATTGTTCTGCCATCTGCTACCACTGCCTAGCCAAATTAGGATCATTAAAACTCTCTCAGTCTGCAAGATGTGGACCTGCGTGAAATTTTTAATTTTTATTTTTGTAGTTACATAGGGTCTCAAAGGATTACCTCTATGTCATGAGTTTAAAAAACTAAACCTGATTTGAACCAGTAGGGAGTGTTTCGACCCAGTTTTAGCCCATAAATTTATGTTTTGTTTTTTAAAAGTAAGAAAATCCAATATATTATTGGGTGAACTACCCAGTTATTAAATAATTACACATGTGCATTCAAGATATGTAAATGTTATCGGTTCATTCTGATATTATATAAAAAGCTACTTTTGTGAGCAGAAAACGAGAGAGAACTGTTATAAGAAATATGTACAAATGTTTATTTTTTGTTAGTTTATGTTCAGGATGAGGAATTACAGATTTTCTGCTTCATAGCTAAATACCCGTTAATAAAATGACATTATGTGATGTCATTATAATAAACTGGTCCAGACCAGACTGAGTTGTACTGAGCTGGATTGAATTGGACTTGTTTTTATTTGGGATTAAATTAAACTTGCTTAATTAGTCCAAAAGGTCCTGAAATGGCCCTCATTGTAAATTGGTGCTATTTAATTGAATTGAATTAAACTGAAATAAACTGAATTGAATTGAGACTACAGTCACCATGATGTTTAATCTTTTTAAAAATTTTTCTTCAGTGGTGTTGAGTCAGTCACTCATTGAAGTCTCTGGATATGTGGAGGACAACATTACCTTGCCCTCAAGTGCCGATCCATCATGGAACCTCTCAAGAATTGAATGGTCAATATTCTCCAACAACACCTGGATAGCCACTTATTTCAGTAACAATATAAACACTGACCGTCTCTCTGATTATAAAAACAGACTCATGCTTGACATCGCCACAGGTAAAAGAAAGTCTGTCACTTGACTTTGTAAAGTACTTGTTTTAAATTTTCTCCAAACTGCATGTTTTTACAATGTGTTTGTTTCTTTAGGAAACTTGACCATCATAAACCTTAGAATGGAAGATGCCAGGGATTACACTGTAGACCTTTCCAATACTGCTAATAAAAATACAGTAAAGAAGATTAGGCTCACAGTGAAACGTAAGTATCAAGACAGAGATATAAGAACATTTACTATTGTTTCTAATTTTACAGCTTCTTTCTTTTGATTTAAACTTTCTCACAAAATAATAACAGCCCAAATGCTTATTTCTTTTGTCCCTTTTTTTGCAATCATATAGTATAATTACACCCAGTTGGTGAAACTGTTAGTATTTTACATAATAAATAAATGATTTCCAATGTGTGTCCCCTGCAGAACGCCTCCCGAAACCGATCATTGTGGAGGTCGAAAATAGTACTACACAAAGAGGCTGTTTTCTGGTGCTGAAGTGTTCCTCTTTGGTAGAAGGTGTTGACTTTTCCTGGCACGTTAAGCCGTCTATGTCTGTTTGGAGTAATCTTAAGAGTGGGGTCTCACAGCTCGCTGCAAATATCAAAACTGGAGTGGACTTTGAGTTTACCTGCTTTTCCAGCACACAGACGGAGAATGTATCACAAGTTTTCAAGTCAAAGTGTGACGGTAAGGTTTAATCTGTGGTCATCTGTTTTAATTGGATGTAGTCTGTATGTTAGCTGCCACATGGAAACACAGCCTCACATGAGATGAGGGTCCAAATAGCAGGGATGCACCTTCAACACATCCTTCCAATGTCATCACAGTTCCTTAATCTGCCTGTGTAGCATGTTCATACAAGTACTCACTAGGTCAGAAAACTGATTGAATTTGTTTCAGTGATGTGAACTATGTTTTTCTCCTGCTCACGTTTTTTTTTTTTTTTTGTCTCCTTTATCTAGTTCCAAAAGAAACTCCACAAGAGAGGCACAGATGTATTCTTGTATTATTTGTAGGAATCATCCTTGGTGTATTCTCATCATGTCTATACTGCTGTTGTCCAGGTGAGATGGAAACAACAATCTCAAGATAAATTTAACAAAATTTCCATCTAAAAACTTGCCTCAGTCTGCTCAAACAACAGTTTATATACAATGTTAGAATTTCCTTAGTATAATTATTCATTTACTGTATTAGCTTGTTGAACCACAATCTGTCTCTTGTATTGTTGTGGGGGTATTTTGACCCTCTCTCCTTTACAGTGTGTGTGTATGTGTGTGTGTGTAAGAAGAAAATTATAATGTGGTTTGCAGTGGATGTAAAAAAAAACTGTTTAAAGTGCAGGACATGATGCAAAAATTCTGCTGCAGAAATGATTATTTTTTTCTTTATAAAACACTGAGGAAAGCAGATGAGGCTTCTTTTTGTCTTGATCTTAATACGTTTGCATCTGTGCACATTCCTTGTAGTGAGGAGTGCATGGAAAGCAACTAACAGCAGCAGAATAGCAGAAAATAGATGAATCATGATCATTTTTAACTACAGAATGTGCACACACAACATAAATTCCTGTTACACAAGCTGGGTTTTCAACATAGTTGAGGATCTTTTAAACATGTGTCACTGCATGATTCAATGTGGGTTTTGTCTCATAGACATTAACTTTTATTTTGTTTGCATGTTTTAATTGGGCATAGGTATGAGTACATACTCGCTCACCTTTCTTTTACAAACTAGTAGCCTTTCTAGACTTCACCTTGTTTGGGTTTTGGGATCAACATTACAAAATTCAGCAACAAAAGTTGCTTAATTTTTTTCTTTTTAGGTTTTTCTTTTTAATAAATGCTGACATTGTGTTTTTATTACAGAAAAATTTAAAGCAGCATGGCAGTCTCTAAAAGGTATGTTGTCCATTTAGTCACATTAAGACTGATGTGAGTTCCTTCTCTATGAATGTTTATAATATTTTCTTGATTTTTTACAGAAAAACTGAACTGTTGAAAAGTAAGTTTCTGTTTGAGTTTTATTTAATTTGGTGCAAAGACTGGAAATACAATGTCAGAAATTTCAAAGAATAACCATTTTTCTCTCTCCTTTCTCTCTCAAAAAAACATTCCAGATCATACTCGCCCATGTTTTATGGCATAAATTACAATTAGGGACAAAATGTCGGCTGTGCAAATATTTTCAAAGCAGGTTGCAGTAGAAAGTTTCCTGGGGCCTTTATGTGTGATTTATACTGCAACCTGCTGTTGAAAACTGTACACTTCACACTCAATGATGACTATATTTTAAGCAGTTTTTTCTATATACTATAAAATGAATAACAATGGAACCGGGACTACAAAAGCTTCAAGGAGCTTCAAGAATAACTACTCTCCAAAAACCCCCCAACAACAGCAATCCAAGACGTCCGCCATTGCATATATTTGGGAAGCCTTAACTCCTAAAGAGTAATCTGTCTTTTGGATTTATAATTCATAGACTGTAGAGATGGACATCGCTGCTCTGGGCTTCAGACATCAACCCAACAAAGAAAGTGCCTGAAAATATTAAACGTCTGAAGGCCACTCAGGGTTTGCTTTAAAACATACTGTATCAAATGTTTTTGATCAACGTATTTTATGTTGTGTAACATTTGTTTTTGCCTCTGACTCAAAAAAAGGTACTTATAAGAAAATAAATTGTTCCGTACTATCATATAAAATAGTCAAAAGGCTCATGAGTTTGAAGGTACATGGGGAAACTGGTTTATCTGTACTTAATATGAGGCTTTTTCAGCTGATTTCATGCCTTTAACATTACTGCCTGGATCAAGGAGGATAGTGAGTTGACATGGCTTTGAAAGGTTAATCAAACCTTATGTGGTCTGTTGTTAACTCTTGTGCTCCAATCTGGCCAGATCTATTTACTTTTTCATTAACATGTTCAGAAATGGAAGTTTTATTTTGTTTGTAAAATTTTAAAATTCAAAAAAATAGGTGGCCCAGTGGTGGCGCACATGCTTTGCATGCGGCTGGTTAGCTCAATTAGTAGAGCATCAGTCTCCCATGTGGGAGACCAGGGTCCGAATCCCCCAGGGGACGAAATTTAACACCTTCCAGTTGGGTCCTTAGGCAAGACCCTTAACGCTACTGCCTAACCATTGTAAGTCGCTTTGGATAAAAGCATCAGCTAAATGATTGTAATGTAATGTATGTGCTCCCGGGTTCAAGCCCTGGCATCTGCAGCCTCACAGGTGGCACATGCCAGTGTTCTCTAAAAGCGGATTTATGCTGTTTGGAGACTCCAAATAGACACTTCGGATAACAACTTTTCAAAGTGAAAAACACACATACAATAGTAATTTTTTATGCTATTGTAATCTGAACTAGCAACAGGTAAACTTTCATGCTACAGCCTTATTTGATTTTCATATCTCCATCTTTCCATGTGCAGCTAAAAGAAAAAAGTGAAAGAAAAATCCAGGCAAGGGAAAATACGTTTGATTACTGTGTTCCAACTTCAATAGCATGCAAGTTATAGTTAAAAAATAAATTTTAAATCTGATTCAGTTAGAGAGTGTTACCTTTACAGAGAGACCATGCTTTTTAATGTACTCCAAGAGTACATTATCAAGAGCGGCATCTAAAGTAATTTGGGTATGCCTTTTTATATTTTTAGCATTTTGGGGGTGACAGGAGACCTTCCAGTCCTTCACTGGTCGGTCCATCACACCTGCTTTTGTAGGCGGACCAACACTTCTTTGATTTAAATCAGAATTTGTTTGTGCATTCACAATAACCCAAATAAGCGGACTTTTTGTGTGAATGCACCCTAAGTGCCCAGCCCCACATCACCACCACTGCGGTCATGAAGCGTGAAAATGTACAACAAATGAAAAAGCAAAATGTGTGAGAAGTGCTGTTTGAATGGACGGGTGAAATACTCTTTGTAAAACTTAATGAATTAAAAAATTCTCTCTGTAAGTGTGAGCTTTTGATCATGGTGTACACAGATTTGCATGTGAGCAATAAAAAAGTGGCATTTAAAGCTTTATTAGCTGTCCATCCAGCTGAACGAGGCCAGAAAGTGCATGAGCTGTTCACAACAAAAACAAATGCAGGAAAATATTAAAAATAAAATCTATATATTTACAAAATTTACAATGCTGTTTAAAACAATTGTATAATACAAGCTGCACTCTCAGATGATACTACCATGTTTTTTAGTATAAGAAAAATAGGGTGTCATATCACTTTAACGGTAAAACATCTAAAATCTTGATCTTGTCCTTTTTTAAGGCAAGACACAACGTGACCATTTCTACAAATAGATATCACCACACTTTTTGTCCACTTAATTACTTACATTAGGATGATACATTTGTATACAGTTTTCTGAACTTAAATACTGTATTTAAAGATCTAAATTAGGTGTTAAAAAAAAATAGCTCATTTGCATGAATTTTGAGAACCATAACGGGACCTTTCAAAAGAGTCAGGTTCAATTCTACTTTTGCATTTCAGTAAAAGCACATTAATTCCCCTTGACCAATGCTCCATGTTAGAGTAACTACTGTCCAGCATCTACAGTACATGCTCCCACTTGCTCAAATTCTGAAAAACAACAAAATATGTAACCATAATCATGCAGATGACACAAATTTACATACCCATCTCACTAGAGATTATAGTCCCTTCTAAATACTGTTAAAGTCGGTTAAATAAAGACAAAACTAAAGTAAAACTTTTGGAAGCCAAAGAAGAAAGAATAAAAGTCCGTACTCAGCTTTAAACAGCGATGTCAAAAACTTAGTATGAAGTCAGAAATCTGGGAGTAGTCATGGATTTCAGCAGTTCAGTTCAGACGAAGTCAGCCTTTTATCACTTAAAGAACATATTCAGGATTAAAGGACTAATGTCTCAAAAGGATAAAAAAAAACTACTCCATGCATTTATTTCTGGTAAACTAGACCACTGTCCTAACAGGTGTTCCTAAAAAGTCTATCAGACAACTGCAGGTAGTCCAGAGCGCTGCTGAGTCCTCAATGAGACTAAGAAAGTGGATCTTGTAACTCCCGTCCGCTGATCTTTACACTGGCTTCTTGTCTGTCAAAGAATTGGCTGGATATATGTTAAGTGTTTTCTGTATACAATATTTTTACATAATGCATTTTTATTTTACTCTAATTCTCTTTCTTATTCTATAATGCTTCTGCAACACTGCAGTTTTCCAGTTTGGGATCAATAAAGTCGACCTGATTCTGACTTTCTGCTGAAGTCCTGCTGTTAGTTTACAAAGCTCTGAATGTTCAGGATCATCTAGTTTTATTAAGAAATAGCCAGATTTCTCAGGTCATCAGGGTCAAGCCTACCTTCTGTTTCCAGAGTCAGAACTAAACATGAAGAGGCAGCTTTCAAGTTTTTATGGAAAAACTTCCAGAAAACTGCAGGAAACTCTCAGCTGCTTTAACTCAAGGTTTGCCACCTTTTATCCAAACAACTGTTAAATCACAACACTGGAACTTTTATTTCTTGCATTTTATCTTATTTTATTTAAACTTTTCCCGCCTATGTAATATATTAAATTTATTTCTTTGAAATTTGGTTTTATCTGCTTTTTCTGCACTTTCCTTTAATGCTTTTAATGTTTTTAGTAAAGCACTTTGAATTGTCTTGTGCACGAAATGAGCTGAATCAATCTTAGATAGAAAACATATATGCATAAAAAACACAATCTAAGAAAAAATATAAAGATAAAAAATGTCAATTGATTTGAACTTAATAAACATAATTTACTGTTTGAATAGTAAATTATGTTTATTAAGTTGAGAAAACAAGAAAACAAAAAAATTGTTATAAAGAAAACAAAAATAATTCCCTCTAAGATATCTAAGACGTTCCCCATGAAATCAAAGTTAGAATGATTATTTCTTTTGCATTAAAACCTTCATTTTTAAATTTAATCTCTCCTTAATTACATTCATGTGCAATAGAAAATGTGTAAACATGCATGTTTTTGTTTCACTGGCCTCATTATTTAAGCAAAAAGTCCTAAAATCTCAAATTACTGGTTGTAGTGTCTCAGCTCAAGTGTTGAACCCTTTCGTTACTGTATCAGCTCTACGTTTTCTTGGGCTGCATATTGTATCGAGTGATGCTTTGAAAAAGATATAACATCTTTTAATTTGTTTCTGCTGTAAAAGAAAAAAAAGAAAAGAAAAATAATAAAACAGAAAAAAGGTTCAAGCTTTACTAGCCTAGGAAACCTCCTGGTAGGGTGACACCGACGGCTTCTTGAACCGGTTAAGCTGGATCCTGTCATACACGGTCTGAGGCTGGATGTGAGACAAAGAGGAGACAAAAATGAAAACTGCTGGCTCAAAATTTGACAACAATAATTTTCTGATTACCACCTGCTGAAAAATCATTGATGAAGCAAATTACAAGAGCACAATGTCAAATGACTTCTGAAGGAGCTTGGTCACACTGGATATTATTTACAGGTAACAGAGTACCGATGGGCCGGACATGCATGTCACACTATTCAGATTTATATTTGCAAAAAGTTTAAAAAACAAGTATAATGTTTTTCCCACTTTACAATTATGCTCTGTGAAATAAAAAAATTAAAAAAGAAATAAAAGAAAATGAAACCTGCATTGTACTTTTCAGAAATAGGTTAAACTGCATTAATTACAGACAAAAACACTCTTACCCCATCGGGAACTGAGTGTGAAACATTGTCAATTGTCTCATACAGAGAGCAAGGCTTCAGATCAGACGGAGCCTTCTGGAAAGAGAAAGGCAACGAGAAACAGTTGAGTATGGAGGTAATAGTATACTAGAGCAGAAGCATTGTGCAGACACGGCGTGAACGTGTGCACTTACTACATCAATTACATCTGAGATGTCGGCATACACGGTGAGTTCATTTGAGTCGCTGCCTGGTGACATCATCCGAACATGTGAAGAATTAGTGTTAAAACAGTAAATAGGCAACAACATCTGAGAAACAGAAAACTGACACTGCCAAGTTAAGAAGTTAGAGTTTTCTATAGTTTCACCTTCATGTCTTGTTCTGCAGCAGCAACATCCAACTGCTACAATGATGATGATGATGATCAGTAGAAGTCCTCCAGCCGCAATCAGGATCATCATTAAAAATCCTTGAATTGCAAATGAGGAAACAACTTATTATTTAATGACTTCAGATTTAAAAAGGAAGAAATAATAAATAATACTAAAGCAATACAAATTATTAAAAAGAAGAAATAAATACTTGATCAAACTCAAAATAATATATTTTTTGTAGAAATCTCATATAATGCAGTTTATACTGTAGAAATATTCTACATGTGGAGCTTTGACTACTAATTATCTCAGCATTATTCTGTAGTGTAGACACAAAAAGTCAAATTGTGTCTTTTCTCACTGCTTAATGTTAATTTATAATAAATTAATTAGAATCACCAAAAATCGGAATTTCAATGACTTGAACTTACATCAAATAATCTTTAAAAAATTTAAACAAGATGAATTTCAAGCTCACAATTTTACATAAAATACGAGAAAAGCTTCATTCCTGCTGTGCTGCACAAATCTCTCCGTCTTAAAATAGAATTTAATTAAATTCAGCTTGATTTGTTGACTTTGTTGCACCAATTCACAACAAAGTCATGTCAAGGCACTTTCACCTAATCAATACATTGTGACCCAATTAAAAAAAAATCCACATTAGTCTAATTTCACTGCGATTTTCAACAAGAGTGCATGTAGAGAAACACTTCTCTGACCTTACCTTCCTCAGAAGGGTCACATGTGAATGTTCTGGATGCTGATTTCTGGCTGACAACATCAGAGATTGTACAGGTGAAATTTGTGCCTCTATCTTGTGCTCTGATGACGTACTGCAGCCTGGAGTCTTTGTAAGTTTGGTTTCCCACAGTGATGCTGTAGCTGACATTAGAAGCTGCTGCACACTCCAACAAAACTACACAGGATCCATTTGTAAGAGATTGAATGTTTTTGGAGGTCAGGATGGGCTGCTCAGTTATAGCCTCTAAAAAGTGGAGAGAGGAGAGTACAGGTCAGCTTCAGGACCACAACTATAACTAATGTGTACTGCAGAGTTCTGTGGGTTATGTGAAATAGAGAATCAGGCATGTAAAACAGAATTTGTAGCAATAAATTTGCCTGTATCCACTTATTTTTTATGGTCAGTTACAGTTATTTGTTGTGTTAATACTTTAAAAAGTAACTAATCAGGAAGAAAAACAAGGTTAAAAAAAAAAAAATCTGTACACAAGTATTATTAACAACCAGTGTTGTAGTATCTTCTCTTGTACAATATATTAATCCATTAAAGTGTGTATGTTTAAGAAACTATTTAAATCAAAGCAAATTACAGGTGATGAGTACATTGATGAGCACTTGGCTTTCACTATTTCGTCTGTAAACAACAAGAGAAGTTGTGAATCTGGGGATAAAGTTTGACCATTTTACTTCCTGTCCTATAACTCTTCCAGTTCAAAGTGTTATCATTAAAGCATTGTTAAAATACATTCACATTTCAGTCAGGTTGTATAACAGGAACAGAGTCGTACCATGAACTTTCAGAGTTATGACGACTGTAGGTCTTTGCTTGTGTTTCACCTCTGAGACAAAACTGAAATCACCAGAATCTTGAAGAGTCAGTTTCCTCACTGTTAAACTAAAGTTAGTGGGGTTGAACTCTAGTCTGCTCTGAAACTGATGGTTCCCAGAAAAAAATCCTTTATTGTCTGCAAGTCTTATACTTCCATATTTCCAATCTGCCGTGGTGACCCCTTCAGTTGATAAGCCTGATGAAAGCTCCACAGTATCTCCAACTGCTTTATGAATGACAGAGTTTTTAACAGAGGCCTCCACATCTGGAACACACAGAAGCATATAATCTATATCAGGGGCCATTTTACAGTTTGATTGAGTGACACTAAATTATTTAATCTACTTCTATAATGTTAAGTAGAATATAATACACACGATGACATAAAGAAGCAGAAAATGTGAGAATATGTTTTTGATATACAGAATATTACTAAGCAAAGACAGGAATGACAAAACAAAGAGATACGTAGCTTGATATAGCTTTTTAAAAAAGTGCATATTTAGAAAGACATTTAGTCATCAGTTGGGATCGTGTTTGTGAGGAGGGTATACTGAACCTAGAGAACTAAGAGGAAGAAATCTGCTTACATGTTTATAAATATAAGCAAGGAAAAGTAGCTCTTCACTACATATGCGGCAAGGTGAAACTTCTGTGGTTGCACACGCTGCATCATTTCCAAACAACGACCACTAAAACTCAGTGGTGAAAGTTGACTTTCAGTGGGCGATGCTGCTGCAAGTACTCTGTTTCTGCTTTTATGTCTGTCTCACGAAAGCCTGTTAATGTGCTGTCCTGTCCCTTAAAGATAAAATATCTAAATATTAAAACACTTGTAGCTTATCTGTAAAGCTAATAAATAAAACTGTGTAACATCCACTCCTCTGCTCCTGCAGTTATTCTGCAAACTGTAATTTATCAAAATCATTTAAATATACTGTATATA
>JBAMHW010000005.1:16371448-16381974 GCA_037177495.1 Rhadinocentrus ornatus | reverse complement strand
CTCCTGGGACCCTGGACCCTTCGCTTGGGCCGCTCTGGATGGCCGGTCCCTGGCGGGGCTGGCGGCTGCCTATCTTGGTGAGCCTGTGCCCCAAGACCGCGGGGGTCTTCGGGGTGGGGTGGTTCGGGTTTGTGCTCCGGGGTTGCTGCTGCTGGCCCGGGTCTCTGGGCTGCCCTGGTCTGCCTCTGCCCACCGTGGAGGTGGGGTCGCATTTTCATGATCTCACTCATCACTCCTTATCTCTGAACACTCCTTGTTCCTCATCGTCTGCATGCTGACACAGTCACTGAGTCGTCCAGTGGGTTTATACACTAAGAGAATTTTTTTTATTTATTTTTTCTTATCTCTGTGAGTTTGTATCTGGTCAGTGTTGTGATATGTTTGCGATATGTCTTTTTGATTTGGTCATTATTTTAAAAGCTCTTAATCACTGGCAGTTCTGTTTTTCTGTAAAAGCTGTAGGAATTTTTTCTGGTGTGTTTATGTACAAATGTAGAAGTTAGTTAGTGTGGACTTTAGGGTAGTTGTCTTCTGTCTGTGGTGTTTTTGTCTCTTCTTTCATCTTTTTTCTGCTTTCCCTTTAGCTTCTTTTGGCTGTCTTCTTTCTTTTTCTGTCCCCTCTGGTCCGGTCTGGTGAGATTACATAGATTCCATGATTCAAAGTAAATAAATAACAGTAAATAAATAAATAAAGGAATCAGACTATCAAGAGGAGCCTTATACTCATAAGCCTCCCCTTGGCAAAGCAATTTTGTTCGGCACAAAACAGCAACCAGACTATCATTCTGCTGCTATAATGCTGGACAAGACAGGTAAAAAAAAGAAAAGAAACAAAACAAAACAAAAACACAGGAGCGAAGGGCAAATGAGGCAGGACTCCTTTAGAGACAGAAACCAAGGGCAGAGGAGGAACGACCCCCTCGGAGTCAGGAACCAAAGGCTGAGGAAGAGCAACCTTGTAAACAAAAACCACAGAAGACAAAGGAGTGTCCTTTATCCGGACCTCCTCACACAAGTATTTAAACAGAATGAGGAGCGTCCCATGCCAGGACCCTTTCAGAAACAGAAGCAAGGTTTGTTGCACTTTTTTCATACGATATTTGTGCAGATAAACAGTCTTAATTCTGAACCATCTTAGGTTTAAACTGCAACAACCTTTTATTAGATAAATTTGAGAAGTTTAAACACACCTCCTTGGACACTTTGTTTGACTTCCAGGCTCATATGTAAATTTCTGACATTTTCTTAGAACCCTGCATTCCTGACTAGTTCAATGACACATTAATTACATACTATTCTGTAGCTGACCCATCATTCCTTCTGTGGCACATCAATTCACACCAAGAGCATGTCAGGTGCAGACGACCGCAAGTGCAGTCCGCCTAGCTGGATCCACGAGGTCATGAAATCACAGAAGAATTGGAGAATCTTGTGATTCTGCATTTCCAGGATAAATGTCTCGTTGTCCATGATGAAAAAAAATTAAATAACACTGAGACCCACTGACCAGTTAATGACATATTGTTTACAGTGCAAATCTGCAAGTGGGCTTTAATTTTGAAAAATGATGGAAGTTTTTACATTGCTCCCATGTCTGACATCCTGTCTGCACCTATCTGAACTTCTGAGTTTGACACGTTCTGGGTGCATGATCTATAAATCATAGACTCGGCACGTAAGTTTAGCAGAGAGCTGCTACAAGGCGCTTCTAGGACGCTTCTGACACGCGTCCCAGCTCACCAGGTATGGACCAACCCATTGACTAAAACAGCCACAAATAGCAGCGGAACATTTTTATGCAAAGTGTGGATTTCACCATCTTGTACTTGTATTTAAAAATGTTCCTATTAAAACAGTTCCACCCATACACACCGATTCTTGTGGTAGAACAGGGAAACTCCATCATTTTAGCCAATGTTGCATCATTCTTTATACCGTCGATATAATAATTATTCAGTTTGTAATTTTTTAGAGAAAGTAAACAGGCATGTAGCCTACAAAAACCACCTGTGACAGACAGGTGAAAACTGCTCATTGTGTTATCAAATAACATTTCAAACAGCGCGCCCTGATGTGAGCATCATTAGACGATCTGATCACTGACATAATTTCTGATCAGATGCCGCTTACAGAAAGAGATCCTGTTAGAGTTCTACTGTTATATGGCATCTGTGTTGTAAAGTTAAATAAGCTACAATTACAATTATTATCCAGGTGATTTTGGTCACCTACATGAGAAGTCCTTCAAGAAGTCCTTGAAAAAGATGCAGATGAAGTCATCAGAAGGAGCTGTTGTCAAAATTATGTTTTTATCTATTTTTTTTCCTTGTTAATGTAACAAGAATGTGTTTCTTACACATTGGAAACTATTTAAAAGTATTTGTTGTTGTATTTTAGAAGAAATGGCAAAACTCACGTTTTTTTCCAATGTTGACTTCATTACTGTTTTCTGTGTAGAAAACTGGTTTTCCTCTTCTTCCTCTGCAGTGGTACAGACCTCCCAGTGAGACTCTGAGAGTTCTACCCAATTCATAGTTATTTCCAACCTCAGCTTGGGAATAGATTAGTTTCCCATCCTTGAACCAGTCAAACTTCCAGTCAGAGTAGTCATCCACTGAGCAAGTCAGTATCACACTGCCCCCTGCTGGTATTGTTGTTGTTATTGCTGTCAGTGTGGCTCTGGGTTTATCTGTTGTTAAAACACATACATATAAATTGGACACAAAATTAAAAAAAAAAAAAAATGTCCAGTTTCATGTTGTCATATTTCTGTGGTAAAAGAGAAATAAAGACAAACCCACATCTTGCTTAACACTGTAAGGCCCACTGTTTCTAAATTACAACATCACTTTTAGCCTTCCCATAAAGAAACCTGCAATTTTCTTGCATTGTCATTAGGTCTTATTGTTCAGCCCTGCACTGTCATTTAGATGGTAAATATGTTAATAGCTCTGACAATCATTAAGTCATACACCTTACAAACTTATATACATCTCACTCTTTCACTGAAGTGGATATCTTGACAATGAATTAAGAAAAATGTCCAAAAATAATTCATGATTATTAGAATGTCCAGAGCATGTAATTACTAAATTATTGCAATAAAATCTGGCCGACAATCGGAAATATTAAACATGTTCAATATTTACGATAAAATATCTTCACGTGTGTGTGGAAAGCCGACGACTCCTGACTTGTGACTGTGGAGTGGAATGTAGCCAATCAGAGAGCGAGCTGACTGGGGAGCAAGGAAGGATATAAAGTCCATGTTTACGCTGTCTCCGGTCTTTTTTTTTTTTTGTTTGTTTTTTTTTGGATTTTTCTGTTAACAATAGTCGTAAGACCATCATCATTCCCTCGTCTTGTACTGTATAGTCTCTTCCATGCTGGGTGTTGTGTTTTCCGGTTGCTATATTTTTCCTCCTTAGTTTTTTTGCCGCTTGTTGCTATGGTTCTTATTTTACATCTTTGTTAGATCACGTTTGGTCACGCAAGATTTGTGGCTTAAAGGACTAGATTGTAGATCAGTTGCGGGACACCATTGTTATGTGTGTGAGATGATCTGAGCACACCACACACAGTATGATCAAAACTGTTAAATGCCTGATTTTTTCTCCTCACGTGTGAGGTCTCGACCAGATAAAAAAAATCTCCTCAGATTAAAATAAAAACTTTATGTGAGTACCAGACTTAAGGTAGCACCAATACCCTCTGCAGGAAGTGGGGTGTGCGTCTCTACTTTATAGATTAACTGCTTTTTGAAGTACCACTGTACATGCACACAAGTGGTTATCGCCGTCATGTCCCAGTAATCTGGGTTTCACCACCGTTTACTGGGTCTACTTGGTAGTTTTTGTTTCATAAAAATATGACCGCTGTGTGATTATTAATCATGATATTTACTGTTGTAGAGCTTTGTTAACAATTCACAATACAAATAAACCCTTAGTGGTTCAGTATATTTGTTTTGAGAGCTTGAGTGCAAATACACAAGTTCTGCTCAGCCAAATGTTGCAATATTGTAACATTTCTGTAAAGGAAGGGGTGGACCCTCTTCCATTACAACATAAAACATTATGTAACACTTCAATTTCTGAATCAGAGGACTCCTTTAACAGGAGAGTTGAGAAAAAGGTTTGCTTCGTTCTTTTTGGGGGTGCTACAAGGTTGAAGCGTAAGACTTCAGGGTTTAACACATATTTTCACAACTCAAACCCAATTACACTTATACTCTAGATCACTTTAAAAAAAAGCACAGTGAACGTTTCAACACAACAAATGATTATTGATTATAGTTGATCATGTTGATAAATCTGTGACGACTTACTCTGTACATGGAAATAGATCTTATTACTGCACTTTGTTTCGTTTGTACTCCTCAGACGACCACAGCACTGGTATTCTGCACCATAAGCTTCATGCAGCAGCGGTAATGTGTAGCGTGGATGTGAGTTGTAGGGGATAAAATGTTCACCATTCATCTTGATTTCATATTCCCAGTCAACACTTGCTCCTTCCTTCATGTCACATATGAAGATAACAGTTTGTCCAACAGAAAAAGTGGTTGAGTTGGAATTAATAGTCAGAGCAGCATCTAGAAAACAACATAAATATTTAAACAATGATACAGAGCGACAAGAAAATCACATTTGTGCAGCTGTTCAATGTGTTTACATATCCTTGATAAAAATCACAAATAAACAAGCATGATTTACAGAAATAAAGAGATGCAGCCTGACTGAACCTAAAGAGTAAAAGGAAAGTTACCTTGAGCGTGTCGACAGCAGATGAATGTGTTCAACACTAAAAAAAAGATTAAAATTCCAGGCATGATTAACATGGAACAAAATATCAGAAAATTATAAATTTAAAAAAAAGGAATCTGTAATTTTTAAATTCAATACGCAAATTTAATGTACAAAGTCTATCAAACAATTTAGTCTGATAAACTAATCGGCAGCAGCGCAAACGGCAAAGTGTGTCTCCTCCTCACATCCAGCACTCTTTTCTTCTGACAACACACACACTTTGTAGGAGGAAGTTCAAATTTCATTCTAGTGTGAATATTTTTTTCCCTGCAAATTTGTTTTCTGTTTGATGAGTTCATTGGCACACATGCTTTTGACAGATCCAGATGTTGATGGCCTTCTTGAGGGGAAAGCTTTGGCTCTGGTAGAGTCAGCATAGGACAGACTGAAAATCAGTCAGTTCTCTTATTCAACATTTGTTGAAAAGCATGTATGATGGGTTGATATAACATAGGCATACCACCAACCCCCCATAACCATATTTTGTATCTTCTTAAGATGGAGTAATTCAAAAGGTGGTTTCATTTTAAAAGAGGTAAAATGGTTAAAAACAGTAACAAGGTTTTCAATGAATAGTAAAACATAATACTTCATTTAAGAGTTAAATATAGTTAAGAACCTGCTAATTTCATATTTCTCTTATAAGGATTTTGTCATTTTGTTCAATATAATCCATCATGCACAAGTGAGCAGCTAATAAGCCTTAAATCCTGTTGCTCTGGGATCGATTGGTTCACCTACCAGCGCTGCGTCCTCATCGCAATAAACCCTCTGCATGAGGGAACAGTACTAATCACTCTTGTGATTCTATCTACCCTAATTCAGGGGTGTAACACAAGCCCACAAATTCAGACCTGCAGTTCAGAACCCACACTGCAGACCAAGATGAATGACGATTGGAGAATAAATGCTGAACGTGAATTTCATTGTTTAATACCATTAAACTCTTTTGTCAATTTGAAATCAACAAAGAAATAAAGTTTTACTGTGATAAGTTTGAAATGTCTGAAGGGTACGTTATTTTATTCCAGGTTTGCTAGTGGGTTTTTTAGCTTGTTGGATATGAACGGTTTGACCTGCACATTTAGTTTAATAAAACCGAGGTGCCATGATGAGTTAAACATGATTATACATTATACAAATACATGGTAAAACTAATGACGATGATTTGAGAAAAAAACATACAGGTCAATGTTTCAATAAAAGTATGAAAATGTTTACATTTCTCAAAGGCAGACGTTACAGAAACACGTTAGCATTTTATACTTTATGCTAAGTTTTAAGTTAATTTTGTATTATATTGTAAAATATTGAAAATGAAAGTTATCCTTTATTATTCATGTGTGTTTATATTAGTATTTACATTTATATAACTTTATAGCTTATATTTAGAGATTTTATCTTAAAAAAAATTACTTTGACTAATTGTCTTTCAGGCTTTGGAATGATAGCCTTATTTATTCCCTCAACCATTCAGATCATGTGCAGCATCAGGTTCTCCAGAGGCACCTAGAAAAAAGTTTATTCATCAAAGCTGAGAAATGTGATTTCCATGAGGACTCTTTCCTTGGCTACATCTTTGTAAACGGGCAGATCGAGGCAGATCAAGAAAAGATCTGAGCAGGAGCAGAATGGCCAGTTCCCACCCTAATAAAACAATTCCAAAAGCTTCTTGGGTTTTACAAACCTCTGCCACCGCTTCATTTGGAACTACCGTTGCATTGCAACCCCCTGACACAACTCCATTCATCTGGTCAGATAAAGCAGCTCAGGCTTTTCCCTGTTAAAGCACCACTTCACTTCTGCTCCTTTTCTCCTTCATCCTTATCCCAACAGCCTGTTTGTTATTGAAGTAGATGCATCTGATGTGGGAGTTGGGGCTGTTTTTTCCAAGTAGTCTCCTGACACATAAACCTAATCTGCACGCCTTCTTTTTCAGATAGCTAAACCCTGATAAGCACAACTAGCTTGTGGGCGACTGGGAGCTTCTAGCTATTCAACTTGCCTTGAAGCAGTGGAGACAGAGGATAGAAGGAACCTAATTACCTTTAATCATCTGGACAGACCAGAAAAATCTGGTACATCTACAGACAAATGAATCCTTGAAAGCCCATTGGTCACTATTCTTTAATCAGTTCAACTTCATACTGTCATACAGGCCTGGATCTAAGAATCAGAAACCAGACTTCCTGTCCTACCAATTCTCACCTAAATCCTCAGCAACTGCTGAATCTGTCTTGCCCTCATCTTGTGTTGTTGCAGATGTCTCTTGGGAAGTGGAGACAAAAGTGAAAGAGACCCAGCGGCAACAGCCCGACCCTGGTACTGGACCCCCAATTGCCTTTTTGTGCCCGACACTGTTCGCTCCATTGGGGACATTTCTACCATCATGCCTGCCATTCCAAGGCAGTTCAAACTCTATCTATGCTAAAGCGAAGATACTGGTGGCCCACTATGGGGAGAGATGTATTGGAAGATTTTTTTTAATTTATTCATTTTTTTGCCACCTTTTTGTCTTTTAGCTGTTCCTAGCCGGCCTTGGTTTGGCTAGGAACAGCTAAATGTCTGCATTACCGCAACAAAAGTACACATATAAAGCATAAATACGACAGCAAAATATGGCTTACTCATGCTTACATTGAAATCAAGTATCAATATAGTAATTTTTATGTGATGTTGGATAAAACCGACTGATGGACCGCTTTGTCATCCTGGCTAGCAGCAGTTATATATGCTGTGTTAAAGGTGAGTAAGTTTTAGGATTCTTTACCTGATTTTTTTTTTTTTTTTTTTGCTTTTTTCATTTATGGTAGCTCAGTCTCAACACAAACACACAAAATGAACAGTTATCCACACATGTAATACTGAGTAGTTTCACAATCCAGGAGGAGAAGTTATAAGATTACCTCATTATGTTAGACAACTATTTAGTGTTGGGCAGCATTGACCAATGAGCATTAAACTGTGGAGGCTGAGACTATGAATAGCTTTCTAAATCTAGCCATGTACCTTTAGCCTGCAATTAGTGATTCATTGTTGGTGTAAAGTTAAAGCGGATGTGACAACTGATGTAGTCACAGAGTAGAATCAACATGTGTCTAAGTGACATAAAGGGCTCCTCAAAATGGTGTTACCACTGAACTCAACCTGCAAAACCAGCGTGCTGTTTGGAAGTTCATAAGGAGCTGCTTGATTACAAAAAGCAGGATAAGATCAGCAAAAGGATGGTGTATAATTTTGTGTCTGGCACAAACTTATATAAAATATTATTTAAAGTTCCTTGGTGCAGATTGATATGATGTCATTTTCCTACATAGCATATTCATTACAGCTGTTTTATTGTATTTATTCAATCTTTAAAGGATACTGTGATGGTGAGATTTGGTTCTAGCTGGGCTGCAGGGAGGCGAGATGGATCAGAGTGGTTTTGGTAACAGTCCGAAGTGAGACTGATTCGCTGAAGAGCAACATTTTCAAATCTGTTTTTTTCTTTATATGGATGAGAGCACAGGTCGTAAATATTCACAACAATTATTATTATTATTATTATTATTTTTAAATGTGTTAGAGACAGACTGTAAAGTACAAGATGATTAGAGTGGGATAGAAAACAAATGTGCAAAATGACCTTCAGACATACAGTATGTCTCTTACTTTTGCTCTCTGCATCTCAGACTTCCTGCTGGGCTAACTGGAGAGTCAACTCACCTGCTGCTGTTCAACTCAGTCTGTCTATTTAAGATCCAGTCTGGAGTCCACTAATCACCCAATCGTTGCCTTACCTAGTGGTACAACAATGGTCATTCACAGCGTTTCATTCTGAAGTGTCAGTATTAAATAGTAATGTTTCTGTTTTTGTCAGAGGAATTCTATTTTCAGACTGGAATACTCTCTCCAAACCTCCAAGCTTGGAGACATCAAAGATTTTTGTTATCCCTGGATTTGTGGTTCACAAAATAAACATTATTTATTTACTGATCTGCTGTCTGCTCTTTCCTGGGCCAGCTTGTCTTCCCCTAGCCCAAACAAGAACATGCTCAGACAGTAAACGTGTTCCAGCTGTAGCTCAGACAGTCCTCCATGTGAAATTCAGTGTTTTTAAACACAACAGTTTCATCTTATTCATCAGTCTTCTGTAATTAATTAAACTTTTCATTGTCAACAAAAATGACTCAACATAATGTTGTTCTTTATAAGCAAAAGAAGATGCAGAGGGATTTTTATTTTTAGTCATTCTTATATTAGCAGGTTATATGAAGACTTTAATCGTCATTGATTGTTAGTCAACATAGAAATAAATTACTTCTTTATGTATCCAAAACTACTGTAGACTAACACAACCAAAGTCAGCTTAAAGGTCCTATAAAAGATTTATGACTTGATCAGGGTTCAAATTATGAGGAGCTTAGTGAAGCTTGGCTCTCTTTAAAGACCTATGGACATTCAGCTGATTTTCTAGAGCCCTAAAAGTCCAATTTCAGATTTTTTTTTTCCCCCAATAAGGTTCTAGATGTTTTCCAGATATAGCAATAATTTCTCAGCATTGTGCGTTTAATCCTTTATTTAGTTTAATTAATTAAATCTAGCAAATGATGCAGGTGACCCGTTGTGTTTCCTTCAGCACCATGGACAGCAGCATTGTTTGTTTGTTTAGTGCTTGCAGATTACTTGGTGCACACTTGCGTCATGCTGTTGGGTCCTGGCTGTGGTAAAGCAACTACAGAATGCTGTCCTGAAAATCAAGCCTGGACCCAGTAGGATTCCTGTGTTAGTAAAACAACATGGTCAACTTGTGGGGCAAATTGATCTAATCTGTTACCTGTACTATGTATAACTCAGAATACAACAGAAACTAGTGTAAGCTTCATAAAGTTAGCTGTACTTAATATTAGACCTCTGTCCAACAAGTCACTGTTAGTTAATGACTTCATCATTTCTCACAGTTTAGATTTTCTTTTCTTGACCGAAACATGGTTAACAGAAGACACAAGTGCTACAGTTCTTAATTAAACAGCCCCCCCTCATTTTAGTTTTATGAATGTCCAAACAACCTGCTTCATAGTTAGGAAGAGGTGCATTAATGAGTGAACAAGTCCTAAGTTTGTGGAAGGCATAACTATGTAAAAAATAAACAGTGCAGAGTCAGTTGATGGTATCCTGGGACATTTCAATCTGAAAGTCTTGAATATAATGGATGGTGTTGCACCGATAAGAATCAAGGGCTTGACCAAACAGAAAACCCCATGGAGAAACACCACTGTGGTCAACAGCCTAAAAAGAGAATGCAGGAAAACTGAGCGGAGATGGTGGAAAAATAAACTTCAAATTTACAATGAGTTGTACAAACAAAGCCTGCGTAACTATAACAATGAGCTGTGCAAGGCCAGACAGCTACATTTATCTAAAATGATTAACAAGAATGTCAACAATTCTCGTTCTTTGTTTGCTATAATTGAAACACCTACAAGTCCTCCTGTACATATAAGCCCAGAGCTCTTTTCCACTGAGAAATGCAACCAATTTGCCAACTTTTTTAGCCAAAAAATTAAAACAATTAGACAAAATCCACACAGTCAAACAATAAAACTACTCTGTTTAAAACCTGGAAATAATTCTGATGTTATGTCACAATTTAATATGGTCGATTTAAAAATCCTACAAGAAATAGTTTGGCATTTGAAATCAACAACATGCACTCTGGACATTATACCATCTGAC
>JBAMHW010000005.1:16309065-16325095 GCA_037177495.1 Rhadinocentrus ornatus | reverse complement strand
ACCAACCCCCACATTCGAACCAGCGACCTTCTTGCTGTGAGGCTGCGGTGCTAACCACCACACCACCGTGCAGCCCATATATTTATTTTTTTATTATGAAATTTAATTACAGATATATATTTTGTATATCATACAAAAAAATGAACTATATCAAACCAAGGGAATATGAATTTGGTAACAAACCAAGTAAAATATTAGCTATTAAAATAAAGGAGCAAGCTGAAAAGACTATTAAATATACCTCAGGGGAAATGACATAACCTATCAACGAAAAGAGACCAATCAAACTTTTTTTGACTTTTATAATAATCTTTACCGATCACAAAGAGGATATTCACAGCAAGAATTGGATGACTACTTCAGTAATATTAAGTTACCTGACGTCTCCACTCAGGACCAACTTTTTTTAAAATTCACCATTTGTAGAAGCAGAAATGCAGGCCACAATCAAATCAATGGCATTAAATTAAATCGGTCCAGACGGCTTCTCTGGGGAATTTTATAAAGAATTCTGGCCAGAGATCTATCCTATCCTTTGTGTATCTTTACGGCAATGGTGAATATATTTTTTGTATGAAAAATCTACTTCCCCAGACAATGAATTTGGCATACATTAGTGTTTTACATAAAGACGATAAGATCCCCTGCAATGTTCATCAAGATAAATCTTCTGGACCATGGCTATAAAATTATTACCAAACTTCTAGCTAGAAGGCAGGAGTCAGCTTTACCTAAATTGATTAAAACAGACCATAAAGTTTTATAAAGGGGAGCTATGCAGCTGATAAAATGAGAACATTAAATGTAACAAACTGCATCCACAATCTGTTATTATCTTTAGACGCAGGGAAGGCTTTTGATAGGGTAGAATGGAGCTTTCTTTTTTATGTTCTTTGTAAATTCAAAATGGGTGGTAACTTTATCGACTGGATTAAAAGAATAAAACTAGACTAAAGCCGCAGTAATAACAAATGGCAATTGCTCAGATTTTTCCAATTAACTAGAGGGACCAGGCAGGGATGTCCTTGTACTTTTTGCTTTGGTGATACCACTGGCAACATATGTAAGAGACAGAAATAACATCCAAGATCTAAAGTCAGATACAAAAGAACATAAAATTTCTTATATGATGATGATATCCTTTAATATATCACATATATATCACAATTCTATATTTCACCTGTTAAACACAATTAAAGAATTTGTAAGTTATTCTGCATACAAGATACATTTTTACAAATCTAATGCGGTTTTCTTACACATGATGCCAACTAAAAAAATGCCTTTTTCTTGTGGTTTTAACTGTACACCAAAAGGCTTCAAGTTTCTGGGCGTAATCATTACCCCAGGTGTTATGGCCACCAGCAGCCTTCGGACAGGACAAGACTGCAGCTTGCCCTGATGACTGTCAGCGAGTGCCCAACTGGACGCCGCCCTCCCTCCGCCAGGATTGGTGGACGTACTTCCAGGATTCCAATCCGGCTGACCAATGACGGCCTATATAGCCACCTCATGCAGACTGAGTGTTGCTAAGCTTGTTGGTTGTGTGGGAAGTTCCCCTGTGTGGATTAATTGCTAAAAGTCTGATACCCCTGCTTGAGGTGAAGTAATTTTGTTTGTATTAGAGCTTTGATTTCTTTCTAGTAATCTGCCTTAAAGCGTGTAACCTCTTTTTTGGGACATTTTCTGTTTTGTTTGTAAGAGTAATAGTTAACCTGTTTTTGGGACACTTGGTTGGTTTGTTGTTTTTGAGTTAACAGTAATCTTATTTTGTAACTATAGTTGACACCGGATGGTTGTGTTTTGTTGCAGAATTCTTTTGTGTGCGTTAATAAATTGTATCTTTTTACTTGAATCCGGTTCTCGACTCACTTTGTGTTCTGTCCTTTTACCCCTAGTACGAGGACGTAACACTAGATCTTGAGGAAAATTACACATTTAAGGTCAAACCAGACCTTTCAGGTAGAATAAATGTAATAA
This sequence comes from Rhadinocentrus ornatus, assembly GCA_037177495.1. Classification (NCBI taxonomy): domain Eukaryota; kingdom Metazoa; phylum Chordata; class Actinopteri; order Atheriniformes; family Melanotaeniidae; genus Rhadinocentrus; species Rhadinocentrus ornatus. The sequence goes on along the minus strand of JBAMHW010000005.1, from coordinate 16,323,115 downwards.
AAATGAATATTCTCCCAAGATTTAATTTTCTATTTCAGATGCTGCCATGTTTTTTTTTTTGTTTTTTTTATCTGTAAAGTTTTTTAAAATAAAGATTTATTTGGCACAATAAAAAACGCAAATTAGCCTTAGGACTCTTATAAAACCTGAAATTATGGGAGGGCTTGGTCTATCCAACCTTCAATATTATTTTTGGGAAGCACAATTAGGAATATGATTTCATAGTAATTGGAGAGACAAGACTCCCTGTGGGTCCACATGCAATCAGAACCTTTTGTGCCACTGCCTTTCATCTCCCTCTTATTAATAAACCATTTTGGAAAAGATATAAAATATTAATTCTCTGTAATTACCTACCTAACCTATGGTACTCATATCCTATGGTTATGAGCTCTGCATAGTGACGGAAAGAACAGGATCGCGAATACAAGCGGCCTAAATGAGTGTTCTCTGCAGGATGGCTGGGCTCTCAGTGAGAAGCTCGGTGATCCCGGAGGGGCTCAGAGTAGAGTCGCTGCTCCTCCGCATCGAGAGGAGCCAGATGAGATGGCTTGGGCATCTGGTTAGGATGCCTCCCTGGTGAGGTGTTCCAGACACGTGCCACTGGAAAGAGGCCCTGGGGAAGACCCAGGACATGCTGGATGGACTACATCTCTCGGCTGGCTTGGGAATGCTTCAGGATCCCTCTGGATGAGCTGGTGGATGTGGCCGGGGAGATGGAAGTCTGGGTTTCCCTGCTTAATTTTAAAAAATTGATTTTAGGGGATGATTAAATAAAATAATAAATAAAGAGATTAATATTTTATACTCTATTGATGTCTGGAAAAATGCATTTAAAACAGTAAAAAAGAAAGGTGGAATTTCCAAGGCGGACTAACAGGTCTTTGAGGGTTAGAATTCTAGCTGATAGACAGGTGTTCAAATACTTATTTGCAGCTGCATTATACAAATAAATTGTTACAAAATCATACATTGTGATTTCAGGATTTTTTCTTTAGATTATTATGTCTCTCACAGTGGACATGCACCTACGATGAAAATTTCAGACCCCTCCATGTTTCTAAGTGGGAGAACTTGCAAAATAGCACGGTATTCAAATACTTATTTTCCTCAATGTATTTAGACACCCCGTCTCCACGTCCTTGTCATATTTAGCTATGCATTTGTGCTTTGTCACGGGGTTGAGAGGCACGATGCAACGGTTTTCCTAGCGCTATACATTTAATAGATATCCGGACACCCAGTCTCCTCTTCATATCTCCACGACTCTAAGCCGCTTTGACATGGGGTTGAGAAGCATGACGCAGCGGTCTTTGCTACCGGCGGAAAGTTAGGGACCGTCAGCAAATTACATATACCAGAATAAAAAAAAACAATATCTCCTCAATCACATAAAATATGAACGTCAAATCAATTCTGTTTTTTTTTTTTGTTTTTTTTTTTTTTAACCTGTCTTGTCCAGCATCATAGCAAGCAGAATGATAGTCTGGTTGCTGTACTGTGCCGAACAAATTTGCTTTGCCAAGGGGAGGCTTATAAGTATAAGGCTCCTCTTTATAGTCTGACTCCTTTATTTATTTATTTACTGTTATTTGTGTTATCTTGCTGGACCCGACCTGAAGGAATAGCAAAAAGAAGCTAAAGGTAAATTTAGAAAGAAGAAGAAAGAAGAGACAAAAACACCATAGATAGAAGACAACGACCCTTTAGTCCACACCAACAAACCTCTACATATGTACATAAACACACATAAAATTTCTTACAGCTTTTACAGAAAAACAGAGCTGCCAGAGACTAAGAGTTTTTAAATAATGACCAAAATTAAAAAGACATATCCTAAATGTATCACAACACTGACCAGACACACACCCACAGAAAAAAAGAAAAAGAAAAATTATCTCTTAGTGTATAAACCCACTGGACAACTCAGTGACTGTGTCAGCATGCAGAGGATGAGGAACAAGGAGTTATCAGAGATGAGAAGTGATGAGTGAGATCATGCAAATGTGACCCTGCCTCTATGGAGGCTAGAGGCAGGCCAGGGCAGCACAGAGACCAGGGCCATCAGCAGCAACCCCAGAGCACAAACCCAAGCCACCCCACCATGAAGACGAACCATGCCCCACCCGGAGGGTGGCAGAAGCCAGCACAGGCCCCAGTGGGCCAAGATAGGCAGCCGCCGGCCCCGCCAGGGACTGGCCATCCAGAGCGACCCAAGCAAAGGGTCCAGGGCCCCAGTAGCCCAGGGACAGCCCCCACCCCCAACAAAGGCAGAGGGCCCACACCATGCCAAAGAGAACCTGGCCCCCCAAACATCCACCCGGCGCGGGCCAGCACCTACCCCGATGCTCCAGCCGCCCACCCCGGGAAGTCACCGACCACCCTCCCCCACCCACTCTAACCTCCACCCCACACAACCCCCCACTCACACCCACCATCACATGCCACACATGCCCCTCCCACCATGCCCACGGGGGATGCCCCAGGCGGGCCAGAGGACAGCAAGCCCCAAGCCCGGTCCGCCCCAACCCCTCCAGCCACCCCTCCAACCCACCCAGATGCAGCTGACCGCGCCCCCCCCTGAGCCAGCAGCCCATCAGCGCAGCCAAACCCGGTCCCGGCTTTTGAGGCCGCTTATCAGCTTTAGTTTTGGAAAATAATGATCCCCAGTGAGGGAGGACCTGGATCTTTTACATTTTGAAGCTTGTTTTTTTCTTAATCAGATTTTGTTTGTTGGCACACGTAGTTCTTGCACATTTTTCCATAATCATCCTTTAAAGGTAGTTAAATTTAGCGGCAAATGCCGCAGCCTACTAAGTTAGTTGAACCAATGACATCTGAAGCTAAAAATCACATGACGTTATTCAGCCAATCAGACGTAGATATGCGAAGACCAGCTGTTGATCTCAATAATATCAGCTGGTGGAAACGAGGTGGACGCATATAAAAACCTTTTTCAAACCTTGTTTGCTAACTGCCAATAAAATTCCATAAGAAGAAACTAAGTAATAAAGTTGTTCGAAAATGCTATATATGCTATTTATTTGATGCATAACTTTGGCGAAGTTTATTTTGTGTAAATACTAGGTCTTGTTATGGCGCACTCGATTAATTGATCAATTAATAACACAATTGTAAAGCTCAGGAGATCTGAATCAATTTTTTAGTATCTCTGTTCTTAAAAAATTAATATCACATCTTTTACCAAACCTGCTGTGAAATAACCCAAATTGTTTGAAGTTAAACTTGTGATCATTTGGCAGCTGGCCAGCGTCAGTCGTGAAGAGCTTAGTCACGCGTGTAAATATAATTAATGTTACTGGTTAGCTTATTTAGTATGTATTACTGGAGTTACCATAATGTAAATAGCCAGAGAGAGAGAGATAGAATGGAAGGAAATTTGGTGACCTAAAACATGGTCCTTTGTGGTATAAACTTTAGTCAGTAAATTGAAATTTTGTTAATCATACGGATGCATTTTTTGGAGTGTATTTATTAACTGTTAATTATATATTTTGTAGCTGGCTAATAAGTTAATGATTAGATACCAAACTGATGTTTTTGTCTAAACAAAAGTTGTATTTTAATCAGCTTTTTGGCACATTTTAATTCATTAACCAGAAACTGATCAATACTATTCCCACTAGGTAATACTTACATGCTAGACTATGAGGAAATGTGCTCAAACCATGGTGCTGGTGAGTTAATTTTATTCTAATACATTTTTAACATTGGTGAACTGTTAATATCTCTGACTGCTAGAGAACATATGCAATAGAATAAAATAAATGATCCAAGAAAAAGTCAAACATTAACTTAAACATTGTACTTTTGTTTGCTCCATGTGCTCTTGGATGCACAATTTGATGAGAAGGATAAGCGTCTAATACTTGCTCTGGAACTTCTACTCATCTTCAAATTACATATTTCCACAATTTGTGCATTGGCACATGTTTGTGCATGGTATCTCATGCAATTTACAGGTTTATCTCCCCTTAACACAGTTAGATCTTTTACAAGAGCAATGGACCAGTTCCAGTATTGCTTCTGGAGCTAGGGGAAGTGTCATCCAGTCCACTTCTAAGAAATCCCCTACCAGCTTCCAGCCATGATTTTCAAGGGCAGGAATGTCAGGCTTACACTCAACGCTCCTTCTGTGGACTGCAGCCTGATAGTTGGCACGCTGAATGTGCTTGTTCAAGGAGTCTTTGTTTGGGGGTAGGTCTCTCTCAGAACACTTTCCTGAGTTGAACAGCTTAAATCTCACCATGTTAACATCCATACACTACTGATCATACAGCTCACATGTGAAAGCTTCCACTGCCTTGCAGAACTTTGATGATGGAGAGAAACTTGTCCCTAGTGCTCTCAACAGGGTGATGCATTTTCTCCTGGAAATTAGCTTTTTATAAGCCTTGATTTTCCCCACCCCATGCATAGCACTTACAGTGTCGCGTCCAGAGAATGCATGAAGACCAACAAGAGCATCACATTTGTCTTCCCCAAGATGAACATGAAGCCTGTTAATTCAATAATAGGATTTCTGCCCTTGACTGTGTGAAAACACAGGTGACCATCAATTTTGCTGCAGAACCCAAGTGCCATCACAAAGACATCAGTGTCTGGGCTCTGAAGAATGAAAACCCCTAAAAAGTATTACTTTCCTACATTAAGAATACGTACTAATTTCCCAAACACGCTAGTCAAGCTGGTACTCACTTCCCACACACCGAATCGAGTGGGTATTCCTTTCCAATAAACTTAAGAGTTTTGATAAAATACCTTCTGACTCTGTGGGTTTTCTCTTCTCCTTTAGAGTGGACAGCAGGCCAGTGAAGACAAACTACTTCTCTCCTATTTGAATTGTTAATTCATTTACAAAATATTAGAAATGTGCATACAGAGCTCTGGGTCTGATTACCTCTCCCTCAATAATACAGAAACATTGAGTCTGACTGCCTGCTACAGCCAGAACTCTCTTCTAACTCTCACTGCTGAGTCATGTTTGCTGGAGTAAATTCCAAAGGTCATCTGGTATCAGTCTCTCCGTGGTTCTCACCCGGCGCTGACCTCCCATTTTCTGTTTAGAGAGAGATATAAACACCCCCGCACAACTCCCAGGCCTGACAGGGCAATAAACAACTAAAACCCCAAGATTTATCATCCTATAAATTCTTCACCAGAAAGCACAGGGTAATCCCACAGAATCCACAAGGACTCATAACACATTATTTGTAAATATATAACCTTAGAATAAAAATAAGTAGCACACCTGAGTAATTCCTTGATTAATATCCTACAGCTCTTGATTACCAGGTCACTGCTATGTTTTGCTGGATAAGCTGCATGCAAAATAACTTTGGTGTCTGCTTCTTCCTGGGTTGTCTTCAAGTCCTGAACTTGCAGTATTTCAAGGTCTGTGTTGCTCCCATTTATCTTTATAGCGTGACATTTGTCCCTATGCCCAATAAGGATCGTTGTGCTTCCAATTATGCTCTTTGCAGATGTGCTCCAGTGATTGAAGAATACTCCAACAAGTTTTCTTTATTTTGCCCAGATGCCAGGAATTTTCTCCACTGTTTTGGTGTTTTTTGATCGCCATATATTTTAATGTTTTGACAGCCTTGCTCTGCCCGCCTATTTCACTCAGCATGTTTGATGCTATGGTATTTGTATGTGTCACATACAAAATTGATTCCTATTGACTTGGTTTCCCTGGCTGTGTTGACCAGTGTCCTCATGACATGATCGGCATACAGGCCAAATGTTGGCTATGGCTTTAGCTGTTCCACCAGAGCCATCCCATTTCCAAACAGAGCCATCTGGAATGGCCCTCACTGTGGGTGATGGGCTGATGTCCTCTTCCAGTGTGTGCATCAGCTTTGCTTTTTAGCCTTTCCAGAGAGCCATCAAAATTGGCAAGTGATTGTGGCAAAGGACCCAGATTGTAGTTGAGCATTTCATTTATGTTGATTTGTCTGACATTTCCCACAATAATTAATCTGGTAAACAGGTTTCAATGGGGTTTGAGGGTGATCTCTTTTCCTTTGATTTCTATGCTTGTACTGTGGCCAGTATCTCTGAATGTTTTCAATTTGATTTTCTTTATGGGGTCATGGAATGATGTCTCTGCCATAACAATTTTTGTCTTGGCCAGAGGAGATTTGATAGAGAGACTCTCCATCCAGCAAAGGGTCAAAGGGATTGACCATAATTTGGACGGTGGCTGTAATCTTCATTACATCAGTGTGATCCCTTAGCATTCTGGCGCTGTCCAGCTCTGAATGTATATGCGAATTTGGGCACTGACCAGCCATTCAAGTGTGATGGCTGCTCGCTCATGTTATGTCAGGGTCCATCTGTGAACGGCACCTTTGTTTAAAGAGAATCCACTAATGCGTCCTTTTGTCTGAAACTCAAGGAATCTCATTCATGCTGTAGTGGGGCTGGTGCATCTATGTGCTGCATGGGGCTCAGGGGGGAATATTCAGAAGCATCCAGTGATAGTTATTATATTGAGTCTTTTTTTACATAATTCTAAGAATACAATAAGCTCATGTTACAAGTTATGGACAAAGTTTGGTTCTCAAGTTTAATGTGCTTAATATCATTGTGCTTTGATGCCAGTTTCCTTTTTTTTCGCCACAGATTCACAGCTATAGTTCAAGATTCACACAGACTTAAATATTCTTTCCTCATTCAACACCTACCCTTTCTTTCAGCCTCTTTCTGAAATAAAGATGCCTTTTCACTTTTTCTCTGGGTTCGTTTCATGTTTGTGATGTTACTGAAGTGGCTGCAGCAGTCTCTGTGATAGCCACTGTTGGCTGGAAGTTCAGCAGGTTCCTAAACTTTAAAGTTAACTTAGCAATGGTAGTTTCCATTATCAGTCTTTTAGTATTTAGTCTTTAATATTTCAAACTTCAATACCTTTTTAGTCATGTGACCTACACACCTCAAATCACTACCTGATTACAAATCTAGTACTGCCACATCTTGCACAGCCTTTGTTTTCTTCATTTTCATTTTATGCTGTTTTAAATGAATTTTTTTAAATTTCAGAGTTGAATAGGTTTTTAGTCATGTGACCTCGACAACTCAAATCACTACCTGATTACACGTCCCACCCTTCCCCATGTTGCACTGCCTTTGTTTTTTTCCATTTTTATCTCGTGCTATTTTACTATATTTATTTAATATTTGAACTTAATGTAACGTAACTTTTTAGTCATGTAATCTACACACCTCAAATCACTACCTGATTACTCATCTAGTACTGCCACATGTTGCACAGCCTTTGTTTTCTTCATTTTCATCTCATGCTGTTATATATTATTTTTTTAATATTTCAAAGTTCAATAGCTTTTGAGTCATGTGACCTAAACATTTCAAATCACTACTTGATTGCTCATCTAGTACTGCCACATGTTGCACAGCCTTTGTTTTTTCCATTTTCATCTCATGCTGTTTTATATAAATTTTTTATTATTTCAAACTCCACTAGCTTTTTAGTCATGTGACTTACACACCTCAAATCACAACTTGATTGCTCATCTACTACTGCCATATGTTGGACAGCCTTTTTTTTGCCCATTTTCATATTATGCTGTTTTATATAAATTTTTCAAAATTTCAAAGTTCAATAGCTTTTTAGTCATGTGACCTTGTGATGGCTACCTAGGCAGCCACACACTGAGCCCGGTCTGGTAATCTTTTTCTTTATTTCAGTTAATTCAATGGACACTTGTAATACTTTCCATTTGTTTAATATCTCACATTTTTTTATTAGTTTGGCGGGGTGGTTAACTGATTGGGTGCACACTTTTAGTTAACTCATTCTTGTCACCTGGTTAATTTGGTTTACTTTCAGTTACTGTATTTTTTGCACCATAAGGTGCTCCGGATCATAAAGCGCAGTTATGGGGCCTATTTCTGTACTTAACCCATACATAAAGTACACCGTATTATAAGGCGCATGCTAAAACATACAGGCTGCAAAAAAAAGAAAAAAAAGGTAACAACGGCAAAACAGTGAGTATAGTTGAACTTTATTCTACTATTTAACAATACACTGGCATTATTTTTTAATCAATCTTCTCCCAAAAATCCATCAAAGTCCGTACTTCTGTGTCTGAATTGAACAGCTGGGCAATTTCGCCATTAAACATGCCAGGTTCCCGTTCATCATTGTCTGAGTAAGTCTCGTTGCCAGGTGACTGCGAAAGCTCGGACAACAGTTAAAGCAGATACCTTAGCGCAGGCATCCACAATCCATTCACATATGGTGACGTAACTCGCCCGGCACTGCCTCCCAGTCTTAGTAAAGGTGTGTTCGCCGTCTGTCATCAATCGCTCCCACGCCGCTCGCAACTTCACTTTGAACGGAGGTAAGCGTACTGCTGTACATGGTCCGACAGTCAGTCAAGCAGAGCGCTTACCAAAGACAAACAACAACATTTTTACAGATTTTGGAACTCAGTGAACACATAAGGCGCTCCGGATTATAAAGCGCCCGGCCGATTTTTGAGTAAATTTAAGGCTCTTAGGTGTGCCTAATAGTGCAGAAAATACGGTAATATGTATTTCCTTTGAGTTACTAGTTCCTGGGGAAGTTGCCGTGTGTGGGAGGCTCAAGCCTGCTAAGAAAGAGTCCCAGCTGAGGTGGATTTTCTATTTTGTAAAACTTTATTTATTTATGTAGAACTATGATTATTTAGATTTCTGTTTCCCTAATGAGTTAAGAGTCTAAAATGATTAAGTTTTGTTGTGAATTAGTAAAGTTTATTAAGTTAGTTGAAGATATTTATGTTTATGTTTTCCCCTCTTGTGTCAAAATGGTCTGATCAGTGTGGAAGTAATTTTACTGTGTTTCATAATCATCACTCATATAATGTTCACACGTATAATAATCACACATATATTCATTTTCTTCACTCCTTTATCATTGATAATCCATTGATATTACTGGACATTGAAGTTACTCTTTTTCTACTGGGTTATAGTGCATGTCTGTATGAGGCCAGGCTGACCACTCTCTCCTCAGACCTTGGATATGGGAGCGTCTCGAAGACGTACGCCTACTGGATAAGAATAGTTGTTTAGAATGCCAGCTTGTTTTTGTATGATTCGCTTCCGAGAACTGCGTAGAGAGTGGCACCATTCAGTCTCTTTTCACTGACTTCATCAGGTTTGAGTCTGACCTTGTTTTGGGAGCTACACACCAGATGAAACCATTTGCGTCTGATTTGTGGATCAGAGTTCTCTCCTGACGTCTCATGGGTCAGAAGACCGCTCTCAACTTGCAATCAATTTGTACTCAATAATTCTTTCTGTAATAAACCCATTTACTTTTACTCTTGGTATTTTCTGCTACAACATCAGCCAGAATATTGCTTCCCATGTGTGTCAGTTTGTTAGGTCAGTTAGTTTTCAGTTCCTTATGTTGATGTTCTGCTTATTTGACCTCTTTTATGGGCTCAGAACCTTTACTTAGTGATTTGTATTTTTGTTGTTTTTTGTTAAATTAAATATAAAAAGACTTGTCTTGAAAAAATCCTCCTTTGCTCTCTTTGTCTTTGGCCTCGGTCCCTCACAGACATACACACCTCAAATCACTTCCTGACTTCACATCCTACCTATCCCCATGTTGTACAGCCTTAGTCTTTTCCATTTTTATCTCATGCTATTTAATTTAGTCATGTGACCTACACACCTTAAATCACTACCTGATTGCTCATCTGGTACTGCCACATGGTGCACAGCCTTTAACTTTTTTCCACTTTCATCTAATGGTATTTTATATGAATTTTTCAAAATTTCAAAGTTCAATTGCTTTGTAGTCATGTGACCTACACACCTCAAATCACTACCTGATTGCTCATCTAGTACTGCCACATGTTGCACAGCCTTTATTTTTTTCCATTTTCATATCATGGTATTTTATATGAATTTTTCAAAATTTCAAAGTTCAATAGTTTTTTATTCATGACCTACACACCTCAAATTACTACTTGATTGCTTTTGTAGTACTGCCACATGTTGCACAGCCTTTGTTTTTTTTTCCATTTTCACCTTATGCTGGTTTATATTGTTTTTTTAATATTTCAAACTTCAATAGCTTTTTAGTCATGTGACCTATACACCTGAAATCAAATCAAATTAAATCAAATCAAGTTTATTTGTATAGCCCTATATCACAACAAAGTTGTCGCAGAAGACTTTACAGAAAGAGGTGTAAATAAATAAAACCAAATCAGTAATAAACAAAAAATAAACAAAAAGAAATCACTACTTGATTACACATCTAGTACTTCCACATCTTGCACAGCCTTTGTTTTTTTCCATTTTCTTCCCATGTTCTTTTATATTCACCTCAAATGACTAAAAGGATTACTTAATAAGTACTAATACAGCTTGTTCGTGTATCATGTATGTAAGAATCTTCTAACTGTATTAGGCTATTGTTTAAGGATTGTATAGTTATGCATTACATTAAGTAAAGCATTGCTAGTTATTTTTCTTTGGATGCTTTAAAAAAATAAAATTAAAAAATTAAAAAAATTCACACCGGGGGATCAATCAAGTATTTATTAGTATTAATTATTAATCTATTAAATTCCCCAAGACAAATGCTATTTAGGCTGAAACGCGTTGGCATGGCCATGTTTTTATTAGACTAGCCATGATATAATAAAGGCTGTGACATTGACACATTTAAAAAAATTGTCTATTATTTGTTTAAAAGTTGTGTCGTATCAACGATTTATTAAAATGGAAAATTTTTATATTTGATCATTCCTCAAAATGTTTTTTTCATTTCGATGGTAGTTATTATTGTAATTACACACTTTATTTCTTGTTAGAGAAAGTGTTTTTGCCTACCAGATAATAGTGGAATATGCAGAGACATAATGCTTACCGCTGTTTATATGCATCATAAGGTGAAATCTGTTTTGTTGCGACACTGTATAATCCAATGGATGTAGTAGTAACTGTAGATAATATCTCAAATACGATGCACCTTTTTAGTTTTCATTAATTTGCAGCTGTAAAAGCAGCTGGTTAGCTCAATTGGTAGAGCATCAGTCTCCCATGTGGGAGACCAGGGTTCGAATCCCCCAATGGATGAACATTAACACCTTCCAATTGGGTCTTTTGGCAAGACCCTTAATGCTACTGCCTAACCATTGTAAGTTGCTTTGGATAAAAGCACCAGCTAAATGACTGTAATGTAATTCCACTATAAAATCACACCGTTCGTAAACTTTAAATGCCTATTATATCATATTTGACACATGAATTTATTAGACCTCAAGTAATCAAAATTATCAAAACTTGCCACAAAAATGTGACGTATGCAATCTGATACATGTCTTCTGCCCTCTGGTGGATTATGTATGCACTGCAAACAGTACCAAGCTTTCGAATGCTGTCCCAGCGCAACTAGCAAGCTTTTGGCTCCGAAATCTTTGCTGAAATAAACAAACTATGTTGAAAATGTGTATATCTAATATGATACTGCAGGTTTATAAAAGGCGGGGTAAATGCAGCAGAATACTAACCGTTGATTTTCTCTATACAACATCCATGGGATTGTCATGGGGCATTTAAAGAAAGGACAAAGAGCAGACATAGCTCTCTGGATAAAAGCAGGAAGGATAAATGTAGTGATACAGGCATTTGTTTCACATGGCTTTGGAGAAGAGAAAATTACAACTAATTCAGAAACATGGTCTTCTTTAGCTCAGCAGCTTTATAATGCTGACAGAAAAACTCTGTAAATGGTTGTATGTTATATTGAGCCAAAACAGAAGAGAGATTAGAGGACAGGTAGTAATGAAACGAGAAGTAGAGAAGCAGCAAGAGAAACAAAATGAAGAATCCCAACAGATACAAAGAAAGAAATGACAGGTAGAAGAAAGAAAGAGAGACGCTCTCCTACCCCTGCTGAAAGTGACACCCATGTAAGAGAAGAGAAGCTACCAGATGATACAGAGGAGAAGATAGAGAATATCAGAGGTAGAAGAAAGGATGACTGAGACACTTGTACTTTGGATGAAATTGACACACAAGTAAGAAAAGAGAATCTATCAGGTGATACGGAGGAAGAGATAGAGAAAGTCAGAGGGAGGAGAAAGAATGACAGAGGCACTTGTACTTCGGATGAAAGTGACACACAAGTAAAAGAAGAGAATCTACCAGATGATACAGAGGAAGAGACAGAGGATGTCAGAGGGGGAAGAAAGGATCACAGAGGCACTATAACTTCGGATGAAAGTGACACACAAGTAAGAGAAGAGAATGTACCACGTGACACAGAGGAAGAGATATGAATGTCAGACGGGGAAGGATGACAGAGGCTCTCTGAAATTGGTAGAGTTTAGAGCAAAAAAACCCGGACCTAAGGTTTTGAACATTGTTACTAAAAGAGAGGTGTGGAATAAAATAAAACATTTGCCAGCCATGACAAGCCTTAGGTGACCATGGACAGACATACTGTTCAAAGAGTTCATGAAAATCAACCCTTGCTGTACTCTCATTTAAATATCAACATGTGAAACCTAAACAGAGCCGTAAAATAATCTCACTTTTCCTACATGTATCTGCAGTGTGCACATTTAAGAGATGCAAAGCTTTGTATGTGTTCATAAGAAAACAAAAGCCTTGTACTATGAAAAAAAAAACCCCACAACCATCAAAGTGCTCAGATTTGGTGAAGTCACCAATCCAAAGAACAAAAGGAAATTCCATCCTGCAAACTACAGAAGAAGAGGGAAAATTGCCAGAGTTCTTCAAAAAGGTGTGAGCAATTACCATTATCACCAGCTCTGCACATGGGACAGGACAACTGCACTGTGTTAAGGAGAGGATGACCGGGGCCATGTATTGCAAGATTTTGGGAACAACCTCCTTCCCTCAGTAAGAGCACTGAAGATGGGTTGTGGCTGGGTCTTCCAACATGACAAAGACCCGAAGCACACAGCCAAGATAACCAAGGAGTAGCTCTGTAAGAAGCATATCAAGGTTCTGGAGTGGCCTAGCCAGTCTCCAGACCTAAACCCAATAAAAAATCTTTGGAGGGAGCTCAAACTCCATGTTTCTCACCGACAGGAAACGTTTGACCTCTGTAATTGCAAACAAAGGCTACTGTACCAAATATTAACATTGATTTTCTCATGTGTTCAAATACTTATTTGCAGCTGTATCATACAAATAAATTGTTAAAAAGTCATACATTGTGATTTCAGGATTATTTTTTTTTGTTTATGTCTTTCACAGTGGACATGCACCTACGAAGACAATTTCAGACCCCTCCATGTTTCTAAGTGGGAGAACTTGCAAAATAGCAGGGTGTTCAAATACTTATTTTCCTCACTGTATATGTCAGTACACAAATACTGAGTACAAGTTCTGTTTGCTGTTTCTTGCAGGTTATGAATTTGGTGAGGAGCGGAGCTGGCTGACTGCAGACGAGGAAGTAGGGCAATATATACATGTGCACATACACGAATATGAGAATGCATATCTATTCAGACCTGTAATTCATGTGTTAAGACTCTTTCACACAGCTATAGATAAAAAAAAATTCAATTCTCTGTTTATGGTTTTATAATGAATGAGTCACCATTAAAATAAATGAGTTTTAGCTCAAATGCTGCTATGTCTGTAACATGTTTGATTATTTGTCAGGGTATTTTGTTATTATTGTCCGAGTCTGGTTTTAACTAATGCTGGGCTTACACTTAAAGATTTTCACAGTCACAGACTAAAAACTGAAAGGGTAGCATGACGGTTCTTCTATTTAGTCTTGTCTCACCCCTAGTCATGACATAACTTCTGTTGTGATTTGACACTATAATGAATAAAGACTGATTGATTGCCATAGCTGTCAATTTTAGTCCCTGAGTTCAGTTACGTGCTTTATTTGTTAAGTGCTATCAAGTAATATGACTCTCCTTTGTAGTATGCATGATAATCAAATCATCAAATCAAGTTTATTTGTATAGCCCTATATCACAACAAAGTTGTCTCAGAGGACTTTACAGAAAGA
>JBAMHW010000005.1:16242865-16277689 GCA_037177495.1 Rhadinocentrus ornatus | reverse complement strand
CACTGGTCTGGGAACCATGTCTGCAACAGCCAAACAATCAGACACAATCATGATATAATGGCGCCCTCTTCTGGCTGCCAGCTGTAAATACAAGACAGTCAGAGGCTCAGATGTGTGTTTGTTTTATTTAACATCTGAGGAAATGAGGATTGACTACATTTAAAGTTGCAGAGTAAAAAATACTTTTTTATACTGTTTTGTAAAGACAGCAAAAGATTTAATTGTACTTTCTTCCAGGCATCTATCAGTACAGACATTTAAACAGAAAATAAATGTATTGTTCAGGCTAAATACAAAATACCACAAAAGGACCTACCTTGGGTAAAGACTTGATGTGTCTCAGAAAAAGAATTAAAATCACTGTCCCTAAATGAGAATTTATAGATACCGGTGTCTTTGTCAGTCAACATTTTTATACAAAGGGAAAAGTTTTCCGGATCAAGCCATGCTTTCTCTTTATACTTGGGATTGATGCCGCTATTGGAATTAATAACTTTACCAGAGAATTCCCATTTGCTATCTAAATAAGGAGGAGATTTAATGACATTCAAACACACAGAGTTGTTTCTGAGAACATAATATGTTGCATTTGGATGTTCTGCCATAATTCCTAAAGAAAAAGAAAAAAAAACAAACATTCAAGATCATTTTTAAATACACAGTCACAGCCTTTCAAAACCAAGAATACAGAGCAAGCATACGGAAACGGGTGATAGAAGGAGCGTGGACGAAGAGCTAATTTAAAATTTTACTTTACATTTATTCAGTGGCATTGTTGAAAGCAAATGTCTGAAAATCTAAAGTAAATGCTGGCTTAAAAGTAACTTTTTGTATTTTTTATCTAGAGAGTTGAGCAGGGTGGGAAACATAATACTTCAGATTTTACTTAACGCAACTTAATGATTTGGTTAATGGTCCAAAATGAATAAATTTGGAGATTTAATTTATCATAACATAATTCATGTGAAAAATATTTTTTTCTACGATGGTGTTACAGTAATTTTTCTAATAACATTAAATAGTTCAGACATCTAACATGCAAAAATGTAATTGATCTTACCTGTAAAAGTCCAGCAGCTCAGAAGAAGAAACATGTTAAGGACGCTCATAGTTATAGTTATAGTTATCTTAACGTGTGGAATAGGAAATGCATGGCATGTTAAATAGTGCAGCAAACCATGAATCTACCCAGAACACCACCACCAGGTGCCAAACTCAGGAAATGAAAGAGAAAAACAAGAATAGAAAAAAAAGTTCCAGCATTTGAGAACTAATAAATAATTTATCTAAATGCAGTCGACGATCTAGTGTTGCTTCTTTCGATCTTGATGCCTAACGTCCCACAAAATGTGAGATACAAGTTATTTTGTGGTAATGCATGTGCATGGGTGCATGATCAGTGTTTTTTTCTTTTACCTTTTGGTAGAAGATAAAATGGGGGATGGTTTGTGTATCTTTGACTGACTTTGATGAAGTTGGTGAGCAAATATCATCATATTATTACTATTGTATCAAAAGCCTGTGGCTAATCATAAAGCAGCATTTTGAGAAGCTCATATGTTTGTCGTGTTGTGTAATTTAAGTTTCCTACATGAGAGGGAAATGAATGATATGCCAGCCCTTTATGTTTTAGTCGGCAAGCTGCAAGAATAATTTTTCTCTTAGCAAATGTCAGCAAATAATTTCACATTTTCAAAAAGAAGAAATCATCTCCTTCTTTCACTGGCTGGAGGTGTCACTATAGTCTGACCTACAGAAATCTTTAGCCTGGAGCACAAAAGGTATCAAAGATTTTTAACCTTTATTTATATTTCTGGCATCAAATTAAAAATAAGCTAATATTTTACATGAAAAGGTCAAATTTCTTTGTTTCAACATCTGATATGTTGTTTATGCTACATTTATAGTTTAGTTGTTTATGACATTAGCAAACAATTAAATATTCTTATTCACGTTTTACACAACATCCCAAATATTTTGGAACTGGGGCTTAACAGCAGATGATGACACGACTGAAACATTCTTCATACACAGACTTCATGTTGCAAATAAAACATTTATTATAAGAGGCACTTTAAAGGTACATTAGCAATTAGAGCAGTGGACTTCCAGGTCTCAGAGTACATCACATACTATGTATCAGTTGAGCCACGACGCTCAAAGTTGGAACATTTTCAGCCATTATTTGTATAATAACTTCATCTTTATAATTAAAAAGAGAATATATCTAAAACTGATAATAATACTTCTGAAGCACAACCTCTACCTGGCCCATAAAACCTGACTTAACATTCTTCAAATCAATAGAATCTACAGCTGTCTATTTATTTTTGGAAATTATTTTGTTTTCTGATAGTATTATTAAAATAAAAAGGAAAAAATCACAACCTGCACTCTTTATCAATGAATATCTGACTGTCATCCCTTTAAACAAACAATGTGTGTTTTGTGCTTGTGTTCCTGACGTTAAATAAAATAAGAAAGTAATTTTGACACGACTTGTAGTCGGCTATATTAAAAATGACAGCAGCAGAAAGATATGCTGTAATTCACAGAAATAACATTGTTTAGTGAAAGCAGATAATATAAAATGTTGTAAAAGTTAAGCACAGAGATGGAGAATATAAGAAAAATATTTACACATGCTGTACATAAAAATTAGAACAATTAAAAAAAAGGTTCGTTAAAAATGTTTAATCACAGTCATCCATTAACCATTTGCAAATGTAAACACATTCGAACTCATACTCACAAACCCCGAATATCGCCACATTATTTAATACAGTGCAATAAGTATTGAAGTTAGTTCAGTTATTTCTCACATGTGAAATGCCACTTCGTTTAAATTAAAGTGCTTTTAGTAATTTTACTAAACATCTTTAACCCAAATGGGAAAGAGGAGACATTCAAACAGCATATTTCCGGGTAATGAGGTTGTTAGAGACAGATAATATGATACATTCCTTGGAAATGCCTCATAGTTTCAGTATTTTCACCACTTTTTGAAAGTATTACGTATATAAAGGTCCAGTGTGTGGCGTTCAGGTAATCTACTCTCTGAAACACAATTTAAAATTGACAACCATGTTTAGAAGAGTGTAGAATCATGTGAAATCAGTATTGAATTGTTTTATACACTTTAAAATGACCAACATTTTTCCAAAGACAGTAAAAATCTAAGGCTCTGGAGCAGCTCTTTAGTGCTTTGAAGCTATTGTAGTTTTCAGTATAAATTGCTGGTTCCAGGATCGTCCCTTTACATGCTTCAGAGAAGAGGATTAGGGCTCATTTATGCTTAATGTTAAATGTGCATACAAATGGAGCTCTCAGTGTGAGCTCTGCATTCATTTTGTTGGCATATTGACTTGTTTTCAGAAAGGTTGTGGATGCAACAGAGCAGTACTAACAGAAATCATGGGGGAAGTGTTGAGCAGTATAACTCTCATGCAAAAGTAAAAGAAACAAAGAAGAAGCTATGACATATTTAATGGTCACACAGACCACTACAGTCTATTGTGTGTCCTCTTTTGATGTCTCTCTGTGAGTAGGCATTATCATGATCTCCTCCACTGTCACTATGTTTGCTTTTGTTTATTGAAACTGATGTTCGAACACAGAAGTCAACTCTGAACTCTGCGCTGCCCCCTAGTGGATACATTACCTAACAACTAGACCTCCGTAAGGCACACAAGGGAGTATGTGAGTAGTAGAAAATGAGATTAAAAGCAAATGTAATGAAAAAAAATTTTTGTTTATGATTTAGTGTTTTTAGGAATAAAACAATCCTATCTGTAATGTGTTGAATTGCATCTTTTTTTTTTATTTGATTTTTAGAAAACAATCAAGTAGGTCCTTCACAGGGAAATAGAGAGGACAAATTTTTTTTAATGTTGTTTAGAAACCAGATGTGGGGTTTTAAATTCTTTGTATTATGTTGAATTGTTTTGAATCACATCTTGAATCATATCAATCCAAATTTCAAGGTATAAAGTCAAATCGTTGTCAAATTATTAATAAACTGCATCGTGAACAGCTTCACTGTGTTGCTAATGTATTGTATCGCTGGCAGCATATAAAGACTCACATCCCTAGTGCACAACCCTGCCCTGCCACAGACAAAGTTTCTCGTCAAGTATTAAATAGCTGACCCAATTGTACATTGCACATAAAGACACGAACAATACCTCGCACTAATCCCTGCCCCATCGCGGACAAAGCTTCTCATGATGTATGAAACTACCATGCCATAAAAAAAAACTTTTTTCTTGTTCTTGCCACCTTATAAACAAGAACAAAGTTCTCTGTACTCACAGAGTATGTAACAAGCTTTAGTGGGAGAGTATTCAGTTGGTTGCAATCTACAACTTCACCCCTAAGTGGCACTGAAGTTTATTCACTAGACCTTAATTTAAAAAAAAAGTATTATGCGATTCACTAACCTTCAGAAATATAGTTTCTTTTTCTCGGTCCTGTTCTCTCTTACCACTGTAGGCACTTTAATCACAGTTTTTTTCCTTTAATAAAAGTATGTTTAAAGATAAAACTATCGACAGAAAATAATAACTAAAAAAAAAGTTTTCCAGTGTTTAAGTATAATTCAGTAAATCAGTTGTTTTCTTACAACAAGAAAAGTGAATCCAGGTCTAAAGACAATGAAAACGTTGAACCTTGTGCTGTACATTTGCTACAGTCAGGTCTGTAATTTGCTCCCTCTCAGGCTGGTTGCAGATGTCTCCAGCACATTGTTTATAGACTTGTGTTTTTCTTTGTTTGTAGGGTGCGATGGTGGGGGTGCTCAGGTGTCTAATTTCCAGCCTTGTGGTCCACATTTAGCACATGTGTAGGCAGAGGGTTTTTCTTCTGCATGTGGGGGAGAAATGTGAGAATGTATTCTTCTAAGCAGCCAGTTTTTTTTCTCTCCCAGTTTCTATCTCGCCTCACTGTCACAACAACTTTCTATAACCACTTCCTGTCTCTGCTGCTTCACACATTACTGATACGCACACTCAGTGGACTGCTATCTCTGATACGCCCCCTTCCTCGCCCTCTCTCCTCCCCCTTGTAGCTCTCTTCCAGTCGCGTCTTCTCCGGATCTGTTCCATCTTCCTTGCCACTGCGAAAGTGGGTCGCCTGTGATTGTGTACTTGGTGGCAGGGTCTGATTGAACAAGGGTGGAGTTTTGGTTTTGGCCACTTTGTCAAAGAAGGCAAAATCAGCTACATATTTTCCTGAAGGAGACAAGGAGACAACAGGGGGGAACTCGTATCCCCAGAGTATTTCATCCGGAAGGTAGGATGTTCGAACCTGGCAGGTTGCAGAAGTCGGCTCAACTGTGGCGCTCATGATCACCAGCAGCTCAAAGTCAGCAAGTTCAGGGTCGGTCCAGCCGCCACCTGGAGGACAAAGAAGAACTGAGCTTTCTGCTGTTTTTGGCCAAATAAAGCAAACAAATCAACTTTTTTTCCCCCCCAAAGCAAACCAAATAATTACTTCTTTTATGGTTGTTTTAACTTCTCTCACATCTTTGCTGCTTGAATTATTGAAATATGCCACCACAGACAAAAGACTATCAGAAATCATCTGAAGAAATATTAATTTTGGGCCACTTTAGGTCAGTGTGACAATTCACAACATATACACATCCTAAACTTTCCAAAATGAACAAAAAAATAAGTAGAAAAAAACTCTCAGCTAACAGTCTGACTCCCAAAACACTGAACTGGATAAAAATGCCAAACTCCTTCCTGAAATTTTAAAACACACACAAACTAAAGACTACCACGTGTCATCAACGCTTCACCAATCAAGCAAGAGTTAAACTTATTATTAGAACATACAGAAAATATATCAACACACATTTCCCAAAGGACATTTCAGCAGACATATGCAATGAAGCGAGCAACACCTGCATCAACAGGCCTCACTCAGAAATGTCTAAACATCTTGCCCTCCCCCAGACCCAACATCACTCCCACCAAGGCAAAAACAGCAGCTTTCGCAACAATCTTTGCACACTGTGACACAAACATGGCAAACATGGGATTCTCTTTTCTGGCTTGTTGTGGGTGGTTCATCTGCTTTTACTGGTAACTGCAGTGTCCTCTGTCAGTTATGTGGTTTGTACATCAGTTTGTATAAGTTTGCACAATTTGATGGCTTTAGAGAATTCATGATTTAACCTGCAGAGTCCCTACAACATTCACAACTGCATTTTTTATGTGAAGTAGCTTGACTGTAGTTGAACCGGACTGCAACAAATTTATCTAAATACTCAGGAATACCTGTAGTTCAGATAATGTTGGTGCTACATTTATAGGGCCACTTTCAAGTTAAAAGCTTATTTTATTGAACAATAATAACTATGAAATAGTTCCAAATCCACTCTATCACCTTAACCACAACCACCTAGTCTGTCTGTCAAATAACAGAAACTGGGAAACAAAACAAAATTCATTACAATGCGTAACATGTTTAAATCACTAAGAATAAAATGAGGGAGATAGATGCGGACCATGGAACGCAGCATACTGCTGGGAAGATAAAAACATGTTTCACCACTCGTTCTGTAGGCTCCTCAGTCTTTCAAAGATGTGCCAAACAGATGCTTTTATTGCTTGTACTTGTACTATTTCTGACTTCTGTTTATAGTTCAGGCCTTTTCTAAAGCTTCTAGTGACCAAGAGCCATTGTATTTTATAGACTTCATAGTAACATATTTCACTGACAGAACACTTTTCTCTCAGACTGCAGACTTTAAAGAGTTTCTGAACGTAGAAATGGGAAGCAGTGCCTTCATCAGGACCCTCTCTTATGGAACTAGATCCCAGTTTAGGTTCAGAAGGAGGAAATCCTCTCTACCTCTAAGGCTAGGCATGAATTTTATTTCTTATAGGACTTCATTGGATTACATTTCTGTAACACTTTTCAAGGCACCAATGAATTCATTATTCATTCGCTCCTCATCCACACCTGATGATGGTAAGCGACATGTGTAGCATCAGCTGCCCTGTGGCAGCCTGTCCGCACCAACGGCCTCTTCAGCCACCACCGAACATCCAGTTATTGGATGACTTGCTCTGCCAACTGAAAGCTGTACTGTTTCCTCACCCCTAGACAATAGGGTCAGTCGATCACCCTCCTGATTCTTTCTCTTCATGTTAAATGCAAGTTTTCCTCTCCACTGTCGTCTGCATGCTAAGTACAAGAGAATAAATCCAGTTTGAGATTTGATGCAGTCCATTGCATTCCTTTGCTGCAAAGTTTATTGTTGGTGGTGGCTTTTCTTTTTTTTTAAAACAAAGTCTCATTTTATGAATACTGTTGCAGTTTCATGACATTGAATTGTTCTAATTTAGATTGTTTTTATTTGGACTGGATATTGATGGCTTTTGTGAATTGGTGCTCTATAAATGAGCTGAAACTGAAATGAGCCTGCACCACATGTTCAGGTACCGAAATAATCACGTTTAATTTCAGGTTTTAGGTCCTTCCGGCTTTTAAAACTTCATTTTCTGTCTCTATGACAGGAAGCAGTACAGATAAAGGCAGGAAGAAGCAATAAACAACTGGTTGTTAGAGTAATTCAATGTGGTTACATTTCAAATAACAGGAAAAAAAAGATTAACATCACGGAGGTTTCTTATGAAGATACAGTGCTTAGTTGGGTACATAAAGGAGAAGAAAATTATGCAAAATTAAATTAAAAAAAAATTATTTTAAGAAGGAAGAAAATTACATACATTTAAAATTTGATCTATGAAAGAAAATGGAAAACACAGCCTGCAGTAATTGCCGGTATGAGTGTTGATGTGAACTGTTTAGCACTGATGTGGCTTGCAGTGATAAGAGGTCTGAGCTGGTGTAAGTGGATCTGTGCAGGTTTTGTGTCAGCACCCCAGACTGTACAGTATTGTGCTCTAATGAGGGGTGTCTAGGGCAGTCTCTCTCACACACATTCCAGCCAGAGAAACCCTCTCCTCCAGTTCCAAACTAGCCCAACTGTGGACAGCTAGAAGCAGCCAAGCACGCAGCGCATGACTGTAAATACCAACACACCTACATACACATACATACTCAATGCACCACACATTTTGTCAAGAAACATGAAACCTATAAATTCTAAGAAAAGGAAATTTGTGTCATTACATTGCTGATATTTGCTATTTCTGTGGACTTTTAACATGCTTTATGTCTCTATTATAAAATCTGAAACAGACTGATAGTTGTTGAGCAGAACTACTACATGCTGGAGCTGTGACCCACCTTTTGCTGCCCAGGCTTTGAGGGGGCTGTTGTCATCAATGATGTGGTAGAAGGTCAGTGGGATGATGAGGAAGGGGCTGTCGCTGGACGTGTCCACTTGGAAAGGCACATTGCGCTGGTCCAGCCGCACCGTCTCACCCTCCTTTGTCAAGGACGTCTGAAGCAACTTCCCTGTCACCTGGGAGCCAAGATGAAGTCAGTAAATGTTGAAGAAGGCTTCCTGTAACCAGAAGGCCCCAGCTTTGTTACCTGCAATGGCCAACATCTCCATGAAAGGTGATGTGCCCTTTGCAGTAGTAATATTCAGTCAGTAGATGTGTCTGTTTTAACACACCCACAGCATTAAAAGAGTAAAGCTAAACTTTAGATCGCTGAGTCTCTCCTGAAACCAAACAGTAAAAAAGAAGGATGATGTCCTAATGGTTTTAATCTGAACTGGTGGAAACATGGGGCTAATTTGGTCATATGTAAAAGAGTTATTCAAGTAGCATCTAGATTAATATTGATTAATCACAAATGCTGGCTCCTTGTGGCACTTAAGTTAAGCAAAAACTTAAACAAAAATTAACCACAGCTCCTGATAAATAAAAGCCCAAGATGGGTATTACCTGGCAACCTAATAACAGGCTTTTGCGCATGTTAGCCACTCGGATCATGAGGCAGGGTCGTCCCTCATGATTTGATACAACAGCATGTTGGCTGAACTTCACTGTCTCCCCTCTCTTTTTTGGACGTGCGACCTGCAAGAGGAGGAAAAGGAAAGTTAAAATGGATTCCTGTCACTGCTGTAAACATTTCTCATAATCCTCATCAATCATTTACAAGGCTTCATATTTCCTGTATGTTCAAGAAAACCTGACTCATACTAACTCACATGTTCAGAAGGAAAGGAACTGAAGAGTAATATTTAACAAGCATACATAGACAAAAAGATAATAACAGGAGGAAACTACTGTTTTTGACAGATAAGAGTGCAAATAATCTGTAATAACTGATAAGATAGAATTGATTACCTTAAACACTGATAACTTATTCGTGGTTTCTAAAGGGCTGGCTGTACCAGTGTAAAAAAACAAAAAAACACATAAACTATGTCTGTGGGCATCTTTGAAGTAAAATATATAAACATATTATGGCTAAATAAGGTAAGTAATATCACCATTTTTAAAATAGATTCTACCTTTTCATTAACCGTTTAACGATCACATTCTGTTCTGACATGTTACTCTGTACTAAATATTACCTTTGCAAGAAATGTACCGGTGATGAAGATCTCCATCACCATGGTGATGACCAGCTGAACAATAAGGAGAACTATTGCTACAGGACACTCCTCTGTGATGCACCGGAAACCATAGCCAATTGTGGTCTGGGACTCCAGAGAGAAGAGGAAGGCCCCAGTCAAGGTCTTCACCTCCATTACACACGGTGTATGGTTGGAGGGGGGATCAAACTCTGGTGGAATAGTATGAACAGAAGATGCATTTGGTACACATAAATTACAAAGGGACATTTTGTTCCCTTTTTGTCTCTTTGTTTATTCTGACTTTTAAAAAACCTGTGATGTACATGCTGATTAGATTTGTTTTTACAGGAAATAAAGACATGAATCGGGACATTATCAGTTTCATATTGATTTCTGATTTTGTTTCTTTAATTATGTTTTTAACTTGGCATGAATAGTAGAAAATAATTTATTATCCTCTGGGACATATGTATAATAAGTAATAGTAGCAAAGCAAATATGTGACTACAATATATGAGGTATATATGAGGAACAGATCAGGTTTCTGATCAATATCTCCAACATACTGCATGTTGCTTTCACTTTTAATTTTCCTACGTGTAAGATATACTTATACTCTACTCCAAATCTATGCAGAGGATTTAAGTGGAAAAGTCTAAATTCATCCACTAGCAAATGTGACTGAACAAAGCACAAAATCCCACGGCAATCAATGTACCATGTAATGACAAATTTCAACTTGAGATGGTTGAACATTCATCTTTCATTCATCAAAGAGTCAATAAATAAAAGTGTGTGTGTGTGTGTGGGGGGGGGGGTGTACAGGATGCAACGGAAATCCTGTGCAATCAAGAGTACTCATTAAATTGTTCTTGACATCTTCAAATGTTTGATGAAATAAAATGTTCCAACTAAATAAAAAAGTTACTAAAAAGTGTGGGTTGTAGAAATTTCCATCTGTGACTGTAGGTAAGCGAAGCTTACAAAAAACAGTTTGCTTTTTTTAAGATATTTTTCTAATGACATAAAAGGTCATTAATCTAAAATTAGTTAAAATGTCAACAGGGTAAATTAGAGACACAGCAGAGTGAAGGTGTTGCAAAATCATGTCATGCAATTGTACAAAAGGTACAAAGGAACAACAATACTTCTAGAAAGATCTGTAAAACTTCTTAGAATCCTTTTTTTATCCATTCAGTGCAGGAAAAACATTGGTGGAGGGAAGAAGAGATGACGGGAAACAAAATACTATGCCACACTATGTTGGGAGGAGAACAGTTAACACAAATGCCACCAAAATTAATTTCCATCCATCCATCCATTTTCCGCCGTTTATTCGAAGTCGGGTTGTAGGGGTAGCTACCTAAGCATGGAAACCCAGACTTCTCTCTTCCCAGCCACATTCACCAGCTTATCCGAGGAGACCACGAGGCGTTCCAGGCCAGCCGAGAAATGTAGCCCATCCAGCATGTTCTGGATCTTCCTCAGGGACATGGCCGGAACACCTAACTAGGGAGGTATCCTGACCAGATGCCCGAGTCACCTCATCTGGCTCCTCTCGATGCGAAGGAGCAGCAACTATACTCTGAGCCCCTCCCGGATCTCCAAGCTTCCCACCCTCTCTCTAAGGGAGAGCCCGGCCACCCTGCGGAGAAAACTCATTTCGGGCGCTTGTATTCGAGATCTTGTTCTTGCTGTCACTAGCCACAGCTCATGACCATAGGTGAGGGCAGGAACGTAGATCGACCGGTAAATCTAGAGCTTTGCCTTTTGGCTCAGCTCCCTCTTCACCATGACAGACCGATGCAGCGTCTGTCACTGCAGATGCCTGTCGATCTCCCACTCCATCCTTCCCTCACTCGTGAGCAAGATCCCGAGATACATGAACTCCTCCACCTGGGGCAGGACATCATTCCTGACCCGGAGAAGATACTTCACCCTTTTCTGGCTGAGGACCATGGTCTCGGATTTAGAGGTGCTGATTCTCATCCCTGCCGCTTCACACTCGGCTGCGAATCGCTCCAGTGACAGCTGAAGATTGCGCCCAGATGAAGCCAACAGAACCACATCATCCGCAAAAAGCAGAGACGCAGTCCTGGGCCACCTAACCGGATCCCCTCAACGCCTTGGCGTGCAATCCTCACTGGAAACAATTCTGATTTATTGCAATGCGTACCGAGCTCTGACACCGGTCATACAGGGACCGGACAGCTCGTACAAGTGGGTCCGGCACGCCATACTCCCGGAGTACCCCCCACAGGAGTCTCCAGGGACATGGTCGAATGCCTTCTCCAAGTCCACAAAGCACATGTAGACTGGTTGAGCAAACTCCCAATGTCCATGCGATGCTGCAGAGATGTGTCAGCCTAAACAGCCCTATATCATCCAGACCCCTAAGGAACTCTGGCCAGGCCTCATCCACCAAGGAGCTTTTTAACCACCTCAGCGACCTCAGCCCCAGAGATGGGAGAGCCAACATCAGGGTCACCAGACGTGTTGGTGGGATTGAGGAGGTCTTCGAAGTATTCCCTCCAACGCCTCACAACATTCCTATTCAAGGTCAGCAGCCCCCCATTACCAGTGTACACAGTGTTGATGGAGCACTGCTCTCCCCTCCTGAGCTGCCGGATGGTGAACCAGAATCTTCTCAAACGTCTCAACGGCCACAGCTCCAGCTGGCTGCCTCAACAATAGAGGCACGGAAGACAGCCCGCTCCGACTCAATGTCCCCCACCTCACCCAGGACATGGTTGAAGTTCTGCCAGAGATGGGAGTTGAAACTCTTTCTGACAGGGGACTCCGCCAGACATTCCCAGCAGACCCTCACGGGACACTTGGGCGGCATCCTCCCCCACCATCTTAGCCAACTCACCACCAGGTGGTGATCAGTTGACAGCTCCGCCCCTCTCTTCACTGGAATGTCCAGGACATGCGGCCGCAAGTCCGGAGATACGACTACAACTGCCGAACTGCGGCCTAGTGCACATTAGACGCTCTTATGCCTGAACAAGGTGTTGGTTATGGACAATCCATGACAAGCACAGAAGTCCAATAACAAAACACCACTCAGATTTTGATCAGGGGGGCCATTCCTCCCAATCACATCCCTCCAGGTCTCACTGTCATTGCCCACATTAGCATTGAAGTCCCCCAGCAGAACGAGGGAGCCCCCGGAAGGACTCCAAAAAGGGTGGGTACTCTGAACCGCTGTTTGGTGCATAAGCCTGAAGGTGGAGGGAGGCTACCCTCTTGTCCACCGGGGTAAACCCCAACATACATTCCCTCCCTAAAGCTGGATTTATACTCACGTCTACTTAAGGTCATGACATCGCTGCCTCAGACTCCGCGTAGGTCCGCGGTGGCTTGACTTGCACCTATACCAGACCTGACATGCACCCCTGCTTGCAGTGCGGTAACACGTAAGTCCTCCCTTCTGATTTGTCAGTTTGTGATAATATGTTTCCAGATTTCTGAAACTTCTCCCTGAATTTGCGCAATAACTGCAGAAGAGAAACTTTAACGCCGTAACCCTATGCACTTTTTACCAGCTTCAGTTACACAAGCCCAACGGTACGCAGTTACAGCATGAGTGTAAATCCAGCTTAACTGTGAAGCATGGTGGTGTGAACATCATAGTTTGCCCATTTTGTTTTCCCTTCTTGACCTTAAAAATTTGTAAAATGTTAAGAAATTTTGCAGGAGAATGTTAAAGCACCAGTTGATGATCCAAAGGTTAGGAGGTGTTGTTTGATGCAACAATTAAATTACATAAAGCACACAAGAAAGAAGAAAAAAAACTCATATTCATGTTTTGAAATGCCTTAACCAAAAGTGGTGTTTGACCTATAGAGGACTGTTCAGACAAGATATCCCTATAACTATAATAAATGGAAATAATATTAATGGGAATGACAGGATTCTTTCTTTTTGTTCTGCAAAAACAATTATAGGAAGTTTCTAATAGAGTTTGTTGTTCCAGAGGGACTCTAACTAACTTACTGAATTTAACGGTTCATTTACTGTTTCAGACTTCCATTGTTACTTTATACTGTGTATTCAAGTCATGAACATGAACATATATGGTTAGACCAAGATGAAGATCAGACCATATGTAATTAACAATCAAGTCAGAAAATTGTATTTAGTTTCCTTTGTGAACCATAACTTTCTAACATCCTTCCTTTTACCTCCTTACCAATCAGATCTCCATGCACCAGGGCCACCAGGTACCAAAGCACTCCAAACAGGAACCAGGTGCCAGCAAAGGTAGCAGAGAACAGGAAGAACTTGTAGCGCCATTGCATGTCCAGGAAAGTTGTCCAAAGGTCACGGAGGTACAGCGCCCCTCTGCCACTGACATGCTCAATGCGCACATTGCTTCGTCCATCTTTAGAGAGAACCCTTCGCCTCCTTCGTAGAGCACTATGTCCTCCAGCTCCCGTTCCTCCTCCACCTGCACCAGTACCTCCAGTCCCCCCTAAGGAGCCCAGCAAGGGCTTTGTGATGTCAGTCTGCGTCTGGGTGTGGCATACTTTCTGTGGGGAGGAGCTTTCTGAGGAAGGGGAAGTCGCTGAGGTCATGGCTGGTCCTGCATGGTGTTGGAAATGGGAATAGGAGACATTAAAATGTGAGGAGAGGCGTGCAAAAAGGGTTTATAAAGTGAGTAAAAAGGCTGGAAAGATGGTGAGAATAAAAGAAGAAAGGTTGTAAAGGTGGTCATATAAGTGCACAGCAGGTGATTTCAAGTGAAAAGCTGCAGGATATGTGAAGAAGAAGGGAAAAGAGAGAACGTGATAACCACATGAATGAGAAAAATGACAGAGTGGAACATTTGAGGGGAGAGGATAGAGATCAGGAACAGAGAAGGAAAAGAAAGAGGAGATTAAAAGCACATTTTTTAACTTGACAGTGGTGTAGCTGTCCAGGGTGGTCTATTTAAGTCAGTGAAAGCTTATTTACATGTAGGTTGCATGAGGCACCTGCTTATTTGTGATGAGGAGTCTTTAAAGATATTTTCTTAATGAAAAGAATGGGGTTCTTTATGTTTAAATCACATCTACTAGTGACCATTGTCTTTCATTTTGCAAAGAGCTGCTTTCATCTAACAGAATCAGCTTTGCTGAAGTAAAGGGGAAGAATCCTTTCATATTTATTTATTTCACTTATTGATTTTGTTAGCTTTTAGTTTATTATTAGTGGCATTAATTGAAGACACGGCAACTAATGAAGGATTAATGAAACTGTAAGAGATTTTAACAGGTACATCTGTGTAATGTTGTTAAAATAATTTATGTTCAGGTTTAGTTTCTCCTCCATGACTGATAATTCATGGAGGAGAAAAAAATAACTTTAACTTATAGTCTATGGAATGACATGTAAGTCCACATTCAAAATACAACACATTACATGAATAAATTACTTTTAAATAAATACTGGAATAAACAAAACTAAAGTGAACAAAAAAATCAAGTAAGTCTTGTTGTAATTTAGTCAGACTTAGACAGTCTAACACTTACATAATACTGAACTACAGGTCAGGTCTCGCAACCAGTGTTGTGCACATCTTCAATCATGCTGATCGTGAACAAGAGCAAACGTTTCCTGCCATGTTTTAAAATATTTTGCAAAGCCTTCATTTTATGTAATAACATTTATTGCGTTAGAATTAGCTGTTCTACACTCAGATATTGGTTTAATTTTTGGGTGGCTGCTTAGCATTTTTTGTAAAAGTATTTAAACATAGTGAGCCATACACTCAACATAACATTGTGATTAAATAACATAGTATATTCAGTCAGAGGCTTCTTCATCTGTATTGCAACAAATTATTAGAAAACTGGGAATGTAAATCATTTCAGCCTCAAGCAATCATGGTGACTGTTTATGATGATAAATTACTCATTATGATGTACTCCTACAATCCAAATCTTTGTTTAGAAATTAAAAAAAATTCATTTAGTTCAATTCAATTCAGTTCAATTCCGTTCAGTTCAGTTCAATATGGCTTTCCAGCCATTACAATAAAGCAACATCATACATAAGTGTACAAAAGGCCTGTGCCAGAAAACAATGCTAAACCCATATCAGAGCAGTACTAGGCTGGTATAAGTGGGTCCTTAAGTGTCATTAGTTTATTAATTGAACAAGAAATCCCCCACCCCTTGGCACCAATTATACTTATTGTTACTGTAAGAACTGCTCTCTTTATGCTCTTATCAGTCTTGTTTTCGTCTGAGCTCTTTCTGCACATCCTACTTTTTCTTTTCCCTCCTACTGGATCTCATTGTTTACTCAACAGCCTTTTTTTAAAAAAAAAACTGTCTCTCCTCTTCAGAGTTAATATAACAAAACCAAAAGCAGTGCAACACAAACAAAAGCCTAAGGACCAGGGCGATCTGATACGTTCTGTCCTTTCCTGTCCTATCTGACCCTTGTCTCGCCTCCCTCCGTGTTGAAGCTCACAGTGAGTGAATGAATAGAGATCTGTGTTGAGGTCTGTGCTATGAATACTAAGAAGAGCAGGGGGAGAAGAGGGAGGGAGGCGTGGTCAAGAGCAGGAGCATGTGACCGGGCTCGGCCATGTCCAGTTGAACTCTGAACCCTACAGAGCTCCTGCCCACACATACTGTAAACATACACTTTTGTGTTAGACTTTCAAACCAATCGACCAGTTAGAAAGCAGTACAATACCTCTAACTGTTAGAAGGAATGCTTCATATTTGTTTGTGTAAATCAGGGCTATTCAACTACAGTTTTCCATGGGCCAAATTGTTGGAAGGCTTTGGCCAGTGGGCCACACGTTGCCCTCTACTGTTACACTTATATTGGATGTACAATTAACAATTAAGATAAAGCACCAACAGAGTTTATACATTTTTATTTATCACAGCAATCTGCTGGCTTTTAGTGCAAACAAGACAAGTAAACTCTCTATGACTATAAATATTGCAATCCTGCGCTCTGACTAAGACAAAGACACATGCAGGCCTTTTTTTCTGTTTAAGAGCAAAAAAAAAAAAAAAAATCTTTGTTGGTACTATTTTGATTTTCTTTATCTGGTGAGGATCTAAGCCTGGTGGATATTTACGTCAAAATTGGGGTTGGCTATATTTAAGTGCTCCTGCACATTATATTCTTTATTCACTGAACAGATGCCGAGATTGCCCTCAGTATTTCTATGTGTGCAAATTTATCAGACCAGTCATTGATAAATTTAAATTTTTGCTGTCAACCTCTTCTCCTTTGAATGTAACGTTTTCATAAGAAGCCGGTGTTTTTGGCCTTCCGTCAACAGTGTAAATGGCAGCGCTATGTAGAACTACAAAATGTCACAAAAGGTGTGCTCACAGTTTAGTCACTGCTATTGAATGAAAGGTTTACTATTTATGAGTAGATGAGCAGCGGGCTGGTCAGACTGTGGACTGCCAGTTAAACATCCCTGGTTTAAAGTGTAAAGCTAGCATTATTCTGTCTTTTAATGTCAGCAAATTTTTTTTTTTTTAAATGCAACAATAAGTCCATCTCTCATTCACTACAATGTGTTCTGACTGAAGGTTTGCATTTATTAAAAGAAACCTCAACATAGTATAAGCTAAAATACAACTAATAAAAAAAATGAGACATGAATTACAAAGAGTACTGAAATAGCATTCTTTTCACTTTGGAAGGTTAATAATGCACATTTTATTCACTATATAGACAATTAACCCCACAAGAGAGACCTTTTTGTTTATAAAACATATCAGATTCATTGGGGGAAGAGTAGCAGCGACACAGTTGTGGATCTTTGTCTGTTTTTTGTTGCTAGTAAAGCTGTAAAGACTTACATTACATCCTGCATTGTTCCTAAACTGAACAAAAGCCTCAGAAAGCAGTGATGTGTTACAGAAATTATATTACATTACGGGCATGGTTACTGATCCATAAAACTGCATCACCCCTTCACCCAAAATGCATTGCATTTACAAGATATCCAGACCAATAAAATATCTGACAAATTTTAGCGATTTAAAAAATAATTAAAATAGTTGATAGATTTCAAAAGCAAATTTTAGTGGGTGTACCTAAGGCCTGTCAGTTTTTGTAATCACAGATGCTTTGAAATACTGATAACTTTTCAGTTCACAATGAGTAGTACAGCTAGACTAAAGCACAGCATCCGCATATCATTGTCATGATGACTGCAACATAGAAATGACACAGCAAGACGCTGTAGGATTCTTATATGCCAAATCAATGTGAAGGGAACCCTGTTAGGCCTCCTTATGTCGCAAACAAAACAGGACAAAAACAGGCAGCAAAGACAACTTTGGACTGTCGCCCAGGATGTACAATTTACCCCGTGTACAAGAAGACCCTGCCCACCAGGGCAGGAAAGTAACAGTGGAAGATGGCATAAACAAAAAAATAAATAAATAAATAAAATAGGCATAGTAGCATGTTTAGTATTTTTCTGCAATGTCAAACTGAGACAATCTCACTTGAGTCATTGTTATCTTTTTTGTTTTTTCACTTAACATGGCCTCCGTTTTGTGAAAGTGTTGCTTGTTTTGGGAAAATGAAGAAGGGGTCGTAGCAGATGACATTGAGAAGACGTTGTGTGTGTGGTTTGCAATTAGCTCTCTGGCAGCACTGGTGCCCACATTTTTGTGCACTCATTTACTAAGTTGAACAAAAAAATCACCGACCAACAGAGTCCAACCATGAAGACAGAACATACAAGGCAGGCAGACATTAGAAAACATGCCTGACGGACATTTGTCAGCTATGACCATGTGTCAGCTGAGCAAGCTGACAAAGATTTTAGATTTTATCTCATCTGGGGCCTCTTTAGTGTCAACATGCAGAGAAAAGGTTTACATCTGTTTCTTACTAGATAGAAATGAACAAACAAAAAAAGAAAAGAGAAAAGAAAAGAGAAAATATTAAAAAATAAAGCCTTTAAATTGGAAATGGCAGAACTTGCAAACAAGAAACTAAAGTTTCATAGGATGTTGATATTTAACCTTTAGCTAAAATATTTGAATATTTTTACTCAATGTTTACTCAACTTTATGCAGAAAACGACTTGGTTATGTTTAGGAAAACATCATGGTTTGAAATAGAATAATCAATATAACAATAACATACATGATGCATAGCACTATTTTTTCTACTGCAACAGGTGTCTCAATTTTCTGGGTTACCATGGTGACGTGTCCTAAGGTAGTGATGAAATCCATGGGCAACCATTTAATTAGATCGATTTAAGATAGTGTGTGTGACAACCTTAGAAGACTGTCTCAATAGCTTGTATTATCAAATCTGACACTTAATGGTATTTATTCCTGAGTTTTTAACCATCCATCCATTTCCTATACCCACTAATACCACTGAAGGGCTGCAGTGGGGCCCGAGCTTATCCCAGCAGCTACTAGTTGAGGAGCAAGGTACACCCTGGACACGTCACCAGTCTAGTGCAGGGAAATCTCAAAGAGACAAACAAACACACATGCTTACACTCACTCCTAGGCAAAATTTAGAAACAACTATTAACCTAGCAAGCATGCTAGCTGGAGAGTAGCTGGAGAGAACCCAAACATGCACAGGGAGAGCATGCAAACTCCACACAGAAAGGCCTTAATCATGGTTCCAAACCAGAACACAGTTGCCGTGACGTTGAAAACTACTTTAACCGACATCTTTTAACCATTAACCATTAAAATATTAATTAGTACAACTTCAAAGCAGGTGAAAATAAGTGCTGCATCTTTGTTTACATGCTTTTTTTTTTTTTTTTTTTTTTTTACAAGTAGTCATGTAGTTTTTAATTTATTGAAACAGTAGAAAATTATAACTTTCAGTGTGGACTATTTTCTGATATGATTTCATCTATTATTTTATGTTCAGTATTATTATTCAGCGATGGAACATTATTATCATCATTATTTTTTTTATTTTTGCTTTTACCAGCATAGTCTGTGGACAATATTGTGGATATAATTCACTAAATATAAGCATTATTTAATTTATTTAACTTTTTTATATTTATATTTTTTGTAATATATAAATATATTTTTATTATTTACAATTTTATAAATTCTTCGGAGGGATTATTTGCCATCCCAGTAACATCCATAGATAGAAAATGCTGTATATTGACATAATGAATTAAAAGCATGATAAAGCACGCTTATAATGCTTTGGGGTTTTTTTTATCTTCTGGTAAGTTATAGTTAATGACAAATGTTTTGAGTGCTTAGAAAATTAATAATGTGCATATAAAAAGATTGAACTCTACTTTCTCTAACTGAAAGTAACTGGTGGATTGCTACGCTCAAAAAACTTTTTTCCTCAGTGGATAACCACACTAAGGTTAGGATCTCTTCCCCCCTGTCCGGCTCTCCAGCCCTCGTCTTCCCTCTGTCCTGTGCTCACAAGAATCCTTTGTTTTCGAGGAGATAAAAGGGACAAAAGCCATCATTGAAAAACACAACTGGGCGAGCGAGTAAGTGAAAGAGAGAACAAGTTAGATGGAGAAAGCTGAAGAGAACTGAGCGTAGAAGTGTGTGAGTGTGTATGTATTTGCAAATGCGTTTGATCATGTGTGAGTATGTGGTGCTTGACATTGCGAGGGGGCAGAGATGGGAGAGGGGGCAACAGACGGAATAATTGGTTTTGAGGGGAAGATTGCAAGAGAATTGAGCATCGGGGGGCAAAAGGAAGAAGGAGAGAGATGGATGGTGAAGGATAGAAAGGAAGGAGTATGGGGAGGGAAGGTGGAGCAAACATAGGTGACAAAAGCCTGCCATTAGTATTCCAGAGGAAAGAGTAATCCCTTCCACTCTGTGCTCCTGTCCAGCCATAAAGAAACCCAAGCAGCTAGTTCACAGCACTGAAAAGACTCTGTTCAACACAACTTGAATAACTTTAACCACTGTCCACGCCACAGCAGCCTCTGTAGTCAACTAAAAGGACTGTCTAAACATCAACACATGCCGTGCCAAAACGGCATCTGGTCAGTCAGTTCAAGACAACAGAACCGCAAACTTATTGCAGCCAAACTAACCAAATACAAATGAGCTGCTGTGAGCAACTTCTTTATAAAGGAAATGATTAAGGAGAATCTCATTAGGACAAAATGTTCTCTTTCGAAGTGCTTTGCATATCAAACACCTAATGTATTACAGCTCAGGACTGCTGACACACTTGCAAGTAATTTCTTTCACCCCTTTTATTGTAAGACATTGTTCATCCATTCCCTATAGACACTAAATAACATTTTAGGTCCCACAAGGTGTAAGTAAACCATCTCTTATGTCAAGCACACACATGTAAGGGAAAAATGTCCTCGCTCTGCAGGGTAAAATACATCAAAGAGCACACACTTTTCCGAGCTGCATTCACTGTGGCTTTATAGGACGTATGAATTGAAAGAGGTACTTTTCACTGAGCTCCATCCGTAAAATCCTGCACCTGCATTTTCTGCTAAATGTTTGCTCACCCCAGCCAGTCTGGAGGTTGTTTTTCTTTCCCACTGCTGCAAGGAGCTCACTTGTAAGGAATTACAGGAAGTCTCTGAGCCCATTCCTCTTTCTGAGATGACATTTGTTAAAATGTTATACAAGATGCAATACAAAAAGTTCAAAGAAAAACAAAAACGTATCTAATATAAAATTTGTCAACACAGTACTCCCAGTTCCTCTTTATGCTTTTCATACAGAAAGCATTTACATCCCCCGTTAGGTGCTCCTTTACAGTTTCCTCATAGAAAATAAACTTTCATATAAAGGAAATATCAAATTTTGTGCAAACTCACCCAACCTTCATGTCAACGATCATTAGTGGTGAAAGTTTTGTTTTTGCGATTATAAGATAAAATCAATTTATCCTGCAGGATCAGTGACAGTGCAGGGGGCTTGTCCTGAGGCATCTGATGCAAGATGCAGTTCGCATTGATGATGCACTATGGAAGTTATGAAAGCAACCAAGATATTGCTAAATATGGCTCAACTGATCAGCTTTGCCACATATACAACTTTTTGATACAGTTTAAATAAAGTTGGCTTGATACATGAGTGCTGAAACAGGTGATTTTTGTGCATGGTAGCCTAAAATCCCAGCTAGATCGAGTTTATTTAAACTGCATCTGTTTTTACATTTCTTGCATTTCCTTTTAGCATGTACATGGTTTACTCTCAGTTTGACTTGAGGAACAGGAAGTGAATGTAAGCTGTAACCACGGAGACCGACATTTGTCTTAATGTGTCTGAAGACTGTACAAGCCTTCATCTAAACCTAACACTTCCCTAAAACATTTGCTTCCACTTCCTCAGCCATGAATTAGTGTGTGAAGAGTTACAGCACTTAATTAAATTAATGAAAGGAGGGCAGCTGTTACTGCTGGGCAATTATTCACCAGTGACTTTAACCATCTTCTTCTGCGACTAAAGCAGCCAAAGCTGGTCTCAACTAACCGTAAATTTGACTGGTTTACAATCACTGTAGTGCTTGTCAATGAAAAGATGTGTCTTCTTTAGGCCCACTGCTTCCGGTTTGAGATTTTGTGTGGACTGCGGAGTGTAAACCCCATAACACCTGCAACGTCCTTTGTGGTTCTCACAACTCTGCTATGAGGTCTGTACAACTGCAGTAACTTTTTCCTCACATGTTAGCAGACAACCGTATTTAAGTCCTACTGTTCTGTCCTGCAATATTTCTTCCACACAAATTGGTGACTTAAGTTTGTGTTTTGCAGTCATCTTATTAAGTTTAATTTCTTGCCACACTTGTATCATAATGCTGTAGATCTGCAGAGACGTGTGTAGCAGTGTGACAGGAAGCTTATAGTTGCACACTAATAATCTTTCTCTCCACTGTGAAGACAACAGGTGCAGCAAGCCTGTGCGTCATGTTTTGCAATCATTTATACAGCTGCATCACGACACCTTCAGAGTGCAAAACAACTATCTTTCAATATCACAACATAAACTAATACACTGACATCATTTTAATTTTCTAATCCCAGACATCAGTAGAACTAAAACTACATAACTTTTGCATACGGATGGGATAAATTAGTACTTATAGATGATGATGATTTCTTACCTTTCTGTTGATTTTTAACAGAGGTTCAGGCCTTTTGGCACAGCTTGGAATGACGAGAACTTTAAAAAGTTTCCTTTTCCAGTAAACATGTGAAAACAATGATAGAAGGTTTTTATCTGTCTTAGAAAAAGAAGGAAAAATTGTTGCAAAATTTCAGAGTCTTGAACTAGTCGTATTTGTTTGCAGCCCACACATGTTTTGCATCATATTGTATTCTTCTGCACCACTATGTCGTTGTCATCCTCTGCTTCTGAAAAGAAAAACTCTCAAAGAAAAAAGATGAAACGTGTCAGAGGATAGGCCTGGATGAGGATTACCCAGCGGTCAGTCAGTGTCTCCCAGCACACTGGCACTGGCAGCACTGGTTCCGGCTCACGCTTACTGGATCATTATGTAATCGGATGAGCACAGTTTGCACTTTTTCTTCTTGCATGTGAAGCAGGGAGAGAGAGCGCGAGCCCCGTGTGTCCACTCGGAGAGAAGTTAAAGCAGCTCGTGCTGTCCACTCCTTCAGGGCCACACCAGCATGCCGCTCTATATAAACCCAAACCTATTCAGACGGCCACTGTTTCTCAACATTTTTAATTCATTAATTCAACTCTCCTCCCAGCTTCTCCTCCTACCCTCCCTCTCAGTGTCTCTCCCTGACTGTACTCTATAAATGGGCCTCTTTGTTGCAAAGCCTCCTCCGCTGTTTCAGCCTTTGTCAACTTTCTCGTGTAAATGTTTGATGGTTATAAGATACAAGCCTGGAAGTTGTTGCAATGGAGCAGAGGTATTTACAAATCAAAGAGAAAAAAAAATGGGCTCTTTTCTTGCGGACTTGGCTTCTCGCACTTTTGCGTTGGCCAGAGAGCGGTGAATGGATAATGTCGGTGCATCTCTCTGAGGCTGTGCCATGTCCGCCTGCAGGGAGAGGCACATGGTACTGTAAAGGCGAGTACACATGGTCCTACTGTGAATGAAACCAAACAGGAAAGCCAGGATTAATTCATTCACCAAAGCAACAACCATTACACCCTCACACTGGCCCACTGAGGGAGGGATTTTGTCTCATGTAAAGGGTAAAGTTTAATAAAGCAAAGCCCACTGTCACATAGAAGAACATTGCAAACATTGCATTTGTTTACTTATTTACTTTAATTGGCATCTGGTTTATATGGACACACATTTTGTCTGTTTAGCCAATAGGGCAGGACTAGGCAGCCAGAAATCCAGGACAATATCTAAGTGATACGTTATCAGTGTCTGTTTTAATGCAAGCTATTATGTTTTTTTCTGTAAAAAAAATATTTCTTAATACCTTAAATGAACCAATAATATTTTAAATTCCTTTTAGTTATTTTGTTTAAATGGTGCTGTCTTGTTGTACCTCTCCTCTATCCCCATACACCTTCTTAGGCTCTCAGGTCCGCTGATCTTCGGTCAGTTACGGCGGTGAGTTTGCTCTCGAGCATAGAGGGTACACTTCGTTTTGCAGTTTCTCCCTCTAATCTGAAGGTGGCAGCAGGGGTTGGTATCGACCGGTGGACTCACCAGGTCAGAGTTCTTTTGATGGTTCGCTTGAGTTTGTTAGGTACTTTTTATTAGAGCATGAATCCACCTTTAGAGGGGACCAAGCCTTTGCGGTGGCAGCACCCAAACTGCCTTTATACATCAGATAGGCCTCCTCTGTTTGTAGATCTCTTCTTAAAACCCATCTGTTCACCTTGGCCTTTAGCACTGAACGTCATGTTGACATTCTGATATGATTTTAGTTCAGTTTTATTACTTTATTTAACTATATTTGTTTTTTTAATATTGTTTGTATACTATTTATTTTAATAGTTTTAGTGTTATATGCACATTGTAGCATTTTGTTCAACTAACTTGGCTTTTACAGTGCATTATAAATAAAGTTGCAGTTGAAGTGGCAATAACGTGGTAGATCATAGTGGTGATGAATCAATGGGACGGCAGTTGAACACTGTTGTTTGGTTTGATATATGTGTGTGTTTCTGCTCCAAGCACCAAAAGCAAACTGTCACTTCTAAAATGTGTTTAAAACGGTTGTTTGGTAACAATTATTTTCTCTGCAGTCATTTTTGGATCTGGGAAAAAGGAAAAAGAAATGCCAACATCAGAGGATAAAGATTTTATGACTGTTTCAACTTTTACTGTAAGATTGAATGTTGCCGGGTATTTTTACTTGTCCATACTTCTGCTTTACATTCAGAGAAACATATCTGTACTTTTTGCCTTTCTTACATATCTTTTCAGTTTGTGTTTCAATACAAGTCAGCTTCAGTATTTAAATAATTGAAAATAAGTTGCCAAAAAGTTTTGGCTAATTTGGGGAGTGGTAGCCTAGTCGTTAAAGAGGTGGACTTGGATCTAGACAACCTGGGTTTCAGTCCCCGGAATAGCAAATAAAGTTAAAACCCCTGTGTGTCCCTGAGCAATGCCTCTAACCCTCGACTGCTTCCTGGGCGCCAGAATCTGGCAGCCTACTGCTCCTAGCAACTAGAATGGGTTAAATGCAGAGAAATAATTTCCCATAATTCTAATAATTCCAATGAAGGATTATTATTATTTACTAAATTTTACCCAGTGTTATAATAATTATAATACATTACTGTTAAATTTGTCACTTAAGTAGCTTAACAGTTAATGCCATCAATAAAAACTACTGTTAACAGTTAACTGTTACTGATTCGTTTGACGGCATAGTGACATTTATTAAGTGCATTTCTGGAGCCACCCCGAGGTTAGGAAACCGCATGTCACAACTTTTACCTCCAGGATGTTGCGTAATGTCGCAGCTGAGTTTCAGCTTTACGCACCACATCACACGCTAGCAAATGGATATCAACACACTGGCCGTTTTGAACACAAACAGTGGCTGATTCAGCAAGGAAATTTCAGAGCATGTCATTGATATTACTGTAGGGTGGGTGCCCTTAAAATTCCTGTAATAAAACGCTTTTTTGTGTTTAACTTTTTAATTACTAATTAATTAATGACATAGTGATAGTTTGACTAAATGAAGTGGCTTAGAGAGAGTGAATTTCACATTACAAAATGGTGGATGTTATTCGAGGGCCTCATAACCTCTCTGTAATTTTGTAAAATGGTTAACGCCACACCTACCTACAATGGCCGGTTTAATGGAGTTACATGCAGAGTTCAGTCAGATAGCCAGAGTAGAAAGTAATGTCTTTTTCAAAGAAAGTTAAATCTAGATACCAGAAAAGGAAAGAAAGAAAAAACAGGGAAGGGAAAATGAAGAGGAGGGGCAGCAGCTTCTTACTTATATCGTTGAGAAGAGGTGAGCAGGACCTGAATGTGGGATTCATTTAGGAACAACACAGATTATTGCTATTAGAAATTTATCAGTTATTACCACCAATCATTAAAAATGCCATAGACCTCATAGTAAAAATAGTTTCACTTTGTATCGAGATTTTAGACCTTTACCAGTGATTAATCAATATTTGTTATCAATGGGTCTCTTGTAATTTTAGGATTGTGAAGATACCACTGTCATTAGGTTATCTGAAAAAAAGAATGCACCAGACCCCAAAACTGTCCTTTTAACAACAAATCTACCATCATTCTGAAACTAATTAAATGAATCAGAGGAGGAGGCTTCTCCCACTAAGTTCATAATAATTGATGAATGAGGCAGACTGATTATTATATGACCTACTGTTGGTGCATTTGAGTCTAATTAAAACCTAGAAGATCGCAGTCAGACAGGAGGTAAGATACAAAACACGACTCATATGTATTTGCTGGAGTAGCCCAGCAAAGGGTTTATCGCATAGCAAACAGATATACCTTTCAGGACCACTGTAATGTTGTAATAAATCATCATTAGTAAACATCATGAACCTCATGGCCTTCAGTTTTAGACACAGCAGCATGTCTGTATGATTGCACTGGGGATGTGAGACAAGCTGAATTCATGTAGGCAAATGAATTATTACCATCAATCATCTGTGGCTGATTCAAATGAAAGAATCTCAGTGACACTTTAATCAAGTTTTAGTCTATCGTATGTTGTATAGGGTGTGTCTTCCTTGGGGCAGAGAGAAGAGATGTACAGTGGGGCAAAAAAGTATTTAGTCAGCCACCAATTGCGTAAGTTCTCCCACTTGGTCATTGATGTTTTCTCATTTTGTCTCTTATAGTTGAGGTATACCTATGATGAAAATTACAAGCCTCTCTCATCTTTTTAAGTGGGAGGACTTGCACAATTTTTGGCTGACTAAAAATTTTTTTGCCTTACTGTAAGTAAAGTAAGGGGAAGTGAACGTTGCTCTGAAGTTAGTCCTGAGGAGGTTAAGGCAAGGAAAATAGAGGATCAGGGGGTCAGTGAGAGGTAGAGTATTTTCTGTAAAGATAAATAAAGGTGCATAAAGTCTGACTTTTATTATGCTTATTTATTATACTTAAGATCAGCGTAACGCAATTCGGTCCTACAAGGGCCACAGTCCTACAGGTTTTCAAATGAAATCAATCCAACAGCCTTTGAAAGTTCTGCACAATGACTCATTAATTTGAGTCAGGTGTGTTGGAGCCGAGAAACATTGACTCCTTGCAGGACAGTGGCCCTCGCAGAGGATGGAATAGCCCTGCTTTAGAGGTTAAACTAAGATCACATTTATTATCTTTGTTCTATATCATGGAAAAAATGTGCATGAGAACTATTGATGATGTCAGCATAGAGGCCCATCACGATGGTTTGTACATAAGTCCCAGAATTTCATGCTACGTCCGGATCACAGACATTCAGCCATCCGTGAACTCTGTGTTACTCCAAATTGCCTTCTGTCCCTGTGCCAAAGCATCATCCAATCCATCCTACACTGAACTGGTCTTCCCTTTTTTATACCATTAAAAAAATAAATAAATAAAAAAACAGGCTAAATTTACACCCATAACCATCACTTCTGTAAGTGTCATTGGTCTGCCCACACTCAGTCTCACTAAACTCAGTGAGTTTGGCCCTGAAAACGAGGTCGTGCTTCTCTTTTTGTTGTTTTGTTTTATTTTATTTTTGTTTGTTTTGGTTGTCGTTTGCTCTGTTCATTGTTGCTCCATTCTGCTCTGTTCATTATCATGTTTTGTTCAGTATCGTCATGTTGTGCTCTGTGCAGTATTGTCTACTTCGGAGATGTTTACCATGTGGCATCCGTCTGTAGAAAAGAACCTCAAGAAAGAAGTCTAAAAGTTTTAATGTTCCTAGCATGTGTCTAATGTCACATGCTGGGAAGCACCAATGCTAACATGTAGCATATCAAATTTGCCAGAAGAAACTCAGCTATGACTCTACCAAGCACTGCCATCCAAATTAAACACAATTCAAACTCTAAGCAATTATATGGGGATGTAACAAAAACATGAAAATTGGCCATGTCCATTTTGGAGCTCCTGCAAATTTCACCACTTTGAGCAAAGCACACACACAAAGTAAAATTTGAAAACAGAGACTGTTGATGTCTGTCTCATCAATGTGGGGCAAAAACAGTTAAGCAGCAGCCAAAGAGTAGCAGACAAAAGAAATCTCAGTTATACTTCATCATAAAGTACCTCTTACATTTGCTGGCTTGTGTCTTTCTTGTTTTCTCAGTAAAATAATCTCTGCTAAAAAGTTTTCTTATGACTCTGTCTTTGTTTGAAATGAATCATGAAGGTCCTGGTTGCTTACATGCAGATGAAGGGGGTTTTGTACTGAAGTATGCACTCTTCCTGTGATATGCCATCTCAGGGTTCACCTCTTTCTGGATCCTCATGATGTTTTTAGGGTGAATTTAGGGCCCATCCCTCCATTCTCCTGACTCTGACCATTGA
The DNA here is from genome assembly GCA_037177495.1 of Rhadinocentrus ornatus. Classification (NCBI taxonomy): domain Eukaryota; kingdom Metazoa; phylum Chordata; class Actinopteri; order Atheriniformes; family Melanotaeniidae; genus Rhadinocentrus; species Rhadinocentrus ornatus. The sequence goes on along the minus strand of JBAMHW010000005.1, from coordinate 16,249,260 downwards.
TAGTGGGGTCCATCATGAAAATCGACTGCCAGATTCCTGAGATTTGCACCTGTGTAATACCTCTTTCAAAATATTTGTAAAAATGCTTCAGATCACTTTTTAGTTTCTACTTATTCACACTTACTCATCAGACGTGACTTTACTAAGCCCTGCATTCATTTGGCTGCTATCCTCTGATTTTCATTTAAAGTAATGTGGTTTTCTCTTAGGAGAAGATAACCATTTACATTTTCTACTGTGTTCCAGTAACACAGTGACACATGTCTTGATTCTGACACTGTAATAAACTCACATGTCTCAGCTTTCTATTGAGACCAGGATTATATATACAGCCCTTGTAATTGTAAAGATATTCTTAATTTATTGTAAGTATGTTATTTCAGACAGGAGGCCCAAAACAAAGGCCTTTGAAGGAAGAGGTTAAAATGCCCCCTAGCAAGGCCTTTAACCCCAAACTGCTCCCTGAGTGCTGTAATTTAGCAGCCCACTGCTCCCAGTGCAGCTAGAAGGGTTAAAAGCTGAAAAAGAATTTCCCAATTTAAACTGTATCATTATTGGAAGTAATAATTAATTATCAAAGCCTAAACATTGAGTGGAACCATAGACTGTAAATAAACGATGGACGTAGCCTCCGTAACGTCACCCGTACGTTTCTGAAGAGCTGAATTGAAGCTCATTGGGCGTTTCCCACCGTGGCCATCTTGGCAGCGTCACTCGTGTCGTCATTTCCGAAAAATCCAAAAATGGGCTAAGAGGTGGTGCAGAGAGGGGACTGTGAAGGTGGGGGTGGATGGCTGACACCCATTGAACTTCGAGCTGCCTGTAGCTAGGAGCTAAACGAACAAACCCGGAGCAAACGGTAGCTAACCAGCTAACAAGGGTAGGTCGGCTAAAGCTAAGGTGCGCTGTTAGTCGGCTAAAAACAATGTTTGTGCTACACTCTCCCTTTTAGCGACGATATTGGATACCTGTCAATCAAAAGGACACGCCCCTAATAATACAGAATTTTAAGATAAGATAACATCCAAAAAAATTCACCCCCCTCACAGTTGACATGAAGGTAATCTTGACCTATCAGTCCTAAAAAAAAATTTGTACCAGGCTTTAAACAGGTTTATTTCTGCTGTGAACTTGGCCTTTTTAACATGAGAGTCCATGGGGAATGACTTTGTTTTGAAGCCAGCCCCTAGCGGATGAGGTTCAAACTGCAATTTCCTGCACTTCCACATAGGCTTCACATTTTACCGGTGGAGGTGACCGCTTGAGTGCAACCCAACAAGTCCTCCAATCAACGTGACAAAATAACTCCTTTTTCATAACTTTGAATAAGACCTGTCATGTTTCAGTGTCTTATTTCCTGTGTTTGGGTTTTGTCTATTTTGGTTTGGTATATTTTGTTGGTTTGTTGGTTTATAGTCTAGTGTTAGTTTAGTTTCTGTTTAGATCATGGTTTGGGTTTTTGGTTTAGTTCAACTTTCCCTCATGTGCTGTGTTTTCTGTCCCTGGCTCATTAGCTCACTGAGTCCTTATGCAGTTCAGCTGTGTTGGAGCAGGGAAGCACCTAAAACATGTGGACAGCGGCTATTGCACTCCCTGGCCTTGGAAATATACATTAGTTTTTTTTCATTCTTAAAGTAATGACAGTGAAATCATGATGATGGTTGATTAGATTTAGGTTGGTGTAGCAAAGCTGGTGTTATTTCTCCTTATTACCCCCTTGCATCTTTTATTTATTTATATATTTTTTACCCCAGGTAGGGACTCAGCTTATATGCTGAGCAATGAGGCTTTGTATTAGTAGAAACTAAGATAATCCATGTGTTTTTACCTCTAAGATTTTTTGAGGACTTGGCTGCTTTTAGGCCAAGGTTATACTTGTCTTCTTGAGTGGAGAATGAAGGAACTAATAACAAGTTATGAAGTAGATGGTGACTGAAGAAAAAAAATCAAACCAAAACTGCTCAGATTGTGGAGAAGAGGAACCTTTTCATGGTTGATTTTTTACCTTCCTGTTCAGACTGTACTCATTCTTACTATACTATAACTAATCTAGCCTGTTATCTCTGTCAAATCGATACACAGAAGTTCCTTTCTGCCTTTTGTTTTGCTTTCAGTTTAAGTTTTAGACGAGTTTCTTGGAAGAACTTAGTCATAAACTCGAAGATGCACTGATATGTTTTGTGGTTAGGATAAAGTATAGTTGCTGCTTCTTTAAACCTCTTCTTGAAGGAGAAACAATTACAAATGCTGCTCACACCTGTCATTTCTTTATAACATGTGGAGGGGCGAAGGCAATTAAATGGTTCTAGTGGGTGACAGCGCCAACTGGGGCACTTAAACCCCCAGTAAACCTAAAGTCAAAGAAGGTAAGTTCAAATAAATGCACCTTGGCAGACGAATTCCCATAAAGATATTTTATTTAACAAATTCTTTTAATAGAGCAATTAAAATATATATGAAACAACATGTGCAGGGGTTCCAATCACATGTCTGTTGCAACCCTGTAAACAAAATGTTAATAGACGCAAAACAAGACAACCACTTAAAATAATCTAATCGAAATAAGGACCAATACAAAGCAAAGAAACCAAACATTAGTACAGTCTGGGTTGCATCCACAGTGTGCGATGAGTTTAATCCACCCCTTGTATTGGGGTGTAGGAGGAAATTGTCAGTAACACTTCATTCGTCCACCCGCCGATGGACTGAAGGAGCGGGCAGGAAACCAAGTGACATGCGGCTGTCAACACGGCCTCGACAGCCAGTGGACCGCAACGCTGCAGAAACACAAGCAGGTTTAACTACTCAAGGGCCGTCAAAGCCCCGGAAAGAGCGAAAAGGGATGGCACTTACAATTACGGCGACGTTGCCACTAGGCCATACCAACTGCCAGCACGCAGCGCATACTGAAACACATACACCTGCCCAGTTATAAGGCCGCTCTACTCCACCCAGCAATCAGTGACAAATAAGCCACACCTTGGAGTTGCTCTGTCTCACTGAGGAAATTGGAGTGAGGAAAATCCCACTCCACCACATTTAAAATGGCATCCTGTAACATAAGACGCGTAGAAGTGGCAGGTGGGAAATATGACTCATCTGAGTATTTCTACGTAGAGCTGACGTGTATACGACTGCTTTTTTAATTACAAATGTGACATGAAAGGAATCATCACTCATGAGTATAAACAAATGTGATGTCTATTCACAAATTTGAATCTGTCCATCCATTAAAATGAACCGGTATACATTAAGTCTAACCCTAAGCATCAGTGCAGTCGAAGAGCAAGAAAACCCAAATGGGAGAGAAGTGGAAAGTATGACTGCTGAAAACATTGTGTTTGACAAGTATTCAATCAATGCTACATAGTTTTCCAACCTTAAAATTCTACCTCTAATTCATTTTGATGGCATGCTGACATTAATTATGCACATTCTTGCCCACCAGCAAGACGACGTGACCATCCGACGTGACCATCAGACTGGCTTTTCTTGGCTGGAGCGCTCAGAGAAGAGACAGAGGATGTAAAATGACAAAGTGAGAAAATCTGCTTCTTCGAACCATCATTCTCTTTCACGACAGGGTTCAGAATGTCACAAAGGACTGCCTTTCTTGAGTTTTTCAAGTTCAGGGCTGATCTCGAAAAGTACAAAACATCAGGGATTGTCCTCAGTCCAGCAGCCATCTATGCTGGGGATGCTTTTAAAACATTATTAAAGGCTTATTTTATTTATTAGCATGTAGCACTTTGTACTTATGTTTCACTTTTTACATTTTTTTTATTAATGTTATTTTAGAATGCTGTGAAGCAATTTGGTCAACTTTGGTTGTTTTTAAATGTGCTTTATAAAAAAAACCTGACTTTGACCTTTGCCCAAGTCTCCTCAATGAGAACTATTAAAAATCTTTCTGCCAAAAATACAGATATGGACATTCAGCTGGTATAGAAAAGAAAATGTTCTGATTGCAGTTGAGGATGCTAAAATACAGCAATAGTGTTGCAGTGAAACATGTTTGGTGAAACAAATGTGCAAGATTGTCCCTGTTAGTTAAAAAACTGCAGTGAACTATTTATTTCCAGATCCTTACAACCATTCAGAAGAAGTAACAAGCTGGTCTTCTTCATAGCATAACCCAAATCTCCATCAAAACTTGTCATTTTCATTGTGCAGTTGCTAGTTTTAGTTTGCTCCCCCAGAAAATGGATATTTTCTAACAAAGACAGTGGACAAGGAGGGCTCGAATTAAAGTTACAATGTCATACATATATTGTGACGACTGAATTCTAGCTGATTAAAAAGTTAGTTTCCTATTTACCAAAAACACTTTTTTCCTGATCTGATTACAACTTCTCATAAAATATAACTGAAATTATAATAACATAACTGAAACTGAAATAATCTAAACACACATAATGTCATCCCTATGTCAATATTTATAGAAGCTGCAAACCTCATGTATTCTCTGCAGTATAATGGTATTGTATTTTACTATGTGCTGTAATGTACAGGTTAAGTACTGGTCTGTATTCGACTTATTTGAAAGAATGTTACCTTCCGATGCAGACAGGCACCATAGTTATTGCCTTTTTGTTTTCCAATGAGAGTTTAAGGAAAACTGTGTCACGGAGGTCAGCTGTCACTAAGAGGGAGTCAAAAGGGGGAAGGAGGGAGAAGAAAAAGTGTAACATACTGTAAGTGGAAACAGAAAAAGAGGAAGGAAGAGAATGAGAAGGAAAAACAGGAGATGTTAAAGACAAAGGTGGATGTGTGAAAAGTTGGGTAATGGAGCGACGATGAAAAAAGGAGGTTGGGAGGAAGGCTTCATCCTTTTACCACCCCTCTCTTTGTCGACATGTCTCCTCAGCCCAGGATAAGGTTTGTTTGTTCCAGCACATGTTGCCCTCACACTTTGTAAAGAAACCTCACTGCATGCAAAGTAGACCATGGTGTGACTATTCATGTTTGCAGACACACAGATGCCCCACTAAATGAGAAATACAAGTTTTACAGCACAGAAAAGAAAAAAACTGAAAGGAGGCAGCATGTAAACCTGGAGCAAGTTAAGCATTTTTGATCAGTGTTCGGCCTTGTTTCTAAAAACATAATTTAGGAGAAGAAAGCCTTTATTGTCATTATACAGAGTACAATGAGATTTACATTCCCACACTGATGGTGGAAGCTGCCATGCAAGGTACTAACACCACCCATCAGGAGAAATTTGGGGTCTTGCTCTGGGACACCTTAACATGAGTTAAGCAGGCCGAGGTTCGAACCAGCAACCCTCAGGGTACAAGACAACCACTCTACCCACTGAGCCACGTCCCCACTTTCTAAGACCGGTTGCAGAAACAAATTCAAAACAAATAAATCTGAAATGATTTGATTGTTTTGTGGACATAAATGTTATGATAAACAATTCAAAGATTTTTTATATCATTTAATAAAACACAAAACCTAAAGACACAGTTCTAGGTACTCACTTGATTAGTGTTTCATCACAGAACAATCTGCCATGCTGATAGTTTCAAAACATTTCCTGTAACATCAAGAAGGTCCTTGAACCTCTCAGCTGACAGCTTCTGTTTCACTTCCATCTTTGTGTGTTTAAGCTTTTAAATACTATTTATAGTGATTAATACCTCCACCTCCAAACAATTTTGCATGGTTTGATACCCAACTCTTTTCATCCCTGTTCCCTTTAAAATTATCTATCTGTATTGGTGAAAGCTTTAGTAATCTTCTGAATTCAGCATTTCTTCCTAATAAAAAAGACATTTCACAAAAAGACTGGATCTCTAACAGGATTTAATAAAATAAGAAGTTTTCCTTTATGGGTTTAATTTATTCTTTTGTAAACAAACTATCTGGATTTGGTTATTTAATATCTTGAGCCAGTTTACTTTTGATGGCTTTCTTCGCTGACCCGTGAACCCAGCTGACCAGCAGTCGGTGAGTATTTTCAGAGACACTGGGGGATCCCCATCTTGTCATTCGCCAGGACCTTGCCCTTCTCAAAGCCTTATGCCTGCTGGATATGTTCCCAGACATGTGCATTGTGTTGACATGAAATCTAAACTTGTCACTGTTTTTCTTATTTTATTTTATTTTATTTTTTTTCTTTCCGGTGTATCCAGAGTTGCTCGTAAAAAAAGGGTTGTTATTTTTGGTGCCTTTTTTTTTATCAAACCCTAGTTCGTTTGCTAAGAAAGTGTAGTTCATATGGGGACGTGTGAATGCTCATCAGAACGGATGCGCATCAATGAAGCAAACTCTGGTCCACCTAAAAATGTACAGTTCTAGTCAAAGGTTCACAGCGAAATGGAAATGGACTTGTACTTATATAGCGCTTTTCCAGTCAGCTTGACCGCTCAAAGCGCTTTACACTACTTGTC
>JBAMHW010000005.1:16225705-16236857 GCA_037177495.1 Rhadinocentrus ornatus | reverse complement strand
TCACCTGAAACACTGCTGGGATAGGCTCCAGCTCACCCCGCGACCCCTAATGGGAGCAAGCGGTACAGAAAATGACAAAACAGAGCTGCTAGCATAGCTGTAACCAATAAATAAAATCCTTATAGCATAGTGTGTGTCTGATAAGTGTTGAAGTTTATTTTTAGGTCTCTTGTTGTGCCAGATCTCCATTTATAATGTTTCTTTTTAAATCTGGTTAATGTACAGTAAAATATGTTACTCATCTATATGCTAAATTTATCCACACAGTACTCTAATGTCAAGATATCATGTAAAGCTAGAGCTACCTAATCTTTTAACTTCCTCTGGAAGACTTCTTTAATAGCTATGAAAATCTTATCAGACATCAGTTGTTAAAGCAAACAAATAAATTACTTGGGTAGTGTATCGTGCTGGAGAGGCTGTAAGAAGACAACACTTGTCATGCTCTGAGATTAACACACACAGATATAAATGCACATGCAGAGTCACTTCATGTTTTATCTAATGTCCTGTCTTGTGGTTGGATTCAAATAGCTCATCTAATTTCTGCCTCCATGAGGTCAAGTCAGCTCCATGACAAACTCATCTGATCTGCTGGTGTCAGCGCATGATCTCTGCAGACTGTGTTTAAGTTTCATGTTCAGCTGATAATTCCTTGCTTTTTCTACTCAGCATTTGCTGCTCAGCCTTATCAGCTGCATTACTGTGAAGAAATGGGTTTTCACTGTTGGAAGATGCTTAAACCAACGATTGTTCGCACGAGCCTTCACGAAAGGCTGCTTGTTAAATAAAAACTTAGTTAAAAAGGTCAGTCTTCTTAAATTTGTGGCAGATGATTCAAAACATTTTGTGATGCATGAAGTTTAATTTGGCCTTCCAGAGTCTCTATTTAGGCCTATTGATTTAAATCACAGACAATTTTATCAGGCCAGGAGAGGGTATAAACTGTAAGGAGCCCAGACAGACAAAAAGAGGAAATTTAAGACAGCGGTTACTCTTCACACTTTTCTTCAAGCCAATGAACCCCTAAAAAAACCAACACGCTACTTGTTTGTAAGGCCAAAACTATATTTGGTTTTAATTATGCATACACATGGTTATTATGACTGCCTTGCAAATTTTGCATTTATTTAAGGTGTGTGTGTTTTGTGTGCATCCTCACAAATTAATACTGTGCATTCACAAGATGTAATATGCAACTAACCTGCAGGGGCAGTGTAGGGACCAATTTGACCAGAAATAGACGCAGATGAATATACAGCAGTAAAAATTATACAAACTTTCAAAGACGAGACACAATGTTTATTTCTGCCGCTATCTCAAAATCAACCAGGTACTAACCTGTTCTAGTTCTGCCTTGTTTCTTGTTTTGCTTACACCCTACAAATTCATCAACTCTGTCCAGTGAGTTCTCTAATGTTCCACCTAGAGGAATCCTCCAGCAACACATGTAGTACACAAGTAACACATGTTACGCTCACAACGGAGCCCACTGCCTATATTCTTGGCCTTAGGACAGATGGTAACTTCTAAACAACAAAAGATCTCCTGAACATTCACTAATGTCAATGTTGATGAAAGAACACTGAACAGCAGTGGTGTTTGTAGATGATGCAGGAAGAAAATTACCAGTCCTCAGTAACTTTCTCAGTAATTAAAGACTAGCAATTCCCCATCGACCGGATTACACCTGCCACAGACTGGAGAAACTGTCAGATCTCGAATCTCTAATCTAATAAAACACTCAACAAAAAAATGGACACGGTCCTGAAAGAAAAGACATGCTAAAAGAAACAATACTTGATATCTAAACAGGAAGCATGCGTGACAATATAATCTTTTCCAACATTCCTGAAAACACACCCGATAACCCAGAAACATTGATCAGAGGCTTCATGACAACACAGCTCAATCTTCCACCCAACATCGTCAAGCAGATCCCCAAATAGCAAGACCCCATCCCATCATTGCCAAACAGGAACACTACAATTGCAAACAACTTATCAGAAGCGAATGAAAGGAACTGAAAGGCACGTCATGTGGATTCAACGACCAGTTTTCATGTAAAATTAACAACCGTCGCGAAATCTTGCTTCCAATAATAAAACAACACAGATACAGCAAACATGCAAATATCATGGTGGCGAAACTCTACACTAAAGGACAGCTATGGCCCCACGACTCCATGGCTCTTTTAGGGAAAATAATGGTCAAGCATATAACTGACTGGAAGAGTTTGAATGAAGAAACCCACCAACATCCAAGAGCTGAAGCTGGTATGTACAAAGGAATGGGCTAAAATTCCTCCAAGCTAATGTGAAGGTCTGGCACGCAGTTGATTTACCAGAAACACTGGATAGCAATGTGACATGGATGTGACACCAGATATTGAAAGCAAATGTTTACATGCTTTGGTCAGTCATTTCACCTCTAATATTTTGAGTATAGTAAATGATTTAGTTTAAAGAAAATAAAAAATAAGCTTGACATGGAAAAGCCAGATTGTTGGTGAATTTCTCTATAATTATCTATTTATTTATTTATTTATTTGATAAATTCTAAATAGAAAACTTTTGGTTTGAATCAGAGGTGTTATATTTTTGAATATTCCAGGACATGAAGAATATCCCATCTGTGAAATGTGGTGGTGGACATTTATTGGTTTAGGCTTGTGTTGCTGCATCTTGACCAAGACTGGTGCTGCTTTAGCTAAAATGCAGGAACACTTGCTTCCAAGCCTGGCTGCACGAGAAGATAGATTTAAAGCCAGATACCATGCATTGATGACATGCAATACACCCATGAATATTGCATTTGTAATTCTCAAAAGAAAAGAGGCATGTGTATGTAAATCAGTGGAAAGCACATTTCCAACCCTTTCTGTTCCTGTACCTCTGCACGGTTTCAAAATTAAGATGTGAAGCGTCTTTGCTAGTTTTTAAAAGTTTCTGAAATCTGTGACTCAGCGTGTCGATGTTCAAAATGTCCATTTTTTCAGTTTCCCAGCTCAGCTTTCACCCACATTGCTTTATCTCATCATTGCTGGAAGCAGCACAGCTGATCTAGAGCGTTGACACAGACTGGACAAGGTCATGTTGTTCATCTGTTACATAACCGGACTGCACAAATAATCCACCACGTCAGGACAAGCCCCCATTATTTATGTCATTTGTCAATTTGATGTTTCATGCAATCCATCTAATGGATAGCCTTTTTTTTTATCTTTCAGTAATGTCGTTTTCCAGATTTTCCTCTGAACTTTGCAGGCTGATTATATTTCATCCAATCCATTCTTCTAGTTTGTTGGAAACATCCAGACACGATGCCCCCACTGTAAAATCCACTATGTTACTTTGTAAGGTCAGCATGTACTTCTTTGACAGCCTTTGAAAATGTGATCATATGATTCCCTTTCACATGTTTCTGAGATGTCTCACCTCTTCAGCTCCGTACATGACTGTAAAATGTGTCCCTGCTACATCTGCTCACAGACTTCAGGGTTTTAGAAGCGAATTTTCCATCACAACGAACGGTGTAATCCAAATGACTGAAGCAGGTATCTCTTAAAATTAGACTTTGGGTCTCAGTGAGATTTGATGTTTAAATAAAGCTTAAACAAATTTAAAAAAAAGCCTTTTAAACAACTATGACTAACAGTTATGAGTCACCAGGCACCGCCACATATTGAAGAAGAAAGAAAAATCATTTGTAAACTTTGATTTTAAACCTCCATGTATGTGTTTTGTGATGTTTTTCATACAGACGAGAAACTCGGGAGCTTTATGGAATTTCTTAGAATTATCTGATCATGCATGACTGTGTAACTTTGGCCTCATGGTGGTGTTCTCACTGTTATCTTTATTTATTTAACCCAACTGCCAGTTATGTAAGGGTCTCTCTTCTAGAGATATCCATGTCAAAAACTCATTTGAAGGGGGCACATAGCTATTTTTGTTTAGGGATTCTTAGTTATTAGTTGTATGAATGTGTGTATGGCTTATAGGAAATACACTTCTGAGACAGTTTATTAACAAAGAAATGTGTGCATAAAATCCTATAAAGCAGCTGTCAAGCTGATGGGGGAGATATTAATGTTTTGCGTGTTTATGTGTGAAAGGAACTGATCTTTACTTTCTGTGTCTGGTGTCTTTGACCTGAGGGAACATTCTGCATTGGTAATGTAACATCTTCTAAGTTTTCCTCTTTTTTTTTTTCCTTTTTGTGAGTCTGTGTTTATAGTTTTCAGGAAAAAGAAAAAAAGAAAAAAATATATTTACCTTTCATTGAACGTGTGCAGTCAAATATCTTTTTAAGAAAAAGTCTCTTTTTTAAAAAATCTCCAGCAACTCTAAGCCAGCCATCAGCTCACTATGCAGGACCAAATGACTTCTAGATGTGTGCAAATGGGAAATACAGAGGCAACAATTTAACAAAGCCTGTGCAATATTTTGCATGAGCACCATTATTCTTCAACACTGAACCCTCTTAGAGAAGTTTTCTTGCAGTCTTCAGACTCCAGACTTTTTCTAGGACTTTTCAACATAGCTTCAAGAATGTCAATGTCTGGGCTCTGAAGAGGATTTACTTCATAAGACCTCTTGCCACTGATTTTCAGTCCACTACTTGTGTCATTTGGTATACTATTATTCCTTGTTTCCCTTCTTTAAGAATGACCTCTTGACAGTCACCCTGGAAATAATTTCTACCGGAGCGTAGGACTATCACAGAAAACAATTATTATTATGTTATAACATGATAGTTTTATTGTAAAAACATGAACCAAATCATGTTATAATATGATGGGTTTTATTGTTAGAACCAGAAACACAATGCATGCCGATGTTGTTGCAACCTAGAAATATTGGAGCAAAACACGTTTTAAGAAGATGTCGTATTTATTCTTGTCAAGCAAAAACCTTTTAGCTCTTTTTTCTCAAGGATTGTTCTACTCTGATTTATTGTTGTGCACAAAGTAAGGATGTGGGGCAGTAATGAGCAACATGGTACGTCACTTGCCTGCCCACGGTGCGTGTGTATGTGTATGTGTTACTCTTAGTTAACATGTACCAGTGGTAACCCTAGGTCGTCCTTAATCCTCCTTAGACGTAGTCCTTTCTGTTTTAAGGGTGAAACGTCAGTGTCCTCCAAGGTGTAACAGCAGAATCTTTCCATGTCTTAGCCTAGTGTGAAGTACAATTAATCACATTTTGTAAATTAGACATTTCTCTGCTATACTGCAATGCACAGTTCCCTAATTCCAGGAGGAAAACAATATGGTTCATGTTCTACTTTTTTACAATGAAACATGACACGTTTCATGTTTTTACAGTAATTTATTACGTTGTAACATCATGTAATTTCTTTCATTTATTTGGGTGACAGCTCTATGCTTACATACATTTGCATCAACTTATGATGCATCGCTTAGCTCCTGTGTCAGGTCTTGTTGGTGGAAAACCATTTTATTTCTGTTATACTTTGCCCTATTTTACATTTTTTGTAGATGCAACTTAAGAAATGGGATTTAAAAAAAAGACATGTGTCTTTGTGAAACTATTTATAATAGTTCTTTGTCAAGTTGTCTATTGTATGTAAATGCAGCAGTGGTTCATCCCTTGAGTTAGATTCTTTGTGCTGTAATAACACATAGTTCAGTGTTAACACCCAAAAGAATACACATATTGTCATGTGAGGAGGAGGTGAGGAGGATGCAGAACGGTGCTGGAGCAAAGGTTTATTTAAGGAACAGGGAACCACACAACAGGGATGAACCAAAAGGATCTAACAGGGAGTTATTGAAACCCCAGGACTTAAATACACAGACTGACAAATCAACACAGGTGACCTGAATAAGCAATCAGACTAGCGAACAGAAACCAAAGAAACACAAAACTAAACCCTGAACACCAAAAACCAAGAACAAAAACTGGAAACATGACCAAACACAAAACATAAAAACCATAGAAACTATAAACCAAGATCATAAACGAACTAAACATAACAAACCAAAACCAAACCACGACACATATTTCTTTAAAATTTAAAGAAATAAAGAAACGTTTAATGTTCAGCTGTAAGGACTGTTGAAAAGGGTGAAAAAGCAGCCAATGTCTGAAAAAAAACTTTTAAAAACTTTAGAAAACCAAAAGAAATATTGATGGAGACCAGTTTAACAGATTGCAAGAACATTTGTTGTTGCTACATCTGAATCTCTGAAGTTTAAATGTTAAAGAAAACTGAGAACCTTTCAAGAAATTGAAGTTTTTAATGATGAAGTTTCTTCATTTTGGCAGAACATTATTAGATGACTGTAAAACATCCAGCTGCATCAGTTTAGTTGTACATGTTCAGGTTTTCATGGAAGTTTAGAAGAAATTTCATCCCAATTCCACAAAAACAATCATTGGCTGAGGCTGAGAGAGAATCATAACAAAATTATTCCGAACCAAACTTAAAGCAATCTTTGGTTTGGAGGGAGAACGTATCTGGAGTCTAAAGAACTAGATGAAACTCTGTTTTTTCCTTAAACAAAACTTTTAACATGTTTTCGGAAGGTTATAAGTCCCGTGGAATGGAATTAGCACATCCCCCTTTTGAAATGAAATCCCATAATCATGTAACAGTGGGAGCGTTGCAAGAATGCCTCCACCCAGAGACTAACACACTGCTGGAATTTGGCACAGTGCTGCAGCATTCCCCTGCTGGAACCACTATCAGTGCTTCAGTTAAGTAAGCTATGATTTACTGCAGGAATTACACAATTTCTCATTTTAATTTCTTGGTTGAAAAATTCTGTAGTATTAAATAAATGTATGCAGTTCAGTAACATCATGTTCATACATTTTTTTCATACATATCTAGATAAGATACCCATGACAGGATCTGTAAGACTTTTTTTTTTCCAGCTAGAGTATATTTACATGTCTAATGTCATATTATTTATACATAAAAAGAAAAGCAGATTTTTCCGCTTAGTTTATTTGCTGGTAGCAAAACTAACCACTAGACAGGGATTATGCATGTGTGTTTGATAATGATGTCATTATGTAAAGGAAGAAACCCCAGCACTATAATGAAGCAACTTGGATGTCCTTTGTTGGACAAATTTGGTGCATTTTCCAACTTTGTACGTCAGCAGACCTTCTACTTGCACAGAAATGATAACACACAAACCCAGAAAGCACATGCACAAATGTCTGAGTTTTCACAAAGCAAAGCAGAGATATATTACGGCATTTCAAAGTCTTACTTGCAAAAGTTATCCTCTCATAAAGGCACTGATTCATGGAGGTATATTTCTTTTTTATCAGGTCTGTGCACTGGTCAGATAAAAGATGCTTTAGCAGTCAGCTGAGTGTGTTATGAGGCTTTCACTCTGCAGTTATGCACCAACTACTTCCTGCCTTTTCCAAGCATGTATAACCACTTCTACCTGAGATGAAGTGGAGTCTCTTTCCAGCTGATACTTGGCAAGAGCTGGGGTGCAATCTGAAAGGGCCTACTGGTCTTTCACATCCCACTCAAACCTGCAATCAAGTAAATTCCCCAACATGCAAATCCCACGCAGGAAACACTCTTGCTGTGAAGAAAGTGCCACCCACTGCATCAATGCATTACTCATTAACCACTTCCAACTACTTAAAACTCATGACGTGGGAAGTAAAATCATTCTCAGAAAGTTGTGAAAGCATTTTTTTTTTTCTTCTTAAGGTTTTCCTAGTTCACACTATGATTTTGCAGATAAGGTCATGAAGAAGCCTTTGAACAGCTACACTGAATCCAATGACAGCTGACACCATAAATCCACACTAAGAGGCCATCTGATTATTTTTGTACTTTATTTACAATGGAGGAACAGATATAGGTTGAAGTGTTTTTTGCAAATGTTTAAATACCACTTATTACTTTAACAAATACAAATAGGCACCTTTAAATTAAATAAAACAATGAAAGAAACATTGAATAGTTTTAGATAGTATAACAATATTTTTTCTGTGTGGCTTAGACATTTATGAAAATCCAAACAATGTCTTACAGTAGTTAATAGTTTTAATCATCTACATCTTGTTTAATAAATGAATGCTTAAATAATAATATATTGACTGTAATCGATTGAAAAAGCTGCACAAGCAAACACTGTGCAGTCTTTCCCAGGTGTTTGCTGAGCTTGTACATTCACACATTTTTATTACAGCTGAGAGCTTGAGTTGCAGGTCAGTGTCAGCAGCAAACGCTCTGGACCCTGCAACAATGTGTCAGCAGTTATCTCAGCACAGGGCTCTGCAACCCATCAGAGGAATAGAATTATTACAAATTTTACCTGAGCTTGTAAATTTATAAACATAAAGCTGACTGGGCCGTCTTGGAAGTCTTACAAAGTTTCAGTAAAGGTTAAAAAAGTTGATTTTTAGTTTTAATCTTGACATTGTTGCAACTTTCTTTAGCTACTTTGTTGATGTTAACCAGACAAAAGAAGCTGGACTGTCATGTACATACTGAATTATCTTTTGTTCAGATAATATAACCAAATAAATGGTGACATATAAAATGGATTGTCTGAATATCTTTTTTCACACTTATTGCTCAGTGGAATAATATTAACAACATAATCTCAGTACTTATGTGGGCAGGTTTTAAATTCAATCCCTGATATATGTCGCCCAAAGAATTAAGGCTAACAGTGCACAAATGTTTTTTTTATTTATTAGCTGTTAAAAAATTACAGTAAAATTGCATAAAACAGAAGGTCACTGAACTGCATCTGATCTCGTGATCAGGTTTCAATTTATTGCAGAACATTTCAGGTATTTTTTAACTTAGAAAAGCATCCCAAGTGCTGCTTGTTAAGCCACAAGAGCCATTGTCACAGCGGCACTTCAACACTGAGCTTATGACGTCTAACTGGGTCTAGGTGTACATTAACTCCTCGTCCAGCTCCTAACTGATTCCACCAATGAGAATAATCTGATGTTGACAATCTCCTGTTTGTAGCTTCTTAAAATAATCTGTACTTTGAACTGTGATGTGTTTCACCCACTGAATTCAGCTCATAAAATAAGTATATTAAAGCATCATGTATTTGAAACAAGCACCAACTTGCCCCAGAAAAAAACAACCTGCCTCATGGCATTAAAAAAAATTGTCTCAGGCTTTGTTGGGTCAACCTTTTACACGCAATTTGGTACAGGAAATCAATATTTTGTATGAGATAAGTTAGTTTGTTTAAGGCAACTATGTATGTTTGCTAACAGGACATGAGAGCAGAGAAACCAATTCAGTATTGTTCAAGTAAAAGGTCAAAGCCACAAAGTATGATGTTAGACTTTTCTGTGGCATGAAGTAGCTGAAAAATATGTACATTATATTGATGTTTGTCTGACCTTAAATAGGAGAAAAACAAGACCTGCAGCAGAACGTACAAAAACATGAAAACAGTTTTAGGAAAGTTCAGATGGGTTTAAACTGCTTTTCATGTCAAATAGGCACATTTACTGTCTACACAACTAAATTACTAATCTCAGTTAGGTATGAAATATCCTGATTGGACTACAACAAACCAGAATTCATCCTGATATGGAATTCTCCAGCAAATCCTGGTCAAATCTATGCAGCCAATTCCCCAAAAAATCCAGAAAAGTGGAGGCGTTATAACAGATGAAGGCCAAAGATCCTATGAATTGGTGTTTAATGATCATGACATTGTGATGTCCACACCAAAAGCTGCGTATTCAGATGTTGGTATTTTAGTATTATTGCACAAACAGAAATAAGTTGTAAAAACAAATTGCATTTTGGAAAAAGAGTTAAAGGGAGTGAAATTGTCAGGTTTTTCACTTGTTTACAGACCAGTATGACCTCAACTTTAACACCTGCACCAGTCTTAGATTGTCCACCGGATCCGTCCCAGGCCAAATGTTTGAAGGCCAAAATTTTGTAACCATGCAAACTGAGCTCACTGACTGCACGTGCATTTGGATTAACCTTCTATTAATAATTAAAAAAACACACACACACAAGACAAAATATGCCTCGTACATATAACAACGTGGGCACATGTTTTGAAGAGACTTTGCAAAAGAAATCCTTTCATCCACAATTTACGATGTTTCACTGAAAGAGCACAAGGATTGTGAACGATTACATGCCCAACAGAAAGGTTCAGCACAGCTGACCTAACATGGTATGAATAGAACCATTGAGTCCCAACTAGTTTCATCCACGCTAGTGCAGCTTTTAACTTCTACTTACATGACACACTCTCATAATCCAGACAATAAACTGGAGTCTGAATCATGCTGTGTCAGCTAATCCTCAAACCTAACATAATTCTGGCTGATCTGCTGATCTTTCATTTGTAGAGCAGCCACTCAACCAGCCCAACCCAGTCATTGTAACTACATAATGTCCATTCAGAGTAATATTTCTAATAGGTTATCAAAAAGACCTTAATAGAAGACCCTAACCTCAGAAAAGAAGGCAGAAGAGTTTCTCTCAGTTCTACTGAATTAGACCTGAATTGGTCTGTTTTTGTCATGAACTGGTGCTAAATAATTAAACTGAACTGAATAGGCTTAAAATTGGCCATATATTAGAGAAAGCCTAAAATTAGATTAATCCCATCAGGACTTGAACTCAAGGTCATCACCCAGCAAAGCATTGAATGAATGAAAACTTTATTGTCATTGCAACAGGTGTACAAACCCGTCCAAGAGTAGACAACAACAACATATGAACATAAACAGGACCAGGCAGAGTGAGGCAGCAGCTATTTTCACAGATGAAAAAGATAACATGAGGGACAGTGAATGGTTGAGGGAAATAAAGAGGTATCTCTACACTGCGCCTGAAGGATGCAGTGTAGAGATACAAAAAAAACACTTCAGTACACAAAAGCGCATATTCAGACAGTCAGACAACAAAAGAAAACACACAGTAGGGGGGGAGTTGGGGTCTCCCCTCGCAGCCAAGTGTGGACGCAGTTGACTTGAGACACCCTCCGCCCGGGAGTGGAGGGAGGGGGAAGGGTTTAACCAAGGCGGGGAAATCATGGAGGGGGGGGGGGGGGGGGGGCTGGGGGTCCTCCACTGGACCATCTCAACACCAATACCTATGATACAAAAACAAGATGGGAAGAAATTCGGTGGGTAGAAAA
>JBAMHW010000005.1:16202830-16216045 GCA_037177495.1 Rhadinocentrus ornatus | reverse complement strand
TCTGTAATTGCAAGCAAAGGCTACTGTACCAAATATTAACATTGATTTTCTCAGGTGTTCAAATACTTATTTGCAGCTGTTTCATACAAATTAATTGTTAAAAAAATCATACTTTGTGATTTGAGGATTTTGTTTTTTGATTATGTCTCTCACTGTGGACATGCACCTACAATGAAAATTTCAGACCCTCCATGTTTCTAAGTGGGAGAACTTGCAGAATAGCAGGGTGTTCAAATACTTATTTTCCTCACTGTACACATATATATATATATTTCTGGGAATGTTATTGTAACAATTACAGCATGGGCTAACTATAGGCTACAGTTACATGTGAAAAGTTATTAAATAATTTCTTAAGCTACTAGACATCACTTATTTACTTGCAGATGTACGAAAAGTGAGCATTTCTTCTTAAATTCAGGACGAACGCTGTAGCACAAAGAAAAAAATCCTCATGTAAATAGTTTTAAATAACAGCTCACATTCAATCCTTTTCGAATCACGTGAGAAGAGAAATGGTCGCCAGATGAACCAAACACACGTGACGTTCAAAACAAAATATTCCCTAAGTCATGATGAAACTTTACTTCATATCTTGTTTTCCATCCGGAGGAAGAACGGGAATACACCCTAAATCGATAAAGAGCCTTCTGATCTTTGACGGAGCAAAAGAGGAAACAATAAGGAAGAGATGATGCATTAGTTGAAAGTTTCTGAGAATAAGCTGGACTTTTTCATTTTTACAACAGTTATTATGTTGGACATTGCAACTGGGAAGAAGGAGGAGGAGGCTAATAAATCTCTATCTTCAATTTCTTCTTTTTTTTTTTTCTTTTTTTTTTAAACCCCGCGTGCTGTTTTGAAGGTGTGTCTCCTCAGCCAATGACACAGGCTGCTTCTCGGGCGTCATGTTTATTGGGGGGAGGAGCGGGGGTGTCAAGCCTATAATAAACCCGGCGAATCTTCTCCACAGACTTGCAGGGAGAAGACCGCGACGTCATAAGAACCACAAGACTAAAGAAAAGTTCAGAAGAAGAAAAAAAAAATCAACATTTTCCTCGCTGCTCGTCTTTATTATTTTAAATCGTGTAACATCTGGGGTTTATTCAACGTTTAATTTTATTTTTTCCTATTTGGAACTTTTGCACGTTTACCTCAAATTGAAATCTAATCTTCCGCAATGCTTCCAGAGACAAACAAGGGGTAAGTAGACTTTTTTTTTTTTTAACATAAACTTGTTATATTTTTTTTAATTCTCATGCTGCTGAACACATGGCCCCTTCAGTATGAGTCGGTGGGCAAAAATATACTGGAATGTGCGGGTCAGAGGGGGCAAAGAAAAAAACGCGCACGCGCTGTGTGCTGCGGAGTCCACATGAAAAACTATTCAGTTTTTAAGGAGCCTGGAGTGTAATTTATAGCTGCTTTTAGAGCAATGTTAGTCATAATGGCATATTATTTATGTAATTAAGTATTTGCTACTTTATTGTGCCCTTAAACCCGTCTCAAAAGGTTTAATTTAACTTTTTTTTTTAAAAATTAAAGTATCTTGTCTTAATTAAAGAGATGGGGAAAATTTTTCAAATGACAAGAATAAGCGAAAAGTCACTTTCTGTATTATATATAGCAGTTCTCAGATGAGATCTGCTGCCCAGAAGAAACATATCTGCAATGTAATCTAGATTAATAGTATCACATGCCACTCTGCTTTAACCTCTGCTCTTCTCTTTTTTCCTTTTTCTTTTTTTAATGCCATCAGCTACAGCTATGAGGACTGCAAGGCCACTGCTGATTGGCTGCTGGCCCAGACAGACGTTAGACCCATTGTGGGCATTGTGTGTGGTTCAGGACTCGGAGGGCTGGCTGACATGTTAAAGGACCAGGTGGCCTTCAACTACAAGGACATCCCCAACTTTCCACAGAGCACTGGTGAATAATATTATAACAGACATCCAATGTGATGACTATCTGCCATGCACTGTTGATATTTACTGGCTGGTTATGGTTTCCCTTAGTGCACGGACATGCAGGACGGCTGGTATTCGGTACCATGAAAGGAAGGCCATGCGTTTGCATGCAGGGGCGCTTCCACCTCTATGAGGGCTATTCAATACAGAAGGTGAGTGTGTTCTGCTGTAAATTCCATGTGTGATTTCATGCTTCAACTTGAGTTTTCTGTGAAATCTCTGACACTTTTAAACAACCTTTAAACCAAAGTGTGTGTATGTTTTCCAGATCACACTGCCTGTGCGCATCTTTAAGCTGCTTGGCGTAGAGACAGTGATCCTGACCAACGCAGCCGGAGGCTTGAACCAAGATTTTAAGGTGGGAGACGTCATGATTATCAAAGACCACCTCAACATGCCCGGCTTCGCTGGCAACAATCCTCTGGCTGGACCCAACGATGAGCGGTAGGTCTTGTTCTCCAACGTGCTGTGAGTTTGCGCAAGATCATTTTTAGTCACTTTTCTTTCATTGGTAAACTTTACCTTGACTCAGGCCTCCACCTTTTCTCCTCACAGGTTTGGTGTGCGTTTCCCATGCATGTCCGATGCATGTGACAGAGACTTGCAGCAGCTGGCCATGGACGTGGGACAGGAACTTGGATATGGAGACTTCTTAAAGGAGGGTGTCTACTGTGTGCTAGGCGGGCCATCGTTTGAGACAATCGCTGAGTGCCGTATGTTGCACAAACTAGGCGCTGATGCTGTTGGTGAGTCATTTTTACAGGATTTTTGATTCCAAGGGACAACAGATATGAATGTGGCATTTATCAAAAATTGTGGGCAGCTTGGATTTTATTAGGGACTAAGTGGAAAAAGTCAGGGTGTAAATGGCCTGATGCATTTAGACAAAATCCAAACCCAGCATAAGCACTTCAAGGCATAATGGTAGGCCTTCATTTGGGGTAGCATGGATTTAGATTCCTAGATGACCACTAATTCTCATTCCCTAAAAGATAAGAGGCAGCTTATCCCTGCAAAACTGGGGGTTTGAGCCAAGATGGAGGATTGGAACTAAGCCTAAGCCTTTTAAGACACATTGAGTGCTCATTAGAAGTTATCAGGTGACAATCATTTACGAGCTGCATCATATCTGTATCTTCCAACCTTGTGGTAAAACTCAGCTATCACGGGCTTCTGATTATCTGGAATGAAGCAAATCAAAGAACTGATGCCTACAAAGCAGAGGAAGGATAGGAAAGCTATAAAAAGATACTGTTATAAAATGTCTTGTAAAATGTGATTTCACTTTGTAAAATCTCTTTAAGGAATGGCACATGAGAACTGTGGCATTCTGTTTGGCACAGAGGATTTATTCATATCCTTTTTACTTAAAAAATCTGACCAATGTAGCATTAACACTTTTAAATAACTATGTGCAGAGAGTTTCACAATTGTACACAAAAAAAAGGACTGAATAGAAACTTACAAGCAAGAGCAGCCTGAGATCAAATAGTGAAAATAAACATAACATTTATGTTTATTTGTTCATGTCCTTGAGTTTTATTTGAATGCCTTCTTTTCCTGTTTAGGCATGAGCACAGCCCATGAGGTGATCGTCGCCCGTCACTGCGGCATGCGTGTCTTCGCCCTTTCGTTGATTACCAACCAGGCAGTAATGGACTATGAAAGCGAAGAGAAGGCCAATCACGAGGAGGTCCTCCAGACGGGCAAGCAGCGAGCCGAGCAGCTGGAACGCCTGGTTTCCACCATGGTGACTAAGATAGAGCACAACAACAACTACGCCTAAAAAGTCCGCTACAGAAGCTATCGTGAAGTTTAACTGAAAGACTTAAGCTGGTTCTATTACTGCTGTCATGCTAAAGAAAATCCCTTATTTAGCCATTTTTGATTCTCAGATATGTTGTAAATAGAATTCAGTAATGTCCTTAGGTGCATTTCTTTGAGCCTTGTAAGACTTACATTCCTTTTAATGGGTGGCTCCAGGAAGGAAAACAAAAAAGGTACTTCTCAGTTTTTTGGGGGTTTTTTTTGTATCAGTTTAAAAAGGCATATTTGTTCTAACTTACATGATCAACTTGTAAAAATGTCTGCAATTTAACTTAAAAACAATCATAAATCTGCTGTAAAGATCTTAATATAACTATGTTGTGAAATATGTGTACATTAGTAGGCATTTACTGCTTTTTTTAATATGACTTATTACTAAAGTGTTATTTATTACTATATTTAGTTTATTTGTGGTTATTTATGGCTGCCTTATTCACAGTATAACTCACTTTAAAACATTTATATGAAAACATAAAATAAAACACTTCCCAGCTTTTATTTGAGGATTTAAAAATGTGCCCTGATAAATAACTGACACTCACAGAAATTTCTCCCATGTTTATTTCCCAAGTGTGTATGGATGATTTACAGTGGAAGCTCCTCTGTAAATCAATGTGTTGCATGAGTGGGTTCAAAGGGAACCAGATATTATCCCTGTAAACATTACACAATGTTACATAAGCCCTATGCTGCCAACAGAGAAAACCGTCAGAGCAAGATGCAAATGTATGGGTTTGGCAGTTACTTTCTCACAAAAAGTCTTGCAAATGTCCAGTTTACAAAAGACAAAAAAATGACAAACTGGCAAAACATAACAGCACATTCATCTTGCATAGCATTACCATCACCTTTAACGTTAACATATTGTTCCCTTTGGAAGACTAAACAAAGTTGACCCATTTGAAGAAGACATCCAGTCCCAGCCATTGCACAAAAGGTAAAAGGTATAATTTTTCCAATTTGTTGCAGAACAATCTAAACATGTCATGCATAATAATAAGCACGTATTAAAATTGAACCTGACTGAATATATAGAAGTCAAGACATTCACTCTCACACAATGCAACAACATTGCCTCTACATAAAACTGCTGGTCCCCAGTAAACTTAAAAAAAGTTGGCCCCTAGCTAATGCTGATGGGCGCAAACTTTTTGGCACAAGTTGTAAATAAAAGGTGCCAGTCCAGCAACGTTGCTACAAACAATATCTAAGTGCACATTCGTATACTGTATGCTGAGTGTCATGTGCTAAGGAAGACTATTGATTGATTTTTAGCCCCCCAAAATTCCCTTTTTTTGCATTTTTAGCATGTAAGTGGTATGGTATGTTCGAAAGTCCGAAACCAATCACTCTCACCCATAGACAGCCCTGCTCCTAAACTGCCTCAAACATCTAGTTGGCACTGAAAGCTTTTCTTATCTAAGTCACCATGTGATTTGTTTACATTGTGCCCACCTGACGCAAGTTCTCTTAAAGAGTGGGCTTTAAAGAAACAAGAACTAAAACAGGCAGGAAATGACAGGAGGTACTCCAGCAATGTACAGTATGAGAAAAATAATATGTTTCTTAGCATGGAAATAAGTACATCTAGTCTAGTAGATTCCATAGTAAAATGTTCAAAACATGAACTAAAATGCAATTTGGAGGCAGTACTCAGAAGAACATCTGATTATCCTCAAATATAAATGATTGAATATCTCAGATTGGACCCAGTTGTAGATACAAATGATTACCATATCATCACTGATCGCTGAGCCCTGATATATAACATTATCAAATATTAACATGCTTAAATTTTTTTAAAGCCATCTTAAAAGGAGGTGAAAAAAAGCAACATTGAGGTTTTGGATAAAAACAAAATACTTGCAGTGGATGAAGAGGTGAGTATAACAGTTGAGTAACATTTTGTATTGATAGCACTCTGAAAAACTGGTTAACTTTGAGGCAAACTAAAAGCTACTGAAGATAAAACTTTGGCAACATTCAAAGAAAACTTGCAATAAATGATGTATCTAATCAAATTCGCATCAAACAGATATTCCATATCTTGAATAGTTGGGCAGCAGTTTTTTGTGTTTTTGCCTCTGCAACATTAAGGAATTATGATGTAATCAAGTGGAAATTTAATTTCTGTTCTATCCTTTATGAAATCAAAATGAAGCCATCCTGAAACCCCTTTGGTGCAAAGCTTTTGAATAAATCTTTCAGCACAGAAGCCTCACATTACAGCAGCGTGTTAAGTCACAGGGGAGAACAGTCTGATTCAACTTTAAGATGTAGCCATCAAGGCTGAGAAAACTTATTTAGAAAAGACCAAGGACTGAGTTTCTTTTGGCATTTTTTACCTTTTAACTTCACATCAAGCATTAGTAGAAATTGTCAATATAAAGTTAAAAGAGGTGCTGATAGTAGGTGTGTCCATTACCCCTAGAATTGCACAAAAAGCTAAATATCGCATTAAAAAACTGGTAATTGAAACACCTACATTTAAAATCACCTCTTAAATATTGCTAGAAAATTTTTACGCTCTCGTGAGGTGGTTTTTACAGACATGTCGATACAAAACTATATCGCAAAAGTGTAATGGAAACACTTTATTTTACATTTACACGTCCCCGGACGTGACGTAGGGGTCACGTGACCAGTTCATTTTAAATGAAGATGGGACGGAATAAGTACATGCAAGAAATCTTTTTACAAACAATTAAAGAAAACATACAACCGTCATCCTTGACAGCAAACAGTGAAATCCAGGAGTTTTACAAAGAATTAGAAATCTCCTTCCTGAAAATCGCAGTTTATTTCGCAAAATAAAAGTGATATTTCTATATTTCTAAAGTGCAATTGCAATTTGCAGGCGTTTCAATTAAATGGTGTTTAGCGCGTTAGCCATTATTCTCGTAAAATCTCATCCCACGAGACTCCACTTTGAGGAGAAAAGAGATTTTTAATCCTTTGTTAAACTCTTGCATTTCGCTATTTTTTTTTTTCAAAGTTGACGTTTTTTCTTTGTTTGCAAAAAGATTTCCGTCTCCTCCTGCGTCTACTCATACAGCGCCATCTTTAATTGAAATGAACTGGTCACGTGTCTCCTTACATTGTGTACGGGGACATGTAAATGCAAAAAAAAAAGTGTTTCCATAACACTTATGTGATACACTTTTATGTCGACACGTCCCGAAAACCACCTCATGAGAGCGTAAAAACGTAATAGCGATATTTGAGAGGTTTTTCGAAATGTAGGCATTTCCATTACCATTTCTTTTTTATTGCAATATTCAAGGAGTAATGGAAACGCACCTGAGAACAGACTTAAAAAGTAACCCAGCTAGTACATTCTTTTATTAATTAATGTGTGTAACCTCCAACAACCCACAAACTATTTCCATGGTAAAAAAACAAAACAACTATCACCTTTCTGATATTGTTGGACTTGTAAATCTTCCTAAATGAAAAAGAAAACCCTCCACTAACTTTGTTCATTTAACACATTTATCATCATTTAGAAAAGTTTTGTCTAGTTTATTTTACTAATCAATTTATTCTTTTTTATATTAGGTTTGACCCTCTCTAGTCTAATGGCAACAAGTTTGTCTTTATTTTAAGAATTGTAACTTCTTATAAAAACCTTTAGAAAATGGAGGCTAACTTGCTCATTTTCAGGCAACCGCATAACACGTTGCTACATTTATTATTATTTGCATTGTCGTAAAAAGGCAAGATTGTGGCTACAACTACTAAACCCCAATCAATAAGTGTATCTCTGCCGTCTTGCAGTAATATTTGTATAGGTAAAAACTGGATAGTAGCACTAAAAGAGAGCTACGTTTGGCAGAGCATGAACTGCCAGGCTACAAGAAGCTTTATTTATTTTATTTATTGCTTCCCCTTGGCAAAGCAGGTGGAAAATAAAATATCAATTGGCACATGTTTCCAATGCAGGCACTGGAATGATGATTGTACTGTTTGCTTTTTCTTAATTTTTCAAAATAACAGCGAGCAGCATGGTGGAGAAAAGGCACTTCTGAAAACAGCAGAGACTGGGCCTGAAGCTGCAGCATAATGCAGAGGAGTCCATTCATTTCTAGGCAAACATGGTCAGAGTAATCCACTGTTGAACAAGGAGAATACAGGAAAACTGATCAGGAATATATTAAGCTACACTACACAAAAAACAGTATGTAGCATTAATGTGCTTCAGTAAGATTAATCTGTGTATCTTGCGTCATACCTGAAAGAAATCAAGGGATATTTGACCATCTCCATCTGTGTCCAGGGTTTTAAAGGTTTCTGTAGAAAGAAAAAAATGCAAGTATTTGAGCGATTTTTGAGGGTTAAATTGAACTGGAATGAACTACATGGTTCCTATTATCTGTTACAAATGGCAGAGAAAAGTCTAGCTCTCCCCTCTTTTCTGTGGCGAAATAACTTAGTAACAAGTTGCTAATTTTTGCATTTATTTTCTGTACCAATTTCAAGACTAAAGCAATGCGACTCACTGAACATGGTCTCCAGTCTGACCAGACAAGTGACAAAGTTGTCAAAGTCAACAGACATGTCTTCCTCTGTGTACCGCAGGATGATCAGCTGGAAAAGGTGATTGGTCAGCTTGAAACCTGATGGAGGGGAAACGACAGGAGTGATTAAGTGTAAGAAAAGGCTGTTCAACCCAAAACCCAATCACGTTCTGTATGTGCAGAACTGAAAATGTATTTTATTGTTTTAGTTATTTATTTATTTCTAATATCGAAGTGAAGTACCTGCAGATTCAAGAGCCATCCTCATCTCGTAAGAGCTCATGGTGCCAGATTTGTCCAAGTCAAATTGCCTGAATATAGTCTGGCAAGGCACAAAGCCATGGACCCAGCAGAACAAAACAGCACAGAAAATTGAGGACAGACCAGAAATTAGACAAGAGTGACAAAATTACAACACACCTAAACTATAGCCTGGCCTGTTGGTTGCAAATAAGAACAATTTAACATTGCCATGTAATTACCTTTAATTAATTTCCTTATGAATTAAAAAAAAAATAGTATAATCCAGTTAGCTTCCAGTTGCTAGGAAGAAGCTAACTGGATTAGCTGACAACTTAATAAATTCTCTATTCAGTAGGTTGTCAACTAATCCATTTAGCCTCATCCTAGCAAGAGGAAGATAACTGGATATGCTGTTAACCTACCAAATACACTATTTAGTATGTTATCACCCAGAGTGTGCGATCTGCTAGCCTAGAAATGCTAATAGTCAAGGAGAATATAATCCAGTGGGTTGATTGCCTTGGCTTGCTAATCATTATCCTCACCATTCTAAAGCTGAAGCCAGGCAACAAGTAATCCAGTGGTTGGCTGTATTACACACGGGTTAATGTTAACTATGTAATCACTCTCCTATTTGGCAGCGCTTAGTTACAACCGGCAGCTTATCAGTGGTCAGACCAGTAGCTGGCTCTGCAAGGGACTAAACCTTCAGCTTTAATTATGGCTTCTGTAGTGCTCAATGGCCACAACTTCGTCCTTTATTTTATTTTGACAGTTCCATTTCATTTTTTACACTCAAACGAATTAGAGCTTTAAAGGCAGAGAAGCGCTGGATTTTTCCTTTTAGGCTAAGTTACTTGGAACAGAGACATCAGCGTTGACCTTTCAGGGCTGAATCTCACCAGATATCGTTTAATCTTTTCCCAGAGCACATGGAACTCCGTCAGGCCCAGCTTTCCACTGCCATCCGTCTGAGCGAGGGGGTTCAGGAAAACCGTTTTCATTATCACAAGAGTAAATACAGGGGGAAAGAGAAGAAGGATCCAGGCAGTAAATCATGTGAGTACACACATTTTCCAAAACAAAGCTAAGCAATTCCATTTAAAGGATACGTCCATGAGGTTTATCATACTACGACAAGCTTCATTGGTGAAGCCATCAGTCTTCAGGTCTTTATCTGTGTACATGAGAAATGCAGATATACAGCATTATGATTAAACTATTACTAAAATATACAATAAAGACTTTCACTGAACAAATTAGACTGATTTCTCCTGCTACTGACGTTTGCGGATGATCTTGTTCAGAATGGTTTGCAGCTCCGTGACACTGATCTCCATATCCTATTGGTCAAAACATGGGTCAGTTAAATTTAATTTCATTAACCCCTTCAGAGCAACATTTTTTACTCCTGTGAGAGCGTACTTACCGCTCCTGCCAGCTGTCTGAAGAGACTCTTAAAGCCCGCATCGATCTGACTCTCATCTAGACGATTCTGAAACATAAAGAACACGTTCATCACCATCTATACAAAATATGAGTGGTTCAGTGTTAAAAAATCAACCCTTTTCTCACCTCTGCTGGAAGCTCTGCTACAACATCATCATCAAGCACCCTGAGGAGACAGAGAGAATAAAAAGTTACATTTTCTGGGGAAAAAAAAAAAGTTCCTGATTTATGATTTTCTAAAAGCTACGTTTGTTTCTACAGTGGCCCACAGGTACAGCAGACAAAAAAAACCAAAAAGTAAAGTTACGAATATTAAAAGCACAAAAACAAAACTAAAATGTAAAAACGCTTTTTGATTTTCAGAAATGTGTTTACTAAATTGTCACTTCTAAAAGTTTTTTTTCTTTTACTGTAGATCAGAGGTCCCCAACCCTGGTCCTCAAGGTCCAATATCCTGCAGGTCTTAGATGTCTACCTGCTGCAACACAGCTTATCAAAAATAAACTGCTCTCTGACAAACTCTGCACAAGTCTGCTAATGAGCCATTTTACTACTCAAAAATACTAATTAAAACTGTCTGTCTCCTCAAACCATAAAAGTCATGGTAAAAACTGCTTTCCTAAACTTCCCTGTCTCCCCCTTTATCTTTTTTTTTTTTATCTTCACTTACTCTGTGCTTGCAGGCTTTTCAGAGAAAACTCTTATGACAAAATCAGCCTCTTTCTGGGGCTCAAAGGTGGAGGGGACGACGATGTACTCCCCAGCTGGAAGTCGCAGCCGTGAGCTGACCTCCCTCAGGTTGATGAAGGTTTCAGAACGAGCTCTGGAGGCGTGAGTGAGGAAAAAGTCTTGCTTCAGATGGACCCCTGACTTCCCCGCAAACTGAGAGGGGAGTTAAGAGTTAGCATTTAGAAAATCTTCTCCCAGCAGCATTTATGATAAAATATACTTGCAAATATGCAGAACCTGACACATATTTTATGTTTAAAAAAATCTAATAATTGAAAAGTAAAAAATAAAGAATCTTACCTCATCTGGGACCTGCAAAAATGACAATGAGGAGATGAGAATCGTCAGATATTTGCAAACAACAACAAATGGCAACACACGATATGTTTTCAAGGCGAGTTTGTTGAAGGCTGCTAACCTCGTACACGGCAAACCCGATGGTCTCCATATCTTTGCCCTCTTGCCTTTTCTTCCTGCGGTCTTTTTGCATGAGGGCGACCAAAAAGCTGCAATCTGGTCGGCTGGGGCTGTCTGGGTGCTGCAGGACGATCTTGAACTGAGGATTCAGCCAAAATGATGCTGCAGACAAGAAGTGAAAACATCAGCTTCCGCCTCTTTTTCCAGATATAATGTGCTATTCAATAATAAGTCTGTCTTTACAAATTCTGAACGACGTTTTTGTTTTAAAGGTGAACACGAGTAAAACATTTAAATGCCTCATTACATTTAGAAATACAATAAATCAGCCTTTAGAAATTCTAGAAATCAATTTGGGGTTTTTTGAAAAGAGAAAAAGTTCATTTTCTTCTTGCAAACTAATAAAATGAGGCTAAAATTCCCTGCAAGTCATGATGGGGCATTTCCCCAAAACAAAGCAATGCTTCATTGCTCATTGTTCAAATACAAGTCACTGGTTCACATTCCTTCATGGAAAGCATCCAAATCCTCCCTCCATCCCTCTGCACCAGAATGTTTCCAACAATTGAACAAAAGGATAGAAAAATCTAATATTGTTCTTTAAACTGAATACAACTCCACGAGTTTATGAAATGGGCCTGATGAGCTGCAGAACCTTTTTTCCCCCGATAAACATGCAGAGAAAATTTATCTCCTTCCTTCACACCTTCAGGTTCCCACTTTGCTAACTTACAGTGTACCTTTTATCTAATTTTCCCACTTTCTATATTTATACCTGGAAAGTTGCGACAGCCTCCGGCAGTGCTGCCCCTCCTCCACTCCCCCTGAAACAGCGAGGAGCTCCACTTCTTCATCTGGCCTTCTTCCAAGGCATCTGCTGTCAGGTTGCAGATCTCCAGACGGCTGAACTCACGCAGGAAGTCACTGAAGGACATCCTGGGAGACAGAAATAACTGGTTCTGAGTGATTTCATTGTAAAATTTTCCATCACAGAGTCCAGAAGTGGAATCTTGTTTGGGTACAGATGTAAAATGACACT
The DNA here is from genome assembly GCA_037177495.1 of Rhadinocentrus ornatus. Taxonomy (NCBI): domain Eukaryota; kingdom Metazoa; phylum Chordata; class Actinopteri; order Atheriniformes; family Melanotaeniidae; genus Rhadinocentrus; species Rhadinocentrus ornatus. The sequence goes on along the minus strand of JBAMHW010000005.1, from coordinate 16,203,857 downwards.
GCTGTTTTAAACTAAACATAATCTGACACAAATCAAAACACACATAAAACACACATGTATGGCAGTTAGCTTCTTCTTTATCAGTTTATACTTGAGGGAATATTATTTTAAACCTTGAACAAGAGTTCGTCTCACCAGAATTCACCATCTTCACTGCGGTTTTGGAGCCGACCTCTGACCGAGGGATCCACACCATCCCACTCTCTGGAGCTGGGGAGTTCACAAAGAAAACATTTAATTCTGCAGAACTCAACTTGAAAGTGGATGTTTTAGACAAGTTTTTCCTCAGTTCTGCCTGATTTTATTTTATTTTTTTCAACCGGATCTGTGTTGGATTGCTCCCAGCAGTACCATTTACAGTACTTAGCCTCCTCACTTCTCTGTTACTGAACAACTGTCAGCTGCATTTCCTGCTAAGCAAAGTGCACACTTAAGCTAGCTGCAGATGAAACTGATGTTTAGAGCCTGATTATACAACAGCAACTGCAGGAACCACAAAGCATTGTTGTCCAAATGACATGTGACACCTGGGGCATTTCTAGTGGTCTCGCCACTAAATATTTGATGCATGTTTTGTCATAATAAATTATTAAAAGGTACTGTGCTTCACTAAGAAACATACAGTATAACTGTACAAATGCAAAAACATTTGGCTGCACCTTGTTTGCTTGGATGGATGTTTTCTGTCACTCACAGATTTTAGAAAAGAACAAGATGACAAATTAGTGGAAATTTTCTTGTATAATCCTGGTTCATGTCTAGTTTTAGCTGAAAAATTGGATATGATTGGGCCTTTAAGCAGGGATGAGCAACTCTGGTCCTCAATGGCCACCGTCCTGCAGGGTTTTGATGTTTCCCTGCTCCAACACACATGATTAAAATTAAATAGATCCAAAAGTTTGGTGTCAACTTCAACACAATGAACTGCATCTGTGTAATTAGTGACTATTTGTATTTATATTTATATTTATATTTATATTTATATTTATATTTATATTTATATTTATATTTATATTTATATTTATAT
>JBAMHW010000005.1:16181610-16198082 GCA_037177495.1 Rhadinocentrus ornatus | reverse complement strand
TATATATATACACACATATTTATTTATTTATTCTAGAGACACAGGTTTACTCACAGTAGTGCTTCACATGGAGGTTCAGACAAACAGACTAATCAAAATTAAATATCGACCAGTCAGTTTGACAGCTGGCTGCTCATTTTCAGTCCCACTGTGCTGCCTGATGTTCATGGTCCAGTCACAATGGTTTGATTTGACTAATTATTTATTTTTAATGAGAAACTGTTCTCAAACACAGCCTGTAGGATATACTTTAGTTTTATCTCTTCATGCTGTCATAGTTACAGGTTTAGCAACTGTTGTCTAACTCTATTGTCGCTCTGATGAGATTGAGGATAAACACATTACAACTAATTTTAACTGACTGGTTTTAAAGGGTGTATCCACATATATTTCAGTCCCATGGTGTTTATACTTTGGGTGTGAAAACAGTGTTAAAATCAGTTTAGCTACAATTGTGTTGTTGAAAGGACAGGAGATGCTTCCATTGGCTGAAGTTTGTTTTGTTTTTTATCTGGTGGCATCCAATTAAAAATGACTGCATATTTTACCATGTTGTCTTTGAACAATTTTCTATTAAACTATGTGTGTGAATGGGTGAATGTGATGTCTACATAAGTACAGACCATTTACCATTTAAACTCTTTCTTTCATCCAGTCTAAATTGAAAATGAATCTATACTCTCAGTTTGTTGTGACAAGCACATATAAAAATGCTAACTATATCTGACTAAATCTGTTTCTTATTTTCTTTGATCAAAAGGGGAATGAATGTTTTAGTACTGACGTCAATGGAGCAGCCAAGCAATGATCCTCTCTCTACAGCTCTTCTGATGATGCTGTAGAGGTCTGAAGGGGCTTTCCTCAGCTCGTACGTCTCCGTCACGCCGCCTGTGAAGTCCTCAAACCCTTCTGATGTACTCCCGCCTGACAGAGCCTCATAAGAGCCATTCAACCTAGGACACAACAAGAGCTTAGGTACATGAGCAGGGTTTAATGTTAAAGCTTAAACATAAACTTTGCCATAAAAAGATCTGACTTCTGTTACAGGATGTTCCCAAGCACATGTTTCACATCGTACAGAACCACCAAACATACCATTCAACTACATGTGTATGTATAACAAAGCATCAATCTCACAGTTACGTCACACTCATCTGGAAATCTCTGTTGAGTTGGCAGGAATGTACTTAAAAAGGTATGAACAACGCTGTTCTTCTCTTACAACGCTGAGAACACAGCTGCTTTAAGAAAGTTCAAGTCACGCGCACTACTGGAATGTTTTGTTTTTACATGCACTTTCCAGACATCCTCAAAACTGGATGTTTGTACTCAATCAGAGATTAATTAAAAATATATATATATAATTAATTTACAATCAGTTTTTAAATTTTGCCTAATTTGCACAGAAATCCTACCAGTTAAAATTGCTTCTCGAAGAAGACATTCTTCTGTCAGCAGACTCAGCTCACGCTGGCAAAATGTTGAATTAAGGTCAGAGATAACCACTTTAAGTACAATTTGCACCCTTAGACAACAACTGGGTGTTATAGAAGGGCAGCAGAATCTGAGTCAAAGTAAAAAAAAAAAAAAAGAATTAAAATAAAAAGCAGCACAAATAGTTTATGAAACCAAACTTTGAACCTTCAAGCAGCAAAAAAAAAAAAAAAAGACATTTGGGTCTGGTTTCATCCATCTTTTTGAGGAAGGGTTTTTATGCCAGCCACCTAACTGGGTACACGACCTTGCTAGTTTCAGGTCAGGCCCCCTTTTGCCTTCAGATCTGCCTTAATTCTTCATAGAATAAACATGGTGATGGAAACTTTCTTACAGATTTTGGTCAATTATAGGTGGGTAATCATCTCAAAATATTACTGTCTGACAGTATGAAGCCAAAAAAGCTACTTGTGGACTTCTCATCCTGAACACAAAGAAAAACCTTTTGATTACTTTAGAGCAGTGCTTCTCAACCTTTTTTGAGCCAGTGCACCCTATTTATTACCCAGGTCCCTTACCGCCCCCCACCCTTATAATGGAAGCTAAGCATCTTCCCAACATATCAGGCCTAATGTTGATTATTCTGTGTCACATTATTAAACCTGTAGTAAAACGTATTTAGTGAGAATAGAAATAACACATGCAATGCTTAGCCATATGATAAACAAATGTTTAATTAGAACTTATTTACAAACAACATCCATTTTAAAAAAAATTCAAAGCATCCAATAAAAATGGTGATGTTCAATAGAATACTGGTTCAATATAGTACCTTTTTTTTAGATGTGGTTATGATTTGCTTCTTACAGTTTTAAACTGTTTTGTGAAGAAACATCTTTGTACAGGGGATAATTGATATGTGTTAATTGCAGAAAATTTAAAAGCACAATAAAGAGTAAATACTAATCCTGAAAAGTAAAGTCCTAAAGTGAGATTCCTTTGACCAGTCAACAATAACTTAATATAAAAGCACAAAAGCTCAACAAAATCCTAAAGTCTGTCTTACCTTTGCAGTTTTGCAGTTATTCATAGGACTGTTCGTTTAAAATGAATCACTAGTCCAGGTTATTTTCATGAACATAAAAGAGTTTTAAGGATCGAGTGAGCCATCTTGTTACAGCTAACAATCTTTGGGTCTTCTACTTTTTGATTGTATTTGCCGTGGCGCTTGTTTTTTTATGAATCTTGTCATAAAGTTGTCAATCCTCAATTGCCAAGCCAATTCCATCGCCCCCAAAGAAACACCACCGCCCCCCTTTTATAATTAATGCTCCTAGCGCCCACCTGACGTTATTTTAACGCCCCCTGGGGGGGCGATGTCGCCCCCGTTGAGAAGCACAGCTTTAGAAGCTAGAAGCACTCGGACAGCGCAGACTTTTGCCAAGCCATAGGGTCATTCACCTGAGAAAAACCTCAAAAAGGCCCAACAGCCCACGTAGTACACCATTTAATATGAACCTTCTGGGTCACCAGGATCCATAACATCAACTTGATCCAGATCAAACAATATTAGATTATAAAATCTGCCATGATGTCACAGTGTATCTTTTTTTTTTTTTCCTAATGATTCTGGGAATTGTTGGAGTTAGAGGCTGTAATGAGGAAATTATCCCCACCTTCCATTAGTAAAGGATCCTTTAAAAAAAATTCTGGAACCAGACAGTGATTTGTCTATGCAGAACTTGGGGAAAAACTGGAACATGACAAGTAAGCAACTACCACCTTGAGATCTCCTGTTATCGTCAGTCTTACTTGGCGTAGGCCTTTTCCATCAGCGCACTCCAGAACTCAGTTCCCTGCACTGAGTGGACAAACAGCAGCTTTCCATCCTTCACTGGCAGCCGATCATCAATCACCACGTCTAACCACTCACCAAACTGCCAGAACTGCAACAGAGAGCAAAACACATGATAAGATTAATATTACACATAAGGTTTAATGCTCCTTCAGGAGGGCGGTGATGGAACTTTGCCACAAAAATATAAAAAAAAGATTTTTATACTTTTTAAAACGCCCCTTTAATAGTTAAAATATTTATTTGGATAGACTGATTGACCCCAAACAAAAGCAAAATCAAGCTGTAGGAAATCATTTTGGTCAAAGATAGAAAGAAAATGCCAAGATAATATATAAAACATGAACTTATCTGTGAGCAAGGCGATACAGATTAAGCTCAGTGCAAATGATACAACACTCACAAAAGGTTAGGGATATTTAGTGTCAGAATGAACCTAAAATACACTTCACAGGTAAACATGCTGTTCTCTGACTGTTCAAATTTTAACATCATCAGACTAAGACGAGCCCAAACACAATAAAGTTTTTGACACATTTTATGTTGTCGTATACCCACCAATGTTGTTAGCTTTTCTTTCAATAAATTGTTTCAGATAAAGGAATTACCAGTAAATGATTCTACTTAATTGCCTTACATTCATGATTTAATCTCATTGCACCATAAACTTATTACAATATCAGTAAATTTCACCCATAAGTTGCACATCCCAATATCCCTTTTTGTAGACAATGTATCTCTGTTTTTGGGGGGGGGGTTAATTTAGATTCAAGACAAGAAAAAGACCAAACAAAAGAGGAAATCATATATAAAATAAATTAGAAAAATATTCAATAAAAAAAAAAATGGATTTAGTTACTGATAAATCAGATGTGTAAAGGATTTATTTTAATTAGCATTAGACTAATTGCATCTACTGACAGATTCAGCTGTATTTTAACTGATTTAAAGTAAAATATAGGAAAAATGTTTAGTTTTATTCACAATACAACTGTGATTTAACCCTAAGCATATAAAATACATCACTTCTAAACCCATTAATAAAAGTAATTTCCCATATATGATTAGTTTGTCCCCCATTTCAAGTAGGACTAGGTGTCCAGCAGGGGGCAGCAGAGACCAACACAGTCAAAAGCTGTATGAAAGGAAAAATTAGTGCTGGATTGTATTAGCTGTGGACAGACTCCAAATTCCCCAACCTTAACAAGAAACAGCAGCTGAACATCTGTCTGAGACATGCATAAAAATCTATTTAGATCAAATGAAATAAAATAATGTATGTTGAACAGTTAGAAACGCAGTGCAGATTTAGCACAACCTTTAATGCACTTCACCACTTATTTTCCAGAGTGCTCAATCTTGTTGCCAAGGTGTAAATTCTGCTGTGAAGATGTGAAATGGCTTCAAGCACGTGCTGCAGGAATGCATTACCCATCAACCAGAAACTAAGCTACTAATACTCACTGCACAAAAGAAGAAAAACAAACAACGGCTGAAAGGTTGCTTTTGGACGGCTGCAGAACCCTTGGGGCAGAAACACAATGTGATAGAGGAGCTAATAACTCTGAATGAGAGGAGGAGGGTGAAGTTGCAGGACTGCCTCATGAGTCATGACAACTAAAAGTGCAGCAAACATGTGTGTGTGTGTGTGTGTGTGTGTGTGGGAGGGGGGCATCTAGTTGCAGACCAGAGCGTTAAACCCAGGCTGATGTGTGTTTACGTGACTACAGAGTGTCAGCCTTTTATGTTTTAATGTGCAGCAGAAATTCTGCACACCCTGCAGAGCTGAACAAATCCACTTCTGGGTGGAGCTGTCACAAAAGAAAAAACACCACTAGCCAATAGACATAATTTCAGGCTTGCCCTCAACAAACATGCACACACAAAGGCAGCTTAGTGGGAGCAACACACCAGCCTCACTGAGAGAAGTTAACTCTTACCACATCCGTGTCTTGACTTGCAGTTTCCTTATTTTCAACCTTGAGAAACCCTTACACATTTCAACAAACTGTCAGGCTTCCCTGCACAAAGTGTGAGCTTCCCAAAAATATCATAAAGTACTCTGCCCCAGTTTCATTTGTTTCTGACTTACACGGCTGGGATTGTCTGCTTTATAATTCATTCTTTATCCTTTTATCTGCCATACTTGTTCACGCAGACACTCCTTAAACGGATTATGATCCACGCAGCCGGCACCCATATTAACGTTCTGGGATGACTCATTCAGGTCTGGGCAATTCATCCCGAGGCCTAAACGACATAAACACATACAAAAGGAGAATTCTAGGTAGACTTAACAACAAGTAAGAGCAGCGAGGACCAGAAACAGGTTTATCGACCGACACCAACACCACTTAATTAAGATTAAACCAAGATCTGATGCAGTAAAACCACATGATGAAACTAGGGCAAGAGCGATACATATTTACAAGCCATTTAGCTTTCATCTGTGTGCATTTAACACATGCATGCATTCAGAGTCCTTTTGGAGCAAACTGAAGAATTATTTCCACTTATATGAGCAAAGCAACAATGGACAGCTGAACACACGTCTCTGTAATGAGTCACCAGCACCAGAAGACTTGTGCAAAATGGAAGCTGTGTGCATGTGTGATGGCATTTATTGATCCATTCATATCAGATGAGCCAACACAACAGCCCGAAGCAGAAAGAACTTCAATCCATCTCCCTCAAAGACGCTTAAAAAAGCTTGACCAACAATGCTTTAATTTAAGTATTGACAGATTGATTTTACTGAATTGTGTAAGCGGTGCACGTTACGTGTAAAGAACATTTAGCTACTGTTAGTTTTACATGTCAGTCTGACTGATCTAACAGCTTTCATGACTAAGCAGTCAGCCTGACATCAGAGATCCCGGATGGGTATTGGCTCTGTGTGTGTATTTGCAGGCATATACTGTAGTATGTGACTAGGATGTGTTAGAGCAACAATCCCCCAACAGTCTGCTTGGCAAAGTGTATGCGGCATCAAACAAATTAGCTCTAGGTACACCATGACCCGGCAGGCAGAAATGGGAAGAAACTACTATTGAATAAATGTTTGAGATTTTGTCCGCAGTCTGTCTGAAATCTGTTATCACAGCTAATTAAGAAGACTCCTCACAAAAGAAACATCTACATTTCCCTCAGTACTGTAGGAACTGAAGCCTTTATCAGATCTAATATGCAAGCTAGATAATAAGATCCCATGACAGACACTTCCCCTACACTCCTCTGTGTGACGTAATAAACAGAATAAAACAACACAAGAACTGATTTACTCTTTTGTGGTCAAATAGTTTCACTCATCTTGTGACTTTTCCCTAACACTACTACTACTGTAATGCTCTGGCGTTTTAGTCACTTAACAGTGTTGCCAACTAAATGGGCTTCACAACAGATTAAGCAACTTGTCGTACTGCTGCAGACATTTTAATTCCTTTAAAAAACAAAAAGAGCCATTCCCATCGGGAAGAGCAAAATCTTAGTTACTCTTAGCTATGCTGAGAATCCGTCCAGGCAGGGGTGAGGTTTATTTTTTATTTATTTATTTATTTTGAGGCCGTGTGGCCAATCAAAGAAAAAAGGGCAAAGACAGCGAGTGTAGTGGTACAATAAGCAGAAATGGGGGAACGGAATTTAAATGCAAGTGTGCTGGGATACAGCTAAATAAGCAGAAACATTACTTTTTCATTAGTTGGCTGTAGTTTTGTATTTAGTTGTTAATTTAAATATTTCATTAAAATGTTAAATAATACTAATAATATTACGGAGGGTTTTTGTAATGAAAAAAATAACGTAGAAAATAAAGCTTTTATGAAAACGAAACAAAACATTTCTTGCAAACAAGAAATGCTGCTAGCTAGCTTTCATTAGCTAAGCTAGCAGTGCTAAGGAAAGCTAAGAGCAGAGAGGTGGAACAGTTTGAGACATTCTGCCATATATAAATTATTATCTGATATATTATTATTTTCATACATGTCAGTACAGACTGTTCATAGTCTGACTTGAGTGAATAGTAGTTTTACCAGATGGCACTAATTTTGGGGGATTTTTAGATTTTCTAGACTAATATAGCACATTAAAGAAAACTAAATTTATGAAGGTGTACTAAGGGCAACAATTCTTATATGTTGCAGCTTTAGCATTAAAGTTAAGCTTCGTCTTTACATGTACCAAACGTGTAACGCTAGCTAGGAACAAAGCCTTTAAATGTGCCAGGCTGTAAAGTTTACCTTGTTAAGGACATGATTACATACTGAACCCAGTAACATTACTACTAATGAAACAAAAACTAGGTAAGATCATTCAGAAATATAATCAACTTACATTTTCCATTTGTTTGAATCAAATCTCTTAACGATTACAGAGTGTTTTATGATTGAATCATTAAATTACTGAGTCAACAAGAATTTACGAACAATAAAAATCTATATTAAAAGAAGTTTATTAAAATCCTGTGGTCACCATCTGGGGCTTTTGTCCCCTGGAAGTGTTGGTATCCAGTAACGTTCGTGTACAAGAAACCAGGCCACATGTTTCTGTCATAAAATATATATTAAAAAAAGCCATGAGCTAAATAAACCTAAGAAGAATAACTGCAGGACACAAAAATCCCCAACAATATAATGGAGCGACATATGCAAAATGGAAAGCCTGATAGTGTAAGCCACTGCCAAAATATAATTCCTATCTGGTGTCGGAAGGATCTTATGTGTTGTTCATCTGGTCACTGGTTTCAGAATAAAAAAGGTTTATGATCTGGCCAACACCTATTTCCCTGTCCCACTAAGCAACTACTTGTCATACATTTGCCTGTGGTTTCCTGTGTGCACTGACTATTTGATTTAAACCCAAAGCAAAGTTCAGCTGATAAGACCCAGCCGCCTGACACAGACTGCAGCCATGGAGCATGAACACATTTTGAAATTACAAAGCAGAAGGAGTGGTCCTGCACTTCAATAAGCAGATGTCGATGTAGAAACATGTATACCTGCATCGTGGGTTAAATGATCCTGTTTGTTTCTAAAACTAAATTCCCAGCATTTGGTGCTGACAAACAAGCTCTAGAGAAAAAAATCTTTCCAGGTAATGTTGATCACAGCTGGGTGTGGATTTGTCAGGTGAGTTTTCTTGGAATTACTCTTTGTGGTGTGGTATGCAAAAATAGCGTGGGAGGTGTTTGTTTGCAATACTAATACTTAGACACTGCAACAACTACTGATCAGTCAAGCCAATGTTTTTTACCTTTTACTCCATTTCTTACCCAGCCTCATAAATCTACAACACACAACAACGGCAAAGCAAAAATCATGTTTCTGGACGGTTTTCTTACTTAAGCAAAGTAACAGTGCTACATCCAAACAACATAAGTATCCAAACATGTCAATTAGTACCAGATTAAAACAACCTTTGTCAGCCTGATATGTTCTTGGAAATAATCGTTTATGTTTTGGAAATGCCAAACTCACCCTGGCTGAATGGGATATGATTAAAGCCCAGAATCAGTTTGGGTTGTTGCAGGACTTTTAAATACTTGGATCAGCAAAGATTTTTCCTGTTTTTGCTGAAAATATGCTTCTGATCATCATAATATTTTATAGCATCAATCTCTCCTCCACACATACTGCTGGGAATTTGAGTCAAATGGTTAATTTCATTAGATCGGAGGATTTTTTCTCTAGTAATTTAAACCAGCTCTTGTCAGGCTGTAATGTACTGATAGCGAGGAATAACCCATCACTGGTTATTATAAAAGGGCCTGATTGGAGGTGGTGCACTGATAGTTATCCTTTTGTGAAGTTTCCCCAAGGTTCTACAAGGCCCGCAATCTGGCAGGTTTTCCATGTATCCCTGCTTCAACACACCTGACTCAAATTAATTAGTGATTGTGCAGAACTTCACTGGCTGTTAGATCCAATTAATTTGATGCAGGCCTTTTTGAAGCAGAGATACATAAAAAACCTGGATTGCGGCTGTAGCGACTATCCAGCTTTACCATTTTAGTCGCTTTGGGTGCGGGGGATCCTGGTGATAACGCGCTTGCATAAAAAATGTCAGACTTAAACGCTAGTTCGGGTTGTGTTCCCATTGATTAGAATGACTGAAAATATGAATCATCTGAAATCCACAATGGCACCCGATGGGATGTTACCAAGCGTTATGTGACATGTTCTGAAATGGTAAAAACCGTGTGACCTCCCATCATCCAAACACCTGTGCACTGTTTCCTCCATGCTTAAATACACGTCCTCTTAACTCCGCCACCAATGGCAAAAGGAAAAATGGGTCACATGTGCCATTACAATATAAACAAACACCACCACCTGAACCAAACAATGAAAAGAAATAATGGCTCCTACAGAGGCCCTCGTAGGACAGAATTAAATAGCCCTGCCATGGATCATAGGTCTCTTACTTAACCAAGAATATTGATCTGGCATTACTCAGTTTGGCAGACTCAACTTCTTCCATTTTTAGAACAAAATCAGCATGCGGGTTTTGCAAAAGAAGCTCTGACTAATGTGACTTGTAAGGTAATTAAAGTGTAACTCCACCCACTGCCGAATTTGAAAAATGCCTGAAACTGCAAGAGTTGGGGTGGGAGGTGTAGGGTGATCAGGGAGTGGAAAGTGGGCGAGACGGGAGACACAGGCAGAAATGATTGACAGACAGCAGCTCAGCTCACTGGCAAGATGGAAACAGAGATTCACAAAGCATCTACGCAACAGAGCGGTATTTGAGATGAAAGACTTTTCCCCTCAGCTACACATGAACAGGGTGGTCCTGAACCGTATCAGTCTGAGCCGTTAGCGCTGTTACGTGGCCTGTCAGCAGCTCTGGAAAGCTGTGGAGACTCGCGGCAGGTTGTGGCAGCTGCAGAAAGTGCTGCTGTAAGTTGCCGTTGCCACAATTTAAGCTGCTGTCTGTCGCCAGATAAGGATCAGCAGGTAAAGAATAAAGTCCGGTGGTACTTTTACAACCCTTAAAAGCACAAATCCGTCTCATTGCAGCAATATTTCATCAGTAATCTGTAAAAGAATAGAAGTCTGAAACTAGCAGATCTATACCATATAACTTCACATCCCTTCATATGCATTGGTGGGCGTGGTTTTCTATGCCTGCAAGGGAAGTACCCATCTGTTTGCGTCTATAGGGAGGGGCTGTGGGTTTTTAAAATTTTTCTCATGACATAAATAACCTCTCTATGTCATGAAAAACATAACTTGGTTTTACCCTGTAGAAGGCGTTATGAGCCATTTTTTACCCACAAAATCCCATTTTTAAAATAAAAAAATACTAATTTTATCAACAGTATCGGTGGTTTGATCACAAATAAGAAATAATGTGTTTTTTACAGCTCAAAAACTAAATTTTTGGTGCACTACCCCTTTAAGTTAACATTGGCCCTGGTTGTACAAATATGACATTTAAATGAATCAATATGTCCTTGCTTTTACAATATCATAAAAAAAAAAAATCATCTTCCACTCGCAGTCTGCTGTTGTTACTCTAGATTCTGCACTGAGATGAAGATAAATTTAATTTGGCCTCAACATGAACCAGAGTACACCATAAGTGATGACAAGACTGGGATCAGACCACTCAACTGGCCTCTATGCTACTACATACTGCAAACAATGTCAGTCCCACTGCTTTACACCATTTATACCCGCTGCCTGTATCTTGGTCATTTAAAACATTATACTTGCTTATTAATTGGTAATACTCAAAAACGGAGTGGGGTATAGTAATAGGGATGGTTACAACAAGTACCATCCTTCAGCACCAGCAGATAAAAGTATCGATGAAGACGTGGTGAGAGCACAGCTGCAGGTCTTAATGAAGCTGTCTTCGCTCCTTCTGTTATCTAGGAAAGCTCTGACAACTTGTTTTACCTCCTTTGCTACAAATAATCCAGCACTGTGTTGCATTAAGTAGGTGCAGAAACATGAAGCAGTGACAGACGTAGGCTGCACCACAGCTCTTATGTAACAGCCTGAATCTAGATCTAAACAAGCCAAACATGTCTCTTTTTGTGCTCCATTTCAACTAACAGATAAATTCTTTGAATAAACTTTAAGGAATCTGAAGCAAAAAGCAATGTGAAAACATGGAAAGGTTGTGGAAGGAAGCAAAGCTGTTACCTGGAAGTGGAAGATGCCAGCATAGCCCTGCTGGAAGTTCTGCCCCTGAGGAACCACTCTGCGGAGGAGGTTGTCGTTTAAGGTCAGCGAGGCGATAGCTGCGAGCAGCCAGCAGTCCCCTGAAAATTCAAATCAGACTTATTCACTCCCCAACATTCAACAGTGTGTTAACATGCGTGGCAGCAGGACGCTGGCCACCAAAACAAAACAATTCCCTAACATTTATCACATTGATTACATTTCCTATATTTCTAAACTAAAGAACTTTTTTTCCCCTTAATTTCATTATTAATCTAAATGTCAATAACCAGTAAAGGCATATAAAGCTAATTCCTGTTGCTAAGATTTGATGTGAAGCTGAATAGAAAGAAACTTGTGGAACTGGAATCCATTTGATAGCAGGACAATGAATGCAATACTCACGAACTATGGTTGCATAAGATGTGTCTTCTAAGAAATGGGAGAGGTTTTGGACTAAAACTTAGAGCCAGAACAGAGGCACAAAGACTCAGTGTTGATCCACAATAGTCACTTCCATTATATTGTTTTGTTTAATGTTTCTCTAAAGGAACATAGTAGAGAAGCTCCCCTTCCGACAGACTTTCTTAATTAGAGTCACATGTTTGAGCTGCTTTTTTATTGTCTAATTTTATTGTTCTCATTGGTATTTTTTAAATATTGATGTTATTTCTAACTATTGTAACATCCTACTGAAGAAGAAATAACGTGATTGTACTTTTAGTGTTTTTTTCTAATATTTGTCTCAATCTTTTTTTAAAGAGCTCATTGAAGCTTGACGTTCTCCGAACTAAACCCACGGCAATGGAAAAGATCGTTGTGGTATTAAATTATAACACAATGACAACAAGGTTATTTTGCAATAAGGGCCCCAGTGAGATTTGGCAACAGGAGATGTTGTAGACACATCTACTATAAAAAGATGGAAAGTCTCATTGTTTAAAATGCAAAGTAGAAAAAATGCAAGACCTAAATTATGGATGAGGCTCTGTCTCAGGCTATAATCTGTTTCTGGTACTTACTTGTCATTTCTATAGTTAACAGCAGACACACTTGACTTACTGCAAGTGCTCAGTCTTCTAAAGTTTTATATTTCAGGATAATATGGAAATCATCGGGTCCTTAACTGGTCTTTAAATGAGGTAAAATACTATCTCAGATAAAGTATGGACATTGTTAATTTTAAATTAAGAGAGCTCTATGATTAAGTGGACTTTAAAACCACCTTTAGCCATAATTATTTGAAACAAGTGTTTCCTCTCTGGCCCACTCACATTTACAACAATGCTTCAGTTCATTGGTATTTGCAGCCATTTGTTCAAATAAAGCCGTCTTTACATCCCATTAAAGCATTGCAGCCTGGTCTTTTTTAATAATTCTGTTGTAGTTTGTGGAATTTAAAATTAACTCGGTAGTTTAGTTTACAAGGAGAAATATTTTATCTATCAGACTGAAATAAATCTGGCATGTTTACATGGACGCTGGATAAAGTTTTTCTTCTTTTTATTTTATTTCAAACCTTTTGACTGTTAAAATTAATATTTATTAACTCTTCCCTAAAACTCATTACATCGTGTATCCCCCACCTGGTTCCAGCATGAGCAGAAACAACACACTACAGAAATGATCTAAATGAGTGTATACACGCTTATTTTAATGAAACCCTTTAAACCACTCTCAGATTGAAGATTCTTTTCAATCGGATAAGCTGAAATGTTAACATGACGCATTTGTATTCTGACTGGACGTTCAATCGTATCAAAAGGGCTCCATGTAAACGCAGCTAATGACTGCAAATGACCCGGTCCTATGACTGAAAAACAAGCCCAAATTATTATTGATGCACGCTCACAATCATACCTACACTAAATTAAGAATCAGCCAATGTACACAACTTTTAAAAGGTCCCATATTATGCAAAATTCACTTTCTAAAGGTTTTCTAACGGTTATATGTGTCCTCATAGCCTGTGTATGAGGCCCAAAAATGAGAAAAATCTGTCTGATTGTGTGCTCAAACGGGTGAGTCTCTGATCTTTCCCTTTGTGACGTCACAAAGGGAAATAACTACTTCCCCCGGTAGTGGATACTGCCTTTTATTTGCAACCCAGCCAGTTGAGCCTGCCCTCTAAAATCATGGCGAAAGCCAGATCTTGTCCCTTCAGTTCAGAGATGATACATACAAACCAGGAAGAAGTGAAACTTACAGACCAGGAAATTTAGCATGTAATCATGTGTGTTTACTGAAATGTAATGACACTAGGAAGTGACACTAAGACAAGACACAGGGAACCATAATCATTTACCTAGATCTGTGTGCCTTGTCGGACTGGCTTTTGGCCTTTTGGGGCCTTAATTATTAGCTCACTGAGGTAGTGAGAAAGTATGAAAATGAATACAACATGTGGAAAATAAGATAACAAGATCATCTGAACCTGCTTATAGCAGAACATACAACAGAATAAAAGTTGATGTCAGTGTTACTGAGATCTTTCTGTTTGAACCAGCTGCAGATGATTGCAAACTGAAGAACTTCAGCCTCATCTGGACCTGATGCTGCCCCTGGGTCTGAAACTGAGGATGTGGTATGATGGTAATCTTTGCCAATACTGACGTTACCATGTTAAAATGGTGCTAAAAGGTTCAGTATATATGATTGTTATACAATAAGCCAGTTGCTAGGATACACCTACAAACACGAGTCATGTTTAGTATTGTACCTCCTGTCTTACTGTGAACTTATTCTACTCTGGATCTAATAAGATACAGGCTGGACAGCTTTCTGATTCATCCATCCATTTTCTATACTCCTTAGTCCAATTCAGGGTTGAGGTGAAGCTGGAGCCTATCGTAGCAGTTAGCAGGTGAGAGACAGGTACACCTGGACAGGCACACGTGGACAGGTACACCTGGATAGGTCACCAGTCCCATCGCAGGTCCACTTTCTGATTCATGTCACTCCCTTATTTTTAATACACTAAATGAATTAATTCAGTAATAATTATAAAACAACCCTTTCCTATGGAGGAGTAAAAGTGACACATAATACATTTAACACAATACTTAATACATTAAATAAAGCAATGTATTTAATTATAAGTTTAATTATTTAATGACACATTTAAGTAATTATTGAATAATATATTTAATTAATTCATTGTGTCACTTTTACTCCTCCATACTTTCCCCCTTTTTCCAGGTTAGATATTTTATAAGATATTAAGTCTGACTCAAAAGCATCAACAGTAGGAGATTTAATAATCAGACTAACTTATTGATCAGTCATTGTGGGTTAAAGTTGGAAAATTTTCCTCTTTTATTTTGATAATTTAAAGAATTACAGTAGATCATGTGTTATCAGCATTACAGACTTTGGGGTCTGGTTCATTCAGTTTATCATATAACACAATGTCAGGAGCATCCTCACAATCCTGAAACAAGGAATCCATTGATACCAAATCTGTCATGATTGATCAGTGGGAAAGGACTAAAATGATGATATAAATTGGAACTGTTTTAAATTACGAGGTGGAAACAACTTGGATGAATTTCTGATAGTAATCAATCTTTTGTCCCCAAATTAATCCTAACATGTTGCCTGGACAACTGCTGCTGTCAGTCATTATCTGTACCGCTTAATCCATGACGGGTCGCGGGGTAAGCTGGAGCCCATCCCAGCAGTGTTTCAGGTGAGAGGCAGGGTACACCCTGGACAGGTCACCAGTCCACCGCAGAACTGCTGCTGTTATCAGCTCAAACTCTGTTTTATTCAGGTGCTGCTCACCTTTCTTTGTTAAGAAATTAGTAAACTGCCCCTCAACTGGATTATTTTCTAACTTAAATCAATATAAATGTATACATTTGATTAGATTATAAATTCTTTATTTGTATGTTTCACTTTTGTTTGACAACTCACAAAAAGGAGGATTTTATTTCACAGTCTATTACAACAATATAATAATAATTATTATTATTATTTCAGTTTCAGTAGTAGCAGTTCGAAAACATTAAAAACAGTCGGCAAAGGGAAGCAGATGGAACATAACATTGTTCATTTCATAAACATAGCATGTCTTCACAATAAAAAAAATATAATCTGAATGGAAGGCCTGGGCCCCTGCAGAGCCCTATGTCTAGCAACGGCCCTGTCCTCACAGTCTCTGCAGGCATAACATATTGATCATAAAATTCTTTTTTCAGAATCAACAGACCAAAATAAAAATATCAGCAATGAGAGGCTGATTTTTATTACTGCACATTTGAACAAAATGAGCAGTGTGTGAACTGCGATGCTGCAACGAGATGCTGTGTCTTTATCACATATGCCGTGACACCGGCCCAAAAGTAATGCGGCCCACGGGGAATCCTCCCGAACCTCTCGATTAGCCGGCATTGCTCTTGATGTGTATTTTAACGTGAGAAATCAGAGGTTTAGCGTGAGAAGCCACTCATATGCACGAGTCTCACAGCCGATGCGTGAGAGTTGGCAGCCCTGCAATTTGGAGCTAAATGGAGCTTTTACATAAGAACAGGCAGACAATGAGGCATTAATAGCCCCCCCTCGAGACCACGCCCCGACAAAAATCTTCGTAGGCTGGTCATTTTAGTGTTAAAGGTTCAGACACAGAAACAGCCTGTTCTTATTAGAGCTTTCTAGAGCCACTTCTGGAATGGCTAAAATGAAGGATCATGGCTAAATTTGGGGTAATACACATTGAAAATAATGTTGTTGTACCTCTGATACCCATATGAAGTTGTTGAAAAAATGTATAATACAGGACTTTTAAGCGTAGAAAAAAAGACCCAGGGCTTAATTTGAGCCGGATCCAGCCGGAGTTTTCTGTTTTGTTACTGTATATTCTCCGTTCAAGTTACACAAAAAAAATCTTGTGTTTGCATAAGTTAGACGTATTCTAAGGTGAATTTTAGGCTACAGAAACGGAGGGAAGGAGAGGATCAGGTTACACTGGCAACAGTGATTATGAGATTGCAGTTAGCTTTCACTCAGACGGAAAAACC
>JBAMHW010000005.1:16134383-16166693 GCA_037177495.1 Rhadinocentrus ornatus | reverse complement strand
AGGATACCATGCTGGTAAATCCAGGCTTTGAACTTGCCAGGGAGGCCAGACCTGTCCACCACAGCTAGCCACGTCTCCAGCTCTTGGTTGGTTGCTTGTGTGGAGGTTGCGTCTCTCAGGCTGCAGTTACACACCTTTCCCAGGCTCTTCACCGGTTCCTCTGTGAGTGACGGTATTTTGGTGGTGCTGAGTGAAAAGCAGAACTTACCTGTTACCTTAATTAAGTAATTTAATTTAACTTATGTTGTTTTTGTATTAACTTTAGTTTTAGCTGATCTCGGCACATCATCCCCTCAGGAATTTAAGTAATTAGTTATTACTCTGTGACCATGAAGTGAATAAAACAAGTTCAAATAAAGAATAGAGATACAGTTATTAGTGCAGATTGATATGTCAAAGTAATTAGTTAAACACTGGTGGGAAGATGAAAAATTCCCAGAGCAAAGCTGGAAGATGCCCCCTGGAAGGACATGTTACACTAGGTAAGTTGGCCCTGTCATGACTGAAGGTGCTTGATAATTATAAGTCGAGTAAAATAATTGGCAAGTAATTGATAACATACTGTACTGCATATCTGTGCTTTCAAATTAGGAAAACTTGTCATAACAGAAATAAGCAGGAAAAGAAAGAACCTGAGATAAAAAGCGTGAAATAAAAATGGGACTGCAAAATAAAAGTTCCACAGTAAATGAAATACTACTATAAAATAAAAGTGATTAAAAATTATTTTTTTGAATGAATAAGAAAAAGTACATATAATTAATAAAAGTATGTATAAATAAATTAATAAAATTATAAATAAATAAATAAACAGATGAATAAAAGTGTTAATACAACAATAAATAAATATTTTAAATAAATAAAATTAAGTAAATCAACAAGTGTTATTAAATAAATAACCATTTAAAAAATTACATTTTATTAATTTATTTTGTTTTTTTATGGAATATTTATTAATTTCAGTATTTATCTATTTGTTTAATTATGACTAAAACAGCTCTCCATACATTACAACAGCATACTTCCTGTTAACATGGCCATAATGTCAGGTGTATGTGCATGTTTTGTCAACTTGATGCTGAGAGCGACAGATACAGACCAGAAAAACCTAGAGAAACTGACCAAACAGGCTTTTTCAGGCTGTTAGCTATATATATTTTTTTTAGAGATAACGCAAAAGTAGTGCGAGGGAACACAAATGAAAAATAAATAAAGAAATTGTCCATGTGTCCCCCAGAGGGCTCCACACATTTACCTACCGTGTTCTTGATCATAATGCAGCATTCTAACATTTGTCTGTCCAAGCAGTTTATACTGATGAAGAGGAATTAAAAGTTCTAAAACCACCAGATGTGATGAAAAATTGCACACTAAATTTAATCATCATCATTGGTTGTTAGTCTCTTTGTGTTGGCCCTGTGATGGACCCTGCCCTTGGTGTACCTGACCCGTGCCTGATAGCTGCTGGGATACCCCCCCCCCCCACACACACACACACAGACACACACACAACTACAAATGTTTCAAAATATGGCATGAAAAGTTAACTAACATACAAATCTATGCAACTCATTTAAATTACATCAAAACTGGCATTTTTTGGACTTTAGACAAGATTTAACATGTTTCAAATTTTCGTTGCATTTGTATACTTATAGGTTCAGTTACTTTCAGTGTTGCCATCAGTAATGTATGAACAGCATTTTGTATTACAACAGACTTTAAGTTACTACTTTTTACTGTTTTCTTTGAACCCTCTGTAATGTTTTATTTGATTAACGTAAAGAACTTTGAATTGTCTTGTACATGAAATGTGCTTTACAAATAAAATATCTAAAAAACACACAAAAAGTAACTTTTTAGTTTTTCCTCCTATTTTATAACTAAAGTTTTTGCTTATAGTCCGTTAAATTTAAGTAGACAAAATTGACCTTTTTTTGTAATATTATCTGAAATGCCAGAAAGTGAGTGGAAACTTGTTTGTCTCTGTTAGTACCGTCTGGTGGGACTGGTATTATGTTCCTTAAAAAAATACATTTGTTAAGTTCATGATCTGAAATTGTTATTATAGTTTGATTAATTTAAACACTGAAACTACAAGTAAGCCTAATTTTCCATAGTAGTTCCTGGTCTAAAAGTTTGTTGAACAAACGCGACAACGCTGACATCCACAGGCTACTCTAGAAATTTTTGTTTTGCACACTTCACATCGCAGTTGGCAATGTCCTTTTCCCATAATGCCTTGCAGCAATCCCGTTCTCGCGTGTTTTCCACTACCGCCGTTGTTCCATTCAGCGAACTTCAACATGGCATCCGACGGACCACCGGGCACCGACTCTCTTCCGTCTGATATAGGGAGTGCTATCTCAGCTTTAAACACATGGAGCAACCCGGAGCTTCAAGCCAAGCTGGCGGAACTTGGAGCACCTACGATGGGTAAGAAAAAGGCTCCAGAAAGATACAGAGCACTTTAGGAGCAATGTGTTTAGCTAACAGCAGCTAGCAAGTAGCCTAAAAACGCAGCACGTCCGTCGATTACAAGCCAAAATCAGGCCTTTAGTGTTTTTATATTTACTTCAATGTTTTATACGCTACTGTTAGGCAAATCCGTAGGATTTTAACCTTTGCGATTTGGACCAAACAATACTAACGGGATTTGCTTGATCTGTTTCTGTTTGGTAGAAACTAGCTCAGTTTTAGCTACTTTGCTAACTTTCAGGTTTAGTTGCTGAACATATCAGCACCGCACCTTTCTACTGATTTGAGTAAAGATTAAGTTATCGTGATAAGTACATCTTACTCCAAAATTCAGCTTACTGTTGCCTCCTTTATAACAGTATATATATATGTATTTTTTTTTCACATCCAGGCCCTAGAGAGGAGCTGATTGACAGACTAAAGGGCTACATGATGCAGGTAAACACACTGCTTCCAATTTTACACTTTTAAACATCAGTTTCTAATGGTGATTTTCTATCTGTTGTTTACTGCTGCAGTAACCTACACATCACAACAGCTTACTTACATATTTTCTTTGAAGATGCACTGTAGTTTACAGCTGTTATTGACTTTAAAGCCCATGTAAGATTTGCTACAGGAGTTGGTGCAGCAGTATCTTTGTGAAGAGCATTTTATGCTGATTCTTCTCTCATTCCTTGGTTTATCGTCTACCTTTTGATTACCACTTGTGACACTGTCTTGAAGTACTAAGCTGGATACTGGAACTGCAAATGGTTTTGCTGACTGCTCTGCATATTTTCCTCTGCAGACTGGAATTATCCTCACCAAACCTAATGAAGATAAATCAGTGGGCTCCCAGGTAATTTTTTCTAAACAGATGCTGGTAAAAAAAATGCCATTGTCTGCATGGTTTCTTTGCACCAAGTATGGTAGTAAACAGCTACTTATCGTAAAGCTGCCCATTGTTTTAATATATAACCCCTATTTTATAACATTGAGCAATTTGTTTTCAAAGACCTAAAATAGTGTTGCTGTAAAGTTTGTTTATAGTTTTGGAAGTTTTAGGAAATAGTCACTTATACACCTCTAAAACTAAATCAACATGTTATTAATGATCATAAAGAAGAAACTACACAGATGTTTGTTTATTGTTTCAAAGAGTGTTCACAAAGAATGGAATAATTTCTAGTGAAAGAGAAATGAATGTTAACTGACTAACTAATTGATGAGATGGCCTCTAACTGAAAATGTCCCGTAGTCGCAGGGAGAATACAGAAACAAAAAGCGGATGAGATTACAGACTTATTTTTTATCTTTATTTCTGCATGGCTCTTTTTATTTCAATATTTAAATGGTGGACAGTAAAATGCACCTTTAAAAAAATATAATGAAGCCAATGCATCAACATGTGCACTACGTGTGTGGTCATTATTATGATTTTAGAGCTAAACTACACAAAAATGTTTCATTTGTGTCCTGTCATACATGAGTTCCCTTCACACAATGACACTTTCCATTCTTCTCAGTCTCCTTTATTTCCTCCTCGTCAGATGCCAGGTATGCCTCACTTGCCTCCGATGCCGATGCCTCCTGGTATGAGTATGCTTCGTTCTATGATGCCCCCCGGAGCTCCCCCTCCACCTGGCATACACATGGGCATGGAGCACACAAGTTTACCCCTTCCGGGCCTGACGCATGAGGATCAGCTAAAGATGGCTCAGCAGAGAGCTGCCATGGTTTTACAGCAGGAGGAAAGAGCCAAGCAGCAGGTGAGGTGCACCCGGCTTTATGTGTAGAATACTAACCAGTGTGGAAATGAGCAATTTGTGAAATTAAACAAGTCAGGAAAGAACAAAAACAAACAAGTGCTTTATGGAATATTCACTGAAAACAAGCCAATTCATGTCTGTTTTAAGGTTGTAAAATGTAAATTACAGTAAACAAGATAAATGCTTGAGATATATTTTGTTAAATGCAGCAACAGCTTTTTTTACTTGGGGAAAATTAGGAAAAAAACTCCAGATTTATATTTTATTCAGCTAGTTGTTACTTATTCATTCTCTCTGTCCTTGACAGGGAGATGAACAGGACCTTCTGGAGCAGCAGAGAAGGGTGAAACATTAAACATGACAAATTTTGTTTAAAAAAAGAAGTTTGATATTTCCATCTTATACGTTTCGTTTGTGTCTCTTTCATCCTGTTCTCGCGTAATAGGCTGCCGTGCTAATGGAACAGGAGCGTCAGCATGAAATGGCTAAGATTCCTGTCGGTGGTGTTCGAGGTGTGCCTCAAAATCTAAAAACCTCCTTTTCTACAGATATTTTCATGCACAAAAATAGTATCTTCTTTGCTGTAATACAAGGTTTCAGTTGCAGACATTTATATAAGTTCTTGGGGAAATAAAACTCATTGTGAGTAATACTTTTCTGTCACCTGTAAATCTCCCAAGTTTCCCTTTTGGACCCTCGTGGGCCGCTGCCTCCTGGTGTCACTTTGTTGCCATCTCAGAAACAGAGGGTGCCCCCTCCTCCAGGAGAAGATAACAGAGAGGTATGCAGAATGATTGTCCAGTTAGACGGATTATAGGTTTTATTTTTGGTGTGATGTGTTGCTTACTTTTGTATCAAGCTCATGCATATCTGATTTATTAATAGCTTAAATATCATTGCTATACTCCTGCTTTAATTTTTATTTTTTTTTTGCATATAAACAAATGAAGCTCATATAATCCCTGCACTTGTTTCCATTTGTTGTCCAAGCTTGTGTTGGTGAAACAAATTGTTTATGGTTGATTGCACAGACTTTAATTGACTTTTTATCTTGTGTTGTGCAAACTTGTTTCATTTTGGTTTTCTAATTTATTGCAGGCCTGGCAGAACGAGGAAGTAAGTGTTAGTGGGCCCAAGATCCCCCAGGCTCTGGAGAAAATCCTTCAGCTGAAGGAAATCAGACAGGAGCAGCTCACTGATCCAGCAGGTAAGTGCAGCTCTCAGCTCAGGAGATGATGCTGAAAGACAAACAGATTATCAGTAGTGATTTGCCCGTTATCTGCCTCTGTTTATTCTAAAGAATTTAATATGGTTAGATTTCTTTTAAGCCACCTAGACGATTGTTTCGCAGTGACTGTTAATATGTCTGAAGAGAGCAATGGAAAGATATGAACCCAAATGATTCTGATAAGGAAGAATAGCTTATTAACTTATTGAACTTAAATTATTTAGTTTTCATCTGAGCAGATCAGCTAAATTAAACAAATCAGTATACTGTAAGGAGGATAAAACCTCAGAGGAAACATCTAATTGAAAAGATTTTAAGGCTTTAAGAGTTTGGTCATTACTGCCATATACCTTCCTTTCAGAAGAAGATTATGAAGGAGGAGAGATGGATGTGACCAATTCTTCTGCGCTGATGTCTGAGACAGATGATGATGACAGCCAGATGTCTAAAAAAGATGTAAGCTTTCTCTTTCCAAAGCACAGCGAAACATGCAATCTGCTATAAGCTTTGGTTCAAATGGTAGCTAAAGCTGATAGAAATGTGTTGTTTTTTTCTTTCAAAATTATAAATCACTCTGCAGAAAAACCGCAAACGCAGGAACCGCAAAAAGAAGAGCAAGAAGAAGCGTGCGCAGGAGAAGAAGGAGCAAGCAGAGCAGCAGCAGCAGAAGAAGGAGGTCAGCAACAAGCAAAAGGACAAAGAAAAGGACCCAGAGGTGGAGATAGAGTACGTCACACAAGAGCCGGAGATCTACGACCCCAACTTTATCTTCTTCAAACGGATTTTTGAGGCGTTTAAGGTGACTAAAGCGGATTCTTAATTCGTGCTACTAAATAAGGTGTTAAACAGTTGTACTTTAGTATTTGATTTTGGTCTAATGCAGCCAGTCTTACCTCTTCTTCTTTTCTAGCTGACTGATGATGTGAAGAAAGAGAAGGAGAAGGAGCCTGAGAAGGCTGAAAAGCACGAGACAGTGAGCATGATGCGGAAGAAAGGATTTGAGGAGGAGAGGAAGGACAGCGATGACAGCGATGAGGTAATAATCCTTCCATTTCTTTTAGAAAAGCTTCTTTGAACAAGTGTCTTACATGTGGAGCATTTTTTACATGCAGGAAGCAAGACCAGATGTACCTAAACTGTCCAAGAAGAAGCTGAGGAGGATGAACCGACTGACTGTAGCTGAGCTCAAACAGGTAAATCAAGATGCATGTTTTCAAATAAAGTCTTCAGTTTTTTTTTTCCCCTTACACTAACAGATGTTTATCTCTTTTTTTCTTTTCTTATTTCCTATTCGTATTATTTTTCTCCAGCTAGTGGCTCGTCCAGATGTTGTGGAGATGCATGATGTGACAGCTCATGAACCCAAGCTGCTGGTCCACTTAAAGGCCACCAGGAACACAGTCCCAGTACCTCGCCACTGGTGCTTCAAAAGAAAGTATCTGCAGGGAAAGAGAGGTATAGAGAAGCCTCCGTTTGAGCTGCCGGAGTTCATCAAGAAGACGGGAATTCAGGAGATGAGGGAGGCTCTACAGGAGAAGGTAGGTAGCCCTACTACACCATTAAATTAACTTTAAGAAGCTAGTTTTTCAAATGTTGCATAGTTCATGCAATTGCTACACGATTATCTGCTTGCAGGAGGATGCCAAAACTATGAAAACCAAAATGAGAGAGAAGGTTCGTCCCAAGATGGGAAAAATTGACATCGACTACCAAAAGCTGCACGATGCTTTCTTCAAATGGCAAATCAAACCTAAACTCACAATCCATGGAGACCTTTACTACGAGGTGCAGCAGTCACACTTTCCTTTCTTTACTCTTCCTGTCTAATCTGGAAAAATGTTTAAATCTCTGCATGTGTGGAGCTATTTACTTACTTTTTGTGTTCTTGTGTCATTGCAGGGTAAAGAGTTTGAAACCCGCCTGAAAGAGAAGAAGCCAGGAGATCTGTCTGATGAGCTGCGTATTGCTCTCGGGATGCCAGTAGGACCTGTAAGCTCCATTAAGTCTCAAGCACCAAATTAGCAGGGCTTCAAAAACAAGTGCAATTTAATGTTAAAGGTGCATCCTTCCTTCGTAAAACCTGTTAAATAGGTTTTTATTTCCAGAATTACAAATGCAGCACTAGTCAGATGCATGTTCATTTTTTTAAATGATTCAAAGGGGAAAATGATTAAAGACCTTTATTCATTCTTCTTCTTCTGTTGTATTTTTAACGAAGGCCTCTGTCCAGGATTTTGCTCGAAGCATCTTTAGTTTGAGGCTCCTGACAGTCGGCAGCAGTTGTTGTTAATGCTAATGTGTCGCTCTCGCTTTTAAATGAGTGTATGTACAGGCTGTGAAAACACGTCATGTTAGCTGAGATGTGGCTTGTTTACACCAGCACACTAACAAGGACAGGAACTCGCAGAGATAATGACAGAAACATACTGGATCTGTGCAGCTGATCTCTTAGGTAGCACCATTAGGCATGTGGTAATTAATATTGAACATATTTTTAGCTCAACACATTAACCCAGCATGCAATGAGCCCGTTTTACTGCTCCAAATAAATGATGCTGTTCTGTGAGCTTATACGGTTACTTTTACTTCTTCACCAGAATGCTCACAAGGTGCCACCTCCCTGGTTGATAGCCATGCAGAGATACGGCCCCCCTCCCTCCTACCCCAACCTCAAGATCCCTGGACTCAACTCCCCCATCCCAGAGGTAACAACGTGCTATAGATTAAGTCATTTTCTGTTGTGCAAGTCAGATTTATTATTAAAGAATAAATTCTTATCCTTAACATTAACAGATGATTATGTCAGTGTGTTTGTGAATGTGTGCTGTTTGGTTTATCTGCTTTCTGGTGTGTCTTTGTTTGCCAGAACTGTACTTTTGGTTATCATGCCGGAGGTTGGGGGAAGCCGCCAGTAGATGAGATGGGCAAACCACTCTACGGTGACGTGTTTGGGACCAATTCAATAGACTTCCAGGTAAGAACTGCATAACCTAATGCACATGAATGAGTTGTGTAAGAAGTGGTAAAATCATAAACCATATTCAGCTGTTTTGCCTTTATTAGGCCATGATTGGGGAAAAAGTCAGCAATTCATTCATTTATGTTTAATTCTAAATTAATATAATACAATAAAATAGAAACATGATAATAAAGAAGGTATTTGTTCATATCAAATTATAGAATATTCTTGTTCATATACAGATTTTACCCTTTTTCACGTAACTGCCTTTTATCCCAGTATCTAGATCTAGAATCTTTGCTGTCTGTTGCCATAAGCTACGCCTGTCCGATCTTCCATTTGGAGCCAACTGTCTTTTGGTGGCTGGTACTTTGACTCAGAAACGATAACCTTCCCTCTGTTTCCAGGCTAAAGCTGAGGAGGAAGAGGTGGACCACACTCCATGGGGAGAGCTGGAACCTTCAGATGAGGAATCATCAGAGGAAGAAGAGGAGGAGGAGAGTGATGAGGAGAAGCCAGATGAAACCGGATTCTTCACACCAGCAGACAGGTGCTAAATTTACCTAGTTACAGTTACAAAGCAGTCTCTCTCAGGGGTTTGTACTTTGTACGTTTTTGACACAAAAAGTCAGAAACGCTGTAAATTTTCTGTCTAAAAACATTTTTCTCTTTTCTGTGTTTTCATTAAGAAAAAAATTAACTATGAGTTTAAAAGTTAGTTCTCAGCTGTCATGAACACAGACACATTAAAGTCTTAACTCACAAACTATTACCCGAATTAACCAACTGCCCTGTTGGTTGCTGATTAGCTTTTACCTGCTTTAATTGGTTTAGTTGATAAGATGTTTAACTCGTCTGTGATTATCTTGTGGAAGACTGCAGCTCATCAATTCCTTAAGAGTTCGGTGTGTTTATAGTGTTTATTGAGTCAGGCTATCGGTGCTCACCAGTTTATAATCGTAATCAAGCCTCATGAAGGCAAACATCCTGAACGTATCCCTTTTTTCTTTAAGTGGGCTGATAACTCCTGGAGGCTTCTCATCAGTACCAGCTGGCATGGAGACTCCAGAGCTGATTGAGCTGAGGAAGAAGAAGATCGAGGAGGCCATGGATGGGTGAGTGTCACTATATTTTATGTAGCTTCTTTAATTTATTTTAATATTACTTTTTTTTTAATTTCCAGTGTGTAAGATTGAGGCCATATTAAATGGCATAAATATAAAACGATATAAGTTTTTTTTTTATATTATTTTGAAGGAAAAAAAAATTCCAATATAATATTTTTGTTAGCTCATTTTGAGCCATTCACGTCTACAGAAAGCATTATGTCTTGCCTTTGTTTTTAGCACCTTCACCTCATGACAAATTCCCTATTTGTGCAAGCCTTCTGGCCAATCAAGTCCCATTCTGATGCTCGACCTTTATATATTAAATAAGATCAAAGCCATGTATCATTCACATAAACATTTATACATAGTAATGGTGCTTTATTATATTTTATGAGTCAGTTGTACCTTCTGTGAGGAGGGAGTGTTTTTTGTCTTTGAACCAAGTGCAAAAACATGTTCATTCAGTCACAATGAACAAGCAAATTAACAGTTGTCTTTGTTTTCATAGGAATGAAACACCCCAGCTTTTCACTGTTCTCCCAGAGAGAAGAACTGGCCCAGTAGGAGCAGCCATGATGGCCTCAACACACATCTACGAAATGTCAGCGGTAAGGCTGCACGTGACTCCAGACAAAATAAAACTGCTGTCATGTTCTGTAACGCTAGCTGCATTTTAAACCTTTATATCTTTTTTCTTCTCAATTGCTTCCAGGCCGCGGTAAGCCGTAAGACAGGAGGAGGACAGGAGTCGCAGGGTGTGGAGGTGGCCCTGGCCCCTGAGGAGTTGGAGCTTGACCCAATGGCCATGACACAGAAGTATGAGGAGCATGTCAGAGAGCAACAAGCCCAGGTGGAGAAGGAGGACTTCAGCGACATGGTGGCTGAGCACGCCGCTAAACAGAAGGTAATAAAGCACCAAATCTGGATCTAGATTCTGGTGTGTTTTTCTGTTATCAGTCTAATTCATCAAATGCAGTTTACCTGTTTAAACAGACAAAAGCAGGTGAAGGTGTCCTACTTTATTTTTGAGCTGTTGCATATAAACACACAGAAGTTCTCTAAAAAAACACATAAAAACAGGAATGTAGGAGTCTCCAGTCATCTCAGTTTTTTCCCTTGGGCTGATATTTAAATATTAATCATGTCGACTTCCACATTCTGCTTCATTGCCAGCAAAAAAAGAGGAAGGCCCAGCCACAGGACACCCGAGGCGGTGCCAAGAAGTACAAAGAGTTCAAGTTCTAGAGAAACGGCAAGACAAAACACAGAGCGAGAGTCGGACGCCATGGGAAGTGAAAAAGGAAGAGACATGCTGGCATTTCAGTTTCAGAGGATGCAGAATAATACAGCGGTCACCTTTTTAGACCAGTAAAAACCGCTTGTTTCTTTTTAAAATATGTTTCAACAATGTTGACGAAACACATCTCATATAGTAGTTGTCTCATAAGAATGGTAGCGCGTGCTTTCTCTGTTTAATCTGTACCTTTTTTAGGTCTTGGTTGATTTTTTTCTCATAATATTTTTGGTTTTTGTAAATAAATGAAGTTATGATAAAAACAAAAGATCCCAGCTGTTTTGCTCTGCAGTACAAAGATGACCACATGCTGTTTTTGTTCAAATGCAAAGTATTTTCCAAGTCTGAGTCAACTGATTTGGTGTCAAATACTCTGACTTTACATATATTTTTAGAAGTGAAGTGTTTAATATCAATCCAGATTACATCATGATACTGTACTTGTCTTATTATCTTTTTAAATGTTTTTTTTTTATCACAGCTGTTCATCTAAATGCTAGTCTGAAAAGTCCATATATCTGCAGCATGGAGGCTAAGAGGAGTCAAACAAAGCTTAAAATTAAAGAAAAATGTCAGAGGGCTTAAATCAAGACCACTCCAGCGCAACATGTTTCTCAATAATGCATTTTAATGCTGCAGTTTTGTAGTTCACACAAGTACTTCATATCTCAAGAGTCTAGCCTTAAAAAGTGTAATCTCTAAACATGTTATGGGGGGGGAAATATGGCATGTTTAATATGAGGATTTCATTAAAGAGGTGCGCAGGGTTGAGATTTAGAAATGCAAGGCTAAAAGGCCAACCAACATACCAAGCTAAATTCATTATGCTGCAATACACATTCCCTCCGCTCGGTGGCAGTAGAGAGCTCTGAAGGCGGCCAGTGAAACACCTGACAGGAAAGCACAGTGACCTACATAACTGCAGTAGCTACATGCTGACTCGGGTCACTGGTGCATAAGCACACACATGGAGTAACAGCCTGACCAGATCAAAGTCTTTCACCGTCCTAAGGAGGGGACAGTAATTCCTGTACTGCAACAACTACAGTGTTGCCTAAACTATGGACAGCTTGAGATTATTATAGCAGACATTTGAGGTTTTTTTTTTTCTCTTCAGCTTTTAGTCTAAAACTTAATTGGTCTATTTGGAGCAAACAGGCTAATCTATCTATTGGGCATTTCTGAATTTAACACTATGTGAGTGTGTTCTATTTTGAAGAAAATGAACCCCTTTTCAGTTATAAGGTTTTATTTATCAGGACATTTAAACGAAGACTGACAGATTTTTAAAAGGAGGTGAACAGTCTCAGAAAACATGACGGTTTTATTAGTAGTTTAAGAACAATTAACTTAAGTCTACAGGAATTAAGAGGAATAAGGGGGACAGTAGCAGCCAGGTGCTGCTGATCAGTTACACTTTGGTAATCATCCCTAGGTATTACCTCTTTAAAAGCAAAAGCATTGGCTGATCTGCAGTATTTTAGTCTGTTAATTATCACAGAGTTTTGTTTTATTTATTTATTTATTATCTTCCTGCCTATAAATCTGGGAAGGGTTAAAAATAGACCACTGAACAACATTCAAGACAGTCTGCAGATGTTCCAGAAAGTTCAACCCAGGATCTGACCGTGCAATGTCCAAAGAAGCTATTAAAAATCAAAGAGCTACGTCTCAGACTTTACATGTCTCAGTATGTTAAATGTTGAAGTTCATGACAGTATCATTAGAAAAAGATCGACCGAGTATAGATTTTTGGAAGTATAAGGAAAAAGGCCCTTCTCACTGAAAATAAGATGGCTAAATTGCTTAGGTTTGCAAAGTTGCATCAAATAAAGCCACAAGACTTCTGGAACAATGTTCTTTAAACAGAAGAAACCAAAGTAGTAAAAGTAGCCATAATAAACATTTTCCTACATTTCCACACGTGTAGGCGTAAACATCTCATACTTGCTGTCAAGCATGGTGGTGGAAGGGTGATGATTTGCAGCCACAGAACTGAAGAATGCAATGTGAAAGTATTTTAGAGGTAAATACAAGGTCCTCCGTCCAACAGAGAAAGAAACAAAGCGACAACAGAGTAGTTAAAAAACAATGTCTAGACCTCAACAATGATTGAAATGCTGTGGTGGGACCTTCAAAGAGTAGTGCATAAATGCCCACAAACCCCAGTTAACTGCAGCAATACTGTAAAGAAAAATGGAGCAAAATTTCTCCACAACAATGTCAGAGACTCATAATATCGCACAGCTAAAAACTTCGAGAAATGGCAGCTGAATATAGTAGCCACAAGCTACTGAATAGTAGGGTGTTTTCTACACACTTTAGCTTTGTTTTAGGTTAATAATGGCAGTAAGGAACAAAATTATTTATTTATTTGAAATGTCCTAAAACTGAAAAGGTTGCACTTTTTATATACCGGTACATGATTTTGTGTGAAGCATTAGTGCGTTGCTAAGGAGATGGTTTGAACTGCTCTCCCTGAGGTGTCATTTGATGACTTGGCAGATTTGGGGCCCTGAGCATAAAATAACCCAGGATTATCCTGTGACCATGCTTTAATCTGCTTGATTCTAATCTGTTTAGAAATGACAGGTGCTTCTAGTAGTGAAAGACCTGTGTTCAACTCATTCAGCAGATTATCCAAAAATCAAGTGACATTATGGACTGTTTCATGCTCACATGAAAAGGATGTGGCATATAGACCTAAACTACTTACTAGAAGAGTTGTTACTCACTTTAAAGGAGTTTTGCCACATAAGCATGTTAATTATAAAAATAGTCAATTGTAAATATTTAAATACAAGATCCCCTAAAATATCTGCAAAATTCAAAACAAAAACCATACTTAAATATTTATATTACGTTTATTAATTTAAAATAACAGCTAAAAGATTGTTTAGATATTTACATTGCATTGATATGAGTTAACAGCCTCTATGATTACTATATACAACTACTTCACAATATCTGTCAATGCATTGGGGTTGATAAAATGTGTCCCAACCTCATAACCTCAGTTTTATATTTCCAGTATGTCAGCAATCTAATGTAACTTCTAGGAATAATTAGGCTTAAACATGCCTCATATCAGTTCTTCATTAAACCGCAGTTATAAGTGCATCCCGGGCTGCCATGAACTCACACATTATGTTGTTGTAAGCCCTGATCACAGCTGAGATAATCTGCCAAGCTGATGGCAGCAGGCCAGGTGTGACATCGGTGACGTTGTCATTAGGTCACCTTCTGATTCATAATCAGATTCTGAGATTGTAATCAGAGCCCTGTCTTTGTCACCTGGGGATGCAAATGCTGCACCTGCTTCACCCTGGTTTGTGGGAAAAAAAAGAGGTGGAAAGATGGTGGTTAAAAACTGAACATAATTAGAAATGAAACCTTTATGGGAGCTTTAGCTAACTGGGGCATTTTAGTCTCATTATTGGCTTTGTAAAGAAAAGCAAAAGGTATGTTTTCCCTTTCCATTTGTATCTCTTATCTGACAGCTAAGGGAATGAGACAAAGGTTTTAAAAGAAAGCAAGCTCAGCTCACTTTTAGCCAACCGGTTTTGCACCTTTGTTGTGTGAGTCTGTGTGACTAATAGAAATCATTTCAGCAAGACGTGAGACTCCAGTTGGTGTGCAACGTAGGCCTAAAATAGAACTGGTTGCCCATACCAATGCCTAGGAAAACCCCAGATTGTTTTCTATATGACATCCTTTAATACTGTCTACCATAAACACAGTATTTCATGGTGCAAGAGACTATTAGGCTGTAGCTCTACTTAGTTTGGCTGTTTTGTTGTGTACATTTTATTGACATATGAAATCTGGTCTCTTCAAACACATATTATGCCATTGCTAGATTACACAGAAAAATATAATAAATCAAAATCCACCAAACATGGTTCTATGCTACATTCATACACAGGAAACAACCACACAAAACACATTTAAAGATGACAACATTTTGACTACATATGCTCATCATTTACATCAGGATTACTAATATGAAATCTATAGCAATGTGGATTTTTCAAACACACAATCTGGCAGCCGAAGCTTTCTATTGGCCAGTTTGTGTGTGTGTGTGTGTCTCGTGCTCCGGAGTCGCTTTACGTCCTCTGACTGAAGAGGCGTTGCTCTACTTACTCTCGGCTCACTGTGCGACTTCGCTCAGAGAAATTTCCGCTTCCTGCACCGAAAAAACACCAGCGACTAGCTCACAGCGAGCGGACACCAACAGGACACACACCGAGATTGGCTGTCTGCTCTTTTTCTTTTGGAGGGGTAGAAAAATCCCAACCACGGCGATGTTTTCACTAGCTGCCGGTGATTAGCACAAAACGGGTCAACTTTCCGTTAGCACTGCACGCGGGGAACGTTGTGGCGTTTGCACCATTTGGAGCCTGAAACAAACTAACAAAAAAAAAGGTAACAGAAAGAGAAGAAGCTACCGCACCAACAGAGGGTCGAATTACTCACGCTGAAGACAGTCTGCTACGGGTAGCTTCCTCACTATTATCGCCGTCTGAAAGCCTTTCTTACAAGCCTCCAGGATGTCGGAGCGAGGGGGGCTCCCGCGGACTGGGGGCGTCCCTTCGCCGCACATGCAGCCCTCCAAGCCGGTCAGCATCACCTCCAACCGACCGGTCCACATGAACCTGTACGCCACCTGGGAGGTTGACCGCTCCTCACCCAGCTGCGTGCCGAGGTATGTGATGGGGCCACGGCGGGGGTGACAAAAGGGAGGGCAGGTGGGAACATGGAAAGGAAGCATGACATGTCATTTTGGGACTAGTTGGGAATAGAAAATGAACCACAGTGTGTTTACACCGTGGGATTCTAAATAAACAAACACACATGGGTGCTTTAAAAAAATACTTTCACATTTTGGATTTGGGTGTTGCCGTTTTGCAGTCCTAACATAGAAGGTCTAGTTAAACCATTTGCCATCTTTGTGTAACTTGGACATTTACCTCAGATCTACCTGATTGGACCCACTTTCTATTCTAACACTTAACATGTTTTAGACGTCTGATGGTCCAGATATCCTAAATAATTATTACCCTGCAGGATTTATAACCACATTTCTAAAGATAACATAAACAAGCTGGTTATCTGTAATATTTATAGAATTGTTTAGCTGGGGTAGTTGCTGCCTTTTCCCAAGCATGGCTTCAGTTGTTACACTTTTAATTATTACAGCCACAGAAAATTGATGAAGAATTGGATTCAGACTGTCACAGCTCTAGTGGAAGGGCAGTTTATATCCAATATGTGGCACATCCAAAACACAAGGCTGTGATGTATTTGCTTTTAGAAAAAGAGTCTGAAAATGATGCTTCTTTGTATAACATCAAAGTCAGGCTTTTCTTCCTTCTCTGTATTAATCGCTGGTGGCAGCCATGTTGGGAGGGTTTGTGTATTTTCATATAGGCAATGCTGCAAGGTCACAAGGGGCAAGACACCTTATCCACCTAAGCTAAGCCCCAAACAAAAGACACTGAAATTGGCTTTGTTTGACTGAAAGACTCCACATTTGGCTTGTTATGGGATTCAGCTGGCTGGCATGTATGTATGTACAGTGAGTAAAGAAGCATATGCACTTTTTTCATGTGGAGTGAAGTAAGAGACATAAGATTAGATTCCTCTTGTTTGAAGTTTGTCCCAAATCTATGATGGTGGATACATGGTCACGATTTAGATTCAAGGTTGATTTATTTATTTATTTTTTTTTACCCATTTTCTCTGAGGAAGAAACAAAATAAACTATTATATTTTTCTTTTTGGAAACCTGAGTTGAATTCCTCCAGATGAGCCCAGGTGTTTAGGATACTGGAAACATGCTGTTAAATGCACTGCAGCTATCATCACACAAAGACAACATGATGATATCTTAATGCTGCTTTCAAACATGCTATGGGGGTTGGAGGGAGGTCCCAAGGGTCTGTTTTGCCTCTTAACATTTGAGCTATGCCTCTATGTGTGTGTGCATCATACTTTAGTGAATAAATCATGAACTATTGGATCTATATTTTGATACAGCTAATTTTTAGTCTACATTTTAAACATTGTAGCACCTGACTTTTCATTTTAGGGAGGGATTATCCTCCCAATATCTTCAGCCAATTTGCAATGTTTTGACATTGTTCTCTGACATGTGATTTGTAGATAATTTGGGGAATTTTTTTCCTCCTGCAGTCGTCACAGTTTGTGAAATATTTTCAATTTCATTGCAGTTGCAGCAACATAAATAGACTCTGTTTGAGTCAGAAAAATAGAGAAGTGAAGGGGTGTTGGGGAGAAACTGAGAATGAGGCGGAGTGATTGGAGGAGGAGCGGTGGCTCTGTCATCTACATTTAAATAGGATTTCTCACAGACACAAGCAACAGGAAGAGCTGCAGAAATGGCACTGCCAGCAGCTAAAGAACCGGCATGTTATGGACTCCAAATCAGTCATAGTAATGCTTTTCAGTTCACTAAGCATGACCTATTTACTTCACTTTAACTTTCTTGTTTCTTAATCTTCATTGCTGCAGTGAGAACTAACAACTTCCCCCCTCAAGTTGAGGTGTTGTTACTCTAACCTCTTCCTGCTTACCCAAAATGCCACTTGGTATGTTGTTTATGCAGTGCTCTGGGTTGAGGTTGCCCCTGCAGGCACAAACATGCATTCATCTGTTTCCTCCAAATCCTGATTTGAGGAGAAACTGGGGAAAAATGCTAAATATATCCACCCATGATCATGTATTTTGTGGCATTTCTGCTCATATTCAGAGGAGAAAAACAGGAAATATTTAACTTGGAGATGATATCACCTCTTTAAGCAGTCATGAGTCAAATGCTGCCAGTGTGCTGCATCCATCTGCAAATATAAGCAACAATGATGCACCAAGTGTTTGTTCTGAAGAGCATCTAGAAATCAGCTGCACCCTCCCCTATACCCAACAATGCTGTGCAAGATCCACTGAGGTCATTTCTGTGTTCAGCCGTCCTGACCTTGTATTTTTGTCTTTACTAGAAATGAATAAATGACTTCACTGGCTCCAGACCAGCTCTTTCAGAGTAGAGTAATGGGTGATTCCTCTCTGTGGCGTCTCTCCTTGATTCTGCAGTGTCATGAGCATGCTTGCAGGCGGGTGCTTGGCATCATCCCCTCTGCTCACTTCATTGGTTCTCATCTCTCACCTCAGGGGGAGAGATTCATTCTCTGCAGCTAAATAATCCCAGCAGCTGTGCCACTGGACTTGACACTTCACCTGAGTAATATGGCGGTTGTGGTGAATAAAGATTAACAGTTCTCATGTGTATTTAAAGTTTTTCTGTCAGGTGGAATGTCAGCCATGCCTGCCATTGTTCAAACACATTTTGGATTTCACCATCTTAAAGAATGAAGTTAAGGCCACTGTGCTGCTGCTGCTCGGCATCAGGTATTCCAGGAATGAACCCTGAAGCTGAGCTCGTTGCCTTGCATCATTAAAGAAAGCCCCCTTGTAAAGCTGAGGTAAAAATCCTATGACTCAGGTTCACGCATGCTAGGACTTTGCTCATTGCGCCACTTCTTAAACATATGGTGACCACTTTAACCATAAAATGGGAAGTAAACAGACAAAAATTAAAAGTGTCTGGAATAGAAACTTCTCTGTATGTAGTAGAGAGGTATTTTTCTGCCATTTAGTCCCATTCTTTCCAAAGAATTAAACAACTAACTTGGAGCACATGTGAGATTTTTGTCACTCTTAAATGATGAAATACTGATCTTCACGGCCCTGGAAATAGAATAAAACCCTGTTTTGGGTTAAGTGGTTCCCCACTAAAATGGTGCTGTCCAAACATTCCTACCTCGTGTAAACTAAGTACTGCAGGTTTGAAGTGTAAATTATTTTGTGGCATTTAGTTGACCTGTATCAAAACGGTGGAGACACAAGTCAACGTTTTTGGTTAGTCAGGACTTTTTAAATATAATTGGTTTAAAAACAGGATTTATGATGCTGGTCTTTTACCCTGAAATCTCAGTGATGCACAGCCTACCATATGCTCAAATTATGATTTAATCCTATCAGTCCTAAATCTGTGGGTAAAGTTGTGATACAGGCCAACGTGATCTTTTGGTTGCATGAGAAATCTGACCTATGATCAAAGCTATGTTTTTAAGTAGTTAAACAAATTTATCTGTCAACACACAAAAAGTTCTGTCAAGGGCATTGAAAATGTGCACTGCTGAAGCTCTTTTATGTATTTGAAATGGGACTCGGCTCAAAGATAAAACGGGTGAAAACAGCAGGGTCATTGCATTAAAAATAAATCCACTCGTCGGTAATGAATACTACTGCTGTGAAGAAATGCATTGCAGGATGTTCTGAATTATACATTGTGCATTTGTTTGACTTGTTTTTGGGACATCACATGCCGTTCCTCGAGTGTCAGCATTGCATTACCACTTAAATGTGCACACAAATGGAGAGGGATGGATAGAGCGCCAGCAGGCTGTTGCATAGATGCGCAAACACACAGATGGGGTAGTAGTGTTCATTAAAGAGCTTTGGCTGTGCCTCTCGCCTTGGTTCTGCTCATTCGTCCACTCAGCTGAGTGGCACAGAGGTCTGAGTTTTCCTGTGCCACTCGGCTCGCCTGTCAGAGATGAAAGGAGGTGGAATGTAAAGCATTATTTCGTTTTGATTTGCAGCTTTCCAAGCCTCCGGGAGAAATGACATTAAGTGCACAACCATCATTGACGTTGTTAATGATCTGTTTTTCCAGGGCTTTTCAAAGCTATTTTCCTATTGTGATGCAGAATAATAATATTGCGGTTAAAAGGCCAACCAATAAAATATTTTCCTCAACAGCTTCAAGGCTGGTAGGCTGTAAAGACCTGAAGTGAAACCTTCAACTTGCTTTTAAAAGCTGCTAACCCACACAAAACAGTTTCACTAGCATTGCTATGTGTGCTGTGATTCCCATCTGAAACTTTTTTTTTTAATAGATCTTTCTAGGAATGAATGTACAGGGGTGACAGTGTCAGTTTAGGCTTGAAAACAAGTCAACAGAAAAATGCCAGCTCTGATATCACAGTCTGAAACCCTTGTTTATGCAGCACTGGTTCCTAAAACTGGAGTGCATTGGTAGGCCTATCGCGATAACAAATTTTGCTGCGCGATAAATTTTCTGAAATTATTGCGATAACATTGCGCAAAGCGATAATGTTTTCATTTTGAGACCATTTTCAACTGATATGGCAATGCCTTAATAATGCAAGTACACCCTTTCAAAGATCAATAAATTTTAATCTATAAAGAAGATTTTACACTGGAACTGGAAGAAATGTTAAAAAACAAAACAAAAACAATAAATAAAACGGACTCTCAGTCTCATTAATAATGAATGAAAACCAAACAACCAAAACAATAAGTATGATGGATAATAAAGTCTTTGTTCTGTAAACAAAATTGCCCTTCAAAAATTATATAAAAAAATATTAAACATGGGGCTCAGACAAGAATAACCGGCAAAACTGCCAGTTAGTACCATTGTATTAATATAAAACTAGAAAAAAATCTACTGCGCATCGTTGCTGTTTGTGAAGCTGAAATATCTCCCCTCATCACTGCGTGTCAGACTGATCTATGAGCAGCAAGTGAACTGTGAAAATGCGCTGCGCTTTTTCACATATACCGGGACATATACCGGGACACTGGGATTCCTCCCGAAACCGCTCGATTACCCGCCATTGCTCTTGATGTGTATTTTATCATATACGGTAGTATATAGACTGGCTCTATTTGTGTAATGTGCCTGCGCATTACGGGGGTTATTACGGTAGATAAGGAAGTGGGGGCTTTGTACTGATGTTGTAGGCTACATGTGTGTGTTCTGCCTACATGTGTGGAGCAGAGATACAATAAATGAGAGTGCATTTTTCTCCATTCGACTTATTTACATGATTCAGCGCGAGAGTGTGAGAAGCCACTCAAATGCGCGAGTTTCACGGCTGGTGCGTGAGAGTTGGCAGCCCTGTAAAACAAATGCAGCATGCCTGCTCACACAGGTGCTTCACCACGGTCTCGTGCTGCAACATGCTGCTGTCATGACACTAGACTAGAGAGATCACTTCGCAAGAAGCGAGAGCATTCAGTTGAGGTACTCCATAGTGAAACCTGTTGTCATACACAGTCCGTGGTAAAGTAAGATAGAAAAAAAAGAAAATTATCACGTCCGGCAAACTTATCGCGCTAATTTTTTCTTACTGTGCAGTTAATTGACTTATTGCTTATCGCGACAGGCGTATGCATTGGTTTTTAACTCAAACAGTGTTTAATAAGGAAAATATTTGCCACAAGAAACAAAAACCCAACTTCTTCTGACAGTCACTCACAGTAGTTTCATAGCTTGATATACCACCTGTACACCTGAGCAGCAGCATCAGCAGCAGCGGCAGGAAAACAAACCAGATGGCTTCTGTTTGTCTGCTGTTATTGCCAAATTACGGATCACTAAAACTGGCTCCTGCAATCTATTTTTAAAAATAAAATTACAGATACATGTATAGCAATATGTTTACTTGAAGTTGCACTAGAAAAATATCAGGGTCCAACATTTCTACCTACCAAATTCTAGTAAAATTTGTGCTTGACAGATACATAAACTTGGGCTACCTGTCATGTGACATATCAGCTATATATGTGGATTTCTTGCAGTACTGTGTTTTTTGTACATAAACCAAGACTAATATGACGTGTGTCTCCTTCATGCCAATTACAGTAGTAATTAACTATGTTTTTTATTTCTTGATAGCCTTATATACTAACATGTAGATGTGATTACTTTCAGACCAATGATGAATAATAATGCAATTTTATGGCCAGTAATCATATTTTGGGCTGGTGAATTGTTTACAAAAAAAAAACAACAACCCCAAAACAAAACAAAAAAATCCCAGATTTTTGTTTTGTGCAGGGAAAGTCTTACAAGGACTTCAGAATTTGCAATGATAACATCAAATTCTGAAATGTTGCGTTGCTGGTTTTATTTAGCTGTCTGTTTGCAGTGTATCCATCTGCAGTTGGGCTGCTCCTGCCTTTACAGGGTATATAGTGCTTTACTGTCAAAATATGATCAATCTTTAGGGTAGCTGTGTTTGCCCCTCACTTATGTTAATTCCAGGAGAATCTGATCCTTGAAGGTTAATTGAAACATGAGCAATGCTGATGTAAATCACCCATTTGAATATCAGTTACTCATCATTGCACTCATGCTAATTAAAAAAACAAAAACAAAACTTAGCCATTATTATATTTTTTAGTCATTTAAGAT
This sequence comes from Rhadinocentrus ornatus, assembly GCA_037177495.1. NCBI lineage: Eukaryota > Metazoa > Chordata > Actinopteri > Atheriniformes > Melanotaeniidae > Rhadinocentrus > Rhadinocentrus ornatus. The sequence goes on along the minus strand of JBAMHW010000005.1, from coordinate 16,144,566 downwards.
TTTCTTTTTCCTTCTCACACTCAAACACTTTATATAAGATCTTAGAAACAAGTTGAGTCTGTATTTAAATATTGCTGGTGCTAATGCTGACAGACCCACTGTAAACAGGAATTAAAGTAATGTGCTAGCCTAGAAATATTAGCTGTGTCAAAAATATACTTAAGAAGAGGTGGAAAGCACGGCGTATTGAGAAGAGGTGAATCACTGATTAGTTTTCAGTATATAATGTCCACTTTTCTCTATTACCAGAGTCTCTATAATATTGAGATTTGATCAGAGCTCGTTAAGTTATGTTTTTCTCCTCCCACCTTCTGTTATTCTGCCTGGAAAATTAGCGCAACTATCTGCTGCTTGTTTCAACAACCATCCCCTTTAAACGTGTATCGACAGTGGTCGAAAGAAAGCCAAAACTGCTTATTTTCTGAAATCTCTCTTAAAAATTATAGTTCAAGAATTTGGATGTAATGCAACCCAAAAATGCCCTTTTTTAACATTTAAAACCCCAACATATCTAACATATTCTGACTGTAAGAGCAGCTGCACTTTAGAAGCCAAAATGAGAAAACTGCAAACAAAAAAGGTCATTTGGTTGGAGGCTGCTGTTTGTTTCTTTCAAACAGGGTCAGAAACAACTGAGTTGTGATGCTGCTGCAGTGAAGAGGTTTGGGTTGATTGGACTATGAAACTGTTGTGGTGTGAAAAGTACTTTGCTGCGATATTCTGATGATCTTCTGGCAGCAATCACCCTGCTACAGAGTCATACACTCCCATCTAGCAGCTAACACACACACATATACAGATTTCCATATCCATGGTGTGCTGACTGCAGTTCACGGACAATATCGCTGACATATGCTTTGCTTTTATCTAATGTGTTAGAAAAAGGACACGTTGGCATCCAGTTACATCTGCAGTGTAGAAAACACAAATCAGGTTGACAAAAGCCACACTACATCATATGAAAAAACATTTCTACTTTGTTATATTTTTGTCTTGGTGAAACTTGAACAGTTTGCATTTGGAAAGGCGAGATGGGAAAATCAGAGTGCAGCAGTGAGGATTACATCTTCTCTTGTTGGTTTAAGTTTTGCATGTCACTGGTGTAAAAATATCTAAAGAGAAAACTGTCTTGAACCTCTTTATTTTTTAACTAAAGGCACAGTCTTGCTGCTAAAATTTGGACCTTATTATTAAAGTGTGCTCAAAAAGATACACAGGCCATCTGTGAATGGAAAAACTCAACAGTTGCTGCAGTTTTGTCTTTGCGCTGCCACTGTAAATCCATGTCCATGCAAATAATGCGCGCACATGCTTATAATCCTCTGCTGCTCAGGTTACACACCGCTTTCCCCAGGTGATAACACAAGCTTGTAATACACTTAAAACAGAGTGACCTTGACACATCGTCTGTCTCCAAGTATTACTTATGTAGCAGTTATTTGGTATTGTTTATTATTTTTCTATCTTTTTATTTATATCTACGTGGCTTGTGGAGCACAACAAGAAAGCCAATAAGTGTCCTGCTTTCTTGCTAAATGCTGAACTTTAGGAAGTGAAGTTAATATGACTTACGACGATGGATGTAAACCAGTTTAAAATAAGAAGTGTTTGTTTTATAATACATAGCTGTTTGGCTCAGTTGCTGTTCCTCGGCTCAGCTCACTCTGTCACTCTGATCCTCGCAGCCCGTTATGATGACTGTGTCCAGGCAAAAGTGGCTCTGTGATTGGTCGATAACCTGATATGATCACCCAGCACCAATGCGGCGCCATGTGGCTGTGCGAGGCAGTGTATATCAAGCTTCAATGGCATCTCTTCCCCATCTCGAGATAAACTGGATTAGGCAGTCGCTCTGCTCATTAATCTGTAATCGCTTTAATGAAAGGATCAATTGTATCATGTGTGCTTGGGTTGTGTGTGACATGAAGGATGGGGATTCTGCTCTTGTGTTCCTTGCGTGAGATTTAATCAGCAAAGGTTTCATTTTTACCATTAACTCGCATAACCTTAATGCAACACAGAAAAGGCTTGCAAGACATTTTCCTCTTTGTATCAGCACAAGCGCTACGTTATCTCGACCAAGTCAAACACACACATGCTGCAGGTCACATGCTCAGTCTTGCAGGTTTAGGGGGAAGATAGGATAGGCCAGACAGCCCCATTTACTCTGGATAACAAAGTGCCAGTTAGCAAAAACATGTTTAGGAAACATGCCAGCAACAATGGCTTTTTTTGATTGGGTCAACAAACATTGCAACATATGCTAACCTCAATTTGTGAGATATCCATAACTTTTTTTTTTCTTGTATGGGATAAACTTAGAGTTGAATTTGCGTGTAGGTTGCCCTCCTTTGCAAGCATCAAGCCTCTGTGTGTCCTTGCCTGTGGCTGTGGGAAGTAGAGCAAGACGGAGGGAGATGAGAGTGAGGGAAAATGCACTGAAAAAAGAGAGAAAAGAGAAGAGCAAAGGAAAGCATGGCGGAAAGTTGAGCAAAAGGTCCAATTTTTGTGACATCTTAGCTGTAGTGTTTACTTCCACTTGTGTTCCTTGCACTGTTGATGTGAACGTGTTCATCCAATCACATCATAAGGACCAATTGTTTTTTGTACCTCAAAGTTTTAAGGTCAGAGCTTGGTTTGTGGTTCAGTTTCAATTAGAGTACATTTGTGCTAGATTTACACAATGTCCTTCAAAATAAAGCTTTGAAGACAATAATGCCAGATTAAACACTATAAGTAGGGCTGGGCGATTAATCGATAAATTAGATAAATCGAATTTTTCCATTTCTGGAGATTTGTTTTCATGAAAATCGGGATTTTTTTTTCTTAGTTATTTAGCAGTGGACTTAGTCCTCCTTCCACTCCAGAACGGTGTTTGTCTGACAGATTTACATAGAAGTGAGCCGTCACTCACGCCTGGGATTTAGCTGCACGTATAACTAAATACGGTAGTAATTATTTCTAAGATGCATCGAGATGCGGACACGGATGATTCTGCAACGATGCAGCAGCAGAACAAAATCGATTTATAATTATTTATACATATATATTCTGCCATGGCTTGCCTATGTGGCGTGATCTAGCCTGCTACAACAGTTTAGCAGATCCGAGGCTGAATCTGTATCGAAGCCTTCACTTTGGAAAACTGTAAAAACAAAGCAAACATACAGATAATACATCAGTATCTCACTGGAAATACTATCATTGCCTCAGGGAAATCATGCCAGATAACACATATATTCTTATAAAAGGGAAACAAAGGCACATCTGCTATATTTCAAAACAACAGAGAGAGATGACTTGTTTTTAACCATCTGGTGTAGGTGGGACTTTTATAAAAGTCAAACAGCACAGAAGTCCTAAAACACTTGTTTCTTTTTTATTCGAGTTGTTAGGTCTGTAGTTCTTGAAAATGTTAGGTTTGGACATGCAGTATGTAAAGCAGTGTTGATCCTGTATAGTAAAAAAAAGAAAAGAAAAGATGAATAATGTTTTTGGGTTCAGTGACTCCATGTTTTTCCACACAAAGCTGCACTATCCAGAAAATAATAATCTTGAATTATCTCTTTCTACTTTTCATTATGTGCAGCTTTAGACATAAGGAATTTATAATTACAACAACAACAACTTTCCTTTCTCATATAAAGCTGTTGAAGCGCTTTCATAAAAGAATATGTAAGATTCCTGGATTTCACTCATAAAAGCCTTCCTTTTATTTCATCATAGTTGTTGAACACGTGGCCCTCACCGGATGAGGGATACATGTTGGGTTATTGAACCAAGTTTGTGTGTGCACAACCAAGACTTAACACCACAAAAGACCACAAAAGACTTATTTGAGGTTTGTAGCATTTTAGTCATAGGCATAGAAGGGCTGACTATATGACTTAAAACAAGCACACCAGCAGTGGTTCTCATCAGAGTGTGTCTATAGAAACAGCCGTTATTCATTTCAGCTGACTGTGCTGCATGTTAATGCACTGTGTATATATACAGTATAAATGGAAAGATGCACCGTGGGTCACGGCTCTTGTTTCTGCTCCTCAGTTTCACCCCTGTACCTTCCTGAAAGAAGGATGTGATAGGCTAATACATGCTCAGGCTGTTGCTACATTATAAAAACCTTTCCTCACACAATTGCATAGAATACACAACTTAGACCTTTCCTCATGCTGTAGTTTGATGCACTCGTGTGAATGTGAGATTGTTCTCATTGCAGCACTTTTGTTACCTTACACCTTAATGTTAAAGAGGATTATGCCTACGCATGTATTTTTTAGCAGAGCAACTTCTCAAGAGTCCACTTCGGATCTCTCGGGTCTTCTGTTTGTATTACACAGAAAGAAGAAGAAAAAAAAAAGGGTTATGGCATAATTAGTTTAAATCAATTTACTGTGCTTAACATCAAACGTTCTGCAAAGCGACTTGAGCATACTCACTGTGATTTTGTTGCTACAGCAATTTATCAAGCCAGCTGTATGAAATGCTGGTATTGTTGTCAGTGAAACCTGTTATTTGTGTAATTTTCATTAGCTTATCTTGCTGTTGCATGTGAGTTTTTTTGTTTGTTTTTTTGCTTCAGGCTAAGTTTTAGCTCATGTCAGCAGGGTGACTGTTAGTCTTTGCGCAGGTTTAGCAAAGAAAGACAAATGGAGTCATGAAATGGGGAAAAGAGGGAACAGGCATCTTCAGGGTATGAGAAGAGAGATGATTAAGCAGAAGGTGAAGCTCAAGACTTTCTGAATGGAAATCTCATCCTAAATTTAGTCATGGATTTTCCAAAAGGTGTTGCCCTGGTTAATGCCTGTTTACATGTTAAGAGGAAACAACTGAGTCACTGTGATCTCTTGATTAGTATTTCTTTCTAATTAAAATTAAACTTTTTCCACATCCATTCTTTATGTATTATCAAGTAATTAAGTTATCAGAGCCCAAGTTGTTCGCATGTATTTTGTTTGCATGTATATCTACCAAAATATCCTTTTCATTGTGTTTCTCTCCCTTTTTTTTCTTTTTACTTTCTTGTAACCTTCATTCTGTTTACCATGTTCATGTCCAAATGACATATCTAATGTGTCTTGTCACATTAAATTCAAAACTTTGAGGAATGACTCATGTTGTGGCATTATTTCTTGAGCTAGTTAATAACAGTGACAGCTATTCTCTGTTAAATCTCTTGACTTTGGTAAATGTTTTCTGGCTAACGTGGCTGAAAATCACATCACAAATGAATAGGGTTGTCACGATACTAAAGTTTTAAACTCGATATAAATACAGAAAATGATGCTCGATACTCGATACTATTTTCGATACTATAGAGGAGAATTTAATGTATTTGTTTAATCAAAATCAAAGCACCACAAAAATCATTATTTTTCACTATTTTCGAAAATGTATAGGGGGAAAACAACAATAGCATATGTAGGCAATACAAAAAAATATATTAATAAATATAAGAAAATACATTAACAGCTTAAAATAAGTGCATAATTTTAAAGCTCTGTTAGTTTGTGCAGAGATTGTCTTCATACAGTCTAACAGTGTTGTCAGGCAGTTTGCTCAATGTGGTGCAAAAACTAACAAAAACATTTCAACCACTAGGTAGTTTACTTATTTACACACGTGTCCTTTTCTTCACAATGCTGGAGACAGGATATAATAAACAGAACGAACAAACTAGTTAAGACAATCTACTTTTTAAACTAGATTAATTAAAAACTAAAAGATTAGCTTTTTAAATGTTTTTGTAAACAGTCTACATTAAAAGAAATTAATATCTGACTGTAAGCCAGGGTTTGATCAGCCAGTGGCAGCGTTGGGCCATTCATTTTCAGGCTGGTTATGGAGCAGAAGGTAACGTCTCCTGCTCATCCTGCAGCTCGAAGACGAGCCTCTTATGAGTGCTTCTGTGCTGGGGGAGGGGAGGGGCCTGCGGTATAATCTGCGACAGTCTGCGAGAATTGTAAACAATAAGTGTTTTCACATCAGTCTCAAAGTCTCCAATAACCAGAAAAAATCTCCAAATTGGTTGCTAGTTGCTTATGTTTCTTTAAAGTGCCGCTAAAGAGGTCTAAAAACTTGCTAATTATAGCAACAAGTTGCTAAGTTGGCAACACTGCAAACAATGGGCCTTCCAGGGAGAAGCTGTAGGGCGGAGCTGCCCTCTGCAGTGCCTGTATAAAATGAATAGCGACAGCTGTTTCTTTTTTTTCCGTTAACCAGCAGACGGCAAAGTGGCATTTAAGTATCGATACCCGTGCTAATTATTATCTAACTAGATATTAAACCTTAGAATCAATTAGTATCTGAGAATCGATTTTTTTTTTTGACAACACTGCAGATGAACATCTTCAGTAATCAAGCAAGTTGTAATTAGTTGTGGGTCCATCAAAGGTGATTTCACACTGAATGAAAGATGTAAAAACAATAAATGCCTGTCTAGGTGTTAAAGTCAGGGGGCAGTGAAAATCTGTGTAAATCATGCACAGATCATGAAACAGGACAGATGGAGGACGGCAAGAGGAGGTTGATGAGAAAGAAGAGGAGGGCACGTAGTGAGAAGTCAAGGGGGAGGAAGAGCAGAGATGAGAGCACAGAAAAGAAGAATTAGCTAGTGGGGGAGAGAAAATTGGCTTGAGTGGATGAAGGCAAGGGGGAGGAGAGATTGATGGGAGGGGAAATAGACAGGTTTTATCAGAGAAGGACCACATCAAAGGCAGGGTGATTTTAGTGAATGGGAAGGGAGCAGCTGGGGCAGCAAGGATGAGATACAGCGGGGAGACGTGAGGTGATAAATTAGCTCTGTCACATGACTCCCTTTTCCTCCACACTTTCATTTTGCCCACTTGTTTCTTCCTCACCCCCCTTTTCTCTGTCTAGTTTCCTCATGTTTTCACCTTTTTATTAGACTCTTGCTTATCCCTCTTCTGCCACAGAAGCACATCTCCCTATTAATGTCAACATGAAGCTGAATCTAAGCTCTTTTGTCTTGGGTACTGTCTTAGACCTGTCTACCTTCTTTAATGCTGGCCTTTTCTCTCTCCAAAAGACAGCATTGCATTATCTTCCATTACCCAATGACTATGATGGATTTGCCTCCGGTGCAGTTTCACCTTTGCTGCTGTTTGCGCTGTTAATACTCAAGTTGCCAACATGGATCTCTGAACTGGTGCACATTCACCTGCCGTTGCAGATATTGTCGGGTCTTCTGGTTTTCTCCTTTATATGTGGTATTACTCCTGTTTTCAAGCTGCAGTGAAATAACACAAAGGCTCTGCAACTTGAATAATTCAAGCTCTGATTGCTGAAATATTAACCTTGTATTGGTTTAATTTCCTTGTTCATTTTGGAGGAAATCTGTGAAAGCTTTGAACAATGAGTTGTGTACCATTCCTGCTCAATATAATATTTTGACTAGCTATATTATGTACGTTTTGAATATCTTAAAATGAGAGCAGATTATTGATAGTCTGCTCAGTCTCTTGATAATGGTCTATTCCAAAACAAAAGAGATGGCCAAGTCATTCTTTTTTTGTACTGTGATTTGTACGGCATCCTCCCCAGTTCTTCCTGAGACTTACAGCTTGCCATCCTCCACAAAAATTGTGCATTGGTAAAGAGGTAGGTGGCTATTGTTTGCACTTAGATTAATGACAGTGTTTTTCCAAGCTTGACATTTTTGGCCTGGCTCAAGTCCTCCAACGAACCCTTCCACGGCCATTACAGAAAGCACATGGACTTAGTATTGTGTGTTGAAAGGCTATAATTTATTGTGTACTCAAATTTTGTGTCATTGTATCATTGACAGCCAATGAGTTTTCATCTCAAATGGTTGGAGCTGGGCCAGATCTATAGAAAGTGTAACATTGCCGTTTCTGTCTACTTCATTAATAAAAAGCCGTGGAATATGTAAATGTGATTTTCTGATTTGATGGTAGCCAGAAATAAATAACTCGAGCTGATATCAGAATATCATTGGAAATTTTTGGTCTTTTTTTCATGAATACAAAAGACCACAACATCTCTAGCAGGCATGATAATTTTTGGGTCATGGGTTATTATCCAGTGCCTGTATGCAGGTCGATTTTTAGGCCATTAACTGCTATTTGTCACTTTTGTTGAGAACACTCTATGCTTATTGCAAGCCATTTGTTTAAATGCTTGCATTACACAGGGATAAGTGTATTAACTGTGTAATTGCTGATGTGTGTGTTCGTTTTGTAACAGTTATTGGATATGAACAAGCCATGGTTTTTAGTATTCCTTTTTTTTCCAGGCCAGGTGTAGATCAAAGCTACATGTTGGTATACAGATGGCAGCAGTAGGCCCTGGGGAACACACACAAACACAAACCTTTATTCATATATTTGCAATGCTCTGTGCATGACTTTTTCTGTCCCCACACCAACACACTATCATAAATTTCTCAAGCTCTGACCTTCACTCTCTTTCTTCGCCTCGTTTTCTTATGTTTTTCTTTCTCTTTTTCTCCCATTTCCTCTCACCCATTTCTCTCTTTTTAATGTTTCATTTTTTTTCTAACACTGCTGTTTACTTCTCCCCATCACTTTTTAATCCCCAATCCTTCTGAATTTTGAGTGCGTCCTGGGATTTCAAATCATCTCACATTCACACACACTTTTTAACTGTCACGCCTTTTAAAGCAAGGCAGCAGCCACCCACATACCAATACACGTAGTAGATGACCCAGTATAACAACATAAAAAAATGAATCGTACACCCACCTACATGCAGTCGCATGCTTAAATAGTTCCCTTGCTGTGGGCAAAAGCACACAGTGAACAACCGTGGCAGGATTTGATGTTGACGAATACCGTGTTGAGCAATAAGTCTGCACACATGCAAAAACATGCACACACAGTTAATATGTTTAATTGTAATAGAGGAATCGCTTCTGCTTTCAGATTATGTGAGTCAGAGTGCTGAGAGACACACAACAGAGACATACAACGAAATGGGAAAGCCACATACTGTGTACTCAGTGGTGCACATAGCATATACTGTTCATGTGGTAGACACAAAACCTAAGCGTTGTCTGTGGTAATACAGACTAGTTTCTTTCCACCAGGTCCCAGTAGCTATTGTTTGTCTCAGACCAGCAGCTATGTTCTGCGTGTGATGTGGAATAAATGAGACTGGAGACATTTTGTTTTCACGTTGAAATCTGCGTCATATACGGCTCTATGGTGCGGCTTGACCACAGGTCCATAGCGGTGGCGTAGCCACGTCCTTGACAACACCCTTATGACCCTCATCATACAGGCAGCTAGAGACACGTTTAAAATAGTGACGAGATGGCAGTGATACCGTTTGTCCAAAGTGTTGATGAGTTTTTTAAATAACGGGTTGTTCGCTGTGTTAACTGAGCTCTGGTCTTTGGCAAAAAAGCAGTTATGTTTGTTTATAACGTTTGTTATCTCTCTGTCTTTAGGAGCTGGTGGATTATTTATTTGCGACTCACAAAAATTGAACAGTTTTCTTTTTCCTTGTGTTGCGTCGTAAGCCCCCTTGTGCACGTCTACGTGAACGAGCGCAACATTTAACATGCACGAATGTCGCCTGTTGCTCGGCTGGAGGACGCCAGTGATTTCCGCCTCGTCGCGCAAGTTCCATAGAAAATGAATGGAGAAGGAGCGACGTCGCCTCCCGTGTGTCCAGCCCATAACTTGGAGCAAAATAATCAGACCATTTCATTTTTATGATCATTAAAAAAAACAGATCTTAATTGTGATTAAAATTTAATTAATCGCCAAGCCCTAGCTCATAGGTTAGAATTCTTGGGGATTTTGTTAGATCAGTATTCAGATATTTGGCAGCCTCTGGCAATGACACACCTTTTAGTGTTAGAGGCTTACAGATGGCTGTGGCATTGAAGGGAAAATCCCACCTCCCCCCCCAAATTTTTTAAATATATTTTCAATATTATATTAATGTACTTTTTGTATCTCAGTGTTGAGGTTTGACATTTAGATACTGCTTTTGTTGGCATTCCCTGGGAATTCAGTTCCTTTTGAGGATGTGGTTTCAATCAGAGTTCATTCAAGCTGAAAGTGACGCATATGGTCTCATGATCAGCTTAGTCACTAAACATTTTTCTTCCTGTTAAAGTACAGAGTGTAGCTTATTTGTTTTTTAGCATAAATCAAGAATTGCTTTCATAAAT
>JBAMHW010000005.1:16115187-16134283 GCA_037177495.1 Rhadinocentrus ornatus | reverse complement strand
AGAGCACTACTCGGTTGCTTGTAATATATTAGCGCACCACTAGATGGGAGTAATTCTAACACACTGCGGCTTTAAATAGCTGGTTTTTGCTATATAAAACAGTACATCTGTTTACCTGAAGGATTTATTTTTTACTCAACAGATCTTAGACCTATGAACATATGTTCAAAACTAAGAGGAAGAATAGAAAAAGGTCAACAGTATACAAAAGCCCAAATACATTGTCAACAGGACATTTTTGGGAGAAAGATCATGTCATCAGTAGGAGCTTTCACACCTCAGGAACTTTTTTCATAGTTCTCCACAGACACAGTTGACAATCGCAGGTAAAGGACACATGGTGTGGAGCAATAGGCACCTCTGGATGGTATGGCTCGCAATCAAACGTGGAAGAATTCTGTAAAACTTTGGATAGAATTCTGATCAACCCAAGACCACAAGGATCTGATGCAGCTCCATATTTAGCTGTTATTTACTAGAAATCAATTTTGTTCTGCAGTAACCAATAGATGAAGTTTTCTTCTTTGTTGTGTGTCTTGTCTATTTAAAAGGTTTGATTTGTTTGAGAAGTGCAGTGTGAACGGCATCGCGGTCCGGAAGAATATTACACCCCCAACTGAACCAAGTCCCCAATCGGACTGAGTCTAGTGAACTATCCTGGTGTACTTGCACACTTATTCTTTGGAGCTAGCCCAGACCAGACTAAGTTCCAGGATCTATTTAATCTCGTCCTTTATTACAGTGAGCAGTCACCACAAATGGAAACAAATATTCATTTCACTGCCAACTGCACATTTATTACATTAAATTAGACTCACTGGCATTATTTCAACAACAGTGATCATTAATTAGGATCATTGCATATAAATAATTTTATAGTCACCCAGTGCTCTAACACAGGGGTCCCAAAAGAAAATGCTGATTGGTATACTGGTCATTACTTTATTCTTTTCCATCATATAAATCTTCCAAGGAAGGATGTGATGGAGAAAGAACAGGAACAGGAGGAGAAGTGGGGTGATAGGATGGAGGTCAGGGAAGGATGAGACAGATTTGTTGATTACCAGAGGAGAGATGGACAGGCCTTGAATGGATGGCAGAGAGTGAGCAGGAGATTAGACGGAGAATGGGAGTTATTCTGCTTTTTGTTGGCAGACAGTTGTGGACAGCTTCTGTTCTGGAGCGAGATAAGAAATGGGGGGGTGGATACGAATAGTAAGGACACGTCAAACCTGAAACACACACATACATACAAAAGACAGATTTGCTGGAGGTGCTAATGTGTTGTCAGTGTGACCGGGACCTTGTTGCATGAGCCTGCCATTGTTTAACGGAGATAGTGTTCCTTCAAAATAGATAGATCTCTTTTACGGAACATTTACTGAAACACACCAAAACACACAATAAGGCTGTTTCAGTTATTAAAAGATCCAATTTGCAAATGCTGGCTACATGTGCAAGAACACATACAAGGGATTGGCAGGATTGATGATGGGCTTTATCTGAACAGAATATTCTGGTAAAAACCAAATGTCTTTCATCAGCCAGCTGAGCTTCAGTAGCTTCTTTAACCCTCATGTCCCACAACACATTTAGTTATCATGCATAACTTACAAAGCACTTGTCCTAAATTGTGCTGAAAGCTCTCCACCAAAAACAAAACAACAAAAGCAGATGTGGATGGAAAGATTAGGATGACAAGAGTCCATCAAAGCCATTAGCTGATAAGTCATTTCATGTAATGTTACTATGTGCTGTTGAGTATTTAAATTTACCTTGTTTTAAGCCGGAGATGTTTCTTCAGCAGATCCTAAGATATAGAAAAACTGGCAAAATCTTTGTATGGATTCATAAGGAAGTTAACTATAGACAGAGCCTACCATGAGCTTAAAGTTCATTGTTATTTAATATTTTGTGTATTAAGCTGCTGTAAGTAACATACCTATTTCCTTTAAACTTGATCTCTGTTATGGTTACACAGCTGAAGAATTATCAAGTTTCTAGCTTCTTTTGGCATACTAGATCAGTGGGGCTGTTAAAAAATAAGGGGCTCTTGGACACATTGATGCTTGTAAATTAACACTCAAGTAAACACTTAACCTTAATTAATCCCAGGTAGCCTTATTAAAAAACCCTCGATGGATGGGTTGGGAAAATATGAACACCAGAACACTGCATTCTGCACTTTCCATTTGTTTAGTTGTTTCTTACTAGATGTTTAACCCTCACCAATGTTCAGCAGTTGCAAAGCTAATTTTTCTACTAAACATTCTGATATCTTTTTATTTATTATTATTACTACTATTATTAACGTGGTCGTGTAATAAGAATTGTGTTTGCATGGTAGTGATAAAAATTAATGCAACTTTCAAAAGTTGCTAGCATGGCCATAAGCTATTGTTTTGTTAAAGTTATATAATCAATTTAAAACAAAGTTTACTGAAAGACATTAGGGATAGTTATGTTTTTTTGGGTCTTCATCTTGGCCAGTATTTAAAACTGTGGACAATTCTGGTGCAATCCAGGAGAAATTGCAGTGAAAGTGATATTTTAATATTATCAGCCAGTATTATTAGTATTATGTATTATGATATCAGCATAACTCAGCCAGCAGTCAGGCATTCAGACAGACAGACTCTGGCTTTTCTGTTGGGAGGGCTGCAGCTTCAATCAATGCATGCTATATTAAAAGTTTCTGGTTTAGTGTTGCCCTGTTCCCCTTCCTTCTTTTTTTTTTTTATTCTCTCTCGCTCCCATTTTCCCCTCATCAGTCTCTCAGAGATATTGGTAAAGCATTCATGCATATTGATCAGCTGAACCATAATTAGCTTCCTCTTTGTGTATGGTCTTTAGCTTTCCCACTTGTACTGAGTAATAAGCAGGCAGTGTTATCAGTTTCCAATGTGTGTGTCTGCAGGGCTGTGCTCCATTTGGACAAACACTGATAAGACGTGAATCTGGGCACAACTATGGCTTTTTAGAGATTATATTCCAGTGGGCTGCTGCTGTCTGAATATTGTCATCATCCCAAGGTTTCCCCACAACTCTGAATAGTAACTGTTTTATCAGAATGCTGATAACACTGTGTGGCTCAGTGTTTTCAGAAACTGTGCATTTGCATGCTCACAAACATAAATGGCTTCACGGAATTATTAAACAGTAGCCTTAGACATTATTGTTGTGGATTAATTCCCAGACACCACTGCAGTTGTATAAGTAGGTGAGCATGATTAAGGATGCTATGACACTGAAGGTGTTTGACTTCACATCATCTTTTGAATCAGAAAATATTTTACACAGAGTTGATGTAAACAAATATAAAGATTAGCAACCAGTGTTGACTTGCTAGCTATTTCTGGAGCAACTAAGTGAGTAAAACCCACTAATGAGAACTAAGATTCAGTTAAAAGCCCTGGAATGAACAAGTATGTGAATCTTACATGTCAAGTTAGTAGTGAACTTTCACATTCTAGCTAACACAAACATTTAAAAAATTACACACCTTACTTCCATTCTCACCAAAACCATGATAGCTGAAAAATAAGGATGGGCTTAAATAAAATGTTTCTGATCTGTCAGTAAAAGTAAAATCAGATGCAACTTTCTTTTTTTTTAAGGCAATGAAATATTTCTGAGATGAAACCACAATCAATCTCCTACTCCGTGACTCAGATGATGTTGAATGCGATTCATCCCACTTGCAGCTGACATTTGCTTTTCTTAAAATAACTTTTCTTCATTACTAAGTCAGCCAAGCCAAGCCAGAATCAAGCACACAATCTCTGTAGATGACCGGGCTTTAATTCAAACTGAACCAAGACCAAGATGCTAGTCTTGACATAAACCCTTTACCTTCTTCTCAAAATGTTGTGATTCTGTGAATGTTTGAAGTTTAAATCTTTCCTGTAATCAAACCTTTGTTAAACAAAGGTCAGTTTTAAAATGTTATCTGTGATTAGTTTCTTTATTTCATACATGAATACAGAGGTGTTAAAACAAACTAGATTTGTTAATTTTTATATTTTTGACTTTAAGAAAAGTGGAGCTGTATTGTCTAAGTAACAATGTAAATTATTCTGAAGATCCTTTTTTCCAGTGTGAATAGTGAAGATAATGTACGTCTATAGGCATTGCCCCAAACTTCTACACAGTCATTTAAATATAGAGAAACCTATAAAAATATAAAATATGAAGTGATTTATTATCCAAAATGTTTTTTGCTTTACTAAAAATGGAGACGCTTCTTGAAACTTTATGTATATTATATCATTTTATGTAATTTCATTGTTGTAGACCATTGCCTTTGTTTGTCCCATTCAACAGTTTAACTCCATATGCAGGCACACAACAACTCTACTGTGTGGAAATACTTAATGTAATTAGTATTCCTTTTTTGTATTGTTTGTCTTGCATCCAAGGACATGTACAGTCTGGGTATGAATGACATGCAGTGCTGTTTTTTCTGGTCTGGGGAAGCTGGGGATCCAACCGCTGACCCTATGATTTGCAGATGTTTGTGCTTCCTTCTAAGCTACAGCCACCCAAAGAGGGTTTAGAGCTATAAGTGTATTCTCTCATAAAGGAAAATTCAGTTCAAGTTGAATTTAAAACCTGAAATAGCCTGTTAAATAATAATAATAATAAAAAAACTAAAACTAAAGCAAATTATTCTTGAAAAGAAAATTTCTACCTCTATGTAGATGGAAAACTATGACATTTTTAAGCAAATGCTCTCTACCAAACTCCTCCATGCATGAGCGTGACAACACGCTGGTCTTCTTTGCTAACAGCATTTGTCAGACTGCTCTTTCATGTTGTGTATTTGTTCTCATGTTATTGAAGCATTAGTCTACTGCACTACTGTGAGCAACAATAGAGGAAGCCTACGCCTCACTGGAGGCTGACTACTGATGTGACCAGCATGCTAATAATCTGTCCAGCCTTAGGGTTGGGATGGGGGGGTATAGCCTATGCGCACACACAGACACACACCTCCACATGTACACTCAATTTGACCTCAGCCCCATGTCTAGAATGTAAAGAATCACCTCTCTTCAGTTCTTTAGATCTTGGGTGCCTAATGCCATTACCCATCCCACCCTACATGACTCTATTAAGCCTCACCTCCTCTTGCAGCTCATTGTCTGTCACAGAGCTGTCAGAGGGTCGTGGAAGAGAAGCAGAGCAGATTGCAGAGCTTTATGACTCATTCTGTTCTGCAGGCAGGTTGTACTCCTTTAGAGGGGCTTCAGATGAAACCATGTCATATGTAGGCCATCTATATGTTCAGGAAGTTAGCAAATGAAAGAGGGACAACAAAAGGAACACGGAGAGACCCCATCTGATGACTGGCATGTTCAAAACCACGGCCTGCGTCATCATGTTGCCCACTCAGTGGTAACAGTGCAGAATAACAAGAACAGAAAGATATGTTCTTAGGAGCTGTTAGTATTTATGCATTATTGTAAGCTAGTTCCCATCTAATGGTAGTACTGGAGTTAAACCAAATCTACTAAATCATCCCCCTGATTAAGCATTGTTAAACCTGAACCTTTAGCCGGTTTTTATTTGGTAACAGTAATGTCATTGTGTTCTGGTAAACATTTGAAATAACAAATGTTTGTATCAACACAGAAATTATCTGAAATTCACTTTAAGTTTAGGGCCTTTATGGACCCATTCAAAAATACCTGTTTGTTTTTCTTATTTTAGCCACTATCAGATTGAAATAACGATCTGGGATTTTAATTTTAAACCTAATCTTATATGACTGTAGGCTTAAATAAACTAAATAGACTTGAGTCTGAGGCACATAATAACTAAAACCTGAAATGATCAGTTAAGAGTCAAATGACATCTTCTGCAGTTACTCAAATTATTTCCAGCTGTGAGCCCACATTTACTTAATTATGCCAATATTATTGGATTGCAGAAACATTTCCACCTAAAAAAAAAAAAAAAAGCTCACTTTGCCTCCACTTTGTTGGTGTTTAAGTCACAGCAATGGCATTTTTCTACGAGGTCAACAAATTGCAAAGAGAAGCCATTAACCAAACAGCATGCTATTCAATTAATAAAGCTATGTGCTTTAGATTTATTTTTCTGCTGCCCTGCCACCCATGATCAGCTGCAATAATGCACAAGAGCTTTAGATGAATAATGGTGTTTCCATCTTGATATAAAAGCAGGAGACACATTTATTCAGGACTGCTCTTCCAAGTTGTTGACATCTTTACAGGCTGTATTCACTCAGCCAAGAGCTATTTTAAGACTGTTGTTACTGACGGGCCAAATGCTTGTTACGTTTGCCGCCTGTAAGATATTGTTCATTCTCTCTTCCCATCTTCCACTCGCCATCAGACTACCCTTTATCTCACTGTTTTTACAAAGTGTTATCTCATGTCATGTTTCTCAAGTTAATTGGTAAGAGCATGTTTGTCTTGCATGTTTGCGGATGTACATTAGCGTGTAGAAGGGAGGCTGCCGATAAGCTTATTGAGGACCTTGGGATCAAAAACCACCCACAAATATGATCTTTTGGCCATTTGAGCTCTGAGCCTCGCACACTAAACACACACACTTTCAGAGTCTGATACACTTGATGCAAGGATTAATCATTTGTTGGCCATCAGCATAGGACCACTGAATGAATGCAATCAGAATATTTTCCTTTATGTCTGCAAGTTATTTGTGTATATCTGTATGTGAAGTCTCAAAACCTTGCTATAAATCACACACTTATCAAATACTAGTGTGTACATTTCACACCCCAGTTTATGTCATCTGTTTTGATTACTGTGCAATTACTTCATCATAAAATTAATATTCAAGTTTAAAATGATCTAATCTATTTTTATAGCAAAAAAACATGATAAACCAACTTTACAGATATGCAAATGCTCATACGGCTGTTTTTAAACAAGAAATCTGTATGAATCTTATATAATTGTGCTAAAAATGCTCTCAGGAACAAATGATAGCAAACCAAAAGGTCAGAGCCAACAACCTTGTTAACATGCACAGAATTGTTTCCTGGTCACAAACATACACTGCATATCATGCCCAACTATAGCTCATGTCTGTAATAAAACCCTCGGGGTAACTGTCAAATTGACATTTTTTTAAATTTATTTTTCCTCCCTTTCATTAGCTACGTTTATATTGACAAATATTTAATCTGTCTAATTGAAATCAATCTGATCGGAGATTCCTGCTGATATGTTTACATGGGTGCACATGGGTGCTATTCAAAGTGATCCGAATAGTTGTGTTTACATGATGGACAGATTTAATGATTGTAACAGTTTTGACCTGGGCAGTGCCACTAGTTGGGTAAAAGAAGTGTTTTTTTAACCTTTTGTATTCCAGAATGCACAATAATCCTTAAGTCATTCAGTCTCTAACAAATAAGTATCTGCCACAGTCCTGTTTGTTTTGCTGCTGCCATTGTTTAAGTTTTCCCTGAAATTCATTAAGTCACGTAATCCTCACGTGGTTCAAGCATGCGCAGAGACATCCACCACAAAACGATCGGAATGAGTGTTTACGTGGTTATTTTTTTCCTGCTGTTCTGTTCATGAAAAGGTTTAAACTACCCCTCTCGATTGGATTAAAAAATATTTCCGATCGAGGCCGATCGGATCGGCTTACATGTTTACATAATTTAGTTCTATTCTGATTGGACGTTTGATCGTATTAAAAGTGCTAAATGTAAATCTAGCTATTGTTCCATAAATAACACTTCATAAATATTTATATCAAAAACACAACATGAGTTACCTTGCAGAACAAACACTACAACGTGCTAGTATACGGAAAGCAACAAATTCTGTTGGTGTCTTAATGTTTTTCAAGGTGCTGTGATGAGTTGACATTAAAGCACGTGCCTCAGTTCAGGCCTTATGAACCCTCTTTCGGGTGCCTTAGATTCCCATTTGGTCTGTGGGTCATTGTCACAGTAATGCTTGTCAGTAGTAATGATCCTCACCATGAAAGTTGGGTCAGTTTGTCACTTCATTTAAGGTTTCCTTGTTTGAAGCCCAGAGGAGGAAATTGCATATGTGCAGTTGCACAATGTCAAAACATGGGGCCTTCAAAGTAGTGCAGGATTACAGTTCTCAAGTTGATTATTTAGATGTGTGTAGTGATCAGTAATTACAGTCTTGAAATAAATTGAATTAAATTAATCATTTCAAGCAAATCTTATTTTAAAAATATTTGCGCAAATATTTTTTCTGTTTTGACTCAGGTGACAATGCGTTGCATTTCTGAGTGGCTATGCGTTCTTTAAAGTTTCTTAAAATGATTCAGATTGTGTTGCTCTGTGTCCAAAACAAGTGTTTAGACTGGCTTTTTGTTTAGGACAGATTAATCCATGTAATGGAATGATAAAGAGTTTGTGGGAAAGGAGCAGGAGAAGCTCATAAAGATGGAGGGTTGGACCCTTTTTGACAGCGACAGACTGACACTGCCATCAATCACAATTAATGAGTGAAGGAGGGAATGTCATGTTACTTGATGGGAAATGGGATGAAGCATGTGCTTTGGGGAAAGAAAGATGGACAGGCTTTATGTAGGGAAGAAAGGACAGCAGTTGTCCTTTGTACAAAAGTAAGTGCAGACCCAAAGCTAGGATGGCAAGGGTGTGATCAAACATGAAGGAAGGGGTACAGGAATACAGCTAATGTACTAGAAGGGAGATAATAAAACAAAACGGAAGCGAGGTGAATGTGGGTATAAAGGCTGTTTTCTCCCCTTTTGTACTTTTCACGTTGTTTTTGCTTATATGACTTGTCAAGGTCACACCTCCCATGACCGACTGTTGTCAAGGGAACCATAGGTACCATCCTTTTAAAGCCACAGGCATTCACACTGACACATGTACTCATAAATTTAAACATGCAGTCTTATCATTTATTCACTCTGGGGTTTTCTAAATAAAGCTTTGTATTACAAACACTTGCATCAAATCACAAAATCTGTCATTTCTCACAACTCCGAATTTGTCTAATGATTTTCAGACCAGGTCAGTTTGTTTTTACCCAAAGGATGTGTCAGCAAATACAATCTTATTTAAAGCTGAATGAATATTATTATTATTATATTGTTATTATCAGATAGATATAATAACTGTCATTAAGCAGATAGGCTGCTACTCATGTAGGTTTGAAGATGGCTACTTTAGTGTAACTTTATACAGCAGATGTTCATTACATAAAATGGTAGTCATAATCACACTTTCTTTAACAGCGGCTGAATCCACAACCCCATGCTGAGATCAGTCTCACTTATTTGCTCAGAGTTGCCTTGAATCGTCTCTGATTTAAGTCTTTAGGCACAGTTTTTTTTTCTCAGCGTAGCTAAGAAGCATATATATCTTTAAAATGTCACATTTATTTCAATCATTGGAAAAATTATGCCTGTCTTACTTTGGTATGACATTTGTTTCCTAAGAAAGAGCCTTATGCTAGTTTAACCCCCATACAGTCCTAATAAAGTTGTTGGACTCGTTTAGTTTCAGTCGAGCTAAGCTCTTCATTTTAAATTATATGATAACTGTAAAAGAAATTAAGAAAACATTTTAATTTCTCTAATTTGCACTTGTTAAATGTGGTGTCTATAATGATTCCTGCCGCTCATTAAACACCAAAGTCATGCATTCTTGGGGAAAAATAAATATGTAAGCCAAATTTTATGCCAATTTATTAATATGTTGTCATTTTTGTAGATACCGAGCTAGATCCACGAAGATGGAGAAGCTTGATGAGAATCACCAGTGTTAGAAACGCGTATCCTTTGTGGACCTTGCATGTGGCAATCTATTGAATAGCTTTTGAGTTCCATGTCTATTCTCATTCTTTCAGTATTTATTTTCTTTTAGGGTTTTTGTCCTCATGGACAAAATAAGCCACCTGAAGACACACCTCTGGGTGAAAGATAATTCTATGTGGTGTTTTCACAGTTCTTGATATTTTGCTGACTGTAGTTAAGTGGAAACCTGACATAACTAGAGGGCATATCGGTGAAATGAGCAATATTTGACCTGAGGCAAGATCCTATTTCCCAGTTAAACTTGCTTTTCTTTCTATTAGACCAATACCTGATTTAATCTTATGCCTTATTCTGTGTGTGTATAAATCTTCATCTTTGTAGAAGCATAGATATACAGCAGTTCTATCAGAGACTGGCCTTTCCAGAAAATCATAGGTCAACCAACCCACAGGCATTATCGAACCATTTGCTACCTCCATTAGCTCCCCTGTTTCATCCACCCATGCCTCTTCTTTTTTATTTTTTTATACATAAATCAACAATGAAATAACAACTGCTGGGAAAATAAGAGGTGTTATTCGTCAAAGGTGCATTAAATATTTATCGGTGGTGATTGAGACTAGAAAGTCTTTTTCAGTTTGTCCTGTCAGCCCACAGAGTTTTTACAACAGGCTTATGCACTTAAAGAACCACTAAGAACAAACACAAACACACTTTTTTTTAAACACACACCCTGCAAACTGACATCTCCACATTAACTTTTGTCCTTTCTTGTCTCTTATTGTGGAATGTTCAGTGACAGTGAGATGGTTTCATGGCAAAAAAAATGTGAGAACAGAGAAGTCTTAGATGCTTTAGGTCAACTGAGCTTAATATGATTGATTTATAGATAAATATATTTATTATTTCATTTTCTTCCCAACTCTTTGAGCATATGAAACATGCAAACTTAGTGCGCTCTGTCTCTTGTTACTGTAAGAGGTTGTAAAATTGCCAAGATGCACACGTCAGAGTAAGTGAAACTGATGTGTTGCAAGCAAAACTGTGTCAGCACATGTTTTACAAAAGCAGAAGTCAGTACGTGTATTTTCATGTACACTGCTGGTTTAAAGTGTATTGTCTGAACTTACATTGACAAAAAAATAGGAGAATATTTGCTATACAGTAAATGCATATGAACTTTTTTTCCCTATGCCAACACTTTGCCAAAATGGGATCTAGTTATTAGAACAAAAAAAAAGAAAGAACACATTTGGCTCCAGGAGATTTCAGTTCTCTTGGAAACTAATCAAAACCTTGTCTTAGTTAGGAAGACAAATTGGTCTGTTTTTTATTTATTTATTTCTTTTTATTATGGTCTGCACCCTATAATTATATCTCTGCTATTGCCCATGAAGAAGCAGGTTTGTAATTATTTGAGCAAGAAAGCTGAAGCAGGCGTCCCATTTTCCTTTCTTAAAGGCACAATAGAAGGCTGCAGAGCCGACTTGTAGGCACTGCTCTGCCTCTCACCATAGTACATTGATTCACTTTTCTTTGAGTCATCCTCTGCTCTCCTTGTCAGTTCTTTTTCTTTGACTGATCATAATGTGTAGTGACTGCTGAAGTGCAGTGAAAGGCTGGCTGTCACTGAGGAGAAAGGGTAGAAGTCAGAACTTTACCATGAAAGAAGTGTTGGCGGAGGCGGACTGTTTTGACCTTTTTACCATGTGATTTCCCCTCACCAACTACTATATAGTGGCTGCGTTGTGACTCTGTGGCATTGATGGATGGAGATTTGTTTACGGTTTTGTAGTTTAGTGGAGTTCAAGTATCTGTGATACTCAGCCTTATTGTGGAAAACAATGTTGCAGAATGTCTCTGCAATGCTTTAATGGAAAGTTTGTACTTTGTACTTTTGCAGACTCCACAGTGACACTGAGCAGCAATGAAGTGCACTTTACTATACATTAGGGCCCAACCGATTAATCGGCCGGTCGATTAATTCGGCCGATATTAGCTCTTTTCAAAATGGCCAACATCTGGCGTTGTTTTGCCGATTACACACCAATTTAGTCTTACTTTCTCATAAAACTGTTAAGTGTTGGAGTCTGCAGAATGACGTCTATGCGGTGTTTGTTCACTAGATAGAGCTCTGACTCCATTCAATCCCACATCCCCCTGTTTTTTTCAAAGGGGTAGCTAGTAGCTAGCCAGGTTACAGGGGGGGGGGTTCCCGAGGCATTCCCAGGCCAACCAAAAGATGTAGTCCATCCCGGGTGTCCTGGGTCTTCCCCGGGGACTTTTTCCAGTGGGACGTGCCCGGAACACCTCACCAGGGAGGCGTTCAGGAGGAATTCTGGCCAGATGCCTGAGCCACCTCATCTGGCTCCTCTCGATGCGGAGGAGCAGTGACTCTACTCTGAGCCCCTCCCATTCTCCATGGCCTCTCCAAACTCCTCCTATGCCCAAGCCTTTGCTTCAGTGACTGCCGACGCTGCGTTGACAGCATCCCTCACTGCTGGTGTCCACCAACAAGTTCGGGGGTTACTGCCAGGCACCAACGACTTTGCGGCCACAGCTGCGGCTGGCCACCTCAACAATAGAGGGACGAAACACAGCCCACTCCGACTCAATGTCCCCCTCCTAACCCGGGACATGGTTGAAGCTCTGCCGGAAATGGGAGTTGAAACTCTTTGACAGGGGACTCCACCAGACGTTCCCAGCAGACCCTCACAACACACTTGGGCCTGCCAGGTCTGACCGGCATCCTCCCCCACCATCTGAGCCAACTCACCACCAGGTGGTGATCAGTTGACCGCTCCGCCCCTCTCTTCACCTGAACGTCCAAGACATGCGGCCGCAAGTCCGATGATACGACTACAAAGTCGATCGCCTAGAGCAGGGGTGGGCAATTATTTTTTACTAGGGGCCACATGAGAACCCTGAATTGTGTCAGAGGGCCAAACTGACAACTTTCTTCCATTTATAAAATTCACTAAATTATATATTGTGATTAGCTGGTACTGGTAATCAGAAGAATAAAACTACTTTGTAAATATTTATATTAGACTATGTGAACTTGTGGTGCATAGGTAAAATAAGAAAACAATCACTGAATCAGTGCAATTTAATTATAACTTGTTAATCTCAACAGACAATGAAAAAACAAAAAAGTTTTATAGAAATACAACAATAAAACAACTTGTAATGTTTTCCCTCCTCGTTTGATCTTTTGAGTGAGAATAATCCGTCTGTTCTGGGCTTGAACAAGTGCATTGAAATCTGGCTGAATGTCTGAGGTGGCGATGTGAAGGACATCTGAGAGGTGGTCATCAGTGATGGAGGATCTGTGTTTGGATTTGTTGAACTTCATGACTGAGAATGTCTGTTCACATACATAAGTAGACCCAAAGAGGACTAGAACCCTCTGAGCTGGCCTCCTCAGGTGTGGAAAGTTCTCTTCTTTAAGCTGCATCAACACACTTCCTGATGTATAATAACATGCAAAAATGTCCATTTCTGCACAGGGTAATTTCTGTCACTTTATGCTGCATTCTCTTTAAAGGGCCAACATTTTTTCAGATCTGGACAACCATCACACCTGCCAGATTGTCCCATTTCAATCCTAACTTGTCCAAACATGCATTATCCTTTGTGAATAAGTCATTACTAGTGGTTGCACTTTCATTAACTGCACGGCTGCCAGCTCCTCTGTGACTGGAAAGTCTGCAGTTATTCCACGTAAGAAGATGAGAAGCTGCGCGGTGTCACGCACATCGCAGCTCTCACCCAAAGCCTGAGAAAAACTGTCAAAGTCTGCAGCTCTGTTCTTCAGCTGAAGCTTCAAGTTTCCAGTGACGTCCTCAACCCACCTCGTCACAGTGGGTCCTGAGAGTGAGATGTTCTCAAACGCGTCATTTTTCTCCTGTATCAGTGCTACAGAGTCCAATAAGCACCCCTTAATAAGCTGTCCATCAGAAAATGCCCAATTTTTTTCTGCCGATTTTCAAATTGTAATCTTTTAACACAGCGACCTGTGTACCACAAATCAAGCACACATTTGTACCTTTAATTTCTGTAAAGAAGTACTTGTCAGTCCACGTCTTGTTAAAAACACATTCGTTTTCAACTTTTTTATTCTTAGCGTGAGTTGACACTTTCAGGGTAACCTGGCTAGCACCACTTGTCGCTGTTCACCTTCACTCAAAGCTTGCATTTGAATATGCTTCAATACGGAAGTAGCAAAAAGCTTTTCAAAATTAAAGGTGCACAGTTGTACTGCACACACAACATAGATATTTTTATAATTTATCTTTGTTTTAATTTATGATTGACCTCACGCCGGACAGGGACGCAAAAAGGGCCGGATGTGGCCCGCGGGCCGTAATATGCACAGGTCTGGCCTAGAGTGTCCTGGTGCCAAGTGCAAATGTGGACACTTTTACGCCTAAACAAGGTGTTTGTTATGGACAATCCATGACGAGCACAGAAGTCCAACAGCAAAACACCACTCGGATTTAGATCAGGGGGCCATTCCTCCCAATCACCCCTCTAGGTCTCACTGCCATTGCCCATGTGGGCATTGAAGTCCCCCAGCAGAACGAGGTAGTCCCCGTAAGGAGTGCTCTCCAACACCCCCTCCAAGGACTCCAAAAAGGGTGGGTACTCTGAACTGCCGTTTGGTGCATAAGCACAAACAACAGTCAGGACCCGTCCCCCCACCTAAAGGCGGAGGGAGGCTACCCTTTCGTCCACCGGGGTAATACCCAACTTACAGGCGCCAAGTCGGGGGGCAATGAGCATGCCCAAACCAGCTCGGCGCCTCTCACTGGGACCAACTCCAGAATGGAAGAGGGTCCAGCCCCTCTCAAGGACAGTAGTTCAAGAGCCCAAGCCGTGCTTTGAGATGAGTCCAACTACAGTAATACCTCGAGATACGAGTTTAATTCGTTCCGTGACCTTGCTTGTATTTCAAAGCAATTTTCCCCAATTAAATTAATTGAAATCCCATTAATCCGTTCCAACTCGCAAAATTCCATTCCAGTTATTTTGTTTGTGTTTTGAATATGAAAATTGTACAGTACCTGTATTTATAAATGACAAATATTGTATAAAAACATACAGTAATAAAAGAGAATGTTTAAAAAATAAACTGGTTTTACTATAAAGTGTATTATTTACTTTGGAGATCAGATGACTTGAGCTAACGTAAAATGTGTATGGAGGTTGAGGGGGGAGTAAGCAGGCGGAGGAGTTGGGAGGAACAGGAAACGCGGGAAGCTGAAGCAGAGGAAACGGAGCACACGTTGTTGTGGGTCTTTGTTCCGCAGCGTCGGCTCGGATGCTTGTATCGCAAAGATTTGTTCATATCTTAAGGCAAAAATTTGATCGAATCACAACTCGTATCTCAAAAAAATTCATATGTCAATGCACTCGTTTCTCGAGGTATCACTATATATCTAGCCGGAACCGCTCAACCTCATGCACCAGCTCAGGCTCCTTCCCCGCCAGAGAGGTGACAGTCCACATCCTCTTCTGCAGACGAGGATCAGACCGCCAGGGTCCCCGCCTCTGGCAGCCACCCATCTCACACTTTACCCGACGGCATGTTTCTAGTTTCAGCTTAACTCTGTTTGCCATGTGTAATGACGAGTAACGCGTGCTTCGTTGTGTCGGTCAGTTTTTTGTTTACGCTGCATTGTTGAAGTTGTGCTAAATTAGCTTAAGGGGCTCCCCGTTGCAATGTTTTAGCTAACTGCTGTAAGCGGAACTCTTATTTTGAAGTGTGAAGCACCGGAACAGGTTGTACATGTAAAATGTTAGAGCATTGCAACGTTGACTTGTAGCCAAGAACCGGCTGATGTCGGCAGTTCACACATATCGTGTGGTTAAGTTATTCCTAAAGAACGGCTAGTCATAACACCCATCTGTGTTAGCAATAACATAGCTGTTTTCATCCCGACCTAGCATGTCATTTGCTAAGTAGCCAGTAACTGCAAAAATAACGTAAGTGCACAATATTTTCAAGTATAAAAGGACCGTTCATCACTCCGTCAGCTGTAGGTTGAAGCGTATTTTAGGAGGAGAGATGTGAATGCAGAGGGAGGAGGTTTTTACACTGCAGCACTGAAAACTTATTATTATTACGGTCTGCCTTCAGCCACCGTCATAATGGCTCCCTTAGTTTAATTTTGTCAGAAAATGTGTTACAAACTGTGTTACAATTAGTGCCAGACCATTTGTCACCATTATATATAAAATACAACTCTTATCAAAGATGATATCTTATAGACATGTGAGAAAAGCATATCTGTTTTTTTATTTTGGTTCATATATGATATATGCCACGATGTATTTCATGGTAAAAAAAAATATTTGAGTAAAGAACATGTAATTTAACTTTAAAGGGCATCAGAAGGCTGCATAAATAATGTTTTGCTAACTTCACTCATGTTAGTTATATAAGGCATACACCTAATATATATATTTCTACCTGTACTTTAACCTACTTCTAATTTGCATCAGGAAGAAGTAAAAAAACAAGACACATTTAATTAATTCATCATTCATTTAGACAATTCATTTATAGATTGACTTTTTTAAGGTTATATATTTTAATTTCCCAGTTATTTAATGCTTTGATGCATGTTTTTGGAGAATCTTCTGTTTTTAAGTGGTGATGTTAGGGTTAATGAACCAAAAATAGTTAATTTATTCATTATATATATATATATATATATACTGTATTTTTTATTTTTTTTATTTTCCCAAAATTGGCCGATAATCAGTAAGTTGGCCGATTAGTTGGTAATTTGACATTTTTTCTGTCAAATATCGAATCAATATCCGCCTCAAAAAGTCCATATCGGTCGGGCCCTTTTATTCTTTACCTGGAAGGACCTTTAGGTATTGTCCAGCTGTTGCATCATGCTAGTGCTGCACTGCTGAACTAGAAAAGTGCTTTAGCACAGTTTCTGCAGCCATGGCTCTGCACAAATTATATTCCATGTCCCAGGAGTTATAGGAGCCTTTCACAGCTATGATTTCAAATGATGAAGGTCCCAGCAGTCCCCATAAACGTTTACCGTCTAGTCAGCTTTGTAATTCATGATTCTATGGGAAGGAAGTATTACTGAGCAAGTACTTGAGAAGATGTCTTCATGATATTAGGTATCTGTTAAATTGACATGATATAAAGTAAAGATTACCCCACTGAAAGATGTGTTACAGTTGAACACATTCCTATAATTTTGCAAGGCATGAGTTCAGATTTTAATGTATACTTTGTAGCCTGCTGCATCTGAATACCAGAATCTAGTGAAAATACTGTCCTGTGAAAAAAGAATACATTTCCATTCTAAACAGCAGTAAAAGTGTTGTTTCATTTCCATTTCTTTGTTAACTCAACCCACCCCCTCTTTCCTCACCACTCTAATTGTTTTCAGCTCTGTCCCACATCGACCCCTGACACCCAGCTTCTCCATCCTCACGTCTCCTTCACTCAACCCACTCGGGTCCAGCAGGCATAAGCAGAAGCTGCATTTAGCTGCCCTCCTTTATCAGAAAAAAGAAATTGATTTGTTTGTATTGATAGGTTTAGCCTTTCCTGCCCACTTTGATCTTGTGCTGGAAAGCTTTGGCTTCGGGGAGAAAAAGACTCAGTGTTTGCTACTGAGTTTTCCCAGTCGTTGCATCAGCAGTTGAGGCCATTTCAGCGTCTGGAATGTGAGCACTTGTAGAGAAAGATGAAAGGCAGCAAGTGGGGTGGATTTGGTGGAAAGCCCAGGTGAGATGAGAGGGACCCGAGGGTGGAGAGATGTTTGTATAAAAAAATATCTTTTTTTTCCCTACTCCAGGTGCCTTTAATCTCTGTATTTTCCATTAGATGGAGGTTTAAGTGAATATGTGTATGAACGCTTCACTTTAGATGTCTCCATATAAATTTTGTCCTGTCTGGACTTTTGATCCATGTTGGGCTTTAGCAATTATAGTTGCTGTTTGCGTTTTCTTTTTAGACATCACGATAGCATAACAAGGATTTTTAACTTTATTTTTTACTTATTTATTTATGTTGTGTTTATGTACTTCAAGAAGTAAATGATGTTATTGAAAGTTACTGCATATAATGATAAGTCTGCTAAATAATTGGTCAGGAAGCACTTTTCTCTCCTAAAAGAAACATATCCTAAAAAAAGCCCTTCTTTTTTTATATTTTGAATGTCAGACAGTTGATGTGTTTCTCAACGTGTCAGCTGCCATCACCAAATCTATTCTCTTTGTTGATGTCTCCCTACATTTTCATGTCTAGTCCTTCAGCTCTTATTGTCTGAATGTGAATTTCTGCATCTCCATTCTGTCATATCTTTATTTTTCTTCCCCTCCTGTCATTTTCCTGTTTTTTTTATGCTCCCCTCTCATTTTACCTGTTATTTTCTTTCTTATGGCATATAATCTTTGACATTTTGTTCTTTCTGTTTCTTTGTTTCTATGTATTTAGTGTTTTTCTCTGTGGCCTCAGACTGGGTGCTTTTCTCTCTGTCTCTTGAGCCTGCATATTAATTATTGAACAGCCTGACCCCTGGCTGCACATCTGCTGTTGAGGGTGTAGTGTCTGTGTGTGTGTGTGTCTTTTCTCTGTTTAGTTTAAGCTCCTAACATGCTTCAGGTCTTGCATGTCATCCTGCATTTTTGAACAGTTTAAGTGTTTGTGTCTGCCTTGTGTGACTTTTTTTTTTTTCTAAGACAGTTTTCTTCACTGTGTGATTTGATTCCAGTTCCTAACGAGTCTCGATTCTTCTAAGTGTCAGGGTCAAAAAACTTCACATGTTTTAACCTCATCATTCCCACCTTGTCACCAGCGACCCGGTCGACATTTTGTTTGACAAACTCTAAAACTTCTCCAATAACACTTGGGTTAATATAGGCATGCTATACCTTGTTAGAAAGCTTAGATTCTCTCTAATCAAGAACCATAATATTTATTTTACAGTACTTCTAAACACCAAAACACAGTTGGTAAAAGAAACACTATGGCTAGCACACAGCTAAAGTGACTTCCTAATTGTTTTGTGGTAATGTGTATATATATTTTTATTATTATTAGTAGTAGTGGTATTATAATCATTACTATTACTATTATTATTGTTATTTATTTTTCTTCTTCTTTCTATTATTATTATTATTATTATTATTAGCATATACCGTTGCTGCTGCAATCATATACTGTTATTATCACTTTTACTATTATTATATTATCATCTCACAAGTGCCCATCCATCCATCCATCCATCCATCCATCCATCCATCCATCCATCCATCCATCCATCCATCCATCCATCCATCC
>JBAMHW010000005.1:16090405-16114892 GCA_037177495.1 Rhadinocentrus ornatus | reverse complement strand
TGGTAATGATGTCACATTATCATCTAGTCCATGATCAACTGTATGACTTTTCCACAGAAGGGTCCAGTGTTAAAAAAAATCAAAAATAGTTTGCCACAAAAGTATTTCAAGTTATGTATTTTCCCAGTTTAGTCCTTATGAATGTCTGTCTGCAAACTCCTTCTTTATATATAAAATCAAATTTGCGGTTCGACAGCTATTTCACCTTTCTGTGAACCCAGTGTGGTTGGGTACGTTTGTTTTGCTCACCTTTCGGGGCCCCCAAAAAAGAAACTTGTCCCTACTGTTTATTGTGGTGTTTTCATCCCAGGACACCTGGAGTTAAATAACAAGCGCTCCCTGCTTGACTAGCCATGTGACCTGAAAAAGTCTGTGATGATAGGATGTCATTCATGTCAATCACAAGTGCAGCCAATCACTGGGCGGTAAGGCAAACTCTTCCGGCGGATTCTTCTTTGTTGGTGTTTTGTGGCTTTGTCTTCCGGTCGGTGGACCAGGGATCAAAAGTAGGAATCGAAATTTTAAAATTTGAACGATTCCCGGAGAATTGGAAAGTAAGTCCCAGTTTTAATCGATGCTCGATGATCGATGCCCAATACAACTAGCCACCCTAAGAAAGTTGTTTTTACTTGTTTTTTTAACTAAAAGTTGAGATCCTCATATATATCCTACAAACTCCATTATGAATGAAGATCAAGATGCACAGAAAATCAAGCTGACAGTGAAAAATTAGCTACAAAACGTTTTTTACAAAAAATTTTTGTCTCTTAAATGAAACCTTGTGTTTTGGTGAAAGAGCTGAAATCTGTGAGGTACAATCCGACCTCTGTTGATTGTTTTTGCATTTATCATGTTGTCATTGTGTTCGTTTTCCACAGGCTCTTCAACCTGACCCTGAAGAAACTGATAATGCTGAAGGAGCTGGACAAAGACCTGACCTCAGTAGTGATTGCTGTCAAACTGCAGGTCAGAGACCGATCTAAGAAATAATGATGAAACTGATGGAAATAAAACTGACAGCCACTGGAGGAGAAGCTTCAGGATAAAACACTTATTAACATGGCGTAGTCATTTTTCTGACAGATTTAGTTGTAAATAACACAATTTTAAATTGTTTGTAAGACTAAAGTAACTACAACCTGATACAAAACAAGTCTTGTTGAACTTCTGAAACTTAACTGCTGCTTAGCTCTTTTTTTTTAAATCTTTAATTCAGCATTTATTCCTATTGCTTCAGTGAGCAGAATCGCATTATAGGATTTAAAGACTTAAGATTTCTTTCCATCGATTGTGCCAAACAAGAAAAGCTGTATGTGCTTAGTTGTTGCTGAACGTACCAAAAAAAAGTGTCCTCTCTGTTCTGTCGTCCATTTTTCACTTCTGTAAAGTTTTAAATTGTTTTGTTGAGTCAGGGTTTTTAGATCTGGACACATTCCCTCCTCTTTGTTTCACAGCCAAAACACTTTCTGTAACTTCTCTATTGTTCTGCGCTCTTAAGTACATTGCTCTTGTCATTAAGAGAGGGGTAGCACTAGGCAGCTGCCAGCTTTACTCAACTTTATTTGTGTGAAAAGGTCAATACTTTAACAGCACAAGGGCTTTCTGGCAGCCAAGTGAGTTGAATTTAACAGGACTTGAGAATAAGCAGTTTTCTGTTTGTGTGTTTTCACTCTTGATTGCCTTTGCCTTGTTTTCTGGCATAGTGAACCTATTCTTTACGGCGCCTAATTCTCATAGCTGTTTGCTTTTCGGCTACGCTGTTGTCACCTATTTGTCAATATCTCTTCTTTGCCTCCTTCTAACTCACCCTCACTCGCCCTTCCTGCTTGAGTGTGACTGATGAGAGGTCATTGCTCTAACTCTGCTGGAAACAGACAGGGCATGCCATTAAACATCATTCTTTCATCCGCTCATGTCTTCTGTTTTACATTTGTATTTATTCTCCTTTTCTCCTCCCTGTGTCGTTTCCTCAGGGCTCCAAGCGGATCCTGCGCTCCAATGAAATCCTGCTGTCCTCAGCAGGACTGACAGAGACCGACCTACAGCTCACCTTCTCCCTGCAGGTATAGACAAAAGTTCAGGGAAGCCAGGGACCTGCCAGTCAAAGCTGAGCCATGACTTTGCTCTTGTAAAAAATATTTTTATACACACACACACACATTAAAAAAACAAACACACACACATTAAAAAAAAAACACACAAAAAAAAACCCCCACTAAACTGCTGCATGAGTCAAAATAAAATAACTGTGTTGCACCCTGTAGCTGAAATAAGCACACAAGGAAACATTCTTTCTGTATCTCTTCAAAAATTTTATGTAGGGACATGTTAACAAAAAGCCAATGACCTGGAGAGACTAACTTATCACTTATTTCAGAAATGATCATAAACACTGCATTTCTGGTCTGTAAATGCTGTTTGCTATAAAAAAAATAAACCCCACATTACCACTACAAACTTGCAGTCTCCAACATTTGCTCATTTCTGTGCAGCTAAAGCATGGTTAATGTACTTCCCAGTCAGGTTTCTTCAGCTCCAGATCTTTTTTATCTCAATTATTGTAAATGCTTCTAAAAAGGTCAGGGAGTTTCTTTTTCTGGCTCTCACTGGGTGCGCTGAACCAGACATTATACATTATATATTAAACTTTGCCACCACCACAGCACTGTAGAGAGAAAGCCTATTAAATCAAGCAGCAGCAGTCATGTCATGGCTTTGAACATTGTTCCAGGAGTCTGTTTTGTTCCAATTATAGTGCACCCAGTGAGATATTAATGATGGGTTATGTCATAGTTCGGGTGCGACTAAGTGCTTTGACGATTGGGGACGCCAGAGAAAATCCAGCAGGCAATAAAGCCCTATTCACCAGGCTGTTCAGATGTGTCTAATTATCAAGTCCTGAGAAATTAATATAACTGGTTTGTCAGTCTGAATCCAGCTCAGTCACTTGCCTGTCAGTCATTTGCATTTCATCTGTGCATTTTTGTGTGCAGTACCCACACTTCTTGAAGCGGGATGCCAACAAGCTTCAGATCATGCTGCAGCGGCGGAAGCGATACAAGAACCGGACCATCCTGGGCTACAAGACTCTGGCCCTGGGGCTCATCAACATGGCTGAGGTATCATAGTGTTGACAGCCAGCATCGGTGATGCGCAGAGCTTTAAGAAAGCTTTGATGAGGACTTTCTGCCATCGAACTATTAAGTTGTATACACAGTTTTGAGTTTTTTATGAAATGGAGCTAAACTGATTCATCAGTTATTTGGTGATGAAATCAGTTGTCAATGAAAGTTTGGTGTGGTCATTTTTTAAATTTAATTTTCTTTTTTTTTTTACAAAAAGTTTCTATTATACTTGCAAAACGTTCAATTTATTCTGATGCCTTTCAAAACATATTTAATGTTAACCTTCATCCAAAGTCAGTTCATGCGTGTGCACTTTCAAATCAGACACTAGATTTCAATCTTTGGTGGAGCTGTCCCTTCCCGGCCCACACAAATGTCACCATGAATCAAACTTCCAATTAAGTTGGAGCCTTTTCTGCCAAAATCACCTCATGACATCTCACCCCCGACAATATGAAGATGTTCTAAAAGGCTTGGGATTTATGGAGTGTGTCTGTACTTGTGTGTACAAATGGGGCTGTTTGTTAAGCTTTATGAAACCCCAGTGGCTTTCACAGGCTGTGTAAAAGTGAAGTCAGAATTATTAACTGTAAAACACCTTGAACCAACTGGTGATGGCAAAATAGAGAGAATAATGTTTTGGGTTCACAAATGTTTTCTTGTTAAAAGCATGCAACCAGGCAAAGAAGATAAGAGTAGGGTGAGCTGATATAGAACATGTCATCTGAAATCAGGCTGCCAGTCCCAATAAAAAGTCTTCCCTACCTGAAACGGGTTGCCGCACTACTGTGTTGATGTCTGTTGGCTGCCTAAGGCTGTCCCTGCTTGTAAAATGAAGTCTAATTTTATGCATGAAGCTCTTTCTGCTGACAGGTGGAGTGCAAAGTGCTCCACAAAGGGGCAGGACACACACATGCAGACTTGTTCGCAAGAAAAGTTTAAACTCATTTCTTTGTGAGTCACTGCAGAAATAACTATTTGCACATTCTACCTGAAGCTCTGTGTGGGTCAGGAAGTTAATATACAGCATGGCAAGAAAGTATTTCGTCAGCCACCAACTGTGCAAGTTTTCCCACTTAAAAAGATGAGAAAGGTCTGTAATGTTCATCATAGGTATACCTCGACTATAAGAGACAAAATAAGGGGAAAAAAATCTAGAAAATCACGTCTGATATTTAAAGAATTTTTTTGAAAATTATGGTGGAAAATAAGTATTTGCTCACCTACAAACAAGCAAGATTTCTGGCCTCTCTCATCTTTTTAAGTGGGAGAACTTTCACAATTGGTGGCTGACTTAATACTTTTTTTCCCCACAGATGTCACACGTACATTGTCAGGGCATCCAAGAAAGGTAATTTTCATGGCACTGTTTCTTCAATGTTAGTTTCCACTGACCCATCAAGTTGCAGGACAGAATTTATTATTTAAAAGAAAATCTAAAAGAGATTGTCTATAAACCTTTTTCTTTTTAATCGTCCATTGAGTTGTTTATAAGGCTGTAAAATATGATCTGGTCAAATATATTTGTATAACACAACCTCTATCTATTTAATACCTGCTTAAAATTAAGTGGAACCACCAGATTGGTGTCACGTTCCGTACAATGATGCATATTATTCAGTCAGGTGTGTTAGAGAAGGGAAACAACAAAAACCTGCAGGATAACGGCCCTCGAGGACCGGAGTTTCACACACGGGTTCCAGAGTATTGACTCAGCACTGCTCCAGCAAACAATAAGAAAAAATAATCAGATTTTAACGGCTGAACTGAGAGTGTAATGGACTATTGCCGTTAGAGATTAAACCCCTTAATTTCTCTTAAATTTTATGCAAAATGTATATAAACCTCACCTTATCCAATTTTACTTGGCTTTTTCACAACCTAAGCTAACTGTGCCTCAGTTTTTATCTTGCTGTTTCTTCACAAAAGTGGGTACATAACACTGTGCAGTAATAGAAAGTGGAAGAAAATCACTTAAATGCTCTTTTCTTGTAATAAAATGATATTTTATGAGAAAAGCAACATAATGGATTCAATCAGTGTAGGCTGCAGTTTAACTGTGAGCTCTTTTTAAGTGGTTTTGAAAAGCTTTGGTGCAATTTCATTGAATGAATCTGCAGTAAATCCATCAGTGGTTTCAGTCTCTTCATGGAGAAAAATGGCAAACGATAAAAACCAGTCGAATACCATCAATGTTTCTCATTAACTATGCATATTATGCCGTTTGTCAGATTTGCATAATTGTCTTTCTGACTGGAAACGGGTTAAAATTAGCAGCTGCAGGGAGCTTCTGAAAGCTACCAGCAGCATTTGAAATATCTGAAGAGGCCCAGCTGAACGAGTAGTGTCCCTCTTTAATCTGCGGCTACGCTTGTCTCCATAATAAGCTGCTCAGACTTCATTAACTCTGCTGCTGTGACCAGACTGCTGAGAGAGCCTGGATGTCATTCAGTTAGTTACACAAACATACACAGAGGCAGTGATGCTGCTGTTGGATGCAGACACACATAGACCAAAAAAGAAAAAGATAGCCTCATGTTTACATTTTCTTTGTCGTCTGGTTTTGTAAATGCTTGACTGCTATTTTTGTTCATGTTCCTCAGCTTTCCCCTTTTCATCGTTGTATTATCTCCCACGTCTCTGCATCTGCTTCATGTCTGTCCTGGTGTCCTCTTATCCTTTCTCCAGTCTGCATTTCTCCTCTTCCTCTGATGCTGTTTAAATGAAGTGTGCCGTTTGGTCTCCGTCCTTGCTATCTTGTCAAGAAGCGCCATGATTAAAATAAGTTTTGACTCTTTCAGTCTCAGTTCGGTTTGTGCATTGCTATTTTGCGTTCAGGAAAATGATTGCTTCCTGGAGCTGTCAGGATTTTTATTCCCATAGATTTAGTCTCCGAGATGTAAAATATTTAAGTGTGGCAGTAAACTGGTGTTTTCTCATTTAAACAAAATGTGTCACATTGAATTTTCTTGTTGTTTTATACAATAAATATTCTATTTTCCTTGGTCTAAATAAGTAAATTTGACCTGCTCTTTTTTTTTCCATTTGAAGGTCATGCAGCACCCCAGCGAGGGCGCTCAAGTCCTGGGCCTCCACAGCCAGCTGAAAGATGCCTCTGTACCAGTTGCAGAGGTCAGAGTCTACTCCCTATCCAGCCAGCCCATTGATCATGAAGGACCCAAAGCGAAGATGTCTGGTACGTACATACTTTTATCACATCTGTCTTTCCTCACTCTATCCTTTTATTCCTTTTCTTCAGTGGGTGTTACAGTTTTTCTTTCTCTCTAGATCGTTCTCCAGACATCGACAACTACTCTGAAGAAGAGGAAGAGAGCTATTCATCAGAACAGGAAGGCAGCGATGATCCTATTCATGGACAGGTATGCCTAGAAGAGGATAACAAACAATATTTTAATGCATTCATTTAATAATTCTTCTGATCTTGTGACATGAAAATAATTCCCAGCTCAGTTGTTTTTTAATATGTATTCTGATATTTGGCTTAATTTTGCTTTGTGCTGGCAGTTTGGTAATGTTTTAAAGTTTTAACCAGTTCGTTTCTTTACAGATAAATGCTGAGTTAATTTTTTTAAACTTTAATTCCTTTCTAAAACTATCTGAAAGCAAAGATCATAAATAATCTCAATTTAAAGTAAAAAAATGTCCCAAAATTTTTCCGTCTGATTTGATTTATATGATTCAGTTAATCCCTGCTGGTTTTAGTGTTCATAAAGCTAGTGTTCCTTTCTCTTGCAGTGTCTGTATGAATACACGCCAAGCTCACAATTGCATTGTTGCGAGCATCTGCAGTTTATTTGTGAGCTTGGTTTTCTTTATTGTGTTACCTTCTGTCTCCGATTATGAGTGCGAATGTGACGATTCTCCGGGGATGTGAGGGGGGATCTGTGCCCATCGGAGCGAGAGATTGAAAAGAACTGGTAGACAGCAGAGCGAGATAAGACTGGAGGAACAAGGCTTGAAGGAGCAGATTGAAAGGACGAAAAGAAAGAATAGAAAAATGCTACGTGACTGAAGGCAGAATAAATAAAGGATGGATGCGTGGGGTGGTAGGGTGAAGACAGACTTTACGAGGAGTTGAGAAAAGAGATTAAAGCTGGGGTTCAACCGCAACTTAAAGGATGAATCAGCATTTTATGCTTATACAAGGGGTAGTGCACCCAAAAATGTGTTTGTTTAAGCTGTAAACAACACAGTATTACTTTTTGTGATAAAAACCACCAATACTAGGGCTGGGCAATTGATCGAATTTTACTCCCAGTTACTATCTGCGTTTTCAACGATCATAAAAAATGGTCCGATTATTTTGCTCCTTCGCAGTTTACTCTTGTGCTGTTTTCAGTTGCTAATCCAGCGCCACTGGCATTGCAGTGCTGCACTCTGTTGCAGACTTCTCCTACAGCCACAGCCGCTTTGGTTTAATTCAGCTCGAGATGCAAACACCTCGGTTATGTGCTGGAAACATCAGTTAACGTAGTGTACAACCCGGGATTTAAGAATCTCATCAACACTTAGGACAAACGGTTTCACCGCCATCTCGTCACTATTTTAATCGCGCGTCTCCCCCTGCCTTGTATGATGAGTGTCATGAGGGTGTTGTGAAGGACGTGGCTACAGTCCAATGTTTTGCCACCGCTACGGACCTGTCGTCAAGCCGCACCATAGATAGATCACAATATGATGCGGATTTTAACGTGTCTCATTTTTTCCAGATCACACCTGGCAGAACATAGCTGCTGCTAGTCTCAGACAAACAATAGCTACTGGGACCTGGTCGAAAGAAACTAGTCTGTATTACCACAGACAACACTTTAAATGCATTTGCCGTCAATGCCCCGTAAAGAGTAAAACCAGGTTATGTTTTTCATGACGTAGAGTCGTACTGGTACTTCTCTGTCTCGAGAAAATTTTAAAACCCTCTTAACCCCCTCGGATTGTAGGCTAAGAAAACTACGCCCATCAACACATGAATGGTGAAATGGTGAAGATCTGCTAGTTTGACTGCCATCCTGATGAAATATTACTGCAATTGAGGCGGATTTGTACTTTTGAGGGGTGTAAAAGTAACACCAGACTTTATTCTTCACCTGCTGATCCTCATCTTGCGACAGACATCAGCTCAAATCGTAGCAGCGACACTTCCGACAGCTGACACCACCTGCCGCGAGTCTCCACAGCTTTCCAGAGTCTGCTGGAGCTGCTGACAGGTCAGCGCTAACAGCTCAGACTGATACTTTCAGGACTACCTGTTCTTGTGTAGATTCAGGAGGGAAAACTTCTTCCATCTCAAATACCGCTCTGTGGCAAGGTGCTTTGTGAATCTCACTTTGCATTTCTCCATTGGCCGCTGAGCTGCTGTCTGTCAATCATTTTTGCCCATGTATTCCCGTCCCACCCACTCTACACCCCGTGATCACCCCACACCTCCCATCCTTGCAGTTTCTTCACCTTGCGGCTATGATGCAATCAGATCAGCTTATCTTAAAGCAATAAAGTTTTCGACCTTTAAATCTCTCTGCTTCTTCTAATTTTGATAGCTTACTGACTTTTTTATTATGCGCTTTCCCTGGAGCCAGTTTTACCCTGCAGCTTCCCAAGGCTGAAAAACCGCACTCCACAACTTTTTTTCCCCCCCAGCCTGGGGCATCGCGTGACAGCTGTGTTTATCTTTATGATCAGTGTTGTGCATGTTTATGCTTTTCATGAGCTAATTTAAAGTCTAGTTTATTCAGTTGAAAATTAATAGTTCAGATTTATAGTGAACCTACACAAGTTTGTTATTAAAGTTAAGTTCATTTTAGTTGTTCTTAGTTAGAACTGAGAATGAAAGACCGAACTTAAGAAACATGTAACTAACCACCTAGCCTGTTGCTGGTAAGTCATGTCCCTGAAGACTGCAGGCAGTGTGATCTGGGTTGGTTGATGCTGTTGGTAGGGGGTCTTGTCCTTTCCAAATGGCTTTCTTTTATAACGACGAGGACTTGTTGATGTCTTCCCAAACTGCAAGGATCCTTCATTTCCACATGTCTTGAAATTAGAAGTCGGTGAGGCTGACATTCTAACTTGCTTTTTAAGTGCAGGCAGACATAACATAGAAACATTAGATTTTTACTGTTGGAATCTTCTACAGACATACAGTGCATAATATCCCGTAAGTAATCATAAGTACACGAGGCATGTGATGCGCACACTGCGTCTACAGCTTCTCTCCTTTCACCTTCACTTGCCATTTCAGAATGGGACTGCACCGTCATTGCCAAGGAGCATTGCCGGTGTAGGTACCAGATAATGCTTAGGTAGTCAGCTGCTTTGGGCCTGGAACTTGCCTATGAAGTCACACTTGGGCAATGCCACTCGGACAAACTATTGCACCCCATTTCATAAGAATCAGATCTGCTCAGGGGTCTCTATTTATCAATAGATTTTGAACATGCTACTTTTTCCCATGTGCGTAAATGAATTTGAGCATATAGATCATTTTATTTATTAATGGTGTACAGTCAGGGATTATTTATTGGACCAAATATCTCTTATCTAAATTTATATCTAAAAATACATCTTCACATACACATATTAATCAAAAGGCAGTGACCTTTCAACCTAAAGTTAGAGCATTAACAAATCTTTTTCTCAGTTCAAATTTTATTTACGTCAAAGCACACAAAAACTGGAGCAAAAGTGCTGAAACGAATGTGAAAGCACAGAGGATCGCTGCTTCTAATAAGCAGGCAGGTTCCGACAATAGTCTGTGCTTAAAACACCACCATGCAGAGCGTTGTGAACAAATGAAGCTCCAGAAACACAATGGCATTCATATGTTGCAAATATGAATTGGAGTTCTAACATTTACATTAAGATACTTCTAATTGTGTAATTATTTTATGTCTTCTTAATGATGACCTTTCTGTTCTCAAAACTTCTTGAGGTGATGGTAGGGCTGTGTTAAGTCCCTTTCTATAGGTAACGATGGATGTCTTTGTAAAAGTTGTCCATGTTTCCTACATGAGAACTACAATCCTGCAAAAACTACTTCTGTAATTTAACCATCCACAATCTTCTACGTAATCATTCCAATGTTCAGCCCTAAGCTGATCCGACTACCCGAGCACATCTGGCACCTACACCAGTTTGTGCTAGTGTGCAATGCATGGTGGGTAACGTAATGTGAAGTTGGCATAGTGTTGGTGAAAATGTAGGCAGTGACTGTTACAGGACCTCACATAATCGGAACAAGTTAACATTCATGTTCTTTATTTACAAATGTGTTGTGTTCAGTTCAGCGTTCACAGAAAACTGAACATGTTCAATAAATGCGTTCCTTTGAACGGTGGTTTTGAATGTGCACCAAGGCAAAAAGAAAAAAAAAAAAGACAGTGACAGAGCAATAGATAAGACAAGACTCAACATTGGACAGACTTTTACTGGCTGAGGAGAGCTCAGAGAAGAGATAGGATGCAAGATGGATGCCAATTTAGCCTTTAAGGGTCTGCCAGTCCAGTGGTGCAGCTTAAACACCAGCCAGTTTGGATGATGATTAAAGAAAACAATCACAACAACAAGATGTAATTTAGCTTAAGTACATGTTGTTTTGTTCAAATGACATAAAGGCACATGTTTTGGTCCAGGATGTCTTGAATAAATCTGGCCAAACATCTTTAGTGTATGCAGAATCTTTGCATTGAAGCACAGAGGTAGAGGGCTGGTTCTGTCTGCAAAAATAAATCTGGGTTGGGGTGGGGGAGTCCACGGACATATGACTTGTGTTATTCAACATTGTTCTCATCAGTAGATGAAATTAATAGCTTAACTAAACATGTCTTCAGTAATTGTACTTCCAGACTTCACTAAAACATCTGATGCCAGACTAGCAGTTAAACCCAGGTCTAGACAAAATAACAAAGGTCTTGGAAACAAGGCAAATGAGAACGAATGGTTTGTTTTGTAGGTTGGGCTGATCATTTTACACTATGCATGTAGTTGTTTGTCTGTAGCATGTATGGAATGCAAAATAACCCTTGACATGTCACCAGTGCAGTGTTTTGTTTATTTGGTTATAACACAGAGAAAAACTCTTAGGAAAACAGGTTGATTGTTTTGTCTTCTCTTGGGTTTTGTATTACAGTAAGAAATATCCTGTGCATCCCCACCTTCGCGCTATAAAACAAACACTCTAACCTTCAAAAACGTTTTGTAAATCTCTTCTTGTCTTTTGCTCATTTTGCATTTCTCTTCCTGATGTCTGACATTTCTCTCCTTCCATCTTAAACGTCTTTTTCTGCTTCTCTCAGTATCTATACGACGAAGACGAAGAAGTGAGGAAGAAGAAGCCGCGGCGTAAGCTCCCATCCAATGCTGCCATCACCAGAGTAAGAGAAAAGTTCTGACCGATTCACTCATTTCTCATCCTTCCTCTTCCTGTCACTTGTCTTTTTTATCTCCTTTGTTTTTGTCTCCAAAGCAATTTGTGGCTAACCTGCTTGATGCACTCTGCAAATGTCCCCCTTCGTCTACGTCTCACCTCAAATCATTCAGCCTCTGCTCATTTCTTCTCCTTGTTAGTTCACTCCTCCCACCGCCCCCATCTTGATGGTTTATCCATAAATCCATTTTCTCAGTCTCTATACACGCAATTCCAACCAATTTCCTAGGAGGAAAAGCTTGAGACGAGTCACCACAAGCACTCATATTAACATTAACCACATCCTGGTATGCATGGACACACAATGTCCCATTTTTCACATGCACAGACATGTGCAAAAGGGAAACTTGTTAGCAATAAAAAGTTGGCATTCCTTGAAAGTACAAAAAAATGCCTGCAATTTTAACAGGAGAAAAACATTGTTTCTGCTTTGAGTGTGTGTGTGTGGGTGGGTACACTTGGAGTTTGCGTCAAGGGGTTATTAATGGAGCCCCCCTGTGAAGCTCACACACTACATGCACTTACCACCTGCACCGCTGCAGGTGGAAAAAACACACACACGTTGCATATGAGCACACACTCAGAAGGCATTTCAACAGAGCGACTGTTCTTTGCAGCACACACACACAAGTATACACATGTTGACCCATCACTGTCAGAAAATGAGCACAGACTCTCCAAAACACTCCAACTCTCTAAACAGCTACTTGAATTGTTGATGAAAGCTTTGCTCGTGTTGTTGTTTAATATCGTTGTTTTTTGTTTTGTTTCGGTCTTTTGAACTTGGCAAATTAATTACGTGCACTATAAATAACTTAGGTGCACAACCAAAATTTGTGGATCCTTACGTTTAATCTAATAAATTC
Source organism: Rhadinocentrus ornatus (assembly GCA_037177495.1). Classification (NCBI taxonomy): domain Eukaryota; kingdom Metazoa; phylum Chordata; class Actinopteri; order Atheriniformes; family Melanotaeniidae; genus Rhadinocentrus; species Rhadinocentrus ornatus. Next base: position 16,102,464 of record JBAMHW010000005.1, on the reverse strand, counting down.
TTGTAAAAAACTAAAACGCACGTTTTAGTTTTTCTTTGTTTTTTTCTTGAATCTTGGGTTTTTAATTAGTGCTGGGCAACGTTCTAAATTTTTAATCACGTTATGCACAAAATCCAGTGATAATGGTAAATGATCCATATTTATGGATAGGGTTAACCCTAACCCCCTAACCCATGAGGATCAATTAGGGGTTCTGTGTCATGAACTCGACACCTCGACATGAACTCGACTTGGCCGAGGATTGAACCGGCAACCCTTGGGTTACAAGACGACTGCTCTACCTTGCCGAGCCACGCCACCACGGTGATAATTCAGAACTGATTTATTGTAAGCATTTATATCAAAAACAAAAGTGCAAAAATCTATGTATTGTATTATTTCTTTAAAGCTGCTTTTTAACAGCAGCAATATTTTCTGTAAAACCCATAAAATTACAAATTTATGACAAAAAAGGATAAAATATCTTCAAATAAAAAGATTTTAACACAATTACTTTTTCTCCATAGTCTACATTGATGGACATTATTACCTGACTGTAAGCTAGGGCCGATGAGCCAGCGTTTCATTTTCAGTCTTGGTGCGGAGTGGAGGTAAATATGTCCTGATCAGACTGCAGCTGGAAGGACAAAAGGTTGCTAGATTACTAAAAAAAAAAAAGAGAGCATTCTAGATGACAGAATCATAATGTTGGCAACGCTGCAAGTTTCTGGTTTTTTGTTTTCTTAGTTTCACACGTGTACATGCAGTCAAAAATTAGGTGCACCGCCACAGTTTTACGTGCACAAACTTGCACATGCACGTATATTCGAACCCTGTAAATTATGTATAAAAAAACTAACTTTTTTTTTTTTTTTTTTAAATCTGCTTTCTTAAGAATCATGTTCAATTTTACCGGCAAGTTACTTAGTAGAGAAACTGTTACCAATGAGACGGATGAGAAGGAAGCTTTTTTTTTACTCCTTTTGTTTTTATGAAAACAAGTAAAGACAAGCCTTTCTTGCTGAGTCTTGCAATTTATAGAATACGCAGAGCATGAAGACAGAGACTTGTCTTCTAATCTATGATCATGCTGGTTATCTGGAGAGCTCCTGCTAGCTTCACTGGAAAGTGCAGATCAGAAACTATCTCCCAGTTTTTGTGACATTGATTGACCATGAAAAACCAGCTATACGGTTGTTTTTATTTGATAATAAAAATATTTATCCATAATTTACAGAATGTGTACGCTATAAATTCTTTGTTGTAAACTTCATCATTGTACCACTAGGGTGAGCGTGAGTACCACCAATAGTTCACTTACCCCAGTTTGAGACTTTGTCAGAAAAATGAGGTGTAGAAGCATTTGGAAGTCTGCATGCCAACAAACGACAATGTAGTGATGTGCAAATAAAGATCGTGATCTTATAAACAACATTGCAGAGAGTGATGCTAATGTTGTCCTGCATGTTAGTTTAAATTAGTATCATTTAGAAGAACGTGCTGAATTGTCTCTTATTTGACTGCTTAAGTGAACGATTTCCTGAAAGTCAATGTTCCTCACACCACATTAGAATTTATCGTGAGAATTCCTCATCCACGGTGATTACACATTAATAAATAACAGATTAAGTAATATTAAAGAGGAGCTGCCTTTAATTGCTTTACACGCCTTGCTTACTAGCAATATTGTGCCTCTAGTTGAAGATTTTGCTCATACATTTAGAATCTGTTAACATAGCTTTAATCAGCATTTTTCCAAGAGCTATATAACATGAGAAATGTGTCATTGTTTTGAGTTGACTGTTTACATGTGTGACCATATTCAGACTAATAACAGTTTTATAAATAAAGCAATATTCTAATTGTAACTTATTCTGTGTACATGTTACAGAGTCCAGTTAAATACTTACACCCGCATTACGTCGTCCTGCAGTGTAGCAATGTTTGTGCTCATCCAAATCTTTTGTTATGTCTGTATCTGCACAACACAGAGCTTAATAAAGCGTTGTCTTTTCCACTTATTTGGGTTAAGGCCATCAGAAAATTATGGTATTGTCTTATTCAGAGGTAGATCTAATTTGAGTTAGCATTTTAATATTGCTGTGCGCTCAAAAGTGCCCCATGCTCGTTTAGCTTTTGCAGCTTTGCTGCTGCTACTTTGTACCATGCTCACTGCTCTCAAAGCAGTTATGGGCTTTAGTAAGTAGCTCATTTAAGCTCTACAAATCCATCAAACTGCACTTTTTCTTATAAGCACAGCAGACAGAAATGGCCTAAAAGTAGATGGTCAATGTGGCAAAGCATTTAGCAGCTAAAGATGGAAGATATTTACCATGAGGGAGCACAGCAGGAGGCAAACATAAGGAATTCTTGACCTTGAATGAGTTCATATTTAACTGCTGGATGTAGAGGGGAGAAGTGGAATCTGAGCCAAATATATATATGTAAAAGGAAAATAATAAGTGAGTTGGAGAAAGAAGAAAGAACAAGCTGCTCAGTCGCTCTTTTGAAGAAGTGAAGACACAATATCTTGCTTCTAAAATAGTTTTGTTTTTGTTGCATGAAAAAAAAATGCGTTGCCGTTTGGCAAACATACATTGCAAAGAGACAATTCGATGACCTTCATCTTTCACACTCCCACATCTTCCACTGTAATAACACTGGACACAGTAATAGCCTCCTAAATATCACTTTTCCTCTGCAGATTTGTCCTGATGCTGTTTCCATTAATTGTCGTCGTTTTGAATGATCAAGCATGAAAAGCCAGCTCAGAGTTTTATATCTTGCTTCTGTCAGCTCTCCTCCTGTGCTCTTACAAACACACACACTGTTAACATCTTTATCCTCTTTGTCTCTTGTTTTCCAACATCCTCCTCCACAGCAACCTAACATCAAGCAGAAGTTTGTCGCCTTACTGAAAAGGTTTAAAGTCACAGATGAGGTAGGTTCTTTTCTTTTCTTACTTTTTTCTGTCCTCCTCCTGTTGCCTTTCCCAGTCCACCTTACATGCAAGTTTCAGTGTATTTGCTGCTGAGGTTTTGTTGGAGTCGACATGTATTTCAGTTTTGCTTAGATGACACACAGAGAAGTGTGGGAGAGAGGTAGCAGAACAACTGAGAGTCAGATGGCAGCTAAAAAAACCAAACGTCATTTTTAAATAGAACAGAGGTTAGCGTGTGTGTGTGTGTGTTATAATGATTTATGTGTTTCTGGAGCTGCATCACAGTCTGGGTGTGATTAAATTGCCTGTCTGTTATTGTCGAAAATGTGTGTTTTTCTTTTTTCTTTTACTTTTACTTTGCTGCAGTTTTGTTTTGTTTTTTAACTTGTCCTGTGCAGCATCAAGACAGCAGAAACGTGTCCGACTGCCTTGTTTTACTGATAGAGAAGCTTAATGGAGGCTCCCCTTGATGTTTGATTATTGTTCTTTATTTTGGACATTTCTATGTTACACTGCAGAACACAAGGAGGGGAAACTAGAAAAGTGGGAGTCTGAGGAGAAAAAAAAGGAGACATACAAAACAAGACTTCAACTATAAAATCTAAGTAAAAAAAACAAACAAAAGAAAAACAGTTGCTACAAATGTAGGGAAACTTAACGGCATCTGACAGAAAATAAAGCAGACACTCATCGAGAGCATCTATAAAAGACAGAGAAATATCCGCACAAATAACAGCACTTACAAAACATTACTGTCGCTATTTGTTTTAAACCTACACAACAACACAGTGACTGTACAAGCATGCACACGAGTGTGAGTGCAGAATAAAGGGAATGTAGGTTGTTTCTGTAGTTTTGGTTGCCACACGCATTCTTTGTAATCACCAGATTAGTTTTATGAAAAATATTGCACTGTTGCAAAAAAAAAGGGGGCAAATAAACTATATTTTTAAAATACAATGAAATTATTACCCAATCTGTGTGATTTATGTTATCATATCTTGTGATGCAACCACACGAGGCAATGTTGCCACCATGCTCTCAAATTACTGCAAACAAATGGAAATTATAACTGAAAGTGACATTATAATAAACAATGATTTTTTTTTATATAGCTGCTAACAAGTTATTTTTTTATCAACATATAAGAAGAAAAGATTATAAAAATCAACATCACAGGCACATGTAGAGTCAAGTTTTAAGAAAGCTGGGATGCCATTTAAGATTTAAATCAAAACAGACTCGTGATAAGAGAATAGTTCAAATGTTGAAAGTGAAATTTGCCATGAGAAGTTACATGTTCGGGTTTTATGCAGATGTCCAGCAGATGTTTAGATAAGGTCAGAAAAAGGTAAAAAGGTTGTGTAGTTTAGACTGAATAAATCACTGTTCTCTGGACATAATACTGAATGGTTGTTACCATTGTTTAATTGAGAGGGGAAGGTTAAAATGCCACCATTCCATTGAAGAAAACAAAACAAAACAAGAAAGAGGTCCACAAACACCCCAACATCATTTAGGCCCAAGATCATTTATGAAGCACTGAGTCAAAATGGAAGGCCTAATTATGGTCTGAATTTGTATTGGAATTTTCCTGCATCCTCTAAGCAAAAGAGGTAAGGTTGTAAGCATAAATTCAACTTGCACATCTATGAGGGCACTATTAATGCTGAACAGTACATACGGGTTTTGGAGTGGTGCATGCTCCCATCCACATGTTTTTCATGGTGATTTCAGCTAGATGTTGCCATACCACATTCTGCATGTATTACAGCAGCACAGCTCAGTGGTTGAAGAGACCAGATGCTTAAACTGTTAAATACTGAATGAACTGTAGAATAAAAAAATAAAAAAAGGAAGAAGACCCGCTGTTGAGCAGCCAATATTCTATACCAAGGCAAATTCTTATACTTTTATTCAGTTACCTCGGAAGGGTTGATGCAACCAACAGAATGGTAAAAATGATCCTTCCTCAACTTTTTTTGATAGATGCTGCTAGCTTAACATATTTGAACATGTGTTAAACCCAGCTGCAGATTAATGCCTGAACTAAGCTACTGTGTCCTGGTTTAACGTGAACTACGATTAGTAGAGCTAAAGCTGAGCTATTTTACATATTCTGATATTAAGCAGGTCGCTGTGGCTCACTAACATCTCATTAGCTTCTTATTCACGGTTCACCTTCAGCCAAATCTCAGCCTCATAGAACTTTCTGGAAACATTTTGATATAATAATCACAAAAAGCTTGCACTTAGTCATGCGGTGTATTATTTATGGAATCAACATCAACATATCTCTCTTTATGAGAAGTTATTAGAGCTCAAATAGATGAGAGAGCTGCTTTTGATTTTATAGCTGCTATATGTGTGTTCAGAAGTAATGGAAGGAGTTATGCTGCTATCTCATTCAGTCCAAGCTCCTGTGGGTCAGCCTGTCGACTTTGTGTCTCACACAGGTTGGTTTTGGTCTTGAGCATGTATCGAGGGAGCAGATCCAGGAGGTGGAGGAGGACCTGGACGAACTGTACGACAGTCTGGAGATGTACAACCCCAGTGACAGCGGGCCTGAGATGGAGGAGACGGACAGCATCCTCAGCACACCCAAACCTAAACTGAGGTAAGAGCAGAGGCAAGGACATGTTGCTACTATATACACACTTGGTACATTCCACACAGACACACACACACACACAGTCTTACTGGACAGATATATGGTGCTCTGTGATTATGAATACTGCAGTCAGTCAGTGAACACCTTTCTCTGAATTGTTACTGTAGAACATTTTTAGCTTCAGTAACAATTCAGAGCCCCCTCTGTTGGTCAAAGAGGTTCTTTGCAGTTGTAGACTAAAAAGCTTTTAATGAACTAGAAATGGTTCATTTAAGTTTGGACATCAAAAGTATATTTTTTATACAGATTGGTTAATCTAAAATGTTTTTTAGTCTCAATGACACACAGTAGTATATATATTTCTATTTCTGTTTGTTTGTTTTTGAATATCCCCTTCCTAAAAATGTAATAAAGCACTATTTTAAGATCTAAGGTGTCTTTTTGAAGGGCTGCAGGTAGTGTTGTGCGAACTGAAGTTGTATTAATACAGTAATGCCTCGAGATACAAGTTTAATTCGTTCCGTGACCTTGCTCGTATCTCAATTTGCTCGTATGTTAAAGCAATTTTCCCCATTTAAATTAATGAAAGTCCCAATAATTTGTTCCAGCTCGCAAAATTCCATTCCAGTTGTTTTGTTTCTGTTTTGAATATAAAAAATGTACAGTACCTGTATTTATAAATCACAAATATTGTATAAAAGCATACAGTAATAAAAGAGAAGGTTAAAAAATAAACTGGTTTTACTATAAAGTGTATTATTTACCTTGGAGATCAGATGACTTGAGCTAACGGAAGATGCACATGGAGGTTGAGGGAGGAGTAAACAGGCGAGGAGTTAGGAGGAATAGGAGACACGGGAAGCTGAGGCGGAGGAAACGGAGCACACGTTGTTGTGGGTCTTTGTTTGGGCGACGTCAGCTCAGATGCTCGTATCTCAAATATTTGTTCATATCTCAAGGCAAAAATTTGATCGAATCACAGCTCGTATCTCAAAATATTTGTATGTCAATGCACTCGTATCTCGAGGTATCACTGTAAATGTTTACACAAGTCACTGAAGATTGGTCTTTCTTTTCCTACTGTTTGTTCAGGCCATTCTTTGAGGGAATGTCTCAGTCCAGCTCGCAGACAGAGATCGGCAGTCTAAACAGCAAAGGCAGTTTGGGTCGAGACACTTTCAGTCCGGTGAGTAGCTCTGACCCTCTAAGAAGAATCAGAAATTTTTATCTTACAAACTTGATGTCGTAGGATGTGTGATTTCTTAGCTTGTGTACTGAGGAAACATTTTACACTTGAATCCAAGATACATTAACAGCACAAGACTGCGCTGATGGTGGAAAAAATCTGAATCTAAAGCTGCGGAAAAGCAGATTGCAAACAAATGATGAGAAATATTTCATGCTAATATTTGCTCAATGGAGCAGAAATCCAATAACTCTTTGACAGTCACCATCTGCCGAATAAAAAGTGTTTTGATCTCAGAGTTGAAAGAATCTCTGCTGCATTCAGACACGAGCAGCTTGGGTTCCTCCTTTTGTAATGGTGCTGAAATAAGCTTTTAGCTCTGTTGCTAGTGTTGGCAAACACTATCTAAGACGTGTGTTTACAAGAAAAGGCTGCTTTAACTGGATTAAATGGTTTTTTATTAGATTTATTTGTGCGACATACTTTATATGGTGTAAAATTACCAGAGAGCTAACATCCTCAGGGCATTCATTCTGCGCTCTCAGGTTGGTTGTGAAGTTTTCACCCTAAAGCAGAGCGCTGTGGCTGCATAATGACTTAATTTCCTTTTGTTTACTGAATTCTGAATCTCTATACACCCATCTAAAAGTATTTCCCGCATGTTCCCAGCAGGGGGAGCTGCCTCCTTTAGAGAAGATGAAGCCTTCCCGCAGCCGCAACCTGGACGACATCCCATCCGAGACTGACACACTGGTATGAATGTCCCTGTTTGTGAAAGAGTGTGACGGAGACAGAGCTAATGGTGTGTTTGGATCTTGGTTAAAATCAGTCTGAAGGGCATTTGCTGCCATTTGTGCTGCAAGTTTGAAAGATTGAAGGAACAGAAAAAACAAAACCTGGAATGTGGGAGAAGATGACTGTAAAATTTTAAGCATAGGCTTTGTTCGACACTAACCACGTCTCTGCTGGACTCTTTGTAGGAGCTAACAGATCAGGAGCTGTTTAATGAGGTGGGGCCCTGCATCCTAGTGTCAGTGGCAGAGAAACCCCGTACACCCTTAAAGAGCAGCAGAAATGAAATCCAGTCCACACCGTCACCAAGGTAACAAAGCTACCACATTAAAAAAAAATATTTCACATGATTTCAAGTCTTTTTATTGCTGTATCTTCTGGAGCTTTGAGCTGACATAGTGCTGTGTCCTGAGGTTACTCCTCTGTTTTATCTTTAAGTTATGTGTTGAGTCTTTTTAGCTGTTGCTTTGTACTCATGCATGCTGGTTGTTTTAAACAAACTCCTGTTACTGTAGATGTAGTGGATCTAAAGTATAAAGATAAACTAGAAAGGCTTAAATTATTGCTAAAACATGCCACTTTTACATAATTATTGCAGAGCAGCTCAAATGAAAGAGTTGCATGAATAGATCAATAAATGAGCTTCCTGAACACAGACCCAAGTCAGAGGACTCCTGATCTTATCCAAAAAATAGAGTATACATCAAAGAGAGGCACGAACAAACATAAAGGGGTATAAAAGACAAAGAGTGGCTGGAAAGAGATGCAAATCTATGTGTAAAACAAATTTTTACAAGGACAAAACTCAAAATTAATGCAAATGACCAGAATAAAAGAAAAGAGTTGTAAAATGATCACAATGCAAACAAATGACAACAAAAAGAAACTTTAAGAGATATTAGCAAAATGGATACAAACACAAAGAAATCCACAAATAATATTTGCAAGATTTGAATTTCTTTTTCTCCCTTTCACTTTATTTTAATCTACTGCTGGACAAGCTGGGGACTTTTTCCACATGTGCCAAGGAGCCTCTTGTTCCAAATGTTCACACTACGTTTGCTTACTGACTTTAACTCTGGCCTCCATATGCTGCTTTAAATATTAGTTAACAGCTAATAAATATGTCAGAACTCAGATATGCATCTTTTGTATCCTTTTTTTTTTTGTCATCTTCTTGCTTAGGTTCTGGATTCAAAACTGCTTTAAAAGTTGACCTGATAAAACTGGTTTTTACCTTAATTTGTGTTTGTTTGTTTGTTTTCCAGACTAGACGGAGGCCACACGCCCAGGCAAAAACGCAGCAGCACTCCCATGAAGGAGCGACAGCTGTCCAAACCACTCAGTGAACGTACCAACAGCTCAGACTCCGAGAGATCTCCAGAGCTGGGACACAGTACCCCGGTACGGAAGTGAAAGACTAAATCTCAGCTGCAGTTACATTTGGTATTATAATGAAAAATTCCCCTCAGGATCTAATTATAAACAGCATTATCCCTTCAACCCAGCACACAGAAATAAATCTGCATTTTCACAGAGAGATTTACACATAGAAACAGCTGCCTTTGAGAGAAGTACATGGAGAGGAGGGGAGAGCACAAAGTAAAGAAAAAACACACATTCTGTTAATGTATGACTCACCTGGAGCTCAGAAATTAATAATGTATGTGCTCATGAGTCATGTAGAGTAAACGTGTTGCTGGGGGGATTTATATTTTCCACATATTTGTGTATGTGTGCAGGTCCTGAGGAAAGCCGTGTACGATCAGCTGAACCAGATTTTGTTGTCGGACTCTCCGCTCCCAGAGAGCCTCATCTTGATCAACAGCACTGACTGGCAGGGGCAGGTACGCCTCAGAGCTTTCCACAACATTTGCAGCTTGTTTTAATCACGCATCTAACTTTTTGCGCTTGTTTGTCTGTGGCAGTATGTTGCAGATCAGCTCCAAGGACAGAGACACCCGGTAGTCAGCACATGCTCCGCAGCCGAGATCCAGGCAGTGCTGTCTGCTGTGCTCACACGTATACAGAAATTGTGAGTGTTCCTGAAAATCTAATTTACATTCTGACTCTGCACTCTCTGGTTTGCAGGAAGACTCATTTTAGTCTTTTTTTTTTCCTGCTTTATCCTTAATTTTCAATTTCCTGTCTTTTCTCTGACCTCTCTTGTTTTATGCTTTATTTGCCTTTCATCAGACTAAATAACCCTTATTAATAAAAAAAGAAATGAACTCAGCACCATCTTCTGTTCCCGTTTGTACACGTTTTATATTGTCTGTTTTTTCTTGGACTTTATCCTTGTGCTTCTTTCTCTTTTAAGCATAACATTATTTAACTGTTTTTTGCTGGTATCCACACTGTTTCAAGGCCACATGAGAGTTACTCTGGCACAGTGGTATTTAAAGATTGCTCCAGAAATTAAATGTCACATTTGAATATTTCTAAAAATAAGAAGCCAAACACTGGACACTCATACATAGAAAGGCCTGGTGTTTTAGTGATGCACAAAATAAATGAGTTTAGAATATATATATGAATCATATTAAATTAATTGAATAATTTGTGTGTTCCTCTGATGGTTCTTGCTTCCAATAATCTCCACTTCACTATGTTTATTTCCTGTTTTTGTTTTCTAACATGAGAATGTGTTAAAGTTTTGCTGGTTCTTCACAATCAAAATCAAGTTAGTAGCTCATACACACGTGTGTGAGCTGGATGCATATTAAAGCCTTGCACCAACATCCTTTCCTTCTCTTTCTGTCCATGTAGCTGTAATTGTAACTCATCCATGCCCAGAGCAGTGAAGGTGGCGGTGGTAGGGACCCAGAGTTACCTAGGTGCCATCCTGCAGTTCTTTGTCACTCAGCTGGCCAATAAGACGTCCGACTGGCTTAACCACATGCGTTTCCTGGTGGTGCCTCTGGGTAAGGTGGAGCTTTTATGGCTCTGTGATGATGAGTTTGGTTTTGCTAAGACAAATTTACACTGCTCAAAGGTTAGGTTGTAATTCTGAATGTTGATTTCTTTAGGTGTGAACATCCTGATTGAATCTTTGTGCACCTTATTATCAGCACGTCTTGAACTTTGGCACAGTTGCAGGCCAACAACCTTTCTTTATTCTTTGTCCCACCTATATTAGGCTCACATCCCGTTGCTAAGCACCTTGGTGCCCTTGACAACCGCTATAGCTCCTCTTTTCTGGATGGGACTTGGAGAGACGTGTTCAGCCGCTCTGAGCCTCCTCAGACAGGTACCACTCATTAGGCCAATATATGAAACATCTCTTTTCATAATAGGTTTAGCACAGGTTCATTTAATTTTTTTTTGCAACTGCAGATCAGTTGGATGTAGCAGAAAGAATAACCAAATACATAAGTGGAGCCACAGTGACACATCAGCTGCCCATCGCTGAGGCCATGCTCACCTGCAAACACAGGACGTGAGTGTAGATGCTCACAAACACAAACTGGACTGTGTTGAAATTCTAGTTTTTCATAAATAACCTGTTCTTTCTTTCCTTTTCTAGGAGAGATGAGGACTCCTACCAGAAGTTCATTCCTTTTATTGGGGTGAGAACTTACTATTAGACAACATTGCACTTATTTAATTTCCTGCTGCTCATCATCAGCACATTCTTCTGACATTAAATGTTGTTTTCCAGGTTGTCAAGGTGGGTCTTATTGAGTCTGGCAGCTCTCCAACAGGTGAATGTTTGAGGGGGAAAAATGGTTCAACTTGAGCATGAATATGTTTTGATTTGACTTTGGATGACCTTTTCTTTTTTTCCTTTTTGTTTTCCAGGAGATCAAGAAGAGGGTGTGGCAGTGAGCCTGGCCGTCCCCTCTACGTCTCCCCCATCCCATGGCTCCCCTACAGGGATAATTAAAGAGGCAGCCACACCCCCGTCCTCTCCCTCCATGGGTAGTGTCCTAACAGCGCAAGGGTAAGACTTATTTTTCATTTCCTCCCCTTTTTTTAATTTCTTTCTCAGTTTTGTGATGTGTAATGCTGTAATGTTTTGAAATTCAGTTAATTATGGCACATCTGTTGCTGTAAGATTGGAAAAAAAAAGATAAATGTGAAATAGGGTGTTCTTAGCAGAAATCATATAATACTTTTGTCCACAGGAGTCCCAGCATGTCTCATGGCGTGGATGCCATCGGCCTGCAGGTGGATTACTGGCTGGCATCTTTGGCGGAGAAGCGGCGGGAGGGCGAGCGCCGTGACACGGGTTGCAAGAACACTCTGAAAAGCGCCTTCCGCTCGCTGCAGGTCAGCAGGCTACCAGGAGGGGGCAACATTGATCCACAGACCCAGATCAGCACCATGGCCATGACTGTGGTCACCAAGGAGAAAAACAAGAAAGGTGAGATTACAGGCCACATACTTGACAAAGATCGTTTTCCACATATCTACATAAAAATAAAAAGTTCAGAGAGAAAATGTTCCAACACTTGTTTATATATATGTATATACAGTGAGGAAAATAAGTATTTGAACACCTGCTATTTTGCAAGTTCTCCCACTTAGAAACATGGAGGGGTCTGAAA
>JBAMHW010000005.1:16069645-16083968 GCA_037177495.1 Rhadinocentrus ornatus | reverse complement strand
TTGAAACAATAAAAGGCTTGCAATATCTCAGTTGATTTGTAATGAATCCAGAATGTATGACATTTCATGTTTTTTTATCTGCATTACAGGAAATAAAGAACTTTATCACAATATTCTAATTTTCTGAGACAGTCCTATATATATATATAGATATAGATAGATAGATATAGATATATAAAGATATATATCTATATATCTATATATAGATATACTTAACTTTTAAACGGTAGCTGTGTGTACTATTAAAGATAGACCACTTAAGATGCTAGCTGCGTTGAGACAGATGCACGCACGCGCAACGTAGTTTCCCGCCCCAATTGGAAAAAACGTGATGAGTCATCTTGAATGTAGTTTTATCTTTGGTTGAACAGTTTGGAAAATTGGCTATTTTCGTCTCTCGTCTGTCACATTGGAGGGTGGAAGCACATTTTCAAAGACATTTTATTTCCGAATTAAATTTATGCTGGCAACGTTTAAAGTTGTAAACGGCTTTTAAAAGTTTTAAATCCCATTTTGGGTAAGTTCAGGAGGAAGAGAACGAGTGAGCGTGTTGAATCGGATGCTTGCTTAGGTAGGCTATAGATTTCACTAGTAGTTGTAATTGCATTAAAGTTATTTGAGTAGTGTAGTAGCTATTTTGGTGTCCCTCCACAAAGTAATGTGATTCGTGTAGACAGGTAACTAACGGTAGTTATTAGCACTCAACTTCCTGTTTAAAGAAAAGCTAACTGTTTTTTAAGGGCAAACATTTAGCAAAAACATTTAGTAGCACATATTTCAAATGACACCGAAGTAAATAAATTTAACCAATTGTGAAAAACCTTTAAAACTGAAGTGTCACTCGTGAACGTGCGCGCGCGCCACACCAACTTTAAATTAGTTTTTATCTTGGAAACGCTTTACCGGAAGTGAGTTTATTCTGAAGGTATTGACGCAGGTCTGTCTGGAGCATCACAACATTGGGCTTCTGCTTTGTTCCGTAGTCGGGAAGCATTGCACTTGTCTTCGATGAAGGTAACAAATACAATAGATCTGTCGCACGTATGTTGTGGATTAATACAAATAATGCCAAGAAGCATGTGCATATATTTTTCTGTAGCAATCCAGACGTCGATGCCTGTAGACGTGTGATCCGCGTTAAACGATGCTTCTAATGAAATATCGCATTTTATACTGCTTCTGTAATAGGATGAAATGTGTATAAGTCGTCTTGTAGGTATTGTGAATCCGTGAGTAATATTTATAGTTCATCTCTGCGTTGGTGTATTACATGGGAGCCCCGGCCTTCACTGTTTACAAACAGCTTACATGTCGAAACCCGACCCGACACATTTTCAGTGATTTTAGTTATATTTTCATAAAAGATCGTTTAAGTTATCAGTCATAGCATCGTCCTTGTCGGTCACCTCCCTTGATCTGCTGCCAAGCCAAACGTCGCCTCCCTCTCCCGGCCACAGGCCTCGACCATCACCGATCCTTTTTATTTTAGCTTGTGCCTTAAAATGGCTCCTAAAGATGTGTTCATGAGCCGTTAATGTTTATTTTGGGACACCTTTTTTATGATCTTTGACTGCTTTCCTTTGCTGTTGCGTCTATAAACGGAGAATTTGAGGGGAAGTGAGAATCTTGGTGCATTGCAGTCACGGGAATGAGGCGGATGGGAGGGGAGGAGGATGGGTGAGTGGGAGCAGTAGACAGACACTGAGAGGGGAGGGGAAGAGGAGAACAGGTGCACCTTCATCATCAAAGCTGGAAAAGTGAGGAGAAAGTCACGATGTTACACAGTTGACTCTTCTGTCCTTTTGCTGCTGCATTGGTTTTATTTACAGATGATTAATTTAGAGCTACAGTACTATGGTCTCATCCACAGCTAGAATTTAGTAATTTATTCACCGAGACAGTTAACAGTCAACTTCGTCATCACATTGTTGTTCAATTTTATGTATTTTCCAAGTTAGATTTGTTCTAACAGCATGTTTTCCTGCCAACGTTTTGCATGACTCTCCCTTTTAACTTGACTTGAAACCAAAATGTAACAATAGTAACATTTAGTGTTTGACAAAATTCCTGTCTTCAGTGTCCACAAAGCTCATCAACTTGGCAGTGAATTGATTAGAACTTGGCTACCTTGAGATAAGTAATTGATGCCATCTAAACACAGCAGAAAAAATTAAGTTTCATTTAGCTGTTTTTTTACAGTGGAATTGAAACTTGAGTTTGAACCATTAGACATTAAAAGTTGTCCTTTTAAGTTATGTTTTTAGCAGATTAAATGCTCTTTGAAATAGTTGGTGATCAAAAGATAAACATGTTTTATATCTGAATTTCTAATTACACTGATTTGTAATCTAGACCAGAAGAATTTTTTCTACATTAATTAATTAATTAATTTTATTTTTTTTGTGGCAAGTTAAAATCAGCCAGTGCTATTCTCGATTTTGGTACTTTGGTATTTTGTTTTTCTCAGCTGTTCTGAAGGTAGAGCTGTTCAGGTATTAGTTTTCCCTTTAGTTCGATTTAGCAGTTACTGACAGTCGCTGTGTCAGTTCCCAGCTCACAGGAATCCTCTGGGAATAATCCAGATCTGATTTAACTACAGTAAAATGATGCATTCTCTCTCGCACATATTTTCACTTTCTGTCTAACGTAACTAACCCTCACCCAGAAGGCACATTGTGCAATCATAATATAAAAAATATTTATTTGTATACAAATAGGTAAATAGATAAAAGATTACCAGATACACTCTAATATTTATCTAGTCCTTGTATTTGTACCTGTTATTTTCAGGATGCTATCTAGTAGTGTATAGATCTTTGCTACTCTTTGCTCCTCAGCTTTGTTGTTCATGTTTCCACTTTTTCTTTCTCTGTCTCTGTGCCTGCACAGTGTGTATGAAACCAGGCAATGTCCACCATGGTTTATCCACGTGAAGAAGCCCTAGAGCGACTGAGCCAGGATGAGATCGTCCTTAACACCAAGGCCGTCATGCAGGGTCTGGAGACGCTGCGCGGCGAGCACACACAGCTTCTCAACTCGCTGCTGGACTGTACCCAGCCACCCATCGGCCAGGAGAAGTCCGGGCTGCTCCGCAAGAGTCTGGAAGCCATCGACCTGGGTCTGGGAGAGGCACAGGTGAGGCTTTGAATATGATTTATTTAAGCAACCAATTTAATCTTAGACATTTAGATTTTTTTAAATGAATAATTGTGTGATTTTAAATTCTTTGTCCAGGTTATCATCGCCCTGTCCAGCCACCTGAGCGCTGTAGAATCTGAGAAGCAGAAGCTACGCGCTCAGGTGCGACGGCTCTGCCAGGAGAACCAGTGGCTGCGGGACGAACTGGCGGGAACGCAGCACAAACTGCAACGCAGCGAGCAGAACGTCGCCCAGCTGGAGGAGGAGAAGAAGCACCTGGAGTTCATGAATCAGATCAAAAAGTTTGATGATGACGTCTCTCCGTCGGAGGAGAAGAACCAGAACGCTGGAAGCAGTGGAGGCGGAGGAAGTGGAGGAGGAGACACTTCAAAGGACAGTCTGGATGATCTGTTCCCTAATGATGATGACCAGGGAGCAGGTATGACATCAGCATGTAGCAAGTCTCAGCTTTACTCTGGTGTATTTTAACATGAGGGTACAGAGAGAAAAATCCTCACATGGTAAATAACATATTGACCTACAGGCGATAAGATTTTATCAAATCTGTTGGCTTGAAGGATTTTTTGTTATTCTTATCTCCCTGTAGCAGAATGTTTGAAATGATGTTAGAGTGAACTTCAGATAGCTGTTGGTTGTAGTTTTTAAGAGCAGCCAGAAAGATTATGAGAGTCAGATTACTCTTCACACAGACCTTCAGGCATATCTTCAAAGGTCACATTAAGCTTTGCTTCTGTTCTTTAATAACAGATAGCTTTATTTAGCTTAGCGTTGTCAGATCAGTTTTTTTCTTGAAGAATATTTTTGTTAAGTAAAGCTGAATGACTCATTCATGCTTAGGTCTGAAAGCACAGTAAACAATTTAGGGCTGTTTTTATTTAATAAAGAGTACTAGAAGACTCATGTCTTTCAGTGACACATTCAAGGCTCAGCTGCCCAGAATGTTAAGTTGTTTACAACCCCGAGGAGCACATTGTTCCCCTGCTTTAGTTTTTACCAATAAAATTTTTTTGTGTGTAAGCGGCAAACCGGCAATTAAGTTATTTGACGCTGGATCTGGTTATGGATAAAAATTCCCTGTCAATATACACACTCGGGAATGTAAACAGATATTTTTTAGTGTCAACAAGAAAAGGTCGGTGGTATCAGGATGGGAAGCTTTTTTTTAGCATTTGTCCTCATTAGCAGACAGTAAGTTAATATACACTTATGGCTTTCTTTAAGTTTACTGAATATTCATAAATTTGTCTGTTTGTCTCCTCGCTTTCTCCGTGCTCAGTTAAAAAAGGGGGATAAACACGGGATGAGCAAGAGCACATAATAATCTATTTTTGACTCTAGTCCTGGCTCTGGCTTGACTTCATAATTTAATCACTTGCAATTTCAGACATGCTCCACCTCTGGTGAAGTTATATCAATATTAAAAAGTAGGTAAAGACTGAAAAGCGATGCTTTCTGCAAACATTTGCAAGTTAAGTGGAGATTACTAGTGGAGATCTGTGGGCCTTTTGTACGTATTAATCTTTGAATTGGAATATTTTGCTAAATGATAGATTTAAAGTAATCTTTGAAGCAAAACATTTACCTAGTTTCAGTTTATTTAAGTGGCCCTCTGAGATTTTAATGGACATTTTTCAGTATTTTTAGTATTGTGGTGTAAACCTTTGGCTTCCTTCGTGTCTTGCAGCCCAGCCCAGTGGAGAGGTGGCCGCCCAGCAGGGAGGCTACGAGGTCCCGACACGTCTCCGAACACTGCACAACCTGGTGATCCAGTACGCCTCTCAGGGGAGGTACGAGGTTGCTGTGCCTCTGTGCAAACAAGCCTTGGAGGATCTGGAGAAGACATCTGGACACGACCACCCTGACGTGGCCACCATGCTTAACATCCTGGCCTTGGTGTACAGGTGGGGAGTTAAGGTTTTGTTTTATAAACTGCATATAGAGTCATTGTTGATAAATAAAAAAAGCTCTTTCGATCTGTAACAGTTTTGTTCTGTTTTGTCCTCTCCTCCAGGGACCAGAACAAATATAAAGAAGCTGCTCACCTTCTGAATGATGCCCTGGGTATCAGAGAGAAGACGCTGGGGAGGGACCACCCTGCCGTGGCTGCAACCCTCAACAACCTGGCTGTATTGTTTGGCAAGAGGGGCAAGTACAAGGAGGCCGAGCCCCTCTGCAAGAGGGCACTGGAGATCAGGGAGAAGGTGAGGAGAGACGATGTTTTGTTTTTATTTGCCTGCTACCAAATCATGCTGTTGCGATTTACCTTGCAAATGTGCACGGGATTGTCGTTGTGCTGTGTCCAGGTGCTGGGGAAGTACCATCCGGATGTAGCTAAACAGCTCAACAACCTGGCCCTGCTGTGTCAGAACCAGAGCAAGTACGATGAGGTGGAGTATTACTACCTGCGAGCTCTGGAGATCTACGAATCTAAACTGGGAGCAGATGATCCCAATGTTGCCAAGACCAAAAACAACCTGGTAGGAATTTTTGCTGATAGAAATATTCCCATCACTCAGACCATCTTTATTTACATATTTTTTACTAACTATAGTTTTTATAATTTGTTTACTTTAACAATGGTTTCAGTTTGTGTGTATGTATTGTGGACACACCGATTTGTTGTTTCTCTCCAGGCCACATGCTACCTGAAACAGGGGAAGTTCAAAGATGCTGAAGTTCTTTACAAAGACATCCTGACGAGGGCACATGAGAAGGAGTTTGGATCTGTCAACAGTGAGTAAATCCAGTAGCCCAACAACTGAAACAACACCCCCCCCCCTTCCCCTGCTCACTGATCATAACTCTTTGAAATCCAAGCATCATCTCTGTTCATTGCTCCTCTGAAAGTTTCCTGCTGGATTCAGGTTTTGGATTTGGTCAGAGCCTGATCCCTGCATCCCCCTGAATTCTCAGCAGAGCAGAGGATTATTCTGTGTTACTGAAGCGTGTGAAGCGGCTTAATGTTGATGTTTCCCTCCTGCCTGTCACGCTAAGTCTACCAAGCCCTTATGTTCTCACATACTCAGCATGAGAGAGAGCCTTAGCAGGAGCCTGATGAATGTAAACCATAATTTATATGAAATCATATAGTTAAAGTGTTGTTTTCTACATGCATCAGAACTTATGTAATTATTTTTCTTTTAATCTCATTTCCAGATGACAATAAGCCAATCTGGATGCATGCTGAGGAGAGAGAGGAGAGTAAGGTCAGTTATTTAAGTTGATCTTCTGTCTGCCTGCTGTCATTGAAGCCACATTACATGAATAGACTGAACAGCAGATAAGGCCAAATAGGCGCATTTTAACTTTGTGTACAATGGACTCATGTTTCATACGCTGCTTCTTCTCTTTTTCTCTATCTCTGTTTCTGTGTGTTTCAGGGTAAACGCAAGGACTCTGGTGTTTACTTTGAGTATGGGAGCTGGTATAAAGCCTGCAAGGTGGACAGGTGAGTCAGACGTTTGGATTAATAAGAAGCATCTGCCTAGAAAACATAAATAATAGATTGATTTTCCTGTGACAGTGCTGAGCCCAGTAGCGTTCAAAGCCATAGCGGGTGAGATAACACTCTGGTTTGTTAGGTTTTTTTTGTTGTTTTTTTTTACCAATCACAGTTGTGTTGGAGCAGCTTTTAGCACAGGATCCAGCAAAGGTGCTCCTACAAAACAGACTGCAGTGTTGTAAATATAGTCTTTGAACATTTTTGCCACTATTAAACAAGAAAAACTAAATCATCTTCCCATCTTGACATTTTTAGCAGAATGAATTTTAAATGTTCTCACAGAAAGTCACACAAGTTACAGTCTGAATCTGCTCAGTGTGAATATGAGGTAAAGGGTCATTGGACACCCATCAGTGATTGTGCTTCATCAATATTTTCTTATAACTCATTTTTGGATGCTAACAAATCTATTGCTGCATAGTTAGAGTGACTTTTACTCAATCTACAAAATTATGCTGCCAAGATGAAACAGAATTAACAAAGAGGAAAGAAACTTGTCAGCATCTCTAAAAAACGAGGAAACAACTTGGAAACAACACTAACTTAATTAGAAGTCCTTGTATGAAGTGGATATTTATCAATGTGCCATAATGTGGAAGTGGTTTTGGACGTCCACAATAAATGGACCTTTTTCCAGGAAAACTACTTAGACCATGTGATCTAGAAATAACCAGGTTCATGAATCAACATAAGAGAGTTAATTGTTTCTTCCCTGTTCAGCTTTATAAAACGCTCCCTGGTCAACATTGAGGTCTTAAGAAAAGAAATGTTTCTGCCTGATCTGTTTATTCTTTGTAAATGAAGTTAGTTAATTCAGACATCTGCGGCCCACACGAATGCAAACAAACATCTTTCATTGATGGATTTGTTTGTTTATTCATGTAAAAAAACATTTTTTCTAAATAGCCCAACTGTGAACATGACCCTCAAAAGTCTGGGAGCATTGTACCGTCGCCAGGGGAAACTGGAGGCAGCAGAAACTCTGGAAGAATGCGCCAGCAAGTCCCGTAAACAGGTACAGCACAAACACTGACGGACTTCCTGCCGCGTAGCTGGTTGAATTACTGCAGTTAGATCAGTGGTCTAGACTCTTTTCAGGGGTTTTCTCACCTAGTAAGCTGGTTGATATAAAAGGGATTCCAGCTGGGATTTATATTCCCATAATCTGTGCCAACGTGATGTAAAGATCAGTCCCCAACCTGCATGTCGATGATGCACATGTTGTGTGAACTGTTGTATTAAAGGCTGCTATTTTCTCTCCGGCCTCTTCATTTGTTCAGTCTTTCTTGTCTCTTGTTAGGGTATTGATGCCATCAACCAGAGTAAGGTGGTGGAGCTGCTGAAAGACGGAGCAGGCGGAGGCAGCGACAGACGACATAGCGGAGCCAATGGACCAGGAGGGCGAAGAGAGGGCGAGGGCGATGACTCCAGTGAGTGGAATGGGGTAAGTTCCTGGATGTGAATCTGAATTGTGATTAAAGTAACAAAAGAAAAAAGGGAATTAATCAAGTGGTGGAAAAACATCGTCGGACAACTCCTTTATAACATCTGTAGTAAAAGGTTTTGTCTTGTCTTCAGGAGGGTAACGGGTCTCTGCAGCGTAGCGGCTCCCTGGGGAAGCTTCGGGATGCTCTGAGAAGAAGCAGTGAAATGCTGGTGAAGAAACTGCAGGGGAGCGGGCCTCAGGAACCCCGCAACCCAGGGTAAGATTGTCTGTGGGGACATGGTCAGTTTCATTATTTATGGGCTTAATTAAGCATTAAGGGGGTTTCTTTACCTCGGAGAAGACTGAATATTCTGAAAAAATTTGGATGTAATAAGGAAATAAAAAAGAAAACAAAAAATAAACCAAATTTACAAATGCAGCAACATATGTAAATAGACAGATTTTGTGTTTACAATTATTTTTGGGTTTTCTTTTCTTAAAGGAGACATTATTTGTCCTTTTTTTCTCAAGTTGAATCTGTTTCCTGGGTCTTACTGAAATGTCTGTGATTCAGTAAATCCTGAAGCATGTTATTACCACATGACATAGCTTAGTGTAAATAACCTGAGAACTCATACACCAAACGGCAAAACACTCGTCTTGCAATCTTATTCTCTAATCCATTTCCGCTCGTCAGCATTTCAGCCAGACACGTGGTACTGATCCCTTTTTTCTTTTAGGTGCTGTTGCAGAGAGTCACGTGCTGTCCTAGTCCAGGTTTTTAAAACAGTAGTATAGTAGTAATGTAACAGCCAGTAGACATTTAACAAGATAAATCCTTTCGTGATTCTTCTGTCAGCTCAACAAACCTTGTTATTCCATTCCTCTGTGGCTAATGTTAAGATCTGTTGTGTTTGTGGATGTTTTCCTGTTTGTTTTTATAGTGACAGGTTCTGTTGTTGCTCTGTTGATGCTGCATTCATTACAAATGGGAGCTCAGAAAATCCAACTTCCAACCTGGTTTGAAATAAAATGACAAGAAGTTGGATACCTTTTTAAAAAAAAAAAAATCTGTCATCTTAATTACATTTATTATAGTTATTGAAATAGTTTGTTAGTTTTATTTTGTCTAAATAATGATTTGTTTGTCATACAGTTTGGCCTGCTCAGGCTTCCAGCTGACTTTGTTAGTATGACCATTAGCTGTTTGAAGACTCATCAAAACAAGCAGCCAGCCACACTTCTGTCTTTAAACTGCATTTTACCAACACTGGATACAATTAATCATGGATCAGTGCTGAGCCTAATCCCATCAGCTCTGCAGGGTGGGGATCCTCAGGCTGCTCGTAAGGAACCAAGTGTGCATTATTCTCACGTCATGTTATCTGTACACTTCTTTTTTTTTATCTCTAAACTTTTATAGGACCTCAAATAGTTCACCTTTCTTTTCCTCTTGTATCAGCATCCACCTCAGAAAAGTGTGGTTAGTTAATTCCAGTATTCGGACTTGCCTCTGTCTTGTGTAGAGTGAAGGGTTGCAGGTGGAAACAGGGACCAGTGGACACTTTCACATTCAAGCATGCTGAAATGTAGCAAAGTTGGTGTGAAGAGGCGAAATGTTTTGAGATTTTAGAGGCTCTTTTTGTCATCTTGGGTTGGTTTATTAGTTATGGATATACTTGAATACTAAATTCAGCTTTTGTAATGATTTCTGTTCCTTCACAAAACAATCTGAATGAATATTTGGACTGAACTTCATTAACTGCGTGTGTCTTTTTGCACAGAATGAAGAGAGCGAGCTCCCTGAACTACCTCAACAAGAGTGCTGAGGAAACCACACAGGTACAGCACCAGGATTTAACCCAGGAACAGATGAACTGGATCAGCTTCTATCACCTCACAGACAATATTCAACGTTGCCCAACCCGAAATGTTAACTTGAGCTGTTTTGTTTTCAGGATGCCAACTCTGGCCTCTCAGACTCCAGGGGATTAAGTGCCAGCAACGTGGACCTAACCAGACGCAACTCCCTGATTGGCTAGACAGAGATAAGACTTCAGAGGCAAGTGGCCCAAAGAAGAGAGGCTGTTTGCACCTCGGTTCGATCAAAACACCCGCAGCATATTTTTTAAAGAACACTAAAAAGAAAAGCATTACCACACTTCACACCACAGTCGCTGCTGCTCCACTGTACAAACCGCTACCATCCATCAGAAAAGCCGATATTTAGACACATTTATGAGCATGCTGCTTACTAGGAAGTGGAATGTCTGCACCTGAACGCCTTGTGTTTTTCGCTCCGCTGTAGCAAAGCAGCATATCCACATCGTGACGAGTGAGTTTCTTCGACCTCCACGCTCATGTGCAGACACTCAACCTTAGGTAGGCTCAAAGTGCGACGCTGAGACGCTTTGCACTTTGTATAATCACACGTAGCATGAAGTACTTTCTAATGCTAACCATCCACTGAATGCGTATCGCAGATGGGGTTTAAAAATAAATAAATAAAGGTACAATCAGTTAGGTATCTAAAGAGAAAGCAGAAACATTAGCACTAACCATTACAACCTCACTTTATGCCTTGTTTTTTATGTATATAAAGTTTTAAATTATTTGACATTTCATTCTCTGTATATATTGCACTTTCATTTTCTTTTGTTTACATTCAATTTGGTTAAAGAGGGTCCTAACTGGAGAAAAAACACTACTTATCTGAAGGGAGGAGGCTGAAAATGAAAGAAAGGCAGAGAAGGAATGAAAGAAATATTAAGCGGAAGTACATTAATGGTAACTTAGTTTATCCTGTGAAAGAAAGAAAGAATAAAAAAGCTAATAAAATTGTTACCGCGACGACTGAAATCTGCAGACAGCCATCAAGGTTTCACACAAGTTTGCAAAAGGGTTCAGATATTTAATTAGAAAGAAAATGACAGTTCACTTTTCCAACATGTAGAATCCTGAGTGATGCTGGGAGAAAATTGTATTGAAGAGATGCAGAAAACCATTTTGTTTAAGATTATTACAGCAGCATCAACCCTCGTATACAACTGAGTAACCATCCTTAAATCAGGTTAAATCTGATGCAGTGCATCAGCCTCAGTTTGTTTACTAGTTGTTTTGTTTTATTGTTTGTTTTTTACTCTTCCCCTTGTTTACCATTGCTAAATATGTGTCGCTTTGCTCAAAACAATCCTGTCATGTTTTTATCGCTAATGATGATGGATCTCATCGGCCCCAATCGAATCCTCAGAAATCTGACCGATGATGATCCATCTTCTGAATTTTTGCTTTGTCAATTCTCACTCAAACTCTGAGCTTTCCCACTGAAGGAGCAGATAACCTGAATGTTTCTTTTTAAGGTAGATGGTGCAGTCTGGTAGCGTTTACACTGGATTTGTTGTGTTGTCGCACTCGCTGAATGTACACATCATTTAAATGCTTCATTCAAATTAGACTCCAGTTGACATCCTCAGCTAGAAGATGGTCAACACGATGCTCTGATGATGACAGAGGTGTGTGAAATGACAACTAACTGATGTCACCCTTTAAATCTGTAGTTTGTAAAGTGCTAATCATCCCATCGGCTTGTGAATGTGCGCGCTGGTGCTGGTTTGGAATTGTAATGAGGAAATACAAACATGAAGGAAAGGAGGAGGTCGGGACGGAGTTAGGCAAGTGTTGAGGAGAGAAAAGTGCTTTAAGTGTTCGCAGCAAATAATGTACAGACTCACCTGTGTGTGATCTTTATATGTGTACAGTCTGCTCACAGTCTAAACATCATGTCGCTGTGTAGAAATAAGTCAAAATAAGCACCAGTTTGGAACTGAAAACCTTTTCCAGTATACACACTGTCAGTCCTTTACTGTAATAATCTTGTGTTCAAACTTGTGCTCTTCTGTACATATCTGTAATTTCAGGAGTAGTCAAGCTCCATAAATATATGAACATTAACACAATATTTTGCTGTTGTGAGAACAAAATAAAAACTGCTGCAGTTGTAAATATTTATCTTGAATCGCTGCTGCTGCAAGGTTTAACCCCAGGCTTCAAGGATCAGTCGGATTTTGTGCTTTTTGTCCACATATTTATGGAGATCTATGTACCTTCCTACAGCCAAGGATGGAAAATGTTAAGTTTGAGGGTCTTGTACACACGTGGGAAATCCTACATTAACATACAGTTTGATGATGATGATGATGATGGGGCCAACCTAATGTGTATTTTATCCAAAGTTCAATAAAGACAAATTTCACTTTTCAAACTGATTCTGTCTCCTAAATTTTTATACAAAACACTGTTAACGCCAACAACACAGTTGAAACCATTAAAAAGAAGGTGTGTGTGTGGTGTGTGTGAGATGTTTCACAGTTAGGGCTGGGGGTGTTAATCGAAGGCTGCACTGATGTGGAGGTTGGTGTGTCTATGCTATTTCCTGCCTTACTGACAGCTAAGCCGCACAAAAAGGAAACCAGGGCAACCAGACTTCATTTGAGAGCCTGCAGTGCGAAGACGGACTGATTGTCTGCGTCGTTGTGAGAGAAGCAATCCACGGATGAGTTCAAAGATCGGAGAATGAATGAAGCGGCGTTGGAAAGTAAGGTTATGTCACTTTCTGTGAGAGGATGTTGGTTTGTTTTGATTTAAAAAATGGCTCACAGTTGGCTGTATTTACTCTCATCAGACTGATCATGACTGTGCTGTCACTCAGTAAACAAAAAAATGAACAGCAGAGAGGCAAAGGTCTAAAAAGGAAGGATATTTAAAAATATCGCTTGCTATTTTAAATTTCACAATGACACCAAATTTAGACCTCATACTTCATTATGTTTGTCTTTTAGATCCACACTGAGCCTCAGCAACTTTTTCATTTTTAAGCTTTCAAGCGAAACTTACTCCAACTTTTTTTTTTAAGATTTCTTTTGTTTCTGTAATGAATCTGTCCATTTATCCGCATTTCCCAGCAGTAACCTCTTCCAGTCCCACAACACCAGCTGTGGTCCAGTTCCAGCTGGGCCTGTTCAGGGAGGTGGTTCAAATCCCTGCTGACAACCTGAGCTACCGCTATGCCCGGAGGCTGGCAGCTGAGGTCATAGAGCGCAAGGTAACCAAAACCTCACACAGGTGGTCTAATTTCTGGCTTTTATGCGAAGCCAGAGATTAAATTCAACAATAATGTATTCAAAGGCTGAAGCAAGCATTTAGGATTCGTCACCTCTGTGATTAAAAAAAACAAAAAAAAATCTAACCTATGACACCGTCCCGCTTGGAAAATACTGAGTTGGCGTCTACAGCCTCACAATTGCCAGGAAGTGGACTCTGATTGGTCAACTTGCATATGAAGGATTGTGTGGGTTACTGCATGACAAAGTGTGGGTTTTGATCCATTTTAGTAACTGATGCAGTTGTCTTCTGTTTTCCTGTATCTAGTTTACCAATCTGCTAACTGCTATTTAACTTTCTTAATCATGAAGTTAAATGTCAGCTTGAACTCTGCTGGGATCGTAGTGTTTCATGTTTGGTTTATTTTGAGTGTGTAAGAAAACTTCTGCCCTACAAGTTTGACATACTTTATTTTTTTTTAAAAAAAGGTCATATTATTATTGAAAATGAAGAAGTACCCACCTCTTTGTTTAAACTGTAGCTCAGGTTGTGAGTGGCAGGTGTTGGTCTGTTTCAGGCCTGGTTTTTACACCGCTTCAGAAGCTCTGTGGTCGACAAGAGTTGCAGAAAAGTTTCCAACCACAGCTGCTCCCTTCTGTCAAACACACACACACGCAGAGGCTGTCGTTCACACCAACACTCCTTTCAAATCTCTTATGTTTCTTGGCAGCAGGTCAGCACAGTGTGTGCATGTGTGTGAGTTTATTTTCTGCACCAATAGACACAAGTTTGACCCCCTTGCTGCAGATGAAGTCCAGAGCTTTGTTCACATTAGCAATCTTATGGAAACGCATCTTGCCTTTGTCAGGTTTGGGCAGCCTCTCGCCTGGAAAACAAGCAAAACAGTCAATAAAATATTCACCTTTTGTTGCTTTATTTAATTTTATCTTTGCATACTGTAATATGCAGTTTATGTACATCAATTATTATATTTGCTACTTAATAGATCATCATTCAATACAAATCTGCTACTGAACAGAAAATGTGTGTATGTAAGTTTGATGTGATCCACCTGATATGACCTCCAGCAGCAGCATGAGTTTGAGACCATTTCTGAAATCCTCTTCAATGTTCTC
>JBAMHW010000005.1:16049783-16069404 GCA_037177495.1 Rhadinocentrus ornatus | reverse complement strand
CTGTGCAAAGCTTAAACTGTCCTTTTCAGTTTGTGACCTTGGTGTGTCTACGGCTGCTGACAGCAAAAGAGAAAACATGCTGACATTTATCTGAGTTTGACAGGTCCTGTTTACTCATCAGTCCTGAGCTGAGTCAGTCTGGCATAATTATTTTCTTAGTTTACAGTCATGTGGTGCTTACACAACAAATATTTTTTTCCCTACTGAACAATTTGTTTTAGAGTTGGTTAGCATTTAATACATTTCTCAATCCGATCTATCAACCTTCACGTAATTATCCTCAATATGCAGGTCTGTTCTGTAATGATTTAAGTACCCGGCAGCCTGATTTCTTCCTAAAATCTTACCAGCTGCACCGATTTTACCTGAAAGTTCCTGTCTTATCAGTAGAAATTCAGTCAGTTTACGGTCTCTCCACACAAGCTCTGTTGCAAACACAGACCAGCTCACAGAGATTTGCCGAGCCCACTGCTGGTGCTTTTAAGTAGTCTGTCAGATTTTTGAAAAGTAAACTTTCATCTCAGCCTGAAACCAAATACACTCTGAAAAAGATTTTTCTTTCAGACTTTTCTATACTTTTCTGCGTCCATTTGTTCCTTGTCAGACTAGTCCCCCAAGTTCTGACATTCTCATATACTGATGCTGCTCAGGTACTAAGGAGGTGATGTTCAATACCTGGTGTCCTTCTTCCATATCTTTGGGAATTGTGGCTAAGCATAATAATACCTTATATAATGGTTGCCACTCTGACATACACAATCAACTAAGACATTATAGATCAGGACTTTAAATAAAAGGTTCAAGAACAGAATGATGAAGGGCGAGAGCTCAAATAGTATTTTCATGTCTAAAGACTCATGTATGTGGAATATTTCAGTCTTCCTCTGAATAAATTATCAATTTGCACAAAACACCCCATTTATGCTTTGTCATGGTGAAGAACTGTGTGTAGAATGATGGGAAATATGAACTCAGTCTATTTTTAAATGTTTCTGAAACAAAATGTTAAATATTTGAAGTATGTCTGAAAACCCTATTTGCACTGTACAAGTGTTGTGAGTCTATGCCTGGAAAGTTACGCCAAGCATTTAGCACAGCTAGGTGCTGCATATCTGTTTTAGAAAGAACTTGTTCATTGGGTAATGGCCCTGTGCATAATGGGCAGAATGCAGATGGAGATGTAAATGGCTCTGAGCCACTCAGCGCCTGCTTTTGTTCTGTCTAAAAACGGCCGATGGTGTAGCTGGCACGTAGGAGACAATTTAATTGGTTCCATCAGACCATTCAATCAATCACTGAATCAGATTCTGAGAGGCTTTCATGGTGTTTAGCTGGAATGTGAAAATAGGACGTGTTCAAACTCAGGAGTGTAAGTGTGTGCGTTTACTGTAGAGCTAACATGTCGCTAGACTTAGAAAATTGTGGGGGTGTAAAGCAGAAAAAGTACATGAGCTGAATAACTAACTACAGATGATAGTGTAGGTGGAGTGAAGCGCACGGTAGTTTTAAATTAGCAGTAAAACAGGATTTGTGCTCAAAGTAGAAAATTTCCACTGCATTTAATAATTAAGACAAACCCTGTCATTCCACTGTTTGTGGATGTACGTTTAGACCTACATTTCCTTCTGTGCCAAACATCTACAGCTACATGAGAAAACAGTCAAGTCAGTGAGGAAGAAAAGAAACTTGTGCATCAACAAGATGGTGGAGATAAAAGTGAGTGAGTAAATGACGACAAAGTCAAGAATGAAGGAAGAGTGCCAAGTGTAGGAAGACGTAGAGCTGACATGATTTAGTTGATAAATTAACCCGTTTACTCACTGAAGTCAAAATAAAAAATCTGCCGTTTCTTGTCCCCTTTTCTGCCTCTTTTAGTCTTGTTATGTATGAACAAGTTCAATAAATATATACACAACTAGGATTTTATTGCTTAATGAAGCATTTGATTAACTATAGAGGTCTGTGTAACCCGAGAACAGCTGTAGTTGGTTGAAACATAGTAAAATAGGGCTGTGATATCACCACACTCTAACCAGACTGTTGATTGAACATGGTGGTAAACCTATAATGAACACAAGTAGTAACTTATGTGCATTATTTATGGGAATGTAGATGGTAAAACTGCTGCATGTGTCACCCCTTGTCAATGGTAAATTCAGCAATTCCCTTGACCTACCTTCAACTAGTTATTACAATTTAGCTCATTTTATTTAGCTAAATTTGTAGAAAGCCACTTTTTAAAGTTAAAAACATTACTGTGTGTGCACTCCTGTTTTGGTCTCTATCACAATATTTGAAGACCACTTAAACACAGATACTTAAATTCAACTCTTGGAATAAAATCCTAATTGTTTTGCATTTTTTATATGACTGAAATAAAAGGAAACATACCAAAGCATAAAATTGCTTCACAGTTAATATGAACCCAGGTAAAACTGGGGCCTGCTGAAGTAATCTTTTACAATGACGGTACAATCAAAGGTAAAAGCTTACACTGAAATCACAACTTGATTCATTTCTAAAGGAATGTAATTATGTAAAGAGGCAAATTAACTCCGTCACTTAAATGATTTGTGTTGCGCATTCTATATTTCATAGTCTGAACAAAAATTCCTTTAGTGCTTTAGGTCATGTGCAGTCCCTCAATGAAACTTGTGAAATTGGGTTGTTTATTTATTCAAAGTTATTGTATTCTGAGAAAATTTGATATTTTCCAGAGTACAAGACGAAGGAGGGCTGACAGGAATGGCCAGGCTCTGGTGTAATTTGATGTAAGGATCTCAAGAGGAGAAGAGGCCGCCTATCCAACTAGCCAGAGTCCAAGCAGGTGCTTGTCTCCTTTGCCATGCATGACCAAATTTAGACAGACTGCTAATCCAGCACACAGACCCCTAGGCCAAACTAGAGAGGAGATGTATGAAGGAGGAGGTAGAGCTCCAAAGGAGCAGGGAGGGTGGGGGCTTAAAGGAGGAGGCTGGGGAGGCTAAATTGGGTTGGCATGGGACACCATTGGACAGCTGAGAAGGCAGGATTCCTGAGGTGAACTGTAAGAGTACAAGATGGAGATGCAGAGAAGGAAGAGACGACCATGCTGAGGAAGGAATGGATTTGAGAATATGATTAAATCACTTAGGAAAAAAAAGAGCTGGAAGGATGAAATGGGTGACATATTACTTAAATTAAGAATAGAAAATCAAGACTAATCTGGTGAAGATAAAGAGACAAGCATAATCCCAACTTAAACTAAAAACACTTAGAGCAAGATACTACAAACAAAAAGCTGGAGTCTCAGTCACAAATTATAGTTTGTATCTCTGTACCTGTAATGCTTTATTTTCCCATCCCCTCGGGTCTGTTGCAATGCTTGTGGTGGTCTACAGAGTACACCAGGATGAAGTCACCCCTCCATTGCAACAGCACCCTCCCACCTCCTCTCTGCTTGTGTCAGTCCACACCTGTCGGTCTGGCCTGGCTCAGCTCAGCTCGGCAGGGGCATTTTTATTGGTCCTTCTTGTAAAATGAGGTCATGGTGGCCCAGTCGAATGCCTGACATAACTGAAGCTCTCCAAGGGGGAATAGAGGATGGTGACCCTTAATACAGCTGACACGCACAAACACATGTTCTAACAAACACACACGCACATGCACACCTCTTCCCATCTGAGCAGGCTCACAGCTTTTAATGTCGCTCGGCTGTCTATCACACAGCTGACGCAATCACAGTGCTGCTGGAAGCTGCCGGTGCTGGCGTCAGAGATGAAACCAATTTTCTGAAAAGACTTGCTGCACATTACATTTTTATATATGAGAAAAGTATTTTATTTGACCTTTGTGTCTGACAAAACCATACGTAGAAGAAGCACGTTATTTTATAAGCTCAGTTCAACAAGGTAAACAGCACTTAGACCTTTAAACAAGGGTTTTACACATTTTACAATTACATGCTTAGATAAACTTCTTATCCGGTTTTTTTCAGACCACATGATGTAAATAACATCATCAAAATGTTACTATGCATGTTACTTTCATACCATTTATCATATAAACCATTTCAAAGTTTGCAAAGAGCACCAATGTTCCTGTATGAACAGGAAGTAAACTAACAGGTGTTAACTACAGTTTTTTGTCTTAAATGTTTGGATTTGGAGAAGTTATGAGGTGATTTGGAGACTTGCAGACTGTGCTATTCTAGTGAGAAGATGCTTTGCATTATGTGCTCTAATAAACCAAAGTTGCAACTTGTGTTTTCAAGCACCCTTAAACTCACTCATTACACCATGAAAACACTGTTTGCAGTGCAGAGAAGAAAGGTAATTTAAAGCAATATGTCTTTATTTTAACTAAGATATTACAATTCCTCTACAGATATATTGAGACAAAACTGGGAAAGATTTAATGTTTCAAGCAAGTAAAAAAAAAAAAAAAAGTTTTTTACTGATCAAATGTAATTGTTTTCCAGTAAAACATAGATGTGTTGATGCATATACTAATAAATTTAGCAGTATTTGAAACTGTTGCATTTGAAACTACTTAAAGTATAGTTTAATTTAAAGTACATTATCAGAAGACATCCTTTCTTTCTCTCTTTTTCTCTGTTTCTTGGTTAAATTAATTCCATTTATTAAATTTAACATGACCTGGCATGGGAGCCAGAAAATGGGACTGTATTGCATTCACACTCACTCTGCTTCTTTTCTCTGCCTCAGACTGTCCTGTGAAAAAGAACCAAGTCAGACTCTAAACTTCTGCTAATCAGATGGATAATTACACAAACCGGCTGCAGTTCATACTCATTTACAGCAAACCTTAATGCAATGTTGTCTTATGGCATCTAGTCAGGGTGTAAAGAGTCGATTAAAAAGGGCTACCACAGCCATTTACACTAATTACTACCTCAGACCCAGCTGATGAAATTAAGGATTTAAATTGGTAGACTATTTGTGGCTTGAAAATGTGTACAAATATAGTTTATGTTCACACTTAACAGCTTGTATGTGTATAACCTCATGTATAACCTTATATCTGCAGACAAAAAGCTACTGAGGTGTGAAACGTGAATGAAGCAAGGCACAACAGAAAATCAATAGCCAGAGCTATTAAATGGAAGTCATTTTGAGCACACGGAGTAGAAAATATAAAAACATGCAAATAAGTGTTTTTGTTTAGGAGTTTCTTTTGTTCGGTTCTGCTGCATTGTTTGGTACCCTTTATTCATAACATTATTTTATCATGTTGTACATCTAAGAACATATTGCACTTTCCCAAGGTACTGTCAGCACCCTGGTCTATGTGTATTTGATTATTTTTTTCTTTGTTATTTGTAATGTGCAAAGAAACTGAACTGCATTTATATGTAAAATAATTTACAGCCAATCTGTTATTAGTTTCCGTACCTCATTTTATGTGTCACTACTATGTAAAAATAGTTCGCTGACAAGGCTGACCTTGTGGACTCCATTCACACCTGTCCACTACAGCTACCTTTGGCACACACGTCTGTACAGTGGTCTTTAACAAACACATCCACACATGCCACATTAACCACCAATGCCCTATCGCATGCCCTCGGTGTACATAATTATAGCTGCACATAAAAACGCTATGTTCTTCTGTTTATAAGGTTGTTATAACATAAATGGATATGCACATATAAAGGCAATTTCAGAAGATGTAATAATGATAAAGTGCTAAGCTTGGACCAGTTCAATCCACATGTCAGACTATAGTCTTCCCACTTAAAAGGGAAGACGCACCATTCCATCCTTACAATAAAAATCCCGTAGCTCAGCTAGCGGTCAGAACAACAATCGTTCATATTTTTATTTATTTTTCCTTCTTATTTCAAATCTTAAGCATCTAAATGAGGCTAAACTGTTCCATATTAATTTTAAACAATACAATTTGAAGCACTGCCTTTGCACCATTATACACCAATTCTCTTAGAACAGGCATGTGCAAATGATTGCAAACAATTTATCTTCTTTTGAAATGTGATTTAGCTTGGCTTCAATAGCATGTATTTGTTCACACACAAAAACTACAATGTTAAAACTAAAAAAGCATTGGTAATTTCAGAATGTGTCCCTTAGACAGTTCCACATAAACCATTGGCTCTCATCTGTAATGCTCCACATTAAGCATTAAAACGATCACTTGTATTAAGTGTACACATAATTACACAATTGGCTCCCCATTGACATTGGCTGCACATGGCCATGGTAAATGCTGTGATTCAGCAACACTGCATAGCAGTTTCAGAAAAGCAACAAGCTCTTTTCATCTGACAGCATGTGCTCAAGCGGAAGAAAAGGAATGAAACAGCCATTTGTGAGAACTGATGGCGTGAAAATCCTTCACGGATGAGCTCTATTCTTGAATTGTGCTTTCCACATAATTCACGTGCTTTTGATGGGTACCGTATATGTTCTTTGTACTACACTGGTCTTAGTATTGAATCTTAGCTACATGTTATCATAAAAGATAAATAATTTATGACATGATCTTTTTCTATATTTGCACACACTATAAGTTTTTATCCAACAGTTCTGACAGATTTAGGGACTTTGGGTCTGATAAGTGGTGAAACAATCATTGCTTTTCAACAAAATGTGTGTTGATAAAACACAAGCACTGTTAAAAGCAGTCATGTTTGCTGTGCATTATTTGGGTAATTACAACCTCTGTGCTAAGCCAGGCTTAAAGTTGTTTTGCAAACAGTGTTTAGAACAGACTTCATATCCTTCTAAAGATATACACTTCAAACGCCAAAATCTGGTGTTATAAAGACAAAACAGTCTAAATAACTTAATGATTTGGAGATCTTCTTTTAAAGGCCACTTTGGTCAGGCTTGCCACTTGAACTGCAACTTATTTTTTTTCCTAATCTTAAATAATGACAGAACAAGAAATCAGAAAAACATAAAGTAGTAAAAAATCATCAATCTTGTAAGATTAAAGCTCATGAAAGTATGTAAACAAGATGTTTCTATACATTTAATGCTGTCTCCAACACTTTGCTGTAGACACGGCAACATCTTAATAAGCACTGAGGTCAAGTATCCAGCTTTATAAACAGGACTTCTGATTTCTGTGGTAAAACTGACTCACTTTCTTGTACAAGAGGTCTCTTGTTAACAACTGTTCAAAAGATCCTCCCCAGTTTTATAAGCGGATAAAGAGACAGGACCATGGTGAAGGGGAAAGGAGTTACAACACAACAGGTGTCACAGTTATTAAGGAATCCCCCCTCCCCTCTCTCTTCCTCTTGTTGGCTTTAAATACCTTCCTCCATCAGCTTTCCCAAAGAAACCTGGAGCCCTAAGGTTGGGTGCCGCAAAGACAATTTGAGACAATGACGCAAGAGCCAAAGGTTTACCCCACCCACCCAAAATGTAACTCTGGTGGGCCTACTGAATTCATGCCATGATTAGGAAAAATTAAAAGATAAATAATATTTAGATAACAAAACAATAAAACCAACAAACAAAGAGGGGTTAGTTGTTTCTTTTGCACAAAACTAGTGGAGTGGTAAGTTAACAGTTCAGGTCTTGGGTGGCCGTACTTCCTCTTCTCCACATTTCCTGTCAGATTTGACTGTCTTTCAATAAAAACATTATAATGGCCGATAAAAAAAAAGTAGCAGTGTTAATATAGACATTTAATTCCTCATACTTAAAGATCTGCTTACTATTAAATCAAATTAAAACAAAGCCACAGATCACTTAAGAAAATAACTTTTTTTCCAAATTAATTTTTTTTATAGGAGCAACAACCACTTTCAAGTTCCAGTTGGAACTGTAAGTAAATCATTCCTCCGCCTGAATTTATCAGCCCTTCTTTCCACCTCTTCTTTACGAAGGACTATCAGGCTTATTGCCAGAGACTCTGCTGACAACAAGCCTAGCACTGGACTCCAATGCAGGGCCTGAGTCCAAACCAGCAGATTTATGTCTGTGTTTAGAGGATAAAAGGCCTAGCTGCCTTATTCTAGTCATAAGGGTGTGTATGTGTGTGTATAAAACCTGTGAGAGATGCCAGGATGTTACAAGTAGGCAAAAGGATAACTGCAGGTGTAGCATGGGATTAAAGACAGCAATCTCTATCAAACAAAACCATAATAAGGTTAGCATTACTCATATTTGAGAATGTTTTTTTTCAAAATTTCAAGATTGTCCAAAATCAAAATCGCCCACATTTAATGTGAAAACGAGGACGTTTCGTTTAGTCGCAGCTCACAAGAACACCATGTTATGCAAACACAAGAAGTGTCACAAGGCTCTTAAAAAGAAAAATAGTACAAGAACAAAACAGGAGCACTCAGAGTGCATCATTCACCAAAGCCATGCTGCATTTTACAATAATATTTCCCTCTCAAAGATTTTATGTGCTCCTACTTTTTAACAGGATAGTCATTTTTTCTTGATTAAGCCAAGAAATCAACAGCAATGATACAATTCCTCTGCCACAGCTCGGTGAAGAAATAACTTGTGCCACATGGAAAAAGCAGTTACAACATGTGACAGTCTTCATCAGCTAGTCTAGCTCTGACACAACCATCTGTCCACTTTGTTATATTATTGCTTTGACTTCATGGAGAGATACATTGTGTCCTGCTTTCCTCCATTGTGCTGGCTTGCATCATGTTCCACTGACACGTGGCTCCAGATTGCTGCTCTCCGAGATGATGCCAGCCAAAACTCACCCACCCCCAGCGGTATCTCCATGGGTGTGTAGGTGCTCCTTTCTCTGAGTCACCTGATGTGCTGACAGAATCAATGTGCAGAAGCACAGATGCATATCGCTCACAGTTTTGGATTTAGCTTAGTAAAAAGACAAAGCTAGTGAAGCAACAGCAATAATGAAGAGGAAACATCTTTCTGTTGTGGATTTTAGTGAAGCAGAAGCTTTTTGTGGACTAAAATTACACCACATACAGTTAACGATTCTGTAGAGCCGTGAGAAAAAAACAACTTAAAATGTGTTGATGGATTAGAGACCTTGCAGCTGTATAATAGGAGGAATAATCCAACATTTGTCATAGAATGAGTGTCTGTGGACTATAAAGCAGCTCCGCCCATGCAAATATGCTTACACTGACAATACTGATTTTCAGCAAGTGTGATATTTAACATGTTAACATCATAGTGTGTTAAAACTACATTTGCTCACTGGAACTAAATCCTGAACCATATCTCAGGTTGGTGGGATTTGACAGTCATCCTGGCCATTAAACCATAAATGGATGGTGAAACCATGAGATTTGTTGACTTGTTGAGATGTCTGAAAAGTAGAACTTAACTCATGATTGCATCAAAGGAAAGTAAAGACAATTATTTCATGGGTCACACTGACTTTCTAAACAAGTCATCACAAGAAATCCAAAAATTCTGCCACAGCTTGAACCAGGCTTTTATATACAAACTATGTTAAAACTGTTTTGCTATTGTGCTATGTTTAATGACTTAGCAGACAAGTCATTAAGGTTAAAAATTATTTCCCTCTGTGACTTTAAATTGTCAGCATACTGTACAGAATAACTTAATTTTTCCTTCTAATGCACGCACACACACAATCTCACACACAACCTCTGTCATTATCCTCAGCCTAATAATGCCTTCACCTTTTTGTTGTTACACAAGTCAACAGCTGAATGGACCACCTATGTGATTGATTGTGGAGAATGAAGGTGAGAGTACAGGTTCACAGTTGGTGGCAGCAGCATGTCAAAGTCTTTTGTCATTTAATGAGCTCTGGAGTCAAGATGAACAGCGAGTAGAATAAACTAGTGTAAG
Organism: Rhadinocentrus ornatus; assembly: GCA_037177495.1. Classification (NCBI taxonomy): domain Eukaryota; kingdom Metazoa; phylum Chordata; class Actinopteri; order Atheriniformes; family Melanotaeniidae; genus Rhadinocentrus; species Rhadinocentrus ornatus. The sequence continues at coordinate 16,059,613 of JBAMHW010000005.1, read as the reverse complement.
TAGTTGGGAAAGATTTATGACGAAGCGGCTGGCCTGGGACTGATGATTGGTTGAGGTGAGGAGGAGGCCTGTGTCTAATTTCAGTAGGCTACTTCTTTCTCTGAGAGGCAAAGCTGTCCGGACAGATCTAGGGTCAGCTAAATCATCCTAACAGAAACCTTGACCATGAAGACCTATGTGTGAAACTGATCTAAGGCTGTATATAGTAACATGCAACCGAGCTACATTTCCCAGCATTCATTTAGTCAAAACAGCAAGTCACAGAGATGACCTTGTGATTTTACTTCAGCCTCCATTTGAGAACCACAAAAAGGTTATTCAATGCTCAAGTCAGGTGATCTTACAACTCTTATTTCATGTTTTTTGGAGGTTGTGAATCTTAAATGACTCCTGAGTGACCACGTGACTGCTGTTGTACTGTAGGCTTTGTCATACAGGAAGTCATCAGTTAATATCCACCCACCTTATAAAAAATTTGTTGAAAACTAAAGCAAGCCTAAATCAAGTATAATTCAACCATTAGAGCAATGGCTTGGTTGCCTGATGCACAATATCCCAGCAGGGTTGAGAATTACAAATGTTTACAACTAAATGTTGGATAAAAATCTAAAAACTACAAAACTACAGAATGATGTCATTGTTACCTCAACCTCATTATCTGAGACTCACTATCTGAGCAGGCTTTAACCTGATGACTGGAACTTCGGCTACCATCAACCTTTAAATATATATTCCATGCAAGCTGCATCTACTCTGACAAGACATATGAGCCAACTCAACTTTCGTAAAGTGGGTCATTGTTTTGGTTTCACTACGACAGAAAATCAAATGGCACAAAGATTGCATTATGCCACTTTAAGACCACATTTTGCCAGTTTGACCATGCATCCCATGTATGCAAATTGTTACAAGACACAGACTTTGCAAATTGTTGCTTTCCTTGTCCTCATAACGACCTTCAATTTCAACACCAAGGCTGAGAAGTAATAATAATAGCTGAAACTGGGATGGCTGCAACTTGTACATAAAAAATTTATGTTGAACATTTGCTTTGAATTTTTAGTTTTACTTAAGTTTGTTTACACAAATTATATACACTATCTAAAAGAAATAACCCTAATGGACCGAAGACAGCCATCCTTTTCTCCAACAATCTAGCTCTTTATTCTTTTAACAGCCCCACAGAATTGCTCTGATAAAATCAAGATGGCTTCTCTCACAGCCCGTTATTCATCATTGCTACCTCCACCATATAGATTTTAACACTGCCGAGGTATCGTGTGTCCACTTTTCCAATACAACAATCTCCAAGAACTATTACGTCATGAAACTGTGACCAAAGCCTCAAAAGAACTCATCCAAGAAACACTGGAAATAAACTTACATGCCAGTGAAATACAGTTCATCACTATGAAGTTCTCGTTCTCTCTCTCTCTCTCTCTCTCTCTCACACACACACACACACACACAGTCCTTAGCCCTTCTGATGGCCTCTCCTAGGGCTCCTGTGCTTGCACCACGGCAGTTTATAGAAGCCTCCCTACATGGACACAGCTTCTGGAATAGCAACTGCTATTTGATCTGAGTGTAGGCCATTTCACCTCTCCACTTATGTAGACCTTCATACAGATGCTCTCTAGATGAAACTCGCAATACTCATACACCACACCATATTTATTAATGCCTTTTCTTTTTTGTGTTTTTTAAACACAGTTCAGGATAAAACTCTGTTTGTCCAAGTTTATGCTCAACAGGAAAAAAACGTTAAAAGCTGTTGAGTAACATAAGTAATAGTTATATAGAGTGAAAACATGCTAAATATTTCTCTGTTAAATGATATGTGGAGCTGAAATATCAATGACCTTTACCAACTTTTGAAGAAGAATTTTAGAAAAAGAGAAAAGAAAACTTTTGTAATCTGTAAGTTTGAAGGAAAAATAAAGCAAGCAGCACCTTGTGATTTTATTTTAATCCCTAAAAAAGCTGTATGTCTGTGTTGTGCTGGTCTTCTGAAAGCATATATGTGGAATGGTCCAAGGACCACCTCAACAGGGTAACTGTTCATTTCCCAGTATCACATGAGCTTAAGATGTCACCTCCCCCAGATGCAGCCTGGGATAGAAGCACAGTCAGTGTGCCTGGATCACTGGAGCACATCTAAGACAGCAAATTACAAATCAGTTCTGTAATTTCCTCAATAATAGTGCAAACTGAGACCTAGAAGAGGAGGGAGGTTGTTTCCGAGCTGGCTGGTGCTCACTAAAAATTCTTAATTTCTCATCTTTCATCAGTGTTTATGAAAATCGTGTAATTTAATTTTTACTAGAAATATATATACAACACCTTTTCCTTATAGTGAAGCAACACATGGCAAAGCAATTATGGTAATGTGCCTAAGGTCCCAGGTTTTTCTGGGAGATTGATTTGTAACTTAATTTTTCCAACATACCAGATGTTTAGCTGGGAATTTGGGAAAAGACTAATTCCAAGATTGCTGTCTCAGTTCTGAAAACATTTCTTTCATAAACGTTTAAATATTACAAGAAATGTTCTTCACTCGTTACAATTACTTGATCATAATATATTTTCACTATAAAATGTTTGCAGGTGGCTCATGAAGCCATCATCCAGTGATAAAAAAAAGATGCTAATTCCCACCCTGAACAACCCGTGGAGGCCCAATGTTTTGGTATGGTCCCATATAGCATCAAGTACCAGATGGGTCGACAATTTTCTCTTACTGCTATACAATGAGATACAGTGTTTAGGAGCAAAATGAGTTTAGACAAAAACAGATTTGATTATGCAGCACCCTAAGATCTCTCATCACCCACACAGAAGCACAACACATTAGGTTTAGAGGATCACATGTCTAAAAATGACTCGGACACTCGGAGCTGATTATAATCATTCACATTGATCACTTAATTTATTTTACACTGTGAAATTGAACATAATGACGCAGGCATCTGCATTTAGCTGCAAATCTAATTTAGAAAATGTTGAAAATAAATAAAAAAAATATGGAGTAACTACAAGCCCAAATACTGTTTTAACAGAGTGAATGATTTGAAAATTAATTTAAATCTATGGAATAAAATGTCCATAGTTAGATCTTGTACAAAAGAAACTATCCAGTCTGCTTTTAATACTTTACCAATCCCTCTAAAATGATTATACAATTTAAATTCTAGTGAGTGATTAAGGAATACAACAATATTTCATATGATCATTATGTCTGAAATAAGGAGAAAAATAACTGGACCATTAAAAACAAACAATTTTTGCTTTTATCTTTAAAGTTTTGTTCATTTTTGTAGAGAAAAATCATTAAGTATTGGGAAGCACAGCCGGCACAGTATAAATTATTTTCTTCATCATACAAACAGTAAAATATTTAACTAAAAATGCAAGATCAAGCAGATTTTTTAAATTTAATTTTAATTTAAGAGCCAGCTCAATAACACAAGGGGCCTACGTTTCCCTGCCTTTTTCAACATTTACGCATGTATAAATACGCTCAGCAATCACCATATCATAATAGCTAACAAGGCAGTCAATAACTCAGTGTAATGGATATTTATAGTATATTGCAAGAATAAGCTACACAGGGCCGCTAGTCATTTTCTCAGTTAGCAGCTGGACTCTTCAACAATGTGAAATCGAAGAAGTCTCCGGTCGCTATGGTTTATATGGTATGTTGACAAACACAAAAGTATTACAGGGATTAAAGTTACAAAAAGCATCCACTCCAAAAAAGTATCTACCGCTTTCTCACACATACAACTTATCTTCAAGTTGAAGGTTGAAGGTTACATGTGGTTTTGTGCTGTGAGAGCTAATCTTTACACATATATTGATCAGACTGCCAATGATTGCCATTTGTTGCAGATGTGCTTAAGCACATCCTCTCCTAGTTGTCAGCTGAGCATCAGTGGAAGGCAGATATCAATAGGCTTTAAGAGTTCATGAGGATGCCTACTTCAGCTATTAACTGGCTTGTTAGTCTCCTCTCTTAAATCACAATTTACAAATGAGCCATTCTTATTTCTAAGATAGCTTTGTAAAAAAAAAAATGGTATAAACAAGATCCAGCCTGATCTCATCCGCCCTTTCATCTCATTCCTTCCAACATCTTCACAAGATAAAATATCTCACACAATTTTTGATAGCTATCTATTACAAACTCTTGTCTACATGACACCACGAATCCTTAACTTCAATGTACGAGAGATTCATCATGATAAATTTAAACTAATGTCAAGACTTGACACTTGAAATGGATTCATATTCAAGCACACACCATTTCTCATGTCCAGTATCAGATTCAGCATCACTGTGTGTTGACAAACACTTTACAACCATGTCAAATGCTGAGCGGCTTTTCCGAAGAAACTTCAAGGATAGAAGAGACAACAGGTGCTGCAGGACTTTCCTTTCATATTCATTACACTGCAAAATGATGCACTGACTATATCTGTGGGCTGATATCAGCTCCTTAAGTGAGATTTTACATGCCGAGAAGTGCCATGGAGTACCATGTCTTGCTCCCTGGGGAGAAGACCACAGGCTTGCTCAAAGCCTTTTCTAACATTACACTGAAAAGACTGGCAGGTGCATGTAAAAACTAAAAGACAACACATGAAAAAGCAGCACAAAACATATGTTTCAGGTTTTCAGGAAGTGACTGGAGAAAAGGCAGAGCAATACAAAGAAAAATAAGAGATGACGGGGAAGGGAGAGTGGGGTGAAGGGAGAGATGTTGGAGCCAAGCAAGTTAAAAGTATTTTTAGGATGATGTTTATTTGGAGGTCTCTGAAACCAACACGGGGTGTATATCTACCAGTGTCTCACTGCAACCATCTGTTGAGTTGTTTCAGCCTGTCACTGTGCTCTAAAGGTGGGGGACATTCTGCATTGACAGAAAAGTTTGGCAGAGTCACAGCAGCTGATTCCATTTAAATATTCCCTATAAAAATATGTAATTTAGCTTCTCAGTACTGTTACACATCATAAAAAGTAAAAATCTACTATCAATATAGATTGTACCAGCACCAAAGTGAAAGAACAGGTAACATTTCAGAGCTCAGAAACTAAGAAAAAGCATTTTTCTATAAAAACTGTTGATCCCAAATAACTTTTAAACAACATTATTGATGTTTGGAAGTCTTTTTCTTTCTAGTTCAGACAATCAACCTCCTTGTTTATCCTATGTGTTGCATTAGCCAATCTTTAAGTTATGGTTTGGTAATATTGCATATATTATATAAGCTAGAACTCCTAAATCAAACCACTATAAATGTAATTTGATGAGTCATTTCTGATGTAAACCCTAATGCAGGTACCACTGAGATTCTGTGACTTGACTAGCTTGGACTTTAACAAGAAAATAAAGTTATTTAGTGCACTTTCACATCTTACATTCAGAAGATGTTTTCAGTTATTTGGACGCTCATTCTCAGCCAGCTGGCTTAAAGCTCAAACTAAGTTTTGAATTTTTGTTTGTGTCTGGCTATACATACTCTGCAACTATACTTCCTATTGAACAGTCTTATACTGATAAATAAATTGTTTTCCTGATCTTCCTGGGAGCTTTTTTCAGGTTGGGCTTAAGGAATTATGCTATGAACAAGACAGGGAGGTCCCTAAAAACTGATCATTTTATACAGCAGACTGTAGCTAATGAAGCTAACATAAAGCTAACAACGCAGAAATTAATAATAATACATAAAAATACACTCAGCTGAAACCTGTTGGATAACAATGGGTGTATCAGGTTATATTTAGAGTATAAGCATTACACATCTAGTTTTTTTTAATGAAAACTAATAATAAAAATAAATACATTCTGCTGTTGGTTAGAGTTCACTGTTGAGAAGCTAAATTCACTGTGCATATTTTTGTAAGTTTAAATTAAAGAAGTGGCGCCTATCATTTGCTTGTTTAAAACAGGCTATATATACATATTCTTATTGACTTATATGGAGTTATTTTCTCTTTCATCCCTACCTTTGCACCTGGACTGTTTCAGAAAGCTGAACATGGTTAATGTTAAAAGCTGACTTTTTTTAAAGGTCAGACTTTAAACCTATGCAAAATTTTAAAAAAATGGGAGGGTGGTATTATATTTAGACAGTCTGCAAGGCAATCGGGGTAACTGAAAGACAACACTGAGAAAGTTCCGCGGCCTAAAATATCTGCCCACACAGCTTCTAACATGACTTAAGTGCCAGGTGCGAGGACGGCCAAGGAGCAGATGCCTAATTTCCTATTGGGCTGTTTTAAGACTTTACACAATTAAAGTGAGGCCATTGGTTTCGAAGCTTCTATTTGTAATATAACCTTATAAAAAAGGTTTTTTAAGCCAATTAATAGACGTAAGTGCAAGTGAATGCGCAAATCTGTGCGTAATTACGCACGGCAACACAAGCACTCGTTGCTCAGAGCGTGCAGATCCAAACCTACCTTTCTCTGCTGCTTCTCCCAGGCAGGGTCTAACAGCAGGTCCCTGTCCCAGTCATCCTCCTGGGTCATGTACGCATCTTCGTGGAGGATCGTATAAGAGTTGTATGTCATTTGGGTTTCGACAGCTGTCATCGTTCCGCCTCTGTCAGGACTTCACAAGTCCCCCTCAGCTTATAGTTAGAAAAAAAGAAAAAAAAAAAAGAAAAAGAGAGAGATCTGCTATAGAAACGACGAAGCGAGGGCAAGAACCTCCTTGAGACGACGGGTCTCGCTTTTGGGGGAGAAGAGACAGTTTGGGGCTGCAGAGACCAGACTCCACTGCTGAGAGGTGGCTGTGCGGAGGTGGTGCTCCCACTACCAGAAGACCCTGCTGTCCGGTGCTCCTTTCCTGGTCAAAAGTAGCACACGTGACCGCACTTCAATAAGTATGGGAACCCACCGCTTGAGTGTCGAGTTCTAAACCGAAAAAGGTATAAAAGGCGGGGAAAGACCGTCGCGAGCAGGGATGGCGGGCTTGTGAGTGGCGAGGCGGTGTGTCAATTACACTTCCTCTGACCAAAGAGGATTTTATGGCCTGTAATGCACCTGTTGCTGTTAATGATCTTCAATAGCAAACCAGTGCTTCTTTAGCGTCAGCCTCCTTGTCTTATAAAACAGAATCAAATACCTGAACTTAAAATTCTCACTTGATTCTAAAGAGTTAAAGGACAATCATAAAGAGATAATTAACGAATTTTCACACCCAAGGTGAGAATTTGGCCTTAGCCTGAATTATGTATTACTGGCAGCAGCTAAAACAATCATATTCTACACTGCTAAAAATAGGCTGCAGGTAAATGCATAATTTATAGCAAATCTTGGTGGAAACATTCACATGAAAACAAAATCCAAACTCATATCAGGGAAAAAGAAAATGAATTTATTCATGATTTGCATGCAGACAGAGAAAATACCTCAACATTATTTAAAATACAGGATAAAAGGCATATATGCACACACAGCCATACAATACCAGGATTTGTCATTCACAGTACATGTAGACACAAATGTCTCATCTAACATTCAGTAATAAAAATCCCCTCACATTCAGCTTTGCGCTGGAACTAATTTACCTGAAATGTGCAGATCCAGATTGCTAACCTCAAGAGGGAACACATCGTTTAGTCACCCTTTACATCTTTGGAAACTAGAATGATTTATATAGTAATTAACTAAGAATTTGATGTAACTACACCAAGCTTGGTCCACTAACCTACTTGAAGAAGCTTAGCTACTGTGCGAGCATTTGTGATTACATTGCTGTGCTACTGCTGAGACGAGAAAAACTATGTAAACATATTGCCACTGTGTGCCTTTTCATAATGAAATAGACTAAAAAAAAAATTTCCACCTTCAAGAGAGGGTGTCATTTCCACCCTCTGTGGATGAGGTTATGCCTGAGATAAGACCCTACTGTTGGCATCTCTCTGAAAAAAAGAAAAAGAAATGGAGCAGCAGCGTCCGATTCATGTCTATGCTAGAAGAGTCATGTTAATTAAAAAATAAAATAAAAAAAGAATGAAAAAATGCTGATTTTCAGCCTGCAAACTGAAAGGCAATGTAGTCTCTACGGGTTGTGCTTGAACCTATAGCTGGAATGGAATGTCTCCCAGACCTCAGCGGATTTCTGCTTAGATGCATCCTTTAGGATCCCATCAAAAACAATAAACAGATGTGTATATTTGAGTTCTCTAGTTTAACCACAAAGGGCATGGGGAGTTTGCGGGGTAAGGAGTGGAGGTGAGGAGGACGTTGCAGTGAGGTTTGGCTGGCAACATAGTGAGGCAGTGATTTCAGAGCAGGGGGTTTTAGAGATGCGTGGCTGCATTTACCCAAGCATGGGAAGCCCAATCTGACAAGCACTAGAAGCCTTTAGTGGGGAGTTAGGAGAGTAAAGAAGATGCTGAAACTCCTGAGGGGTAAAAAAATAAATAAATGGAGCAGTGTGCCCTGATCATGGAGGTAAGTAGGGGAGTCAGTGCATTCTTTTTCTACTTCTTCCTTTCTGCAAATCGATTAAAATATAGCTACTTATCTTCGTGATGTGATTTACTTTAGAAAACATGCAAAACCCTATTAAAGACTGCAAAGTAAATTTAGAGGATTTTTGCATGATAAAATAAAGACAGATCACATGTACCCAATATGCTGACACCTCAGGGTGATAGACATATTAAAGTCCTCCACGATCAGGAAGGCAAGTTAGGGAGTAGCTTTGTGCAAACAACTGTTCCACCACAAACTCACCTCATAATCAACTCATCTATTCAATCTTCACCACCTCCTTTTCACCTTTCCCTTTGTTTGTTAGGCAGAAATAGTGGATGGCCTTCATGTCTGACTTCCATCCTGCAGATGTTGGGAGCAAACGCCAAACAGCTCGTGAAATACTGACAAGTCAGTGAGTGAGGGCTTGTATGCAAGGATGAAGCTCTCCATCTTGGCACAGGTGAAACAGATGAGAACCCATACAAGTTGCTCAGAGTGGATCCCACTATTGAAGAAATACAGCCGTTCCAGAAAAGTCCTATAAGATTCCTGAGATTGGTGAGAATCTACAGGTCAGACTGGCCTCATATCTGCAAGCCTATCTTATAGGACATTTCAGATTGGCCCACAGGCTTTGGGGAACTAAAAGAGCTGGGTTTTTTTTTAAGAAATTAAGGAGTTGAGATCCCTTCCACAGCCCTGGGGTGCAAACCCAGCATTCAACAGTTTGAGCAAAGCGATTCGTCCAACATTGAAGTCTCTGTGTCATGTTACCGAGTCCAGAGGTGGGCCACCACACATACTGTACACTGTTCCCCTGGCATGCCCAAGCCTCTATGGTAACAAAAGAGGATGGGGGGAAGATTGGGTCAGGTGGGTGGTTCTGGAAAATTAAGTCCGTGCCAGAGCCACAAACCCAGATCCAAGGTAGCGGCGGCGGTGGCGGCGGAAAAAGCGCTGTGTGTGTGTGGACGGCGGAGAGGCGCATAGGGAAAGTAGGGTGGGGTTGAGAAAGGAGAAGGAAGGGAAGAAAGGGGAAGGAGGGAGAGGGATAGATAAAGGAAAAGGGAAGGGAGGGGTTTGAGGGCGGCGAATACGGCGGTGGACAGGAGTTTGACTAGCGGGCAGAAGGGTGAGGGTGTGTCCGCATCTGCTAAGCGTCACTATATCAATGCAATGGCACCCAAAGTCTAGCATACACACACGATCACACCAGGAGACATCACACCCTTTATTCACCAGCAGGACACACAGGGCACCATCAATTGCCTCGGATGCTGATGCAAGACAGGATCAAATCTTGTGGCGGGGTACTAAACAATCCCCCCCCCCCCCCC
>JBAMHW010000005.1:16030758-16048364 GCA_037177495.1 Rhadinocentrus ornatus | reverse complement strand
TATATATAAATAAAAGACTAAATTATAATACTTTTCTAAAAAATACATGGCAAACAACACAATTCGCAAACCACATAATTCTACAAAGGATGCAACTGGTATGTGTTTGTATACACGACACAGAAAGATTAAACTGTGAGATGCAAAAGTCACTTAACCACTTAAAAATCACAGGAGGAGAGGGGAAGGGAACAATGAGGCAGAAAGGTGATTTTTCAGTGAGTCCATTTGTGTGTGCGCATCAGACTGCTGTCAAATAATAGTTGCAAAAAACACATTGTTTTAAGCAATTGTAGAACTTGATAGATGGAGTCTGCCATCTAGGACTAAGTCAGGAATATATATATATAAAAAAAAAAAAAATTCATAACACACCGGAACTTAGGGGTCCGGGTTTCTTTGAAACTTTTGGACATGGCAAATCCCACCTATGAGATCCGACAACTAAATTAAAATGGACAAAAACAGATTTTTGCAATCAGAATCTAAAGCCAGTCTGGGATTTAAATGGATAAAGAGGATGGCGTTTGGGGCAACTGGAAGACACTGCCCCATCTCTCACTTCATTGGTGCTATCACTGTCATTTCTGCTTAATTATGAACACACAAGGCTCATTTTGTGGCTTTTTAAAAACTATTCGATATGAAACAGATGTAGTATAAGTCTGACAGAAAGTTTCACCATTTGAGCTTTCTGGATACTAAGTTAGAGGGCTCATTCCCACTTAAAACTGTTAAAAAGTAACATCAGAAGCACTTTAAAAAAATGGGAGAATCCTCCACATAATGCACTTCACTCAAGGCTTATAGGCACATAATTGACCGTGTCACATATAATCATGACTTCTTACAGGATACAATTCAAAGATCCTTTGTAAACAGCTCATTCAGTAGTCACCTATGTTTTTTGTTTTTTTCCCCCTCATTTACAATTCATCATATTCCAGGCTAAGTAACACCACATGTAAACTACACAAAAACAAACATTAACACTATTTAGCTTTTTTTTTTTAAAAAAGGCCTCTGAACATGATGGAGGACTTAATACAGAATATCTACAAAAGTCATTGAAATGTGGCTCCTCCCTCTCTAAACTGCTGTCCCTGTACCTTTTTGAGGAGCAGGAACTGCTGACTGGGCGAAATGTGCGGAACAGAAATAACACAAGAGAATCGATGCTGAAATTTACAGTAAGAGGTAGGCAGCTGTAGGTTAGAGAGAAAAAGGTGAAGCAGTGTCTTTCAGTCCTGTAATTAGAGAAACGTATGGGGAGGATTCAAAGAAAAGGATTGATCTGAACATACATTACAGTACGTATACGTGTGCTTTACGGTTTTTCTCTGCAAGGTACAGTCTTGGTTGCTGCGTTTGTGCGTCGCAAGGTCAAGAGCCCGCACATCTCACGCGTTCACACATACTACATCCACGTCACATCCAAGACAAAACGTCACAGTAACTTTGGCTCTGTTGGGGCACAACACAATACAGCCAGTACACAATATGTGTTAATCCACCTCCCCCATCAGATTACACTACAAATCTAAACTCATTAACATAAGGCAAAAAAGGTTTTAAAAATTAGCTGCCCTAACTGATCATCTAGGCCTAAGTTCAACGGCTGATGTAATTTATTGGAGATTTTGGCCTTAGAAAATCAAACTGGGTTGCAGGAAAAAAAGGCATATGCAATGACTGACTGGGTCAGTCTAATACTGGCACAAGTGTGAGACTGGCACTATAAAAAAGAAAAAAAAACTAACAAGCACAAAGAATGACCAAGCAACAGATGAAAGTCTCCCTTTCAGGCTGCAGTGTTTATGCAAACTGGACCAAAGTTAGCTGATCATGTCCCTCATAAAGCAGGTTAATCAACCAAAGAGCTCCCAGTTTCAAACCCCAGCCACACACTGGAGAATGCCCAGACACACAAACACACACATACATACATACAGCTGCTGTAAGGTGGTCAAGTTTGGGTGGAAAAATGAGATGGGAGGGGGGTTCAGGGCAAAGAAGGAGAGGGGAGGGGGCGGGTAGACAGTTGAGTGCGACTATCGGAAGGGGGGCTCAGGCGTGTGAAGGGAGAGTTCGGGGCGGCGGAGGATGGCCTCCTTGCGCGTGGGCGGCGGCAACGGCGGCTCATACACCCTGGGTGCAGCCATGGCGGCTGCTACAGCCGCAGCGGCGGGGACCACTGGCCTGAGAGCGTCCAACGTGGCGACCTGCTGGGCGGGCATCGCGGGAACTGCTGATACCCCTGGCATGCCAGGGATGGTCATTGTGCTCGGTGGGTAGGCGTACTGGAACTGGGGATACTGCTGGAGCTGCTGGTAGTACTCCGCATAGTACCTAAAGCATGGGAGGGAAGGGTTCAGGTCAGGAGAAGGAGGTTTGGTTAGCAGCATACAGCAAAGGCATTCATGGTGGTATAAAAAAAAAAAAGGTCTGTATTTACCAGTCACAACCTACCTGGCCATGGGGTCCTCTGCAGCCTCCACTGCTTCTTCAGCTGCACGACCGGCTGGTGTTGGGAGCAAAGGTCTGCGTGGTTTGGCCCTCTGGTAGATAAATGGCTTCATCACAGGGTCTGGTAGTAGAGGAGCCGACCTCCGTAAGGGACTGCGGTCCCTCTCACCAGACTTGGCCACAGCTGCGGCTGCTACTGCAGCCACTGTCTGTTGCTCAGCCACAACATGGTGGCTCTGGGCAAAGTAATGTGCCTGCCTGGCAGCCTCAAAGAGGGCTGCAGCTGGGTCCGCTGCTCCCAGGGCGCTTATATGAGCGTAGGCTGGGGTGGCAGCGCCGTAAATTGCAGGTGCTACAGTGTAGGCAGGATTTACTGCAGTTGCTGGCATCTCTATTCCAGGACCAGCGGCTAGATAGACAGGGGGGTTGGCCATGGTTGGGGTGTAAACTGGAGTTGTGTAGGCAGCAGCGGCGGCTGCAGATGCAGCCATCTGGCCGTAGATGTTAGGCGCCATAGAGCTGTATACCTGTGTGGCGCTTGATGTAAGAGCTGCCTGACTCGCCACTGTTCCATAAAGTTGATTGGCAACATTAGCACCATACACCTGGCTGGCTAGGGCACCATAAACAGCTGGATTGACTGGGTTCCCATCCGTACGTGAGCCAGTGGTAATCCCTGTAAGAGCTGCATATGTGGGATCAAAGGTGGAGGTGTTGTAGACAGAATTGTGCACGCTTTGTTGGACCTGCAGAGGCAAACCGGCAGCTGCAGCAGCAGCAGCAGCCAGGACTGCTGCCTGACTTTGGTACTGCTCCAGAGAAGGCTTCCCCACAGGGCACTCTCCAGCGTAGTGGCCCTGCTTTCCACAGTTAACACACGGGATTTTCCCTGTAGGTGCCTGCTTACTGGGTTGAACTTTTGACAGCTCCACTGACAGGGGGCGGCCCTTGAAGGAGGTGCCATGCAGGGCCTCAATGGCTTGAAGTGCATCTTCCTTGTTTTCCATGTGAACAAAGGCATAGCCTGCAGAAGACGAATTCATATAATTTTGTGTTGGTATTAAGGTGTAATTCAAACCAATTTAAATGCAAACAGGAACCTGGTTTACCTTTGACTTTATCACATTCGAGAACTTTTCCAAACGTCTGAAACAGCTGCTGAAGGTCTTCGGTCGTACACATCCCACTCAGATTACCCACAAACACCTTTGTGGAGTGCAAGGGCCTCCCCCTCGATTCCTCCACCACCAAATTTCGGCCGCGAAACTCTCGCCCATTGAGTTCCCGGATAGCGCGCTCTGCACAGCCTTCCCCCTGCAGATGCACAAAAGCAAACTGTCGCAGCACGCTGCAGCTGACCACTTGCCCGTAAGGTTCAAAGATGGCTGACAGCTCCTCCTGGGTGGTGTCCAACGCCAGGTTGCCCACGAAGAGCTTCACTGTGTGGCTCTTATCCATGGCGCTGCAGAGAAACAGAAGAGTGAAATGCAAAAAAATGCTGTAAAGGTGAAGTGTTAACCACTTTGTAATGCTGCCATTTCTTCTCACAAGACTGAAAAGACATTCTGGTACTGATGATGACGACAAGAGATTAGTGATTTTAGATGTTATTCTGTCCCATCTTTTATACCTTAAGGTGTGCAGTAGTTCACACTTTTGATTTTGGAAACCTCCACATGTCCTCTAATGAGGCAGGCCCAGTGCAACAGCTGCTACCTTTTCTTCTGTAGCCATGCTTTTGTAATGTGTGCATACGGCAGTTTTGTATCATCTCACTGAAAAATGGATGGATGCCCCTGAAAAAAATTGTTTTGCTCACAGATCTTGCTGTAGTTTTCTACACGACTGCTACCATTATAGAAGTGTAAATTACCTTTATCAAGGACACGGATGCAACCCACACCATCAAAAGTGTCTAGCTTTTTTATTTGAGATTAGTCAACTGCATCCTAACATGCCACTGATTAAACCAAAAACAATAACACGTTAGACATCATTATGCTTTCAGTTAAACACAAATCCATCAAAGTTAAATATACTGCAGTATATATACTGCTGATAAAGAACCTATTAGCAGAAATGAGCACATAGATTAACATTCAAATTTCACCATCCCACACAGGCCACACATTTGCCTAAGAAATCCCCACAAATTAAGTCAGACTAGATAAAGCAGGAGAGATTAGCTTGCTTTCAATATGGAGTAAAGCCATTTTAAATGAGATCTCAGAGATTTCACTTAAGAAAATCTGATTTTCACTTGAGAGCAGGCTGGGATCACCTCTACAGCTATGAGTCACACTCATCCACTAGAGACAAGACAGGCAAAACAGAGCATTTTGCAGCAGGACTTCAAGTTTCATTACACATTCGAAAACAATAGAAATATGTCTGAGCTAAAAAGGTTCCCTTAATCACCATGGCGTCTCTAAACTCACATGTTAAACTTGTAAGTTTCCACAGGTAGGTCTACACCTTTTTCTCCTCTCAAACAACTTTTATGGTTGCTTGTAAATCAAAGGGCAAAAGCAGAACATGATACCACAGAGCGACATTTCTATTTTTTGGTTTTAGGCTCCAGTAAGCTGCCGCTGGACAGAAATCCACCTCCTGCTCCTGCTGCCGAGTGAAACACGATCAAAGAAATGCCCTTTAATTTAAGTACGTGTTGTATATAATGTATGTACCCCGTTCAGCCAGGAAGAATGGCTACTGCATTAACACTTAGTTCATTTGAGGCATAACTAGGGGGGGGGAGGAGACTGGTTTTCTGATGACGCAGCACGATGCTGAGTCAACACATTTTCACTGCTGGCGTCTTTAAAAAAGCCAAACAAAAAAGGAAAATGCGATAAGAGGCAGTTTAAGTTGGTTAGACACGCTGCACTGCTTGTGTGCTGATAGTTATTATGAATGGAGACAGGATGCTTGTTGGTTTAGCTCGAGCCCCCGAACCAAAACAACCGCCACAAGGCGAAAAAATGACCAGATCAACAACTC
The DNA here is from genome assembly GCA_037177495.1 of Rhadinocentrus ornatus. Taxonomy (NCBI): domain Eukaryota; kingdom Metazoa; phylum Chordata; class Actinopteri; order Atheriniformes; family Melanotaeniidae; genus Rhadinocentrus; species Rhadinocentrus ornatus. The sequence goes on along the minus strand of JBAMHW010000005.1, from coordinate 16,042,898 downwards.
TAAGCCTACTTTGGTTAACTAGATAATAATCCGTAAATGCCTAACATCTGGTCATGCAAACAGCTCGGGGTTCTGAGATTGATAAAATGTCCAGCAATCACATTTTCCGCACAGGAGTGAATACAGTGTAACACCGAGGGCTCCCACAGCCACAGCACGGTCTAACGGCGCGTCGCAAAAAACGGAAAAATGAAACAACCACGCGACGATAACACACGAGCTTAAGGACGTATCGGATTTAGTTACCTCCATATCGGCTCAGATGACAATAATACCACAGAAAAGGCGATTAAATAAAAGGATCTACCATCTTACCTAAGCGGTGCTGTGTTTCAAAATGGTAGCGCCTGCTTCCGTTTGAACGTCGGGGCATAGTGAGGCAGCGGAGGGGGAGGGCTGCTCCTGCTGCACCCGGAGGATGCTGATTCTTCACGAAATGACTCAAGTGCGCACACAATGCACACAAAGCAACCTAAAAGCCCGCTTCATTTATTACTGCCGCGATAAAAGGATGCTGCGTTGTCTCGGGGCTGTGCTCGAGAGTGACACGCAACAAGTGAAATCCATGTTTGCTCATCCACGGAGGAGTGAGGTGGTGCTGGACGACTGCTTGAAATGTTGCACATATCAAGAAGGACAACAAATATTTAATTAACAAAAATATGTTGATTGTTAAAAGGAGGGGTTATGGATAAATGTCTTTATGGCTTCTGTGCCAGGTGAAATTAAATAAAAAAAACAACAACTTTATCCCTGGAGGGAAATTGTAATGTTGCAGTGCTCTTTCTGGAGAAAGAGAGAGAGAGAAGAGAAGAAAGATTATTTTAAAGCAAGGTCTGGAAGTACATAGCTGCTGAAAGGAAGAGTTTCCTATAACTTTCTGTCTTGTAGTATACTTGAAGAAGCCTCTGACTGAACACAATTTGTTTCCTTACTAAAGGGTCTGTGAGGTTTTGATTGTACAGAGCTTGTGTGATTGTTATATTTAAGGCCATGTCCACAAAGAGACAAGTTAATTCTTTTATCATTTGGACATTTTTTTATGTGGAAGCTTTGGGAGCCTGAAAACACAAATTTTTAAAACCAGGTCCAAAGTAAATAAATCAATAAGGGCCATCAAAATGTGTTAAACAACACTAATTGAAAACATGTCCTTTGTCTAAAATAAACGCGACATAGTTGGCCACACCTTATGCATCCCATCAATTTTCATCCATCTACTGTGTGGTTTAGTGAGGTCGGTCAGCCAGTGGAATATTTTATGTCTATCCTGGCAACCTTGATTTTGAGAGTACAGTCCCTTGTAGTGCTCCAGTGCTGCTGAGCACCATCTCAGACACACACCCTTTCAATCTTCCAAACTGTGTTCTGTTTGTCAGGTAATCAATAATCCAGATAGTGTTGCAGGTCCACCTGGAATTTATGGAGCTTCTCACATAACAGGGAAGGCTGAATTGTATTAAAAGCTCTTGAGGAAAAAAACCCCAAACAAAACATGATTCTCAAAGTGCCTTCTTATTGGTCCAGATGAGAGTGGGCTCTCTGAAGCAGGTAGATAATGTCCTCAACTCCAAGTCCATTACTATAAGAAAACTGTAATGGGTCCTGAAAGGTGTTCCTTTGCTTATTGAGCTGAGCCAGTAACAGTCTCTCAAGGACCTTTATGATAGGAGATATTATAGCAACTGGTATGTAGTCATTTTTACTGGAACAAGGCATGATGTTTTCCACAGCACAGGAGCTTCGAGTCTAATCTTTTTTGTGCTTTTTAAATTGTTGTTTTAAGTAATCTTGGGTGTCTGTGTAGTTATATTGAGTCATTTTGAGCCTCTGGTGGTGTTAAGTCAGTAGCTATGTTAATGTTGATGAATATTTCAATCTGATATTAAATCCTTCTGATGAAATACAAACTTAAGTTAACACTAAATACAGTTAAAACCTTGTTAACAATGCAGCAAATAATTTAATCGGAATTAAATTGTTACAGAAAGTGTCCCAGTCTCTTAATCTGCAGAAAAAATTTATCATATATCATAAATGTTCTTTTCCCCAGCTTTATTAAAAATTTGTTCATGGAGTACCAGACAAGCATAACAGACATACCCTGCAAATGACTCTGAAGCAAACCCAGTGGCATATTGGCTTCTTTTTCATTCCATCTCTAAACAGAGGGACAGTGGTTGACTCTAATAAGACAGCGGATTAAAGTCCAAGGCAATGACTGGTTGTTCTCAATCAATTTATTAACCAGTAATTGAGCATTGCACACAAATAACCAGGATGATCGTCAACTTTTCTGAAGTCTCATAATTAATTTGCCTGCCACAAACCAGTTTGGTTTAGCTGTTGCCAGGTTTCTTCTACTGTTTTGAGCATGTGCAGAGAGAACATTTATTTTAATCTGAGAAAAACAATCTAATTGTACACTATGGTCATATTTTCATGTTGATCAGATTATCAAAATGTTTATACCTCCCCTGTGACCCGATTAAAAATTCTTTCAGAGCTGCTTCAAATCAATCTGAACTGGGGCAATTTTATTCCAAGTGGAGCGTTAATTTGAATAAGTCTGACACCGAGCCAGAATGAGTCTCTTTTTGGTAATGCAGGGTTGTTTAAATCTCTTTATGGCCAGATTGAGTCCGTTTAAGGCTCAATGATTCATGGGTCTGATTTCATCCTTCCTTCATCGAACTGCAGTCTGTTTAATGCTCTGTTGATGTATGGAGTCAGTTTGAGTCCAAAGTTATAAGTCATTTAAAATAAGTTTTTGTGGCCTTTTTTGTTGAGTATGAGACTTTTTTTTTTTTTTTTTTAGATGCTGCAAGTATATTTAGCGGTTTAGCATTATTTCTGACACCCTTTCAGTAATTTTTAACCATTTAATTTTAAATCAGAAAATGTTGAAATGCACCTTAGTATTTTCTTGCATTTCAGCTGGGTAAATCAGCATTTTTACGAGAAGCCTTATATTTGCTCCTCCTAAGAATTTATTCTGATAAAAAAAACAAAAAACACTTACTTTTGATTACCATTTCAACAAAAATCTTATATTGCACAAATGGACAAAAAACAGCAAACAAATCCACAAAACAGAACGAGAACCAAACCAAAAAAAGCAGCATTAATGTGCTCAGTGCAGGTTGGCATTCAGAAAAATAAGATGTCTCATCTTGGATGGGCTGATCCTATATCCTCGCATGCGATTAGCCGCCTGTCCATGCGGGACAATCCAAACAAAGCAGTGCCATGGGCAGAGCTGGTGCTGAGCACTGAGAGCTAAGCACTCAGTAAAAGTAAAAAAAAAACTAGGAGCCGGTTCTCACTCTTTGGGAGCCGGCTCTTCTGAATCACTACCAAGCATCGCCTCTCAGAGCCGGCTCTTTCGTGCCTGGCACATCACTAAAAAGTAAGCATTTAGGGAGATATTCAATAGGCTTATTCAGGAATCAGCAGAGCATAACAGATGCTAATTTGGGGAAAAAATGATAAAACACACACACCCTTATAAGGCCAGCCTGGTGCACACCATCATGTCCTAATACTGATGTTTTCATCAAGAAAAATATGCTGAGTCAGCAGATAGCAGCTTGGCTACCATATTACATTTATTAAGCAGATGCAAAATCTCATCTCACAATAAAAGACAGATTACTGTAAAGTTTATGACTCTAAATATGGCTGCAGCAGCAATAAAGGAACGCTACACTCCATGCTTAAACAGCTGAGCACACAATCCCTCATGGCTGCCCTCTCTCTTTTATTTACCCCGCCTTGATCTTTCACTGGACAAATTTGACTCTTCCACCAGAGCTCATTTTTATCTCTCTGGCCTGAGCTGCTAACATCTCCATGGATTTAATATTTACTTCACTAAATCTCTCAAAAAAAACAACCCTGCTAGAACAAACATGAAGTGGAAACATGGCTGCATGTAAAACATCTGTGGTCCTTAGTGACTTTTCATGACCCATGAGGTGGATGACTTTACTGCCCATCTCCCATCTTTTGTTTTTTAGTTATCACTAAACCTTTTACCCCTCTGAAGCAATCATGGGCTTAAAAAACTTTAACTCATTCATTTTTATCACTTTCATTTGAATTAAAGATGTTTCAGTCATTTGATTTCGGTCTGTCAGCTGACATTAGCAGCAGGACGTTGTGTCATGCTTACTGTAAATTCTTGGTCTTTTATGATCATCTTTCACTATGAACACAAACTGAGGTGTATTTGTTCCTGCCTGTGCACATGAAAAGCAGCGATATCAAGTCTGAACACAACTGTAAGAAACTTTAAGAAAGTCCCAACCTGCTTTAGTCAAACATTTACAGGACAAACTGTTAGTGCAAGATCATGTACGTTTTATCATAAAGACATTTTTTAAAGAACTGAAATCTGGAAACAGAGTTCAGTCCTCCTCTGTTAGCCCTGGCCCCATCGTTCCTCCTCTGAAACTCGTTGTTCCAACTCTGGTCAGTGTTCGAGGCTCAGAGGTTGGCTGCCGGTGTCTCTGAGTTGGTCTTGCTGCGGCCCTTCCCAGCTATCGGCCGGTCTCTCTCCTCCCATAGCGTGACCCCGTCGCAGGCACAGATCTGTTTAGGATTTTGGAAAATGCCAGCTGAACGTGCAATGATCCCACAGGCCAGCCTGGAGAGAAGTAAAAAATAAAGCATTAAGACGTCATTCAACAATTTGTCATGACTTCAAACAAATCCACTTTTTAAAGTCTTCACGTTCTTCTAATTGCACTCGTTTGTTAAACGTTATTTTAATAAAATGAAACCTCTGAGTTCCTTCTTGATATCAAAATTTGGCAAAAGAGTACCAAACCCAGGATCCATATAAAGATTCTTTTCTTTTTTTCCATGAATGCAGAATCTTTATGACAGTAAAACGTGTTTTGCTGAGCTTTTGACTTGATCAATCAACATAAATAATTTAAATACATTGACTCGAGCTTTGGTGAAGGATGAAGCACATTGATGATAATTAACAGTTTATAGACCAAATAACTAAATCATTAAAATAATTAGCTAAAAAATCATCAGTGGCCATGCTCCACAATCAGAAATACAACGAAATATGCATTTATTACAGAAATATTAATGTTAATTGCACCAAGCTTCCTTGTAACATTGATGTTAAGAGCATTATAAAAATCCCACATTAAATCCCATAAAATGACAAGTCTTACACAACTTACTTTCAAATTTAACAAATCCAAACATTTCTCATGTACGCACCTTTCACCAGAGTTTCCGGTCTGTTTGGAGAGAGGGTGACCACCCCGACCCAGATCATCCTCCCCTGCATCCACCACCAGAGATCGGCCAATCACATCCCACACCTGCACCATCACAGTATATTCTTGAGCTTCATTTACAACCTGTGCCAACATTTCTGTCTGTGTGTTTGTGTTACCTTAAGCTGACCGTCCTCTAGTCTAAATGAAGCTCTGCCATCTGGTCCAGCCACAATATTTCCCAGATCGCCTACATGCTGTGTATGAAAGTGCATGTGAAAATTACACTAAATCCTGTCACACTGTAACATAAAGAGCCGAATATATAAAAATAATCTTTTAGCACTTTTATAAATTTCATACGCTGAAGCTGCTCAACTCGGATCCGTTTCTGAATCAGTATGTGGAGCAGCGTAGCTCAAGTCTGGTCCGAGAGGTACGGCTATGTTTTGGCCTGTGCAGAATTTTTACTGCATCTTCGGAGATTTTATTTTATTTTTTATCCTGGAATCCACTCAGAAAAGTCAACGACTGCATGATGAGTTATTTTATTTAGCTATAAAGAAGAAACTTAACTGTACCCTTTCAGAGTCCCCAGGACCACCGTGTTGTCTCCCGAATGGGTTGTAGTGCTCTCCACAACTGCAGAGGAACAAGAAACTGAATTTAATCAAATATAGAAAGAAAGAAATGGCCGTCGTACACAACAATCAAATGGGCGAGTACAACTATTGTCATTTGCAGTTAATAAAGTAGAAAAATGGGAAGCATCACAGCTTTGTCTCAAAGACATTTGTGATGCAGTGAAAGAGGTTTAAGAAGAATACTTGTAAATCATTAAAATACCCCGCTAGTAACATGGTAGGGTTTAAAAAGAGCATCCCAGAATTTTAGCAGTAAAGGTAAAAAAAAACTTTAAAAAACTACAGCACTGCATTAAAATGAGACATAATTCTGTAATGAAAACCACCTCATGGGCTCAGGAAAAACCTCTAAACACAGCTCATCTCTGCATCCATTAATCAAGTAAATACACCACCACGCAATGAAAAAAGATGGACTGGGGACGAGTGGAAACCCGTTGTGTGATCTGACTAATTAAAATAAGCAGGAATGCAGATTTTCAGATTAATTGGCTCCGACTAGTAATCAGCTGATTTTCAGCTAATTTAATATGGTACATTAGTTTTAATTTCTATAAGTACAAATATAACTATTTATTTAAAAATCGATGTATTTTTAGGCTGGAAACGGCTTTTTCTGTTCTCCAATGCACATCTATATTTACACACAAGCATAAAAATGTAGAAAAAGGTGATGGACATATATTCTGGTCCATTAAAACTTTTCTTCTAGATTTTGAACAAATACTTTAATGTAGAGAAACTGGAGCACTTAGAGAACACCATGAAGCCTGGCGTCGTTTAGGAGAAACAGAAAAGCCCGAGCTGAAATTTAACATTCGAACAAAATTATAAAAATTATGTTAATTTATAATAATAATACGTTTCTGGATGCATTTCATGACACTCAAGGTCACCTTACAGAAACAGAATAAAACACAATAAATTAAAATACATTAAAACAGGAGATTTTAAACTAAAAACATAGAGAGCAACTGGCTCCGGGGAGTAACAAGTTTAAACAGATGGGTTTGGAGTTTATTTTAAAAAGCAAAAATTAATCAGTGTTGCAGAGGGAAGTGAATTCCATAGCTGGGGAGGAGAGTGGCTGAATGCCCTGCCCCCCATGGTAACGAAGCAAGCAGAGGGGACAATGAGACGTATGGATGAAGAGGATCTGAGGCTGTGAGAAGGTATTGAAATGTAGAGGACGCGTGAGGTTGTGGATAGCCTTGTAGGTAAAAAGTAGCTTTTTTAAATAAACAGTATGTGATGCGAAGCCAGCGGAGCTGCTGCAGGACAGGTGTGATGTGACGGGTCGATGGGGTCCTGGTGATGATGCATGGTGATGAATTCTGTAACAGTGGAAGTTTATGGAGGATTTTCTGTAAGGAGAATAAACAGAAGGGCAGTCGAGTCGAGAGGTGACAAGACTGTAAACCAAGATGAATGTGGTGCAAGGGGGAGCGGGACATAGATGGTTAAAGTTACGAAGATAAAAACAAGCTACCCGGGTTATGTTGTTAATGATTTAGTTTAAGAAAATTTAAAGTGAACCAGGACTTCATTTCATGTAGACAGTCAATGAGGGATAAAGGTGGGATGGTGGAATCAGATTTGGTGGAGAGGTAGAGCTGGGTGTCATCCATGTAGCAGTGGAATAGTAGGGGGCCCAGGAAAGAAACCTGGGGCTCACCTGTGGAGCCTGGGAGTGAATGACACGTTTATATTGGTCACTTTAAAGTGACTCTGAGTGGTTGTTTGCCCCTCTATGTTGGCTATACAATGGACTGGTGACCTGTCCAAGGTGTACCCTGCCTTTCACTTTGTAGCTGCTGGGATAGGCTCTAGCCATCCTGTTACCCTGCATTGGGATGAGCGGGTACAGAAAAAGGATGATGGATTAAAAAATTAATTTGTGTGCAAGTGTGGTTCTTAGGAAGAAAATCTGAAAATGCAGGTCTGAGCGTAATTAAGAACAATATCTAAACTGGACAGGAAAATCAAAATCTGTGTATCTTTAAAAATGTAATATTCCCATTGAGACAATGGACTCTCTATCCTTGGAACATAAACAGAAATTTTTTTAAAGTTTATTCCCCACTCCTTACTACAGTGTTGTTAAAAGAAGAGGTGATACAACACTGTGGAAGCCATTTTTTCCTCCTACAAACTCCCAGTTTAGTCCTTTTTATGTCGTCCTTGTACCATTACCAAACAAAAATGAAAACCACGAAGAGATTTAAATGATTTACCAACCAATGTATTCTGTTTTTGTGTACATTATATACAGCATTTTATCTTTTTAGTAATCATTGGTGTCATTTCTTAAGTAAAGTCCCGTAGTTTCCTGTGTGGAAAAAACCCCAAGAGGTTTAGAGGATGCTCAAAGTCAACAGCCTTATTTCCCCACTGGCACAAAACTCATGCTCAATAAGACTTCACTGAAACAAATGATCCAACCTGAGGCAATCCTGTGTGAGATCCCCCAAGGTGTGAACATGGAGGCCATGGGGTCCAGGTTCCAACCCATCAATGGTCCCATCGATTAGACATTGCTCCTCGGACAACTGCAGGAAACGCACCACCCCCTGAATCGACCCCGCTCCAGCCAGCATAGCCACGGCTGCACCAAGGTCTGTTATCAGAACACACACATCCTGAAGGCTCTAGTTCATGTGTTAACATCATATATGTACTGAAGATGCATGCAGACGGTGTTCAAATCTGTAATAATTGAAGTCTGGGAAGTCAAGAGAAACGTGAGTTGTTTTCTTTTGTTTCAGTAAAGATGTGAGCATTTAGCTCTTAGAACAATTCTGAATAAATCACATTAATCTACAAACATTTTCCAGTCATTTTCTTGTACTTTGTCTTTGACTACCTCCTCATTCCAATGCACCTAAATATGTCTTGTCACACCTTTATTTAAAGCTCTCAACATACACACTGCGTACCAGGGCACATTTTATAAACATATGCAATGGCAACTTGTGTTGTGTTCTGTAAAAGTTGGTGTTGGCTGTTTTTGTGTGTAATATCATCATGGGCACATCACATCAAGTCATTTAGCCTCATTAGTTGCTTCCTCCATGGGATTTACCTCCATGACTGCATGTTAAAGCGAATACATTTATTATTATGGCTAAAGCATAATTACCATTCTATTTAAAGTTGTAAATAATAAGAATTAAACAGCTGCAGAGATAATTGAGTCTTTGTTTTTCTCTTGGGGAAATTGCATTGTGTCCTCTTTAGTTTCTTGAATTCCCTTTTTGTCCCTCACCTCGCTCCGATCCCCCGATGCCCTTTAGCACAGCTCTGCGTCCAGTGCTCTCAATAAGAGCCTGCACCTCTGCGCTGGTCAGAGCAGACTCCACCAACACCTCCTCCTTTCCAACATCTATACTGACCGAAGTAACTCCTGCAAACACATAAACACAACCATCACACACAAGCAGACTAAAAAAATCACACTTGTTAATGCTTTTGTTTCTTTATACATTAATTGTTTTGGGTTTTATACTCCAAGATATCTGTGTGTGTGTGTGTGTGTGTGTGTGTGCGTGAAGGGGTACAGCTGCTTTCTCAGTTTTAAGGTGGCCAAACTTTTTTTTTTAATATATATATCTTCCTAGTGATTCTGTTAGATGTTTTTAACAGTGAATTGAGATCAATCCAAAATGCAGTGATCCATTAAAAATAATTGAAATATCCACAAATTCAAAGCCATTCAGGAGAAACCATGAAAATGAAGAAATAAAAACACTGTCAGGAACTGGCAGAAAAACAGATTAACCATCAATAACCAGCTGGCAATCAGCTCACAATTTTCAATCTAGTGTCAAGATGGGCAAGATGAAGGACTATATTCTGGTGACTCATGTCACACATCATCAAGACTCTGCAGCAGCTACTTCTACGGGACTTCCGGTGGGACACACAACAGATTGCTGTTTAGCAGAGGAAGTTGTCCTCTACCTGCTACATCGTTTCCACTCCCACCAGGACGATAATGGTAGATATACATGACTTATCTTTTTTACTTTTCAAATGCTTTTATCAACATTTGTATATTAATCTTTATTTATTGTAGTCTCATCGGGACATGCAGTCTCATTTACAAGAGAGACCTGTTTACGCAACCTAACATGCATTTCTTTGGATGGTGGGAGGAAGCCGGAATACCTGGAGAACCCATGTTCAGCTAAGATGTTGTGTATAGGGTGCTCTCATACATGCAAACTCCACACAGAAAGACCACTGTTCGAACCCCTCCCCAGCAGAGGCTCGAACCAGCGACCTTCTTGCTGTAAAGCTGCAGTTACCCACCACAAATGCAGATCTTAGTATCAGACCATCCTTACTGGAGGTGCAGCTCCCACAGTTATCCGTTGGATCATAGACTACCTGACAGAAAAACTACAGTTCATCAGTTTGGGGAACGGTGTCTCTGATCGGGTGTTGAACAGCACTGGTGCACTACAAGGAACTGTTCTGGCTCCCTTCATGCTCCTTCTATGCACAGAAAGACTTAATGTACCAAACTAAGTCTTGCCACATCCGGAAGCATTCCGATGATCCACTGATAGTGGCATGTATCATGGTCAGGAAGATGATAAAGCTGATATAGTAGGCCTTTAGTGAGTTGAGTAATAGGAACTGTTTAGAGGTGGTTTTTTGCAGGACCAGACCCTCTCTACAGCCAATTCAGATCCAGACTGCAAGCATAGAAGTGCTGGAGAATATCTAGCTGTCCTCTTAGTATTCCCCCTGGGCTTTTCCAGGAATACCAAGACTGTGCAAGAATAGACAGACCAGTTTGTATTTCCTAAGATTGTTGAGGTCCTTCAGTGTCTACAGCGAGATGCTCCACATGTTCTGTCAGTGGTAACGAGCTCACTCTTATTCTGCTGTCTGCTGGAGAGGCAGCATTAAAAATAAGGACAAGAGGAAGTTGGTGAACCTGGTTAAAAGGGCTTCTTCAGTTCAGTGACAAAGCTATAGCTGAACTCACTGAGCTCTGTGGCGGAGAATTGCACACTAAAGCAGGTGGAAGCAGTGCTGGACAACAAAGAGCACCCTCTCCACATCATCTTAGCAGGACAACAGACCAGCTGCAGTGAAACATTAGAAACATTAGAGAATTATGTCCTAATTGATGCTAAAATGAAACGTCATTTACCTGTTAAAACAACCTGCATTTTAGATCCAGTTCTTACATCCATTTAAAAATGTTTTCTAGCTTTTTAATTTCTTCAAAGTGAGATAGCCAGAAAAATATCTCCCTTTTACATCCAAAAGAATATCTGACCAGCTTCATCACTCTTTTATGAGTTGGGAAGTTCCCCATCTTCTCTATTTAAGCAGATAAAACCTCGCCGATATTAAAAATCTCTTTTCAAAGACTGGCCTGAGGTCAATTGCACAGAGAAGGATTCAGATATCCAGGATAAATAACCGAGCTGGGTGCATCAAATCCAAAACAAGAGCATCCAGAATTCATTGGTTCCACTAAGAGTAAGCCAGGATGAGCGGAAATGGATTAATCAAGCCAGGTGAAAGTTATCCTGGATAAGTGCCCGCTTGCAGCTTCCTCAAATACACCCTTATGCTCTATTACAGAATCACTGGTCTACCATGGCAACAAGGGTGACATACTTCTCTTCGTCGGAGCAGGAAATCCTCCTAGAAGCGAATGAAGAAGTCAAAGACCAAATAAAAAAAGAATGGAAACCACCATGGTTATATAACAGAGAGAGAAAGTGTGGCAATATGTTGTGTAATATGCTTCGTGTCAGGGAATGTGTAGCGGGCACTAGAATAAATATTGGTTTCCATTTGTGGTTACTGATGACTGTAAAAACCGACGAGATTAAAAGGATCCTGGTTTGGAGCAGGCTAGCTCCACAGAATAAATCTCCATGGTAACTGATGTCATAACACATCACACTTTCCACTAGATCACAGATGAGCCAGAATGACCAAGATACCCTGTCCTGTTCAGCATCCCAACATACCGAACGGTGGTCTGTGTGCCACATTTTGCTCTTCCAAGGGAGACATGTTATATAAATGGCTGTCCTTGATGTTTGAAATATTTTTATTATAATCTTATTTTCTTTGGTCTTGATATGTCAGTGCCGAACCTGACAGGGAGATAGAGGAAGAAAGAAAAGGAAAAAAGGACGGAATTTAAATGTGAAAATAAAAGTTGTTTAGGCTGCCTAAATCACATCAGTATTCACAAAAACAAAATAAACTACCACAGTAC
>JBAMHW010000005.1:15978150-15996586 GCA_037177495.1 Rhadinocentrus ornatus | reverse complement strand
TGACTTCAAAATCCTGCTGTTAGTTTACAAAGCACTGAATGGTTTAGGACCAAAATACATTCAGGATCTTCTGGTTCTTTAGCTACCAACCAGATCCCTCAGGTCATCAGGGTCAAGTTTACTTTCTGTTCCCAGAGTCAGAACTAAACATGTAGAGGCAGCGTTCAGCTTTTATGCTCCTCACATGTGGAACAATCTCCCAGAAAACTACAGCAGTTTTAAATCAGGGTTAAAACTTTTTTATATGCTTCCTTTTATCAGAACAACTGTTAATTAACCTTATTTTGTCCTTTTTATCTATTTTATTGAGGTATTTTCCTTTCTGTTTTTATTTTTATATTAATTTCTTTTAAAGTCTGTTTTTAATGCACTTGTTATTGCTTCTGCACCCCGCTGTAATGCTTTTAATGTTTTATGTAAAGCACTTTGAAAGTTTATTTGTACATGAAATGTGCTATACAAATAAACTTGCCTTGCTTTGCCTTACAAGCCAAAAAAGCAGCTGTGTTTATTGCTTCTGTGAGAAAGAAAAGACTTGGATTAGTTAGTGTATAATACATATCCTTCCATTTGTCCATGTCACACTCAGACTCTGGATAGGATGTTGCTTTTAGAGGTTAAGCTAGAAGAAGGTTCAGAAGAGTCCTAAGTAGGCAAATATGTGCTTTTTAAGGGACAGGGTTTAGTTTTATACTTTTCACAAACTGATTTTCCTCCTTATTTTAAAACAGAAATCTAAAATACCCATTTTTTTCTGCTTCAAAACCAAGTGCATGCACATATTCTCAGCCATCCAGTAATCCTATAAAAGCTAAAGTTAAACGGTCGTACAGCCTGTATACGTTTGTCTTGTTTTTCTAATTTAGAATGAATTTCTTAATCCACTTTGATTTCTTATCTAACTTTTATTTAACCTGCTAAGCCAACTAAAATGCTTGGGATGATAACAGATGATGAGCAGAAAAAACCCCGCTGGATGACGACTGTGGGAAAAAAAGTGCAGCGTTCTTTGCGGGGCAATAATGTTTTTAAAAGAAAGGGTTGAGTAGCACAGAGCTCAGCCATTCATGAGAACAGGAGAGCAAACAAATGAAAGACAGTCATGGATGAGCACAGATGGTGCGTGATGTCTTTTTCTTCCTGGTTCAGTGTGGACAGAGAGTGTCGTATGCACGCACATCGCATTGATGATGCTGATGTTTCTCACTAAGGCAGCCATGACCAGCAGTTCCTCTTGAACTTTATTGGTAGATGGATAGTTGTTAAGATGCACTGTAAGCCTCAGTGATTGGAGCTTGATTGATTAAAAATTTCCTCGTGTAAATCTCTGTTTGGAGAAAAACTGCAGAAATGTGTGTTTGCATGTATTTTGCAAAGCGTGAATGCAAGCTGAAGCAGGATTAAAGCTCTATTTTAATTAACCTGTTTTGACCCTGGTCAGTTTGTACTGGCACACACATACACTCACATGCACCCCCCAGCTGATGAGTTTTATTTACCGTTGATTACAGTTCTTTTTTTTCTTCTTTTTTTTATATGTTTATCCTGTCCTGTCCAGCATCCTAACATACAGAACGGTGGTCTGTGTGCCATATTTTGCCAGAGAGATTTGCTCTACCAAGGGAGCCATGCTATTTAAATGGCTGCCCTTGATGTTTGAAATATTTGGGAATGTTTTTATTATAATCTTGTTTTCTTTAGTCTTGATATGTCAGTGCTGAACCTGACAGGGAGATAGAGGAAGAGAGAAAAAGAGAAAAGGACAGAAAAAAACGGGCAGGGGCACCGAGCAGCCCAGGGCGACAGTGAGCAGCCCCAGCGGGCAATACATGGAGAGCAGGCACCCCACAGATCTTTTTCACATTAGAGTTGATAAAGGTGCCATTTATCACGCTGTGACATATCATTGGATCAGTCTGATTTTACCTGAAAGCATAAAAGATATGAGTACATCACTGGCTTTTAAAGATATTTTCAGTTTATTCCCAAATTATTTCAAGCACTCTTTATCTCTAGTAGAAAGAAAAAAAAAGCTTATATTATAGCGTTTTACCATAGTTTTGGCTTCTGCTGCTGGTGCCAGATGAATGCAGATGGACAGGGGGTTTTGGCAGGGTTTTGGCCCCACTCCAGGGTGCTGCCCTTGGTGCGAACATTTTCATCTGCTTGTGGATGTCCGATAGCCAGATTCAAGCAAACCCTGGATTAAAAACAGTCGGGGTCAGGAAGATTATGTGAGTAAAATCCTGCATGGCTCTGCTGTTGTGCATGAGACAAAAATGCATTATTCATCCAGTAATGCCAACAGCAGTTGGGCTGTTTCTGTTACTGTTAGACAAATTTTGACTCAGCAGAACTCAGTCTTAACTTTTAAAAACAATCGGTTGCTCAGATTATTGGAAAGTGCTGTAGAATCCTATATGTGCTTTTACTGAGTAGCCTGAATAATCTGACAGGGATTAACAAAAAGCAAAGTAGATTTACATCCAATATCACATAATATTTAATCTTTTTAGAAATGTTTTTGTTTCTATCAATTAAACAAGATTAAATTGGTTATTGTGCATATTTTTATAACAGAATAGCAGAAAAATGGAAACATGGAATTATAAATTCCTGAAGCACTAATCCGGGTTTAAAACCACATTTTAATAAGCAGGAAAGAGATATTTACAAGTTTTGTGCCTCGTCTTTGACAGATATTCCATGCCAATATATATTGAAACATAAATTAAATAATAACCAGTGCCCAAAAACCTCCAGAGAAGATGGAAGTTTTTTTTCCAGCCATAATTTAGTGCACAGTAATGTGTTACTCCCCAAAATTCATCTTGCAGAGCTTCTCGTGCCCTATAAGGTATTTGGTGTAAGCACAGTGTATAATCAATTTAATATCTTTGATTTAAATATTTAAAAATTGGATAGTCAGAAATAAATGCCAAGGATTATAGTCATAAATCAGCTATTTGTATTTGTGATGAGACAAATAAAAAACTGATTAGAAAAAAAATACATGTGATGGGTTTGCACAATCTTTGGTAATATTGCATGTCAAACTGTGGCTCATCCGTGTGTATCTACATTTACCTTTGCAGACGAGGCATGCATCATGGTCAGCATCTTATTTGATTATAATGAAGCTCGTCCACATCCAGAAATATGAGGAAAGCATTATGTTGTTCCTTAATTTAGTTTTATGTTGATCTAGCGAACAGCAGCTTCACCCCAGTGAGTTTGGTAGCTTTTCTGCATCTTTTCTTCACCTCATATGTGCTTCATTAACAAACTGATATGCACCCAAATACTTTGAAGTGGTCAGTAAAACAAGCTTGTGAGGAGGACCATGTGATATTATCAAAGACTCCAGAAGAGGAGCTAACGCTTCAATCATCATTACATGGCCATCCTGGAAACATATTTCCAGGAAATAAAAAGATTGACTAGACTGAGTGAAATGTTCCTACAAATTATGTTATTGTCTTGGATGGAATTAGATTAAACCTCTTACAGGCAGGAATCATAGGTGATATTTGCTGTTTTTCGAATTGCTCTCTAATCTTTTGCTTTTGTGTTTGTTGGCTCGGTCTTTCTTGCTATGAAAACATAAACAAAAACAAACAAAAAAAATAAATAAAAATGGGGAAGGTAGGGAGAGGCATTGGGTGTATCACTGTTAGGATCAGAGCTTTGACTGGTGCTGTGTTTACGTCCAGTAATTTTCCTTTGAGTGATGCAGTTCCCACGGCCACTGAGGAAATTTAACCACCCCATTGAGGAGTAGAAGGATATCCACATTGAAAACCACCTCAAGCAAAGCACTGTCTTCCAGAAGAATAAATGATACTGGTCAGTAAGAGTACATTGTGTTGGCTATCAGCTCAGGGTATAAAACACTATAGAATCAGCTGGAAATCTCATACTCTTTCAAACCAAATATCACCTTTCAGTGCCTAGTTTAGTGAAAGGGCTTAACTGGAAGGATGAACACATAGCACCACAATTATTTGTAGGATATGACGAAGCTGTTTTTTTGGTTTTAAAGCATTTCTCTTGGACAGTATTAATAGATGAAGATCTCTTTTTCTTGGTTCATATTACTTTATTCAATAAACTACTAGAGGTAAGTGAAAATATCCTGTAAGTATACTAGAGGTAAGTGAAAATATCCTGTAAGTATTGAAAGAGGGAAAAGTGAAGTGAAAAAAAAAAAGCTTGTCAATGAAACAATAAGCAGGCTTTGATTTCCTTTTAGCCAATAAAAAGGTTTACCTCAATGTTGTTTTTACTTAAAGAAAAGATTTTTGTGATAGTTTTGGGAACCACATCTTTCTCATCCCAAAAGCGTATGTTTCAATATGCTCCTGTAAAGGATTGCCTGAATGTTTCAAACAATACCAGGAGGACTTGTCTGTGTCTGTGTTAAAGGCTCTCTAGCAGTATCTCTACATCAAGGGTGCACCTGGCACAGCAACCACACTGACTTGGTTCTAGTTTGACAAGTTTTTATTATGGCATGGTATAGAAGGTTGTTTATTTTCCACCCTGTCTTTTCCTCCCATGGCCTCAGCACACCTTTACAAATAAAGAGATACCTTGATTCAGACCTGGTGCTACAGCTGGGCCCCAGTGGGCAAGGCCCACCCATTCACAAGTCAGGTTCTCCCATCCAGCCGTTTCATTTTAATTTATATACTTTTCAATATTGTTTTCATTTATAATTTACCTTTTTTTTTCATTTATTAACTTTTATTAAAAGTTAGTTTTATAGTAGTACTAAATTATCAAAGGTAGAATCAGTTCCCAGCATGGAATCAGTGCTTTTTGGCATTGAAAAAACTTATCTCTCAAGATACTTGCAAGTTGTGTGTGGGATTTTGTATATTTAATCTATGTCTATCTCCAAATCCCGCGATAACTTAAAGAACATACTGCATTCTTTAAGTTATTGCAATATTTGGCGTGATGTCATTAACTAGCTTCAGTGAAGTAGTAGCAGACTGATACCTTCGGACAATGGACATCTATAAGCGATTCAATAATAACTTGAAGAAAGGAACATGTGTCAGGTGTCGCACACCAAGAATAAGCAACTTCCAGCAGTTTGGATGATTCCAGCAATGTGACTAGAGCTAGCAAGATAGTAACCATAGCAACCACAGGTGCATGTGTTCTGTCTCCTCTTCCTCTGGAGCATTGTCTGCAGCTGGATAAAACACAGTCCGACTTGTCATTACTAAGTCTAGTAAGTCACAATTACATGTTCAGTATGTCTGGATTTTGTCTGCTGTAGATGTTTCCTGATGTTTTACAGTATTGAAGTTACACAAAATAAAACAGGATGAGTTTGGTTGAGCTTTAGTTGCTTTTCTCTGAGACGAACTTATATAAACTTGTGCAGGTTAGTAGCTTACTAAGTGTTCCCCCACGGTTCCTCTTTGGCTGGGATGTGGAAGTTTGTTGAGTCGTGGTAGCATGATGGAAACCTCTTTGTTGTGCTGAGCGTTTATGTTGTTTTGTGTAAAATTTGATCCATGCATACGAACGTCTTTCACATAATGTTGCTGTTTATTTCTTTTGATTAACTGATCTCGACCTCAGAAAGTCTGTCATTTAATTTCTAAGTCTGATTATTGGTTGAAATGACTAGATTTTACTTTGTTAATCCTAAATAAAATGTTCTATTTTCTGTTAAATCTGTCTATTTACATCTGATATCTGCTAAATCCGATTTTAAGTGTCGGTAAATAGTTTTCCACTAGTAGAGAAAAAGAAAAACTTTTTTTTTATTGTATTGTATACCTATTCTGGTACGACATAGGTCAAATATTAAATTAATAACTGTAATTTGTCCTCTTTTAAAGTCGAAATTAATTTGATAAATGGTGCCCGCCTACAGTGATCAATTGCCCGCCCTGGTACTGTGTCCTGGCGCTGGTGCTGCCTTTATTAGACGCGCATTATAGCTGTGCCAATCTGCCTCACCTGCCGCTCCCTGGACCACAGCCTCAGCTCCCCTCTCCATTTGCTGAGCCGGAGCCACCACCACAGGCGCCCTTCCTGTTCATTTGCACATGTGTTTCATTTATTCATTCGTCATTGTTGGTCTGCATAGGCATGTGTGCACTCATGTGAGGGGTGGTGCAGGGGGCATCCACCTCTTGGGCATTCTAGTCTGGCCCCTTAATTAATCCGCTTTCTGGCCGGAGGGTCTCTGGCAATTAAAGAGAAGCTATCTGCATCCTAACAGCACAATGCCAGAGAGCAAAACACTCGTTCAGACTCTTAAATGCACAACACACACGTTGTTCTACCTCAAGGCATGGTGCAAATGTCCTTAAAAAGAAATTCAAGCAAGGTGAATTCTCATTATGCTTATGCAAAAATCTGTTACTCCTAATTATTGGGCTCCCTTACCAAAGCATGCACTTTAATTCTGAGATATATTGAAAATTATCTTTGAGGTATTAAGTCTTGAGCCACCTGGTAAAAGCAAATAAGAGGAAGTAAGGTGCAACCGTAAATGGAAATATAGTATATAAGGTAAAACAGAGTTTGTATATGTTAAACAAGTTTAAAAACGACCATTTCATTTGAAGAGTTTTTTCTCTTCAACATGTTTAGACAAGTTTTCCTATAGTTTCTTTAACTAGTCTTCAGGAATAATTCTCCAGACTTGAAGGACATTTCAAAGCTCTTTTTTGGATGTTGGCAGCCTTTTGTTAGGATCTCTGTCAAGATGATCCCACACTGCTTTAATGATGTTAACATATGGGCTTTTTGGAGGATTCATCACTCCATCACGCTTGTTTACACTAAATTTACACTAAAGAGTTCAGTTCTTGTGCCATTCAGCATACCTCAGTCTTTTCTCACTGTTCCTCTTTTTAAGTCGTTATCTTGCACGCATTGAACTACTTGGACATTTAAGAGTACAGACAATTTAACTAATGATGGCTGATGGCTGATGAGGCCTCAGTGAACAGTTGATGGATCAGCTGAAGGGACATGCATGCATTTCTCAGGTCCTGGGTCAGATTTTTTGCTGATTCCCCCAACCTTATTTTCTTAAGGACATCAGATTCACATTCTGTTTACTGCTGTAGATTTTTTTTTTAGCCTGTCACATCTATTTGTGTCCTGTTCAGGTTCAGCAACAGGCTGCTGGCAACAAAATGTCAAAAGAAAGTTTATCTCCATACAACCCTGGTTCATCTCTTAAGGTAGTTTCCTTTTTATACTTGAATAAAAATGGGGCTTAAATGGTTAAACGATGAGTAAAAATACTCCTATCACGTCTTCAGAAAGACTGGAAAACTATCACTCAAGATTAGTTGAGAAGATTATAAGAAAATCTGGCTCTTTGGAGACAAAATGCAAAGAAATGTGAGATGGATTAAGATTTTTACATTGGGTTCAGCCTGTTCATGGAGAGGATAGACTTTTAAAGTTGTGCTGTTGGATTATAAAGCTGTGAATGGTTTGGGACCAAAATACATCAGTGACCTCTTGACCCAGTATGTACCTACCAGAACCCTCGGGTCATCTGGATCCACTTTCTTATCAGTTCCCAGAGTCAGAACCAGACATGGAGAAGCTGCATTCAACTTCTATGCTCCACATGTCTGGAACAAACTCCTGGAAAGCCTCAGATCAGCTGAAACACTCAGTTTATTTAAATCCAAGTTAAAGACCCACCTGTTCTCTGTTGCATTTCAATAGATTTTATTTAGAAGTCCAGATCTGCATCTGGTTCTGTTAAGTGGAACCTTTAAACTTGATAATGTTTTAATATTGTCTTTCCCCATACTGGAACTTTATTTCTTGCATTTTATTAATTTTATTTTAGCTTTTTCTTCCTGTTTTTATTAAATAAATTTTATTTCTTTCAATTTTTGTTTTTTTAAATGCATACGTATTGCTCTCTCCACCCCGCTGTAATATTTTAGCACTTTGAATTGTCTTGTACATGAAATGTGCTAAACAAATGAATTTGCCTTGCCTTGCCTTGCCTAATGATGTAAAGCCTGGTGTTTGGCTTACTGAATAAGTCATGCCCTGCACTCTCTTCCCTGGAATATTGTAGAATCCAAAGTGAGCCTTAGTGCTGCTCCATAGTTATGTAAACATAGTCTCTGAAAGGGTTAGTTAACTTCAGCTGCAGCTCACATCCTGGTGCTTGCTCAATAATACTGAAACATTACTAGTACAGAACACCCCTATGATGATTACAAACCATGGCCCCAGGTTTCCCTTGCCCAGATGTGGGTCACCGGGGCCCCTCTCTAGAGGCAGGCCTAGAGGTGGGGCATTAAGGCGAGCGCTTGGTGGCCGGGCCTTTGCCCATGGGGCTCGGTTGGGCGCAGCCTGAAAGGGTGACATGGGCCCCCCCTCCTGTGGGCTCACCACCTACAGGATGGGCCAAAGAGGTCGAGTGCAGTGTGAGCTTGGCGGCGGCCAAAGGCGGGAACCCTGGCGTTCTGATCCTCGGCTGCAGAGGCTAGCTCTAGGGACGTGGAATGTCACCTCTCTGGTGGGGAAGGAGCCTGAGCTGGTGCACGAGGTTATAAATATATAGATATAGATATAGTTGGAACTACCTCAGCGCACGGCTTGGGCTCTAGAACCACTGTCCTTAAGTGGGGCTGAACCCTCTTCCATTCTGGAGTTGTGCTCCCGGTGAGAGGCGCCGAGCAGGTGTGGGCATACTCATTGCCCCCCGGCTTGGCACTTGTACCCCAGTGGACGAAAGGGTAGTCTCCCTCTGCCTTCTGGTGGGGGGACGGGTCCTGACTGTTGTTTGTGCTTATGCACCAAACAGGTCGTCGGTGCCTGTCGTGGCGGTAACCCCCAAACTCGTTGGTGGACACCAGCAGTAAGGGATGCAGTCAAGCTGAGTCCTATCGGGCCTTTTTGGCCTGTGGGACTCCAGAGGCAGCTGATGGGTCTTGGCAGGCTAAGCGGAACGCAGATTCAGTGGTAGCTAAGGCAAAAACTCAATGGAGAATGACTTCCGGATGGCGGTGAGGAGATTCTGGTCCACCATCTGGCGGCTGGGAAAGCAGTGCTCTGTCAACACTGTGTACAGTAGGGATGGGGGGCCGCTGACCTCGACTCAGGACGTTGTAAGGCGGTGGAGAGAACACTTCAAGGACCTTCTCTATCCCACCAACACGTCTTCCGATGAGGAAGCAGAGTGTTGGTTCTCCTATCTCTGGGGCTGAAGTCGCTGAGGTGGCAGGGTCCCGAGGGTGGATGAGGTCCGCCCAGAGTTCCTTAAGGCTCTGGACGCTGTAGGGCTGTCTTGGCTGACACGCCTCTGCAGCATCGCATGGACATTGGGGTCAGTTCCCCTGGACTGGCAGACTGGAGTGCTGGTCCCCCTCTTCAAAAAGGGAGACCGGATGGTGTGCTCCAACTACAGGGGGATCACACTCCTCAGCCTCCCTGTTAAGGTCTATTCAGGGGTGCTGAAGAGGAGGGTCCGTCGGATAGTCGAACCTCGGATTGAGGAGGAGCAGTGTGGTTTTCGCCTGGTCGTGGAACAGTGGACCAGCTCTACACTCTCTTCAGGGTCTTGGAGGGGGCACGGGAGCTCGCTAAACCAGTCTACATGTGCTTTGCGGACTTGCAGAAGGCGTTTGACCGTGTCCCCCGGGGACTCCTGTGGGGGGTACTCCTGCAGTTTGGAGTGCCGGACCCCCTTGTATGAGCTGTCCGGACCCTGTACGACTGTGTGCATTGCCGGCAGTAAATCAGAATTGTTTCCGGTGAGAGTTGGACTCTGCCAAGGCTGCCCTTTGTCACCGATTCTGTTCATGACTTTTATGGACAGAATTTCTAGACGGAGCCGAGGTCCCCTTTGTTAAGGGGAATCCGGTTTGGTGGCCTCAGGATTAGGTCTCTGCTCTTTGCGGATGATGTGGTTCTGTTGGCTTCGTTGGGCCGTGATCTTCAGCTCTCACTGGAGAAATTCCCAGCTGAGTGTGAAGCGGCGCCCTGTGCTCTTCACAGATGAAAGCAGGTTCACACACAGCGTATGTGACAGACTTGACAGAGTCTGGAGACGCCGTGGAGAACGTTCTGCTGCCTGCAACATCCACCAGCATGACCGGTTTGGCAGTGGGTCAGTAATGGTATGGGGTGGCATTTCTTTGGGGGACCGCACAGCCCCTCCATGTGCTCGCCAGAGGTAGCCTGACTGCCATTAGGTACCGAGATGAGATCCTCAGACCCCTTGTGAGACCATAATCTGGTGCGGTTGGCCCTTGGTTCCTCCTAATGCAAGACAATGCTAGACCACGTGTGGCTGTAGTGTGTCAGCAGTTCCTGTAAGACGAAGGCATTGATGCTATAGACTGGCCCGCACGTTTCCCAGACCGGCATTCAATTAATCCATCCACCAATGCCACGTTGCACCACAGACTGTCCAGGAGCTGGTGGATGCTTGAGTCCAGGTCTGGGAGGAGATCCCTCAGGAGACCACGCCTCTGCTGAAAGAACACATCTCACATATTCCAAAACTGTAAATTTCATCTTGCTATGACCAAGATTTACCGAACCAGAGGCAAAAGAAGGCCCAATTTATACCTTATGTTTATGTCATAAAATGTCTTACCTTTGCTGTCTTGCCTCAAAACTTTTATCCACTGGGATAAAATGGCATTTAGTCCCAAAACACAATAAATAAGTAAATTCTATGTATTTTATTGTGTTTTTGGAGCAGTTTCCCGTAAAAAAAAAATCTAAATTTTCTGCCCAATTGCATGGGACAAAGAGAAATGCCTTTTTTCTTCTTCTTTCTTTCTTAAGTGCCAGATAGAAAACCGCAGATTTAAGAAACCAGCTCTCCTCTGATTACATCATACGAAGCGCTGCAGCAGGACAATACATGATGGAGGAAGAAGGTTTGGACTGCAAGCTTCTGCATGTGGTCTCTCTGTTCAGATTTCAGAGCCAGTGAGCAAGAACTTTGGGGGAGAAAAGCCCCAAAACAAAACCCTGCGTTAATGCGTCTAACTGTAAAAACCACAAACAGCAACAAACACAACAGCAACTAGTATATGTGTGTGGCTGTGTGTCTGCATGTGTGTGTCTGTGAGTAAAGGGTGGTGGTGTGTGTGTAGGTGTATGACCTAAACATTAGGGTTTGCTTGTGTCAATTGATGATGCAAATGCACAAATATTTAAATACACCAATATGAAAATTAGCCAAAAGCAAACACATCCCTGCTATTTAGTGGCTACATAGAGATGGATGGTGCATCAAAGTACATCAAGATTTGTCTGTCAAAGGAGATGCAACCTACCCTTAATCCTATCTCTTTATGCACACATTCTTCCTATCCAAAACAAATAATGCTTCTCTGACAGCAGTGTCTGCCTGACATGCTCAAGCAGCATGCAAAATTTGATTACATTTTTACACGACTACCCACAGTGGTGGGAGGGCTGTCACTGTTACCGCCGCCTCACCTGTGCTGCCCGGACACAGTTGCCGTCCTCCCGATATTCCTTTTCCCTTCTGCAAGTCTCTGTCTGCATTGCTACTCTGTAAAATGGTACTGCAATGTGGCCCAGTGGTTAGATTCTCATAGCTCGTTGATCGTTAATCCCTGCAAAAGCTGACGTGTTTTTCTCAGATGCTTAGAAGTAAAATGTATATCAGCAGGTTTTTAACTTTTTGTACATTTCATTGAATTTTGTTTACTTTCTTCTTTTTTGTGTGTGTGTTTTCATCCACCCTGTGTTATATAACTGAGGACAAGAATTATAAAGGATAGTAAAATCCCAGAGGGATCATAAACTGTGCTACAAGCATCTTAAATATGTTCAAATCTTTTTAAAGCAGCTTAACTTATTCTCTCTTACTATACAATAAAAATCATTTTATTGGAAGTATTTAGAAATGGTTCTGACTCCTTTTGTTTTTCATTATGTCTTCTAGCACGTAGATTAATACTTTGATCATTTTAGGTTGAAAAAGTTTGCAGTTAGTGAGGAAATTATTTATAATTTTAGAGCAGAAGAAGCAGCAACACCAATTTCATTTACAAAAATCCAAAACGCCGATACATGAAAAGTTTTTTGTTTTGAGAAACAACAGCTGTTTTATTTATTTACTTATTTATTTTTATTCTAGCCAACTGTTTTGAGGAGTCATTTTAAGAATTTTTTGTAAAAACAAATTTAGCTATAATTGGCTAATTAGGCTAAAGGAATGTTTATTTACTGAACAAGGAATAATTACCATTTCCTAGATTTAAGGAAAATCTGAAGGGGGAGGGGAATCAGATTTTAAGGGTAGTCCAATTCCAAGACAGTGCACTGTAGTGCAGTCATTGCTGCACAAATGAAAACATGTTTATGTCTGGAAAATGTTTAGGTTATTGACAGCCACTGTCCATTTACAGCTGTTCTTAGCATTTGAAGTCATTAATGTGCCCATCTTTACCACTAGTTGTCAGTTATTCTTACATACTGTATCTATAAATACCATTTTTGTACTTTTTTTCTCAGCTCTTCACATTTTGTCTATGTCTCATAACTTACCTGCAAAATAGTTCTGTTCTTCCTGCTTTCTTTGTGGAATAAATATATGTTGGGTTAACCATGTGCTCTGACATCCAGATCTGATAAAGAAATGTAACGGCCATTTCCATTACATTGTTCTCAGCAAAAACATGGAGCAGCCATCTTTCTCTCTTCTCCCCCTTTCCAAAAAACTCCCTAAATAATATTTGAAAACGTTCCCTTCCTCTGTTCTGCCTCCTTCATTACTCTCCCCCAAAGTTAAGCCACAGGCAATGTGCCATCTGCTGTTGACATTTTTAGAATGAGGAAAACTTGGGAGAACAGTGTGGTTATTGTTCCATTGTTGCTAATTATTCAAACTGAAGCTCTCTATTCAGGATGGCCAGTTATATAGAGGCCAGTAAGACTGAAAATAGTGACTCTAGACGAAGGAATCTCTCTTACTTGTTCTCTTCTACTTTGGCCCAGAAATAAGTTGGCGATGACTGTACGATACTCCTTGTGTTGGTTATTTTTATCCTTTGACCTCCATCCTACGCAGTGCTGGGTCTTGGAGCCAATACTGTGGATTTTTTCCAGCAGTGTCTGGCCAAAGGAGGTGGCATGTTCTGCTTCATCATCCATAATGTTTAAATAGGGACTTTTTTTCATGTCCTATCCTATATGTAGCCAGTTTATAGGTGTTAAGGAGTATTTTCACAAATGCAGATGGAGCTCTAAAATCTCAGGTGATGTTGGGTTAAGAATAATTTCAATAAAGAAATCCACATTCTGAGAAATAAAAATGAAAAAACCTTCCCCTCTTCTGCTGCATGAGTTTTGACATTTAAAAAAAATACAAACAATAAATCAGAGTTTGGTCATACTTAATTGTCAGGAAACTTAGTGAATCTCGAGCACTTCTATGAATTTTACAGTTGGAACTCAACCCACAATTCCTCGTCCTCTACAAGTATGATAAATCTCCACATTTATAATCAGTGAACCCTATGTCTACTTTGTTTTGACTGTCAATGTGAGTATGCAAAACAATGGAAACTTTACTGCAGGGCATCAGCATCATAGCTCATCCTCAAATTTGAATTTATTTTGTACCAGTAATATCAAAGGGCAGCTCACAAATCAACTAGCTGTGGTTAGTGACATTTAAAAATATGCACCTAAAGAATGATTTATACTTTCGCTGTCACCAAAAATATCTGAAATAGCTTCAACATTAGCAATTAAGGATAATATTTATTTGAAGTCGAAGCCCAAGCAATTAACTTTCTTTCAGGGTTTTTACTGTCACAGTGGTGTTATATTGATCTAAAAAGTATTGATCTAATGCTCACATGCTTGATGATTAGCTAATATATGGTGTAAAAACACCAAGGCTTTACTTTGCTGGGGGGGTAATGGCATCATCACAATTACCAGACTCACCTGTAGAATATTCTCCCATTTTTTGCAATGTGGTGGATACATAAACATATAATGGGTAATCACATTTCAGGCAAAAATAATTATGTTTAGGGTAATTGTAATTGGTAATGGGTCAAATTTGACCCAAATAGTATGGAATAATATGCGTTTGGCCATCAGCATCACAGACACAGTGATACTCATTTGCATCATGCTTTGTAATCTGAAAGCTGACTACAGTCACAAGTAGCTTATTGTTTTCAGTTAAACATAGCTGAGCACACACTCAAAGCACACATGCCCCTCTTTGTCAAAACTATATATTTAGTTACTAACAGAA
The DNA here is from genome assembly GCA_037177495.1 of Rhadinocentrus ornatus. Lineage (NCBI taxonomy): Eukaryota > Metazoa > Chordata > Actinopteri > Atheriniformes > Melanotaeniidae > Rhadinocentrus > Rhadinocentrus ornatus. The sequence continues at coordinate 15,982,311 of JBAMHW010000005.1, read as the reverse complement.
AGCTCTCCTATGGCCTCTCATGCTGCTCTGTATTCTGTCGCCATACTGTATGTTTTACTTTCATACTCATTACCACAGGCCACCCTGTCTGTCTACCTGCAACAAGCTGATGAAAGCCGACAAGCTCTTTAAACAATCTTTTACATACGCCATTGTCTCTGAGGAGACTTTAATGCTCATTTTGTATGCTATTGTGACAGCATCTAAGCTTTATTGCAGCATGCAAGGAGCTCTTTTGGTTTTTCCTGCTCAGCTGCTCGCAGAATCAAAGCTCTCCAGTTACATAAATTACAAGCAAAGGGATTTGGTATGAGGTGAAGTCAGAAAGTATACTGTAATTCTAATAGAAGTTGGTGTCAATCTTCTTTATTGTCTTACTGAAGAAGTGGGACCTTCTCTTTTATCTTTAGTAAGCTGAGGGTCTAAGTGGAAGACTGCTGCTAAATAAACTGTCACTAATCTCCGGCTTTGCCTCATACCATCAAAATAATTTGGCAGAGGAGAAAGGAGGAACAACTGAGTTGCAAAAGCACATTGAGTTCCTTGAGCAGAACATCAGAATCAATGCAGAAGACAAGGGTAGAAGATCACTTCCTGCTAAACATGCACAGCAGGTATTTCTCGATCAAACAAAGAAGCAGAGCAGCAGCTGTTTCGGCGCTCATCTGATTCAACTTTTTTTTCCACTTATGATGCTGTAAATTTCTGCACTTTAGGAGTGTAAAGCTAGTCATCATAGACAAAAAGGGGAGGGGGGAGGGGGTGTATTCCCATATATCAAAGTTCCTGTCAGTTGTTGATATTTATTCTTATCCATCTGTCTTTGTCCCAGCTGTTCAGACATAGCCATGAAAATATTTAGCCAGGGCACATCACGTCTCTGTGGGGATTATAAGACGAGACTGAAGGTGCTTGTATGCAAAGAGAAGAAAACAGAAGATGTGCTCGTTGTTTGACTTTGCCAAAGGGAACATTGTGTCACTGATGCTTTCTGTCTCTCCCTCTTGTTGTCTGCCTGGATTTGGCTTAAGGCCCTTGCTGGTAAAAAAAAAAAAAAAAAAAGAACTAAAAGGCTTTCATCAATACCTGCATTAGTAGAAGGCCCAGTGCTGATTCTGCCTGCATATTTAGTCTCACGGTTTAAGGCATTTAATTTTCTCCTTCCTTGTTCTCAGTTTGTCAAATGTAATTTCTCTCCCCATCTGCCTTTGCTTTCAATGTCCTCCCCATTTGCTCCTTCATTACCATCACAACGTTGATCCATGGGTCAATGGGGAGTCTAGCCAGCAGACAATGATCCAGACACACTCCCAGAGGCACAAGCACATAAAATGTACAGTACATTCTCAATACAGGCATGAACTCGGATGCAATACCCTCTTTCTCCATGTCTTTAATTTACAGGTTCAGGACTGTGGTGTGGCGGGTGCTTATAAAGCTCTGCAAGGATGCTGCCCACAGGGCAGTGACTGCCTTAGTGGAAGGAAAAATAAAAAGGTTGAAGGGCACAGCAAACTGAGTTGCAGTGAAGATAAAGGGAAGCTATGGGGCGAGTCTTTGCATGGGTGCAGACAGGATCTGTGATCCACTCTGACTCAAATAATAATAAACTTTATTTGCAGACACAGGTCCACAACATACAAACACGATACAGAATAAATAGTAAAAAAAAAAAAATAATTTTAAAAAAAGAGAGAAGCGAAGTGAAATACTTACTGGTCACAACCAAGTAGGGATGTCGTCATTATTTGATTTCACAATTAACTGTGGTTTTAAACTTCAGGATTAATTAATCATAAAGATTTGTATTATCACTTTCTGGGAAAGATCATAAAACATATCCGCATATCAGCACAATGGAACAAACAGTACAAAAACAAAGTTACACCATATCCATGTTTTAACACTTGCATTGTTTTGTTATTTCTTTGAACATAGAAAACAATCTCGCCAGCCTCTAAAGCATGACATACAAAAGTTGCAGTGAAAAGGAGGAAATACATGAAAATGTTTCACCATCTGCAGGACAACAACCATCTGCAGGACAACAACCATCTTTGTACGACAAAAGTAAATGCTCAGTAACTGGGGTAAATTATAATAATGTTTACCTAACATTGGACTTAAATGTTATTGTGTCAATTGCAATTTTTTCATTTGTGTACAACTTGGGTTGGACTTGCAGTGCTCGTGATGAGTTCAGCAGCATTCACTGAACACTAAATTATAGTGATTATAAAAACAAAAAACTCTCAAACTTGACCCACCACCTCCCACATCTAGTTAGAGGCCTATCAGCTGTTAATCTGTTTTCTCTGAAAGAAATACAGAGCTAATTTGTAGTATTTATTTATGGTTTACAGAGCAGAGGTGGTTTTTTTGGAATGGAACTTTTTTGCTTCGTTACTTTGATGCTATATTATTTTGTTATGTTGGTATCAAACAATAGAAATAAATAAAATTTAAGATCTATAAAAGATTAATAATGAGTGTTCATGTGATTTTACATATTAATAGTGTTGGGAAATGATTGCACAGTAATGGTGATATCATGATGATCGTAATAGCAGGACAACACTTCAAACCTTGATGCAGATGTATTACCGCACAGAACACCACACCTGGTGCCACATCTGTCTGGTAAGAACAGGAAACTGAGGCTACAGTTCACACAGGCTCAACAAAACTGGACAATAGAAGATGGGTATATTTTCAGGCATCATTTTAGGCATCATTTAAACACCACAGCCTTCCTGAGTGTTATTGCTGACCATGTCCATCTCTTCATGACCACAATGTACCATCCTCTCATGGCTAGGTCCTGCAGGAAAATGCACCATGTGACAAAGCTCAAATCATTCCAAACTGGTTTCTTGAACATGACAATCAGTTCACTATAATGACCTCCACAGTCACCAGATCTTGATCCAATAGAGCATCTTTGGGATGTGGTGGAATGGAAGATTCTCATCATGGACGTGCAGCTGATACTTTTCTCCAGCAACTGTGTGATGCTATCATGGTAAATAGTAATTGGACTTGTACTTTTATAGCACTTTACCTTCAAAACGCTTCACACTGCATGTCACATTCACCCTTTCACACACACACTCGCGTTGGGAAGCAATGCTGGATTCAGTGTCTTGCCCAAGGACACTTAAGCACGTGGTCAGGGAAGCCTGCAATCAATTCACCGACCTTCGGTTGAAAGACTGCTCTTCCTCCTAAGCTACAGGTGCCCCATCATGTCAGTATGGGCATCTCTGCAAAATCTCTTAGATTCTTGATGAATCTACCATATGGCACCAAGAATCAAGGCAGTTTTGAAGATTAAAAAAAAAAGGGGGGGGGGGGGGTTGTCCAGCCTGATATAAGCAAGGTAACCTAATGAAGTGAGTGTAGGTACTTTAACAATCATCTTTCCTGTCTTGATATTAGCTGGTTTTAGAGCACTTAGACGGCAGCGTAAGCTCAAGTATATATTTTACACAACAGGCTGAGAAAGTCTGTATGTATGAAAGTGTTTATGTGCTTTTATTTCTGAGAAACCTTACGAAGTGCTGTACAGAGTAGTAAAAGTGCTTCAGTGGTCAGAGGTTGTCACATGAAATCTGTACAGATGACAAGATCATGGAATGAAGCAGCTGCTGTTGCCTTAAGCATGAAACTAGTTTCAGATGCTCATTAAGCTGTAGTCAGCAGTGTGTGAATGCATGCCTTATGGTTTGTTTCTGTGTGTGTGTGTGTGTGTGTGGTGAATTTGCATGTGATTTTGCCTGTTGGTTCAAAGATTCTTTTCTTCCTGCATCATGCAGTGACTTTTGTGTTTGCATTTTCTATGTAAGCATTACATTGCATTACATTACATTACATTACATTACATTACATTACATTACATTATATTACATTACAGTCATTTAGCAGACGCTTTTATCCAAAGTGACTTACAATGGTTAGGCAGTATGTATCATTACTGGATTTTCTGCCAAATTTGGGATTCTTAGCACCTAGGTCTGGGTTACATACTATCCTTTCCTCTTTATTTATGAATGACAGACAGTTATAAGATAACATTATCTGCCGATTATCCGGAGTCGGGTCGCGGGGGCAGCTGCCTAAGCAGGGAAACCCAGACTTCCTTCTCTCCGGCCACATTCACCA
>JBAMHW010000005.1:15944092-15960813 GCA_037177495.1 Rhadinocentrus ornatus | reverse complement strand
GCAGATTGCTGAGTGACTAAGACCCATCTTGAACATCCTTTGTCCTGTGTAATGCGTTCTATGAAGGACTTTGTATTTTATGAGTTGTAAATTTGGGCTGTCTGTTATGTTAAAGGCATTAAGCCATATTTGTAGCCAAAATGGTTGGCTAGGAATGATGGATAAATCTATCTCCCATTTTGAAGTAGGTAGGGAATTTCAATCATCTATTTTTGACATTAATCTGTATATTTTTGAGAGTAACTTTGGTGTCCAGAGGTTCATACATTCTGCGACCATTGGAGGAAGTTCCAGGTCTGTTCGGTGAAGGGGGAATTTTGTGTGTATTGTGGTTTATCAGCAGGTCTAATCCTTCCCTATCTTTAAGCTTCTGTAAAGTTTTAAAACTGATACGGGCTGATTTATTTTTCCAGAGAAATTGGGAGATGTGTGATTCTAGCGATTTAAACCAGGTGGAGGGAGGTTTCATAGGAATCATAGAGAACAAGTAAAATAGAAATTTAACAGCCTTTGCAAAAGTTTTAAGCTATTCCTTTACCAACTTTTGATAACTTATTATAACAAAATTAGCATTTTATATACATTAAAATCATTTTCTGTTAGATGAATTATAGCTCACAATGATGATCTGATGTCTAAATATGAAAAACAGAATATCTTCAAGGTCTCCAAATAAGATGTCCTTATTAATAAAATGTAGACCACTGTCTAATGATGTCAGTCCAGGTATCCATACTGCTGTCCATGTCAACAGATGTGAGGCAATTCGGACTTGCCACCTCAGGCGCCTCAAGATGTCGCAACACACAAAATGGTTGCCGGATTAGTCTGTAAGTAATTTTTGACACATTGGGTCTTCATGTTGATTTCTACCAAAAGATTAAGTTCAGGTACTGCAAGTATGTGCATAAAGGGCATACTGCTGATAATGGCTTTATGCAGTCATTTGTTTACAAAATGAAGGTAGACAAAGATAATATGATCAAAGCAGCTTTTTGTTAATACTTCTAATCCCATGTCTGTGTCTGACCGGGATCCAGATGTAGAATGTTTCTTGTTTCCTCGCTTCATTCATGATCCATTACTTCTGGGCTGCGAGTGACTGAGTGCTCTTTTGTTAATAAGAGCCTTTTGCTGCTTCACTTCTTGTGAGAGGGTTTCAGTAATGATCCTGCTGTCATGTCTAAAGTGCTCGCTATTCTTTAAAAATGCCAGAGGGGCTGTTAAAAAAAAAAGTCTAAGCTAAAATCTCATCATCATCATAAATTATTTTTTTGCAAAATTGAACTCTTGAAGTGTCGGGAAATTCTTAATGTTATATGTATATATACAATAGAAATGGTTTATCCAGAATACTCTGACCACATTATCCTGCATAGTCTTTTTTTTTTTTTGCTCATATATATTTATTTTTTGGATTTATCTGTAAATTCGGAATAAGTATAATTATTATTATTGTTATTATTTCCTGTTTTGGGGCTCTGAACAAATGGCTTGAGACAATCAGAGCTAGGGGCCCCAAAGCTTAATGATGATGGATGGTATATGTGATGAATAAAGTCTTGAGTGATTTAAATTAGTCATCGAGTGAACGTTTTTACTCTGTTTTGTTTTAAAATTAAAATTTATTTATGTTCTGAATTGAATGCAATGCACACACACTATACACAACACCTGTTCCTTTAAGATTCTTATTCCAAACACTTTCTATTTCCCTGAAAGAGAAAAGGACTTTAATCACTCTTTTGAAATTACCTCTATTCAGCATCTCTGCTAAAAAGAATGAAGAAACTGTCTCGGAGAGGGACAAAAGCATATTGCAAAGCAGTCTGTTTGATGTGGCTTTGATTGAAGCAATCACAATTCTCTGTTCTTGTCCGTCAGTATGTCATTATGGCTGACTGTTGCCATGGCTGTGTCTGCTATGAGATTTTCCCTCCAAGCTCTTTCTCTTCTCACAAATCTGCTTTCTTATGCTGATCTTATAGATAATTCAGGTTTAGCTGTAAGCTGTAATAACATAATGAGACAGGAAAAGCTGTTGATAAATACACCAAAATTTGTCAAAAAAACAACAACACTGTTCAATGCTAATTAGCAAATGTTAGCATTTTACTGAAAGAAACTAGTAAATCTTTCAACATTAGTGACGCGCCATGAGAAAACCAAGAACAAGTCGGCCTAACAAATCCTGAAAAAACAAAAAATGTCTATTTTCTGAAAAATTTGTGATTTTCACTATTTTGCAAAACATGCTAGTTGAATATATGAAGAAGGCACTCCATGCTTATAATAACAGTATGGGGGTTTTAAAACCGTGAACAATTGTGTTTGAATTTGGGTTGTTTTAGAGGGCAATCCTCCGGGAACCGCTTCCTGGTTTCTGGGCCGGGCATACCACAGCGGATTAACATATTTTCTTTCTTCGGCCAATCAACAGCACATTCAAGTGAAAGCACATGGCTACTTAAGCAGCTGTTCGAGCCAGGAGCTCTTATTACTATTCAGGAAGCTGCGTGTGTTTACATCTTGAATGAAGTAGGAGTGCATTGCACAAGAACTGAATCGTGGCCGTTACAGCGCATTTTGGGAGTACTTATTCCAGAAGACAGATTCTTCCGTCCATGCCGACACCGATCTCACTTCTGATTCTGAATCTGAATTAAATGATGAAGCTGAAAAAATTGAGGAGAGCGACTGCATTACACTGGAGAAGATTCCTAATCTACAGCTGGCCTTAGCTGAAGAAGAGGAAGACGAAGAATCCATTGGACTCGTGGCGGAAGAGCTGGACCATAAAGGCGGATTTATGCTTGCGTGCAGCCGGCCACGGCGTAGCTGTCGCTGGTGAGTTTGCTTTTTACACTCGAGTGTAGGGGGTGTGCGTCGTTTTGGTGTCATGTTGCAGTTTCTTCTCCTAATCTGAAGGTAGCAGCAGGGGTGGTCTCGGCTGGTAAACTCACCAGGTCAGAGTTATTTTGATGATTAACTTTAACAATAATGGCGTCCAGTATGGTTCAGTGTCTTTATTAGTTTGTGGAAGAAAATGAAGAAATAATTCAATTAGCCTCTCCTCAACTTGATCCACAAATTCAGCCACAAGATCCAGATATCCGGCAACATGTGATCCCAAACTGACCAATAACAAGGGGGTACTGCCGCGTCAACTGTCTGCGTAGCAGGGGTGCACGTCAGGTCTGGAAGAGGTGCACGTCGAGCCTCGGTGGAGCTACGCAGAGCCTACGGCGGTGACGCGGATGCAGGCGACGAGCAAGCATAAATTCGCCTTAATATCAGAGGCTATCTCTACTTTAACATTTGAAGACAAAGAAAGAGAGATGGAGAAGATTCGTAACTTTGATTGTAAATGCTATTGAAGAACTTGGGACACAGTCGTATAGCCGCAAACTTTCTCCAGAGTTAATGTACAACACACGGATGGATTCTTTAGCAGCAATAAAAGAGTGGAAGGCACGATAATAATAGGATATCTTGAAGCTAACAGATGTACAGTGGTTACTGCAGGGATAACTACATCCACCAAGAAGCCCCCGACGAAAAGAAAGCATGCCAGAACATCTCATATGATCGGAGGCAATGAAGTCTGCAGGAATACTTTACAGTTTCTCATGGGGTGAGTTTCACAATGCAAAATTATGCACACATTGAAACTGCAATCGCATGGTAAGTGTTAATGGGATGTATAGGTGTGAAAATGTGAGCTACCGCTATTAATTTGAATAACAGAAAACCATGTGCTAACACACTCATGTACCGAAAAACGTGTTGACTGTAATGCTAATGATGTAGCAAGGTATTATTGGCAGTCTTGTATAAAGCACATGAAAGTCATCAGGCTTAAGGCAGATTTTTGCTTGCGCGGCGTCTAGGTGCAGCCGGCCACGGCGTAGCTGATGCTGGTGAGTTTGCTTTCGCACTCGAGCACAGGGGGTGCGTGTCTGTTGCAGTTTCTCCTCCTAATATGAAGGTGGCAGCAGGGGTGGTATTGGCTGGTAAACTCACCAGGTCGGTGTTATTTTGATAATTAACTTTATTAATCTTTATTAGTTTGTGGAAGAAAATTAATAAATAATTTGATTAGCCTCTCATCAACTTGATCCACTGATTATTGTTTTAGAAACGGTGGTTACCGCACAAATTCAGCCACAAGATCCAGATATCCGGCAACACGTGATCCCAAACTGACCAATAACAAGGGGGTACTTCCGCGTCAACCTTCTGCGTAGCAGGGATGCACATCAGGTCTGGAAGAGGTGTACGTCGAGCCTCGGTGGAGCTACGCAGAGCCTACGGCGGTGACGCGGATGCAGATGACGCGCAAGCATGAATCCGCCTTAAGTCACTCCGAGTGCTAGTACAAGTCAGGGCCATACTGCAGTTTTTTAAATTGATTATTTTATTTTGTAGAAAGTAACTGAAATGTAAGTACAAAAATGAAGTATTAATACTTTGTTACATTTCACCTCTAGTAATTGGATGTATGCATCCAAACTGCCCCCAGGTGATTGCTTTACAAGCTAAACTGCCTGTTAGAATGAACCATAATCTGAAACAAGTATTTTCATTGTTTGCCTTTTTCAGAATTGGCAAAGACACGCTGACTGACATAATCAGGCACTGTGATGAGAATGGGGCAAGACCACGTTTAAGGAAGAAGAACCCATGGCCACAGACACACAGGTTCATCAGCCATGAACAGATCAACAGAGCTGTGGAATTTATAAAAAACTATGCCAAAGACAATGCCATCATGTTGCCTGGCTGACATCCTGGGCATAGGGATTGGCATGTGAAGTTACTGCCAACTCATGTGTCCAAGGCCTCTGTGTGGCGTCTCTACATGAAATCTGCTAAGGAGCTTGGTATGTGTAAAAATAAATAATAAATTATAAATAGTAAATGATAAATAATAAATTGCCTTTGCCTCTGTCTTTTTCAGATGCCCTTCCCCCCAAACCCTCTTCAGCCTGGTCCAATGTACTTCCTGACACCATGTAAATGTGGCCTTTTTGGTGTCTCCTGTGAAAAACAGATGAATTTCCTGATCGATGAAGGTATGTCGGCAAGTAAGGGGAGCAATGACGTCATCAGCTACATGCATTATTTCTTCACCAGCTTCGGAGTTGGAGAAACAGACATGGATCTTCATTGTGACAACTGCAGTGGGCAAAACAAAAACAACTTCATGCTCTGGTACAGCGCCTGGTGTGTTGGACACAACTCCACGCTTAGAATCAACTTCTTGATTGCTGGCCACACCAAATTTGCCCCCTGACTGTGGCTTTGGATTGATCAAGCAAGCGTTCATGAGGACCAGAGTCAACACTTTGGCAGACATCACCAAGGTTAGTTTATTTTTTCTGAGTATTGTAAAATATGTTTTAAAGTCATCAACTTATTTCCATTGTGGTCCTTGCTGTTGACAGATAGAAAACAGCTCTCCTGAGAGCTGCCTCAACATCCTGCAGCTGGTCGGAATGGCAGATGGCAGGGTGATGGTCAAGACCATCGACTGGCAGGCGCACCTGAGTCCCTACTTCTGAAAGCTCCCACAGATCAAGCGTTATCAGCACTTCAGGTATGTATATTCAAACTTCCACACTCTGTATGTGTATATAAAAATAATTTCATAAACATAATAGTATTTTATGAGAAAACAGTGAGCAATGTTTTTAATATCCTGCTGTGTGTGCTTATGTTCTGTCACAGCTTTGATGCCAACAGACCTGGTGTGTTGCTTGCTAGAACTCACAGTAATGCAGAGTCTGTCAGGTTTTAGCTACTGCGCATCCCAGGAGTTCTGCCCCCTGTTGACAGCCTTCCTGTTCTGGCCCCACCTGGACTGACCAGGGACAGGCAGACATATCTTTATGAAAAGATCAGGCTGTGGGTTATACTGTAATGTAACCAAGTTGTAAAGTGAAGACAAACAACAAACCAGTCACACTCAAAAAGGGTTCCCAGAGCACTGTTTGACAACCACAGTTGGGTTTATGCAAAGTAATGCAAATGTTCAGCTTTTGTTACCACCCCCACATGGCTCCCCAGGAAAGGTGAAAATCTTTGGAAACTTTAAGGAGCTTTTTCGCAGAAAACTAGTCTGAGGAGTGCATTCAAATACATTCAAATGGCCACATCTTCAAATATTTTCTGTTTGCCATGTGTTATACACCATTGGAAGGCTTAGAATCCACACTTTCACAATCTGTAAATAACTCAAAATGCCCCTCAGACTTGTTCCTGGTTTTTCCATGGCTGGCCTGAGCATGTTTGGCTCAAAACACCAACATGCTTAAACTCTAGGGCAGGGCTACTCAATCTGGTCTTGCGAGGGCGGCAATGAAAACCTGCAGGACAGAATTGAGTAGCCCTGCTTTCACGGTTTAATCAACTGGAGCTAGTTCCCCTAAAGTTCTTAAGCTACCCAGCAGTGATTGTATATATCAACCAACAAAGCTGGTGTTGTGATGAATATGTTGGCATTTTAACATAGTCAGTTTTTGCATGTTTAGCTTAAAGCACCAACATGGCTAAATGATAGGGATTATTCAAATGGTGATACTTCCCTTGAAGCTAATCAGTGGTTGAATGTAGACCAACAAAGCTAATGTGAGGAAAATGTTAGCTCCTATCCAAGAAATATAACCTATTAAAAGATGTATAATGTAATGATTTAGTAAATTGTTACCTGTAAAGTATGTGCATTTATTTTTCAGTAGTAAGCAAGTAGTGAGTTTTTAACAATGTTGTATTGATCAACGGAGGATGCTGTAACCACAGCGCTTCATGCGTCACTGTCCCAGGAAACTACACACGGATGCTCTATGTGGATTACAGCTCTGCGTTCAACACCATCCTCCTTCACAAACTGGTAGATAAACTGGGGGACCTGGGACTTCCACATTCCACCTGCATGTGGATCAACAGCATCCTGTCAGATCGCAGTCAAAGGGTTTTATAGTGGGAGACAATACATCTGTGGCCATCATCATCAGCACCGGCTCCCCTCAGGGCTGCATCCTGAGCCCTCTATACCTATATATAGGTGGAGCAGCTGACTGGGTGGTGCAGAGAGAACAACCCGCTCATAAATATATCAAAGACCAAGGAGCTTGTCATAGACATAGAAAAAAAACAGACATTCCACCACTGTTCATCAGCAGGGACTGTGTGGAAAGGGTGGAGGAGTCCATGTCAAGGAGGACCTGACCTGGACTGTGAACGGACGGGTTCGGTGTCTTGCCCAAGGACACCTTGACATGAACTTGACTTGGCCGAGGATCGAACCGGCCACCCTTGGGTTATGAGACAACCGCTCTACCCTGCCGAGCCATGCTGCCCAGATGCACTACAGAGAGCATCTTGTTGTACTTCATGTGTGCGTGGTACAGCAGCTGTGCGGTGGCTCAGAGAACTTCATTGCAAAGGGTCATAAACATGGCCCAAATGATCATTGGCTGCCCTCTCCTCACACTGGAAGAACTGTACCGTTCCTGCTGCCTCCGGAAGGCTGACAAAATTATTTAGGATTCCTTTCAAACCAGTCACCACATGTTTGATCAGGCAGGCGGTACAGCTCAATCACTACAGGGACAAACCGGTTCAGGGACAGTTTTTACCAGACAGCAGTAAGGGCCTGAACAAATGGTTGAGTAGTTGATAATTCCATCTCATGTGTCTTTATTTTGCACTTAACTCCTGTGCCTAAAATAAAAAGACGTTGCAACAACTATATTAAATATAATACCTTGTACTTTTATAGTTTTACTTTATTTTTATTTTTTTTCATCTTTACTATACATTGTATTTTGTCTTATTTATTATGATTGTTGTAATTATTCTGTTTTCTGTTTTGCACTTATTGGAGGGCTTTGTAATATTGTTGCACTTGTTGCTATGACTATAAAGTTCTATTCTATTCTTTTCTATTCTATTGTGTAGCATTATGCCACATCACACATATACCAGCTTGTTCTGCTTTTAAAACATTTATGACAGGTGAACTGAGTCTTGAGGTGTTTTTTCTGTAGATGTGCACACAAAGTTGTGAATATTAGAATTTTAATTCCAAGCTAGAGGGCTGCACACATAACTCTTTTTTACAATGTGACACCCGTGTCCTGCTACGCTTGCTCCCTTTGATGACAAAGTTCGGTGAGTAAAATGCTGTTGGCAGGACAAAGCCCCACCATTCATTTTTTCTACAGGCTGGTGATGTGGTAGGAAGAATGAATATTCCCTCTGGTAGAGTGCACAGAAAGAACTTGTAAAAGAAATAAGCGTCAGTTTTGGAAACTAGAAGAAACGGTGTAATAAAGTGTGATGCCACACGATTCAAAAATATCACAAAAGCAGCCACCTCTATTAATTAATCCTTAGTTAAATGCTTAAACATGGTAAACTGTGTGCTATATAAACGTAGCACAGCTTATATTATTCATTTGGTGTGTTTTTAGCATCACTGTTACTAACTCAGACTCTTTGCTGCTGTTTTCCGTTGTTTGCATGTCATGAGGAAGTAAACATTACCTACACACATTGGGGAGAGAAGAAGATGTGGGTAATAAGTCACTGTGTAGGACTATGGGGCTGCATTTTCTCACAAGATCTGCTAAGTAACACACGTGCATGCTGTGCCTATTATGAACAGAAATGCATGTATTATGATGTATGTATGCATTGCATTATTATGTACAATGTATTATTATATGACAAACACTCAGTTTTCTAAATTCTCCACTGCATTGGAAATACTCTATAAGCATTAATGTATTTGTCTTGAGCATAAATACATGCTTATGGATTATACTCTTTTTGTAAGAATTTAGTGGCACTTAGGGTAAATTTTTGGGTGATAAGTTGCCAAAGCTTCCTGTATGCTACATATTTTTCTTTTTTTTTCTTACGGATCCTCTAAATAATCTTATAACGAGAGCAACAATGCTAACATTGAGAAATAAAGAAAACATTAGCTTGAGAAAAGCTTTTGAGTAAGATTCCACTACATAATTAAATAAAATGTTGTTCAATAAAACTATTAAAATCAAATCTTATTTAAAAGCAATATTGTTGTATAAAGAGCCCAGTCTCACCACAAACATGTAATGGGTACAATTACCCACTTCTGTAAAATGTTGTAGGTCCAGTCCATGGTTTAAAATTGTGAGGTGGCAGCATGACCCTAGACTGTTGTTATTCTGTGGTTTAGTGTTGACTTAACATGATGGGAGCTGTGACCCATTAATAGTAAAGCATGTTTAGTGGTCAGGTTGCAGTCTATCACAGGGCCACTTTCCTTTCTCACCATTAATAAATGAAAAAAAGTCACTAATGCACAAACACTGCAGCTCAAAATAATCTCTCTGTAACTCCACTTTGAGTCTTATTCTGTGAAGGAGGGAAGGTCAGAGTGACTCTTCATTTTACTCCCCTCAGACAGGAACTTTCCTATTGCTTTTGGGCCTCAGCTGGTATCAGAGTATCATCCTTTGCTTACATTTAGTGTGAAACCATGGTAACAGTGACATAAACTCAGACAGTATAAACATTTTTCTGTCCCTCTTCACTCGTCATACCATATGTCAGTATGTTCCCTTATAAAGTCCTTGCCAGAGCAAATGCACAATATGCAGGTTTTACAGTTTCCAGTCTCACTTTATTCATCTACTTTGTAGTGTGAATTAAATTCCATGACAAAACATGTACATGGTCATAAAGTGAGAATAAGAGTTGATTTTGTGATGAGCATAGCAAGGTGTATGCTGCCTCGATGCAGAGAGAGGAGTACTATTCCTGAGCCATTTACCTAAAAAGTGTAGTGTATTATTCTGTAGACCATCAGCATGAAGTTAGATTCAATGTGGAAATTTATTTCAATCCTGCTGGAAAACATCCCTGTCGATTATATTTAAGGCAAGGTAGTTTATTTGTATAGCCCATTTCATGTACAGGAGAATTCAAAGTGCTTTACATAAAACAAAAGCATTACAGATATTAAGAAATAGTAAAAGGCAGAAACAAGCAGCAAGAATCAAAATAAAATCATAAATAACATTAAAATTATTAAAAAGAGAAGTATAGTAGAAGCTCATTGTGACCAGAGGACTTATTAAAAACAAAACCTTTCAGTTCAAGTTTGATCATGAATGATGTTCTCCAGATTTCAGGGTAGCTTAAACCAGCACACAGACACGAGTCCTCGCGTACAAATCAGGATGCTTTTTTGTGACAACTTATTCATTGTTGCTTAATCCTGAACAGACTTTAAATTTCTACAATGCTGCTACTGGTACATCAGAGTATTTTATTCTTATTGTTATTACTTGTGATATTTGTCTTTTTTTGTCTTGCTGTGAAGCACTTTGTGATTTTTCTCTGTGAAGAAATGCTATACAAATAAGTTTGACCATGTTTTACCTTTAACATATGCAAATGCCACAATTTAATCACATGATAAAAGCAAAGACTGTAATTCAAATTATTTTGTAAGTGTAATTGTCTTGTTCTTTGTCTAATTTTAAGGATGTCTCTTCATATTGTTTTGCTTCTTCCTTATATTTAACTCAGTATCTTTTTGCACAGTCTTAAAATTTCAGCTTTGCATTCTCCAGCTTTTTTTTTTTTCAGGCTGTGTTGGCGACTGATATGTGCAAGCTAAATGTAGTCCAGCTTTGTGAGTCACAGAGCAAAAGAAAGCTCCGCAACATTAAGGTTTCAATGTATTATTGCATTTCGTGAGTCAGAATGTGCCAGAACAATGCAGCAGTGCAGGAGGCTGGCAGGATAGATCAGCTTATCTCTGATATTAACAGTTCATCCCTGCTCTGGATAAACACTGCTGGGTTTTGGGGACTTATAGGCATCAAATTTACCATTTGTTCTTGCTTGCTCTGTCTACTCTGTAAGAACAAAAGAACTATTGTTTGATATGAAGTTTCTCTGGCAGAAATTATATAACTGAGAGAGTTGAACTTTAATTTATGAAGCTAATAAGGGAAAGAAAAAAAGGCCTTTTTCAGTTCAGGTTCAGCCACGCCAATTATTTCTGGAGCTGGTTGGATGTACTGAATATTAATCATGTGTTACTTAAAGAAAGAAATACTAGACTTGTCTTTTTGCAATTAGATTTTCTCTCTTTTTTTAACGAATAGAATATATAGAATCTGTAAGAAAGTAACAAAAGTTATATATTGGAAACTTTCTGGCTTTAGCAGATCAATAATATTTTGGTTTCTTTAATCTGAGAATTATGGCCATCATGTTTCAGCTCTATTATGGCTACACTCTTTTCCACGATCTATTTTGTTCATTTGTCATGGACATTTAACTTTCTATTTAATTCATTCATCGCCTCAATCGTAATTTCCACATCCAGGCCGAATCACTTCACCCTGGCAGACTTAATTAACACCACATGTGTAGACGGTTTTAGTGCTTGAGCAACCAGCGGGATGCCGTCCTCTACAGACAAAGCTGCTTGTGGATTTCTTCTCCAGATCTTCAGTGACTGGTACACGTGACAGTCGTGTTTATATTCAGCCAAGTTCACAAAAAACTTGGGTAGATCCAATGAAACTGCATAGTGGCTAGAAAAGGCTTTAATTGGAGCCACAGAAACGTAACAGAAATATACTTCAAAGTCTCCAAGAGTGAAGATTAGGATTATGGACTCATGTTTTACTCTGCCAAGATGTTTAGCCAGTGAATATTCTGAGATTGTGGGAAATGGGTGCTTACAAAAAGCCAAGGAAAAGAACATAAAATTTTTTTATAAAAATTGGGCTTTTAAACATTTGAATTTGAAACATGATATAAACCTTTGTTAGCACTAGAAGTCCCACAGCCCAGCCATTTGGCTTTTCTAACTTCCAAGTGGCTGGATTAGTTTTGAGCTAATATCCAAACTCAGGTGTGAACAGATTCCATTGTTCTGTAAATGAGGCGATTACTCACGCAAACCTGAAAGGGAACTAATGTTCCTTTGCCTTTACCTGAATAAAACAGTGTGTTGTAACAAGAGGGAAGAAGAGGTTTAGAACTAGTATGCAATATTTAGTCGCATCATTGTCACGTAGAGGAGAAACCGAATCAGCCATCCAAGATGAAGCATCTTATTTTTCTGAATGCCAACCTGCACTGAGGACATTAATGCTGCTTTCTTGAATTTGGTTCTCGTTTTGTTTTGTGGATTTGTTTGCTGGTTTTTGTCCATTTGTGCAAAAGATTTTTGTTGAAATAGTAAATAAAAGTAAGTGGTTTTGTATCAGAATAAATGCTTAAAAGGAGGTAAATATAAGGCTTCTCGTAAAAATGCTGAACACAAACAGGTTTTCAAAACACAATTCATTCATTTTTGCGAAGTTAAGGTAAATTATGGGGCTAAAAAAGAGATGTTAAATTAAAAGCTGTTTGGGAGCCGGTGTTCTGTCAGATTAGCATACGCATAGTGCAAACTGACGACTGCACCTAACCCTAACCCGCATGCACATTAACGTAATGTTTGCTACTCTTATGAGTATGCTAAACTGACAGAACACCGGCTCCTTTGGCTGCATCCCATCACTACAAAGTACCACAACTTATACATACAACTTTGCTGCTACTTTTGAATCAAACTGCGAAGCCCTTATTGTTATTGTTACAGTTAGCCTTAGGATCAGTTCATGAACAGGATATGCACAGCTAGTTGAGCAAGCTACAACAAGTAAAGATATTTCCATGTTTTGTGAACACAACAGAAAGTTATTTCCCCTTCTTTTCTTATTGAGAGGTAAACACAGTTTTTTCGGGTTTTTTTCATTTCTTGCTGATGCACAAGATTCAAGGAAGACTTTTTTTCTTAGAAATTACTGCAAAAATATATACATACACACAAATATGTGCAGCATGTGGAGAAAGGGATAGAGAATCAAAATACCCGAAGCATTTAGGCTACATAAATCTCGTTCAGAGATGATGGCATGGTCTTGTTTTTTCCTTTTTGGATAGTGTCTTCACCGTGGGACGACTGGGATCTTTGCCAAGATATGGGATGACATTGCACACATACTTGGATCTCAAGTCACATGCCACCCAGAACTTGATGCTAAACTTGTCAGGTTTCGTTGCAATGTACTGCAGGAAACAGCAGTGAGTGTTCGTTGGGAAAAGTCAATGGCGATGTACCTGCTGGGTTGTAGGATGTGATGCAGTTGGCAACAAGAGACCCCCAAACATCAGAGACCGCAGCAAACCTGTCAGTCTCAACTCGGTCACTGTGCGTGTTCATGTCCAGGTGTCACATGATGTCTTGGAAGCGGTTTAGGGCCATAATGCTGATGATTAGTGGGTGTCCCAGTTTTGCCGACCATGCGTCACGCAGTGATGGAAGTTTAAACACATCCCGCAAAAGGTGATGAACGGCATTAGTTCAGGGAGGGCCATGAACCCACTGTCATCCATGCTGAACCGTCCATCGGGCTGTGATGGAGAGACCTCCCATCTTTTGCCTTCTCTGTCGGCCCAGTGTGTGTCTCCATTCCACCTCTCTTTTCTGGTGGCGGTGAAGTCTCGTTATCTGTAGCGGGATCATTATTTTGAGATGTGAGCAATGAAAAACTCTATCGAAGTTAGAAATTTATACAGATTTGAATTGTAATTCCAAAACATCCTCCTCTGTATTGACTTTTTTTTTTATTATTATCTTTTTCTAAAAAGTTACTGCCATAATCAGGAAAGGAAAATAAGATGTTTGGGAAATATTAGCAACCAAAAGAAATTTCAGTGTGAACTCGGCTGAAGGGCTGTGTCTTCTTCAACTGAGTTGCAAGAGTTTCCTTGGTTCAGGATCATGTCCAAAACCTCTTTTTTTCTTAGTTGATGGTTGTACAGGATAAAATTTATAAAGCCAGTGAATCATTATGCGCTATGAGCGAGCTATTTATCCACCGTGGTACCAAGTTTAGTCATCTGTTCACACCCACGCCCATCCTTCCACCACACCATACCCTGTAAGCCTGCTTTTACATTTTTTATCTATTTTTTTTTGTTTGTTTTAACCACGTGTTTTTGTGTTTGTCAATAAAAGTCAAATATAGGTAGAGGAAGGTAAACTTTTTTAGGCTACTCAAAGCACCCTGTGTCAACTTACAAGCTCGAGATGCACTGCACAGCATTCAGACTTTAGGAGGGTCAAATTTCATAATAGAGAGAAAAAAAACCTGGATTTTTACATATTAATGGAAAAAAAGTAGCAGTCATGCAAACAGCAGACCTGACGAGAGCTTGCGACAGAGGCAGTTAGTTCAGGTTTATTTATGTAGCAGGCTTACAACGTCCATAGTCGCAGAAAGTCCTGCATGGTTGTAAAAAAATATATAAAGTCCTATATATAACATACACATAGCACACAATTGCCCTACAGTACATGAGAAAAGACAGTCTGTGCTATTTTATTGTGTGGGTAGCCCTTCACATTTTTTGTTCGGCCTATGCCCTGCACAGTGTATAGTCTAAACTGCAGAGTATATGGGAAAAAAGATGCCTGTTGACTGTTCAGCCATTATTTTGTGAAAAATAATCATTAACTTGCCTGTGCTGATTTCATTTGTGTGAAAAATCCCACAATGTGGTGTTGACCGAAACTAGTTTTGAAAACACTAAGTTTGTGAAAAATGTGATAAATGGTCAAAAACTTATAGGCTATTTGTGTGCATTTTGAAAGCCCTTCCAGTCCCTACTCAGGAGAAAAGTATTTGAGGCTTCCAGGCTGTTTTCAAGCACACCACTCCCCCCTGATATGAGCAGACATAGACAGGAGCAGACCCTGACATGTCAGACAAACAGTCAGGTGATCTTGCATTTTCAACTGAAAGGTGGCTAACGGCAGGCCATTGAGTAGTTAATTTCAAACCACACAGCCTTTTGTCCTCTCAGGGTTATCTAGTGTTAGACGTTCAGTCAGTTTAGAAGCTGGTTTCTAAACTGGAACAGGTTTGTTATGTTTTAAACTATCTTACAGATAATTGCAGTTAATCAAAGCACAATATCGCAGTCTTGTGTGTGTACTAAATATAATGTGGGACTAAGTTGTATGCAGCTGAAGGAGGAGACACTTTTAAAACAGGACAAAATGCAGCAAACATTGCAAGTTAAAAAGGGTTAAAGTGATGAATAAGAAGAAGCTCGAAGACTATAGATGTGCTACAAAGTAAATTATGTTCTATTGAATAACTTGTGTGATTGTTGAATACCATGAACCTGTGCTGATTACTGATTATATACTTTTTATACACACATTTTTAAGTTATACTTGAATAGCATTTTTCATCTGGAGCTATATTTATGCATTCACAGAATGATATATAAATTATGGATATTTATGTGAACGCACAGGGAAGAAAAGCACAAAAAAAAGAACACACATTGCTCATCTTTGTGTGCCTGCAGCAGCTCCGGCGTCTGAATCCACTGCAGAGCTAAAGCCTCTACATACAGCTCTTTTGTTTACTAAGATGCAATGGTTCGTCCTTTTCTCTGCAGTGCACCACGTTCTGACCCTGCGCCCACACAGGAGCTGGGATTTAAAATAAAACAACCCTTCGTTATCTGTTCTGTGAAGCCTGCTCAGTGTCCAAGAGGAGGAGAAGAGTGGAAAGCTCCAAGGGAAATGAGTTTGTCTCTTTAGCTGCAGAAGGGTTAGCTGCTTAGGTGCAGAGCAGCTGTTTCAGAGCATTTAACTGCACCAGAAAGATTTATATTTAACTTCTACTTAAAGGAGAATATGTATATATGTCCATGCCTGGCTGCATTTTGAGATGGTGTGTGCCCTATCTGTGCTGTTGAGGTGAATCTTGTGTGTATCTGAAATTGTGTGTAAATATTCGGCAAACACTAATTAACTCATATCGACAAGCATGAAAGCATGCAGAGTGCAGTGCAAAAAGGAGTGTGGGAAATGACAAGACCAAAGGTTCTTTTGAAGCTTCTTTTACTTCTCCCTCACAAACAGCTACTGTTCGATTGTGCTGCTTATTTTTGCAAAACCATATTTAATGTAACATTTGCATTTACAAAGTGTGAGCATTTAGGAATTTGTTTATTTGAGGAAATACCAGCTAAATTTTCACTGAACACATGAAAATCTATGTATCTTTTTGGTGCAGTTTGTTTGCAGTAGTGTGACAAGTTGACTACTTTTTGATTGCAGCTCGATCAGACTTTGAAAACTATAAACAAGGGGAGTCTTTCTTAAAACAATAAAATAAAGTTTTTCTCAGTCACATTGGTGCATTTCTCACATCAGACTTTACATTCTCATAACTATTAGTTCAAACCTAACAACAATTAGTTGTGTGTGCACATCAGAGTAGCATTTCTCATTGCATTGATCAAATTGCAAATGCTTTTGGACATGAAGCATTTGCTTTCATACAATTCTCAACTATTTTGTAACATTATCATTTGCTTTGGTCATATCAGTCAAAATTACATAAGCTTACAACTGGAGAAGAGTCAATCCCCATAAATTTAATAGACCTCATTTAATTGCTTGAGCCATTACACACAAATATGTTGAACTAGTTGTTAAAATCTGTCAAGCAGATTTAAATCTTTGTAATATTTTCCTGGAATGTGTCCTACATAGAACAACAGCTCTAAGATGAACCTCAGCTTTCTCTAAATCCAATAGAGGTGTTTTTCTCTGCCCAGAGGTGGAAGGT
>JBAMHW010000005.1:15890635-15909496 GCA_037177495.1 Rhadinocentrus ornatus | reverse complement strand
CCTGCCTTTCACCTGAAACACTGCTGGGATAGGCTCCAGCTAACCCCGCGACCCCTAATGGGAACAAGCGGTACAGATAATGACTGAATGTCCCAATACCAGACAAAATATGGCTTAAGTTGAAACTGGCATGTCTCTCCCAGAATACACAAAGAAAAGCATAAAAGCACAGGTTTGTTAGAAACAACTGACTCTTGTGCTAACAATGACTAACAGAAATGAGCCATCATTCAAAAGATTTCATTTATGCTATGAAGGGCAGCTGGTGATTTAGTTGACTTCACGACTTGCGACATAGAGAATTTGTCTAATAAACAGCCACACTATCACATTTGGGACTGTCTCAAAAATTAAATTTGGTGCTTTGAAGCTGTATTAAAAATTATCCGCAAAATTCTTCTTTCTTTTTAGCTGGTCTCATATGCAAAATGGCTGGGTTATTACAGGTTTTAGGACCTTTATCAAAGTCGTTTGTGATAATAAGCTGTGGGTATATTAATACATGAAAAGCCAACATTTTTACTAATCTATTTGAAAGACAAGAGAACATCCCCAGTTGTGCATTTTAGGGAAGAGCCAGTTAGCCTTAATTTATTATGCTGTACTTAAAAAGTATCCAGACATAAAACAAAATACGTTGATCTATATTTTTGTCTGTGTTTTATATTACTGGAGTTTTGGCCGTTTCAGTTTTATTGGTGTTTTTTGTTCTCTTCTTTCTTTTGCCAGGAAGACTGTGTAATAAAACTGGTGACAAACCCTTTTGAGATTATATTGTGTAGGAATGCTATATATGGCCCAAACCAATGTTTTTTTTAGGATGTCAACATTAATTTGCAAAAAAAATGGCCTTTTTATTCAAGGATGTCATATAATAAAGGTCTTGCTAATTTTTCTCACTTTCCACCATTAGCCTTAAAACTGACAGCACAGGCCTGTAATTTTTGTTATTACATAACACAAGCTCTCTCCCATGATTAATATCTCCTGTACTTGATTTTCTATCTCTCTAGTGCTATTTACCGTTTACTGTAAATGGTCCTACAGAGTTAAGATTGGAGCATAACACTTTTCTACTTGAGACAGTAGTGTAATGGGTGGCAGCAGGTAATGAAAATGTGAAAGATTTGTATGTGTTATTGAATGAAAACAATATTCATAATGCTTCTTGTCAAGCTGCAGAAACATGTTGCTGCAGTAGAGATTTGTTTGCTTTTAAAAGAAAAAGCCCTTAAAAAATACAGAAATAACACACATCTGCACCTTGGAAAAACCTGTCACCCTTTGGCGAAAGAGTGTTTGTGCTGGTGTGTTTGTGTGTTTAAGCGTGTAAGTGTGTGCATGTTCGTGCACGCATTCAGACACGCGCATCTCCAACTTGTCAGAGAAGGGGTGTTTTACTGAGTGGGAATGCCTGGTAGGATGTGTAGGCCCAGGTTCCCATGGCAACCATCTGCTGCTACGCTGGCAAGCGCTTGCCGGCTGCCCACACAGTGTGACATCCAGCAGCAAGCCAGTCTTAGAGGGAGAAAGTAAAGCTGTGATTGAATGTTAACATTAAAGAGACAAAAATAAAAGTTCAAATTGATTTTGCTTTATTTTACGAATATGTATAGGTGTATTTGTCTGGAGGATGTGAGCTGTGTAAATTCTTTATGACATTTCCTTTTATGGTGACAACTAGAGTTACTTTAAACACAGCACAGACAATAAGAAGAAAAAGAGTATTTAAAGTTTCTGAATGTTTAGCAACTATGAACTGAACTTTAGTTTAAGACAGATGGTGTCAGTGTATTACAGGGGTTATAAATCCAGCCATATCCAGTTCAAATATGGCAGTTAAAGACACCCAACACACAGCAGTTGAGAATCAAAGAAGTAACCTTTAATACTACATGACACAGGACTGTTACATTTCCTTGCAATGGACATTTACTCACATTTGGCTACAATTAACTGATTAAATGTATTTTATAGAGGATTGCAAATAACCTTTTGACCTACAAACACAGATCCAGACACGAGCCTGCAGTTTATAGATTGTTAAGGCCATTCTCCAGTTTGTCAGGCTCATCCCTTGGTAGCCCAAAACCCAATGAATAGCCATCATTACATCTTATTTCCACCTTTCTGCATTTATACAATGGTAGAGACATAGAAAGAGGCACAAAATGGCTCTGCATAATTGCTGTGATATATATATATAGTGTAGTTGTGTAGGTTTTACTTGTTGCAAAACACAACCAGCATGAAATGCACGAGTTATGAGGGTGATCTGTGACCACAAAATTAAACATGGTAATATCTTTGAGGTTGAGCTCCAGGTGGAGACTGTCAGTGTCTTTTAGTGTCTTAAAATGCAATAATTCAAGGGATCAAGTCATCAATTAATTTTTTTTTTTTGCCTGTCTGCGTTGCAGATGCAGGAGGTGGGCAATACCCAGCGGGGCTCTCAGCGGGCCTTCAGTGTCCTGGACCGTCTGTTGCTCACGCATCCCGTGTGGCTGCAGCTGTCGCTCAGCCAGGACTCCGCACTCTACATCCTGCTCAGAGAGCCTGTCGGGGTGAGGACCGATCAGCCATGTAAACTGTCTCAGTTGCATATCAGTTCAGATTTTTCTTCCTAAAACCAACTTCCTGTACAGCAACATCCCAAAACGTTGGAGGGGAAAACAGATGAATTGTACAGAAACTTTTCTACAGCTGTCGTCCTTATGAGCCTTTTTTCTTGTTTCTCTGATGTTTCTTCTTACAGACTTTTTTAGTGCGCAAATGCAGCTCCAGCCAGAGGAAGATTTTGTGTTTGAGGGTGACAGCAGACAGAAGTGCCTCCTCCGTTAAGGAGTGCTTCATCTGTGAGGAAGACTCCAGTAAGTATATAATGAGTCTGTGTTATTCACCTAAACATGTAACTGTCCACATTTCCACAGCAGCCATCAACAGTCGTTTGTTTTGGGAAGAAATCAATTTCCATGGAGCCACAAGTCGCACAGGATAGTAATAGCCCCAAGTAAGCCAGTAATAGTTATCAGTCCACATCTACTCTCCTTATTGTTCAGAGAATCATTAATTTATTTATAGTATGCACTGCTAAAATATCTTTTGTCACAACTTATAAATGAGGTGAAAAGTCCATTGTTAGTTCTAAAGGGGCATTATTTAAAAAAAACAAAAATCACATGCAAGTCAATCAAATATTAGGAAACAATGACTAATAATAAAATAATAAAAACATTATTTTTCACAACATATCAGACTTGTGGAGTAGAATTTAGCAAAATTTTATTTTGCCTCAGGGGATTAATAAAGTATTTTTTATTAATTATATCATGCTTTCATTCATTCAAGGGAGTGGTAGCCTAATAGTTACAGAGTGATGCTCAGAATTGACCTAATAACAAATGTTATCGCTATAAAACTGTGGCCCTCTGAGTGACACATGGCATTTTTGTTGCAGAAATGAACTAAGTTACACATTATACAGTTAGATACTAACCAATCTCGCCTCTCTGTTAGATATCATAATAACAGCTAATAAAGTTACCATAGTAACTGCCTAAAATCTGTGTAATAGTGCACAAATTTCAGCAAAAACAACTGCCAGAGTTTTTCTAAGACCTAGATTAAATTAATTATTTTTGGTTCTTAGTTAAACCTGAGGTCTAACCTTAATTCCAGTAAAGTTGTATAAAGTTCTTCAAATATGTTTCTTTTCAGTTTTTCTAACAAAGGAGAAGCCCTTTTTCATACTTGATAATAACATTGATTTATATGTGGGAGCCTATAAAGAGGAATGTTGGCTTCACTCTTTATGGTGCAGGGCTGTTCATATTCTCATTAGGTGAAAAAATGATGTGCAGCAGAGAGGATATGTCCTCCATGTTGGTTTTGACAGTTCCTGTGAAAGTGTCTCCACACCTGTCAATTAAACTCTGTCTTTTCTAACACTATAGCATTCGCCTTGGATAGCTCAGCGCTCAGTTTCCCTGACTTGTGTCGCCTGGTGGCCTTCTACTGTATCAGCAGGTAAACATTATGTGGATGCTTGTGTCCCAGACTGGTCTGGTTTTAGATGTTCATGGTTAGGACTTCACAGTTTCACATAAAGGGAAATTGGGCTGCTTAACGCTGCAGACTGACTTTAATTCTGTCAGTACTATGGATATGAGTGGATCAGATTTGGCTCAGGTGTTTGGTTTTTGGTTTGGTTTTTTCAAGCAAGAGGCTGTTATGGCAGCAGATTGTCATAAATTTAGAGATGTTTTACATTGGAATGAAAAGACGTATATGAGCTATGCAGTTAAATTAATGTTATGTAGCCATAACAATGTTTTTTCTCTTACCCACAGGGATGTGTTGCCGTTTCCTCTGCAGCTACCAGACGCCATCGCTGAAGCCACAACACACAGGCAGCTGGAGGCCATCTCACACATGGGACAAGGTCAGTCACTGCTGATGTCAGTCACTATTGACTCTTGCCCCACATAATAATAGTAGCATTTAATAGTTAAATGAATTGCTGTGAAATAGCTGACAGATGATTTGGAATACATTTAATGATTTTTATTTTAAATGACCTAAGTCTAAATGAAATAGAATACTGTGTACTTTTATGCATTTTTCAATTGCACAAAAGTAAAGTTTTACTTTTTCCCATTTGAACACAAGAAAAACAAGTAAAGAATATCAGCATGTTGGAGCAACACAAAGGTATCCATTCATATAATCAGACACACAGTGATGAGATTAGATTTTTTTTTAAAACATATTTTTAGGGTGAAACAGCTGAAAGGAAACTAAAGTTGCACATGTGAAAAAGTCAGCAAATAACAGAGTGAAATAGCAACTGGCAGCTTGCATCTATTTTAACACAGTAACATGTGCTGTTGTAGCGCAGTAGCAAAGAGCGAGGTGTGACTTCATGATGGTCAGAAGTGATAACCAGACGCTAGATAATCATAGTTCTGCACAATGAGTCTGCTGTAGTCAGCTCACAGTAGAAAAACAGTTTGTGTTGTTTGAGGTGAAGATTGTTTTTGTTTTTCTTTCAATAATTACGCTTATCCCTGATTTCCTGGCACATATTGTATGTATAATGTTACATTGTCAAAAATGGCTAAAGATTCAAGTAATAAACCAAAAGTTCAGACTAAATCAATAATTTACTTCAGTTTATTTTATTTGTTATATGCAGGTTCAACACAAGGCCTCAACAATGCAATGAAATGCTTAAAATGAGAAGAACCGTTAGACTCGCTAATATGATCAAGAAGTACTAGTAGCATGCAATAATAGTACATGGTTAAAATAAAAAATTTTAAAAAGATAGAAAGTACAAGAGAAATAAATAAACAATATAGTAAAAAATATAATAAAATACAAAGGTGGGTAGGATTAAAATAAGGTGTAAGTAGAGTATTTCACAGGTGATAATATTGCTTCAAATGAATTTCATATTGCACGTGGATTATAGAGCAGGTTATTGCACAGGTAATAAGTAGCATTGACGATGAGGTAGTGACATACATGCTGCGTGCACTTATGCCCAAGATGATATTGTGTGATGAAATCGCAATCTTGTATTTAAACGTCTAGCACTACATGACAGCACCTGGGTCCAACTCGACTCACAGCAGTCTGACTACTTAATTATGATGTCACACCCTGTTTGAATTCTTCCTTGTGTTGTTCTTACTCTCAGATGTAAGTCGCTTTGAATAAAAGCATCTGCCAAATGACTGCAGAATAAAACATACATGATACATTCATATAGTGCAGCAGCAGTAAACATATAATGCATCACAAAAAGTAGTTTGGTGAAGTATTAGTGAGAGTTCAATAGTCTGACAGCTTGGGGATAGTAACTGTCTTTGAGTCTGCGTGCTGGCAGGCTCCTATATCGTCTGCCAGGGGGTAGCAAACGGAAAAGTCCTTGTGCTGGATGAATATAGTCTTAAGTGATGCTGCGGGCCTTGCGCAGACACCTGCTGTGGCAAATGTCCTGGATGGAGGGGAGACTGTTGCCAGTGATGTCCTCTGCCACTCGCACTACCCTCTGTAGTGTGTGTGTGTCGGTAATGTAATAAGTGGACATCATACTGTAATCTTTGTCTTTGTGGATGTCAGGTATCAGGTTCTGTCACCCTTTAGTTTAACAACTTGCCATTGTCATTAAAAATTTAGAAATTTGCCACTTTAAAGATTTAAGGTTTACTTAAAAAGTTCTACACTAGTAAGAAGATGAGGCAGTGCTCACTAACACTGGGTGTTGCCCCCCAGCAGTCCTTCTGAAGTCACCCAATTAAGAAAAAGTAACTTTAAAGGAGTGAGGGCTTACAAATCTTGATTAGGGGGATGCAAAACAAAAGTTTTGTACTGTTAAAAGAATTCTGAATTTACACGATGCAAAGCTACTGAAGTCCCCACACAAAGATATGGAACTGGGAGTGAGGATTATAGGCTAAATAAAGATAAAGGGTTTACATGGAAATCACTAGAAAATGAGGCCTGATCTCAGATTTGTATGAAGCTTTTTCTTTTGCTTCCATATCTAGTTATTCGCTATAAATCTTTTTTAAAGCTTATTAAAGTTTCCTCCTGAATTTAATGCCAGACTTCTGGAGTTCACCAAGTGCTTCAGACATCCAGAATGGACCAGTGGGGTGTGTTGCATCAACCAGTGGCAGTCAGACCCAGACAGGGATGAATCAAGACCGATGTTCTCTGCTGAGCAGAGACAAACAAGGCAAAGTCTGCTTCATCAACCCATTGTTTCTTCAGCTGGAGGTCAGCAAGGTTAGTAGATAATGTTTTGGGCTTCCACAAGCTTCATCTGAAAGAACCAAATTATTTTACCTTTGGTGAGTGTGTTAGTGTTTCATGTTTATGTAATTATCACAGCCTATTTCATAAGATGACACAGGATTAGATCAGTAAAAACCTGGAGAAAAAAAACATTTAACATTTTCTGCAAACATCAATCAAGCTTTGATTTTTTTTTACTTTTTTAGAGTTCTTTTCACAACATTCATCTGCCAGTATGATGACACCTTGTACTTACTATCTTTTAAAAAATGAACCAGTTTTGAATCCAGTTTTTTAATGTTACAGCAGCCACAACACACAAACCACAGCGCCTCCAATAAACGGCACCGCTTCAAGCGCAGCATGCGGCTTCGGCTCTCTGAGTCCTCCATGAATTTGTCCCTGGAAGGGGTTGGTTCCTTCTCACCTCCCCCGTCAGTGGAGCAACCTGGAGTATCAGAAGGGCTACACAAGGCCAACACCAACCCACAGAGGAGAGTTCATGCAGGAGCCGGCGTCTTGAGGCGAACGCCAGCTGTGTCACCTGGGTCTGCAGAGGAAGACGACATGACGCCTGTCTATGTGTCACAAGTAAGTCTCCCTTTTAATTTTGTATGGTGTGCCAACATCCTGTGTTTTTACATTTGTTATCATAAAGGATTATGATCTCTCTCTCTCTTCAAGACAACTGCAACAGTGGAGGAGCCACCAAAAGCCCAAAAGGAGCCATGTATTGAAGTGGCCCTTTTAGCACTGGAGCACCGTCCGACTCCGTCTTTGGCTGAACTTGACAGCAGCAGCTCTTTCAGCAGCATGGATGAGGACAATGACTCAGATCCAGATTCAGAAATCATGCCCCAAATCCAAACACACAGCTACCAGAGACCGCCACTGGTACGCTCTCGAGGCCGTGGCGGGCTACACCGTATGAGCGAGGCATTTGTGTGTTTCTTTGCTCCAGACAAGCGGCTGACTCGGCTGGTGGAGGAGCTTTCCAGAGACAGACGCTCAGTCTTTGGAGGCATGATTCAGGACTTCCTCCTGGAGCAGAGAGAGGTGCTCAAATCCCTGACCTCCACTTCATTATCATCCTCTTCCTCATCACGTGTGACCACCGTGCAGCTTCTGCAGGGTCTGCGTCTCTTTCTGTCGCAGGCAAAGTGCTGCTTGCTGGACAGCGGAGAGCTGGAGCCTCCCATCGAAACCTTGGTGCCTGATAGTGAGAAAGGTAAACAAAGGGATACCTTCCAAACTTAGATAAAAATCCTAGTTTGATTTAGGGGGGCTCAGACCAAACAGTTCTTGTGACTCCCTGAAGGTGGTTAGGAACTGTAGAGGTCCCAGAACTACAAACCTTAACATTCTTTTTATTGATTTGTTATTTTTTTTTCTGTCTTTTTGCCTTTGATAGGACCAGAGAAGTATTTAATTAAATCACTTTTTCTTTTTTCTCCAACTTAATATTCAAGTATTTTCTAGAGTAGAATCAAATGAGAATAATAAACATTGTGTTTTCATTAATTGGAAAGAGACATGACAGCCCACCATGCTGCCTTGAAATATTTCTGCAGAGAAAACAGACAACCCAAACACAGGCTCTGGCGGCCTTACACACCTACTGAAAGTTCTCCTACCCTTGAAAGAGAACAGCGCTAGATGCATTACAGTAGTTGTAATCAAGCCACCATACCCAAACCCATACCACAAATCACTTTGTCCTGGTTTCTGGTCCAATCTAGTTGTGGAGAGATACTTGAAATAATATCATAACATTTTATGATAAAATTCATGAACTAATTTCTTTATATTACATTTATAAATGCTGATGTGAATAGCACGCACACTTTAGCATTAGAATGTGGAGCAGCATTTTCAAATGCTTATCTGTACTTATGGAATGCACTGCAGATGGATTTCATACTCCTTTTATGATACAGTACGTGCTGTACATGCTGTTGTGGTAGGGTGCAGATGTCCAAGTTCAGCACCACTTATGTGTCTGAAAAGATAGTTTTAAAGTAGTTTTAGTAGTAAAGTAGTTTTACAGTTGTATACCCGGATACAGGATGTATATGTCAAGCTGTGAGAGGAAAGCCCTGGCATTACTTTTACTAATGATGAAAAGGGTCTGGGTTTATTTTATGAGGGCAAGACAGAAGTTGGGAGAATTTAGGCCAATGCAGAAGCGCCTGTCATTTAACACTCAGATGTGTCATCACTGATTACTGCACCCAACCTAACTTTATTTAACTTCAACACAGCATGCTAGACCTGAATGAATTTGGAATGCAGCACCCAACCACATCCTATACAGAACCACATTTATACTGGTTTTAGCAGGATTGATAAAAATGTCTAAATATTGTAAGAAATCTTTGGTGGGCTCACTACAGACTGAAATTCCTGCCATACAAGCCCTTAAACAATCACACCAGACAGTACTTGAAGGAAACAATGATCTAAATGAAGTACATAAATATTCAGTAAAACTGAGGAGGGATCCAACTAAGGAAAGCCTTCCACGCCTCCAGAACTGTTAATGCTTCCAAAGATATCACCAATTCAACTCTACACTAAAAACTGCCAAACAATTCACTTACAACCACATCACCCTCTTTAGGAGGCGCTGCAAAAAGTGCATATAAACATAAACAGCCCTCCCACCAAGGCTCCAAACCTCCCACAAACACTCCCCTCCTCAGACAGTTGAAATCCTGCAGGCCTACAAAAAACAGAAAGAGTTTGCTTACCTCACAGTTCAACACACTGGCCTGCACTTTGGCGAGCACTTCGTCTCTGGCATTAACATTATACAGCAGCTAACCTCCCCTCCTCATACAGGAGCAGCTAACCGTCGTTTTAATCAGTGGCAGTCCTAAACAACTGTGAACGACATCCTCCCTCACTGAAAGCTCACTCTCTCATGCCTGTTTTTTCTCCCAGCTTTATCCTCTCCCAGTGCCCTCTTTTCCTCTCTTAATTGCACACATTTGTCTGGGCTCAGTCTCTCTTGCACAGGCCATTTGGTAAGTCCCACCCAGCCACATCCCAATATTTTTAGAACATCCACCAATTTTTCAGAAAAATCTTAGTTTAAAATCTAATTCAAGTTTAATTTTATCTTGATGAAGAAATGTTATTTTGAATAATTTTAAACCCCTATTTCCTTGCAAAGGTATGACCTTATAGTTGCATTCTTACTACGGAGAGATGTTAGTGTGTGATCTAACACATATTGTTGAAACATGCATGTGAGGCTCTGCCATGCTATGCATTTCCACGCCAACAGAATATGTTTCTCACCAAAACAGGGGTATCAGCATCAACATTGCCCTACTTTTCTAGAGATGGAGATATCTATGAACTGTTCTTACGGCCAGTCAAAGGGATATTTCACTTTTGGTTTCAGTTCTGTTAGTTTTGGACTTCTGCTATCGTTTGTTTTTTTGTTTTTTAACCTGTCTTGTCCAGCATCATAGCAGCAGAATGATAGTCTGGTTGCTGTATTGTGCTGAAGAAATTTGTTTTGCCAAGGTGAGGCTTATGGGTATAAGGCTCCTCTTGATAGTCTGATTCCTTTATTTATTTATTTACTGGTATTTATTTACTTTGAATCATGAAATCTATGTAATCTTACTGGACCTGACCGGAGGGGACAGAAAAGGAAAGAAGACAGCAAAAAGAAGCTAAAGGGAAAGCAGAAAGAAGAGACAAAAACACCACAGACAGAAGACAACGACCCTTCAATCCACACTAACAAACGTCTACATTTGTACATAAACACACCAGAAATTTTTTTTACAGCTTTTACAGAAAAACAGAGCTGCCAGTAATTAAAAATTTTACAATAATGACCAAATCAATAAGACATATCACAAATGTATCACAACACTGACCAGATACAAACCCACAGAAAAAAAAGAAAAATTATCTCTTAGTGTATAAACCCACTGGACGACTCAGTGACTGTGTCAGCATGCAGAGGATGAGAAACAAGGAGTTATCAGAGATGAGGAGTGTTGAGTGAGATCATGCAAATGCAACCCCGCCTCTACGGAGGCTAGAGGCAGACCAGGGCAGCCCCGAGACCCAGGCCATCAGCAGCAACCCTGGAGCACAAACCCAAGCCACCCCACCCCGAAGACGAAACAAGCCCCACCCGGAGGGTGGCAGAAGAGAGCCCCAGCAAGAGCCCCCCGCTGTCTTGGGGCACAGGCCCCAGTGGGCCAAGATAGGTAGTCGCTATCGAAGTGCAAAACCCAGTGGTTTTCCAAGACCTTTAAAGTAAGGTGAATGTGTGAGCAACTAAAAGGAACATGCATTAACTTTCAGTTCAGTTTACTTTCAAGTAAACTGTCCTTAAATATTTCAGTCTTCTGACTGTAAACGGTGAGACAAAATAATATCACCTTGTGGTTTTTTGAAAACCTTGCTTTGTCAAAGGCAGTTGTCCAAACTTTATTAATGTTTTAGGATAATTAATATATTTACACATATTTATTTGCCTTGTTATGAGTCAATAAGAACAACTCTTTTGTCTAGATCTTCAGCCACTCACCTTCACTGATTACACAAAATGTGCTGAAACTACTTTTAAAGTGCTGTTCACAAGCTTTTAGTTCCACTTTATGAATTATTTGATCAAATTTAGCTGACAATTCTGGATTCCAGCCTCAGCTAAATATCATCAACATTCTGAATTTCTCATTTGCATGCATGGTTAGCTCATTACAATAAAAGGAAGAGAAGGTGAGTACCATGAGCTGGATGTGAAAAGAGAAAAAGTGCTATTAGAAATTGTCATTTAATAGATGGAGTGCCAGAGGATGCATGTTTGTAGACACAGTCGTGTACACAAGCTTTTTTTTTCTACTGCTTTGTGTGTGGCTTAGTGTGCACTTGCAGGTGTCTTTTTGTGTAAATCCATGATGATGCTTGCCTGGCTGAGCAGAGGCTTCAGGGGTAGAGCATTTGGCCGCTGGCTCCCGTCCTCCCTCTCGTGCTTCCTTCCTTCCTGCACTGTGATTCTGATTTATCTCGCGTTGCGTCGGTGGGAGGCATTTGCATTTTTTTTTTCTCCCACTCGGTTATCATAAAAAGATATCACAGTCCCACGCTCACTTGAAAAGCAGCACGATTCAGGGGACGGTGGGAGGGAGAAATAGAAATAGGCAGGTTACTTAGAAAATGTAATCAGTAACAGATCTTTGAGTAACAGATCAACAAAAAAAAAGTCAGCTGTTTAGCCAGGTTGTAATCACATTACATGTAATCATTTCCCTGAGTTGGTAAACAGAAGATGGATGCTAGGAGAGGGTGAGAATGATTGATTACAAGGGGGAGTGTTATAGTATGGTATAGTGGAGATGTGGAGGATTATACAGGAGGGAAACAACAAGGATTATGAGGATGAGTGGAAAATATTGAGTCAGGACTGCCCACTGACTACAGGAGAATCACTGAGTGTGTGTTTTCACGCGAGAGCACACTTGCTTGTGTGTTATACGAACGACTGTTGCTAGGCCAAAGAGAAAAGCCCATAGCCCACACGGACCACATTATGTGTGTAACCAACGCAGAAGATGGGCGAAACTGTCCCTCCGTCTGCGTATCTGTCTTCTCTTTAAATTGGCCTTAAAGGCCCACTTATGCTCGACGCAAAAGTCGGTTACATATGTAATTTGGTCCGTTTTCAGGGAGCTTAGGTATTCATTGCTTGACGCAGAAGATGAAACAATACCACTGGAAATCGCAGGGGCAGTGTTGAGCTAACAGCGAAAGGAACAAACCAGAGAAGAAGAAGAGGAACAGAAGAAGATGATGCATAACCACCAAATAAAAAGCACCAGAATAGGAAAAAGAGGCACAAGAAGTTAAGAACAATAACATTCGCATTTACAGACACAACTGTAGACATGGACGGTTGTAAACATTTTTATAGCAGTGCATTACCACTACCAACCAGGGTCAAAATGTGGAAGTGAAAATTGGCACTGCCCACTTGTATATGAACTGACTTATTATCTATGGAAACGTAAAAGACGTGGAAGTATGAGGGTGGGGACGTATGATGAAACTGTCAGTCAGTCGGCGTATTCGTCTTCTGTGTTGAGCATAAATGGGACTTATGGGTAATTGTGTGTGTGTGTGTGTGTGTGTGTGTGTGTATGGGTGTGAGGGTGTTAATGCAAATTGAGGTTATACACCAATGGGGGCAGAATGGGGCTTCATCATGTGGATGGTGATGTCACAAGATGGCCACTGTTGCTACGGGAACAAGGAGGAATCAAGAAGCTGCTGTTATCATGGAGATCAATGAACATGTGGTTCTTTGTCTATGTAGCCACATGTGCTAGCATTTGTTAGCAACGACACATGTAGTACAGTGGAACAAAGGACTTATGTTCACGGTCCCACCTTGTGTCCAGATCGGTTTGTCGGAAAGACAAACCAGAATGGTTTTGAGTGTTGGAATTCCAGAAGTTGCCAGATTAGACAAAGGGGATGTTAGTTTAGCATGCATTGTTTCTTTTTGGCTGGAAAGGTTAGCAGTAGGGCTAATCAAGTGGTTCTTTTTTGAAGGGGAACTTCCAGATTCTGGATTGCTGCTGCAAAACAGAAAAGAGAGACTGGCTGCTTCTGACAAGCTGGTCTAGGTGAGAGCAGTAATAATATTACCAGACTTTGTTTTTCTGGTTAGGCCTGGAGAAAAACAGAACTGCTGTCCCTGGGAGCCAGGGGGAGGGGACCTTGACATCTAGCATCAATTAGTAGAGGTCTGGCCGGAAGAGAGAGATTCAGGGGATAAAAAATTGGGGGAGTTGGTGGGAGTGGCTACCTGGAAAGGAGGTTTGTTCTCTTTCAGTATAAAATATCTAGTTTAAATCCACAAAAAGGATGTTTGGTTCTGTGGTGTGAACACAGCGAACTCCAACTGTGCAGACAGTTAATACTTTTTGCCATCTGATACATTTTTCTGCTCTTTTTAACTATCTAAAAGAGACTCCATGGTGAAAGGAACCACATATTGTACAGGCAAGTGCATGCATGTCACTTTACAGAAGGCTCATAAGGATTATGCTCTGTGATAATCCCAGATTTAAATAGCACACCTGGCTGAAAAAGCCTGAACAAAATAAATTGATGCAGTTTAGTCAGAAATGTGTGTTATTTAAATTTTTTCAGGACACAGCTTGTGTGTCATTTTGGATTTAATCATAGTAAATTAAATCTAATATTATTGTTTTGATAACAATAATGGTTTCCAGAATTGAAACCTTTAATAAAACCCTGTCTGAAAATTTATTTGAAAATTCTTTGTCCACTGGTGCAGGGAGTACCCTTTTTTGCAGTCAGACTTTTTTTTATTATTTTTTTCCTAAATTATTGAGGGAATTGATGTAAAGAATACTCAGAAATGTGGGATAATTTTTCTCGTGGTACCTAGCATGCACTCTATTTGGTCGGTTTGGAACATTTCATTAAGATTTTTTTCTGATACAACTACTGGAAAATATTGATTATTTTGGAAAGCTTAAAAGCTTTTAGCTCAAAAAGTATTTTCCAACTTTGCAATCATTCGGCTTTTATATGGCCATGTTTGTGTGAATCACTTATATTTATGTGTATTGTCATCCTTTAAAAGATTTTCCATTCTATATTTTCGAGCTTAAAAACAGTTTTTCTACATTTAAGGTGTCTGTGTGTAACAACAAGAATGATCTGTTGGGAGAAATACAATCATTTTGGGTACAACTGTGTGGAAAAAAAGAACAACAGCAACAACAGAAATCTACACCTTACAGCAGTTCATATCCAAACATGCCACAGGTCACCATCCTCACCTTTCCATCTTTTTGTACCACCAATTACAAACTCAATACTTTAGCATCTTTTTATTTGGACAGTTGTGACATTTGCAGTCATGGTAATTTTTATTTTTTTTTCACACTTGGAAAGGAGGATGAGGTAATAATCATTTGACTGCAGTTTCCAATTTATGCCACTAGATGGCACCACATTTTACTTTATTGATGAAAATAGCATTTTACAGTATTAATTACATTAATTTATGTAACTGTATACATACATAACTATCCTCATTGCCTTAATCTTTTTATTTATATTATTCCAAATTTGACATTTTATTCTGGTACCGTACATACAGGCCAGGTGCTGCCCAGTGTCAACATTCGTAATCTTAAACCTGCTCAGATAACTACAAAAACTCTTTATAAAGTACAAGAGTTAATGTTATCTGAATTTACACTTGAAATTTATGTTTTAAGCTGATAGATTATTTCATTTTAGGCTTGTTTCTTTTTTTATTATAAGCCATGCATTTACTTAAAATCAGATTATAAAAAATGTTTTGTTTTTTTTTGTCTTTTTTCACAATGTTGGGATTTATATTGCTTCACATGAATTGTTGATTAATATTGGGTACAAGAATTTATTCATAAATCATTTTGTAAAGATGCCACCTAACGTGAAGCACATCATGTGAAATAATGTCTTGGTTAAGTTCTATTCAGCCTAATAAGGATGAAGATAAATATATATGTCCAGTTAAAGTTATTATAAAGTGAATGGTAAATTCCATTATTATAAAAAATCTTTATTAACAGTAAAGTGACTGGTAACTCTCACTGACTACACTTGCATAGATGAACATACACCTGAAGGTATTTAAAAGTGCTATTAATGATTTATTTAATCATTAAATAAAATAAATAAATAAATATTTGGTCCGAAAAAGGTTAGATTTATCAGGGAACCAGATTTTAACATAATTCCTGTTAATTAGCGATCTGACAGTCACTTTTGGATTTGAAATCTTTAAACTGTGTGCCTCTTTGCCAGGTGTCCCTCAGAAAAGAGATTTTATGTCAAAGGATTTCCTGGTAAAATAAAGGTTAAATAAATTAAATAAAATGAAAACACACAAAGTGTTTCAGCTTAGTCTCCAAACATAGCTTAAAGTAAGCAGGACTGAATCATTGTTTTTAATTTTGTTTCTTGGCAGCTCAATTCATTTTCTCTCTGTAAGGTTGGAGCATGCTTCCTGACACTCTATTAATCCAGTTTGCTGATCAGCATGCATATCTGGGCATTTTGCCATTGCCTTTAGACATGGCACCTTTCTCAACGTACAAAATGAATAAAACGCATGTAATATAACTAAGTGTGAGTCATTTTCTTGTGTATCAACCTGTCAGAGTATGTGTCGGTTTCCATAAACAATGAAAACCCTTCCTCTGTCCGCAGACCTGGCACTGGAGCGAGCCATGTTCTCCTGCGTGCTCAGGCCTCTGAAGTCCCAGCTTGAGAAAGCCCTGATTGCTTTGCACAGCCAGGACGGCTCCACCCATCACCTCACTCAGAATTTGCTACGTCTGAAAGGAGACTTGGCGATGGAGAGACTCGGCGTGAGGACCGGTGTTCCCGATAGCCGAGAGGTGGAGAGGGTGAAGCAGAAGCTGATCTTGATGCAGCGGACACACTCGCCCATCGATAAGGTGCTGCTGCTGCTGCAGGTGTGCAAGTGTGTCCACAAAGCCATTGGGTGCTTACATGGTGAGACTGCTGCATGCTCTAACTGTTAACATTAAAGCCTTGCTAATTAAAATAACAAAATATCATTTTCACTAACGTGTTGGCTCTAACTTGTTGGCAAGCTGGATTAAAAACTAGATAGTTGATTTTGCCCTGCGATGGACTGGTGACCTGTCCATTGTGTCCCTGTCCTCTTACCTGCTAAATGCTAGGTTAGGCCCTAGCTTCCCCACAACCCTTAATGGACAAAGCGTTATACATAATGGATGGATGGATGGATGGATGGATACATGGATGGATTGTCAGTTTAATCTTTAAATATTTGAATGAAAAGAGGAAGAAGATTATCAGCTAATGTGGAAACTCTTTATTTCATAATAGTCGTTTCATAACAGATAGGACAATGGCACACTTTAGCAGGCCCTGTGTCTTTGTCCACTTTAGCTGACTGCCTTTGTCATTCTTGTCTGGTTCCTTATTTAATTTTCACCTTCTTTTGTCTGGATCTCTGGACTCGCATGTTCTGAAAGGTCTTTGAATGTCCGTCAATGATTATTTTAAGAATTCTCTCTGATTCTGTCAGACAGCTCTCTACTAGAAACAAATAAAATCAATGTAAGTACAAAGTCCTGACATTCACTATAATGCAATTTAATAAATTTGTCATTTGTTCTGTAGAAATTAATAGGTCTTGTTCAGAAATCTCATTTAAATGACTATCATTTTGGAGATCCTAATTTAACTTTAGAAACATTCTAAATAAAGATAATATGGTTTCCTTTCTTTTATGTATATAATGAGCTTTTGTGGATGTCAGCCAAATAAAGAAGAGCTGGCAAGGCCACTGTCCATCCACATGTGACATCATTTTAAGGCTACAGTTGTCCTCTAACAAACATTAGAACTTAGCAGAGGGGCATGTATAGTATTAGAGATATAAACAGAATCAAAACATGCACTACAGTGCACAAAAATTAATTACTGGGTCTCCGCAGGCTATGGCACAGCCTGACTGCTCTTCCTTTTCCACTTCCATGTCAATGCAGTTATACCAAGCACAATTTTATTATTTTATACATAACATCCCTATATTTACTCAATAGGTGAAGTCCAACTTATTAGCTCTAAATGTCATCCAAAAAAAGTAAATGCCTCTTTTTTTCTGTGCTTGTCTTATTGTCTTTTCAGGGCAGGAAGTGAGCTGGGACGACTTCCTGCCGTCACTATCTTATGTGATTGCGGAGTGTAACAGGCCTCACATCCTGATAGAGGTGGAGTATATGATGGAGCTGCTGGAGCCCTCCTGGCTCTGTGGAGAGGGTATGACCTAAACTCTTAGTTTTATTTTTCCTGTTGTGCTTGTGCTGGATTCAAAATGTGAATAGTGCCTGCCTCTGAGCATTGATTGGTTAGATGTTGAGAGTTAGTCACTGCAGACATGCATATTGTGAATGACAGACTTGAAACGTCGTTTCCCGCTTCTCTTCTTAAACCCACTCAACTGGTTTGGTGCTAGCAGATATCACAACGATGACTTATGGGTCTTGCTTATGCTCGTGTTTTGCGTTCTGTATCTGACACAAGAGATCTTCAGAGTAAGCCTCATAAAAATAATGAGATGAATTTTCATCATGCCTAAAACTGGACTAATACACTCATGATATGGTTTGAGATTGACTAGACTCAAATGGGCTTGCAATTTAGATTTGCCATAGAAAGAAATGTATGATATAAAATAAATTACATAAAACATTATGAAAATGGTCAAATTCTACGTAAATGTTCTAAAATATTCAAAGGCACTAGTGGTTTAATTGAATGTTAATGTCAACAGTCTTAATATGATTATAAAAAACCAACATGTAATTTCTACTAAATATAAATCATTGTCATGTAAAAGGCCATTTGGGTTACAACTACAGAAAATATTGATATATGTCACTGCTCCTTTAGCCACTGAAACGTATAGCCTCTTTTATTTTTGTTAACATTCTTTTTAGATGATCAAGCAAATGATTACTTTGGCCTCCTGAACACTTCTAGCCCTTCAACCTTTCAGTGCTTACAGTCAGGAATTTACTTGCTTTTAATTCTGCTTATGCATGCTTATCATGAAAGGATCATATTTTGGAAGAGTAACAGGTGGAGTCCTCCTGTCATCTCCCTCAGGAGTCGCTTCCTCACTACCTGCTAAACTCAACTGGCAATCATGCTCAGACTTGCTTGGTCCCGCCTCCTCAGGCAGACCAGCCACCACTGGCAATGCAACTGAAACAGTTCCGGTGTCACGCAGAACACATCTCTCCACCAATCCAGCAACCACCATAGCCCTCATGTCTTTCTTTAATATATTCTTTGGTAAGGGGATGTCGTAACAATCAGCAATTAATACCAAATCGTCCTTTCTACATAAATCAACTTGTCTTAAAGTTGGGTTCTCTTTGAACTCCTCCAAATCAAAAGGAGGAGCCATGTTACCCAACAGCCACTTACCTTCTACAA
>JBAMHW010000005.1:15867225-15880647 GCA_037177495.1 Rhadinocentrus ornatus | reverse complement strand
ATGGACTGGCCCGCCCGTTCCCCAGACCTAAATCCAATTGAGCACATCTGGGACATCATGTCTCGCTCCATCCACCACAGACTGTTCAAGAGTTGGCGGATGCTATAGTCCAGGTCTGGGAGGAGTACCCCTTAGGAGACCATCTGCCACCTCATCAAGAGCATGCCCAGGCGTTGTAGGGAGGTCATACAGGCACGTGGAGGCCACACACACTAATGAGCCTCATTTTGACTTGTTTTAAGGACATTACATCAAAGTTGGATCAACCTGTAGTGTTATTTTCCACTTTAATTTTCAGTGTGACTCTAAATCCAGACCTCCGTGGGTTAATAAATTTGATTTCCATTGATACTTTATGTGTGATTTTGTTGTCAGTACATTCAACAATGTAAAGAAGAAAGTGTTTAATAAGAATAGTTCATTCATTCAGATCTAGGATGTTATTTTAGTGTTAACTTTATTTTTTTGAGCAGTGTATAAACCCAAGCTTTTTCAGTTGTTATGTTTTATGTGCTTTGACACTTGATGAACACACAAGGACATAAGTTTTAGCCTGGATAGATTCCACATTAAAGAGTATGATTTTATATAATGTAAACGCCTATTATTTATCCCCACATACCGTGTACGACTCCACGAGGAAGGTTGTCTCTGTGGCCAGACGCTGCTCTTGCTCGATGTTGTATCCTACATAACAGAGGTTCTCCTTCAACATCCGCACGGTCTCAAAGTCAGCCGAATGGTTGAAGGCATATCCACGGAGCAGCAGGAGCTAATCAACAGAAGAATATTAAAAATAGTACTGTGGTATGCATGTTTATAGTTCGTTTTTACATGTGTTTTACTGGTTTGGCACCCAACACCAGTATTTTTTTAAGCTCACCTTAATGAGGTAACGTGTGATGTCACGTCCTGCAATATCCAGCCTGCGTGTGAGGTGGGGAAGGGAAAAGCCCTCGTACACTGGACAGATGTGGGTGACACCGTCTCCTGAGTCAACAACCACGCCAGTAAGCAAGCCTGCAGACATTAAAAGAGCATCCCCAGTAAACTAATGTGTTATTCGATCTTTAAGCTAAGGAGAATTCGGCTCCCCTGGAAAGCAGGGGAGCTCCCCTAATGACATTTAGCAAATACTCTAAAGGGGAGCCTTAAAAACTGTCCCTTTCAGATTACATTTTATTTTTCCATAAGGTTGTGGATGGGTTTTTTTTAAGAACAGCATTAATTTGTCAGCGTTGTGTGTTTAATTATTTATATAATTTAATTACTTAAATCCTCCAAATGACACAGGTGATGCATTGTGAGGTCCACACAACAACCTCCTGATATGCTTCTTTTTGTGGTTGTTAAAGAATTTTCCATCCCTGTTTCTGATTAAACAAACAGCAAGTAGTAGTAGCAGAAGTTTTTTTTGTCAGAAACCATATTTTTGACCATGCTATGTGCATTAATATGCATGTGTGTGTAATGTGACCTGCAAAGCAGCAGTGAACACCCAAAATTAAGGAATTTGAGGAGTCACCTTGGTGACAAGGGACCTACATGCCCAAAATTTGTTTCTCCCGCTGAGATAATGCCCAATTTAGATTTTAATGGTGTAAGTAATAACTTTGTGTTAAAAAATTTATGCATTTTTTTCACAGATTCAACTTTTTGCATTAATGCTTTAATTTTGACAACCATCTTCAAGTATTGTTATCGAGGATACTTAACCTTTATTAACTCGATATCTGGTCAATTCTAAATCTTGCAGTATCGCACACCACTATATTGGTGCATGCATCCTTGTATTTTGGATTTTAGTCAGCTGGTAACGGAATAGACACCCAGCAAATAATGCAGAACCGGACAGAGCCAGCGTGTAAGATGCAGCTTCATGATTGTCACAACAGCAATAAGAGCCGGTCCTCCTGTTTGTGTGCAGGAGGCTTGAAAGGACAGGTCAAGACAAGTCTTGTGCTGTAAGTGAACTAATGCCCAGCCTTAGATAGACCCTGTGTGGTACTAAATGTGTACAATTCTTGTCAGAATTGTACACAAGAAAACATCTTCTGTCTGCATTTATCCATTTACTACAATATGTTGGATTCATGTTAATGTGTATTTAAATTAGTGGGGAAAAAGTATTAAAATATACATTTAAATGGTCTAATCAACCAAAACTTTCAGGACCCCCAGCAGTACCTCAACCCCTGTTAAAGACTTCTGCTCTAAAAGATTAAAGCTTCTAGACATTAATTTGGTAAGTGAGTGTAAAAGCAGGAGCCTGATGTAATGTGGTCTTCTCACCCTGGGCGTACAGAGTGAGGACGGCCTGAATCGCCACATAGATGCCATGGAAATTGTACGTCTCAAACATGACCTCAGTAATTTTCTCACGGTTCTTGGTGGGGTTCATGGGCGGCTCAGTCAGAAGGATCTTTAAGAAGAAAAATATATACATTATGATCAGTAATATGTTTCATCTTCAAGAGCAACTGCGTTTGAAGTGTCCAAACAGTGTCAATTAACTTGATGTTGGCATAGAAAAGAAAGTACTTTAGTCTGAGCAAAAGAAAGCAATGCTATGCCTTAAATCACACCAGAAAGTGTGGGCATGTTGTGACATCACCAGGGTAAACAGCAAAAACGCCATCCATGTAGTGGTAGCATTTAGTGTTTTAGGAAAGTGTTGTTGGGTTCTTGACTGAACATAACTCCGAAATTAAAAAACAGATGTTGTATCTGGGTTTTCAACTCACATCTCATGGATGAAAGTGTTGTACATAACTTCACAATGGAAAACACTTAAGAAAGAAGTTTGATCTGATGTGGAAACACTCATGAGTCGTATGTCTCTCCTGAGACTTCCAAGAAAGGTAGTTTTTTTTTTAATTGTATTACCAGGCTGCATGTGTAAACTACATCTGGTACCTTGCATTCTGATGGGTTGATGTCCAGGCGGTCTGGGCCAAAGGTGTAGTCCCACAGGTGGAGCATGTCCTCCCAACACCGCACCATGCCATTCTCCATAGGATAGGACACCTCCAGCAAGGAGCGACACTTGCTGGCCTCATCTCCCACCATCAAGTCCTGGTGGAAGAGAGCCGAGTCAGTTTCTTTATGATTATGACTGGAAATGTTTGTTTTATGGAAAGAGGGAGTGTGTCACTTGTGAATGGCATACCGGTAGCTCTGAAAGGGTTTTAAGGTAACATTAAGACATTAAATAACCAGTTTTAGGGGGGCAGGTGAAACAAGATCGTTTATGCATCATTCTTCATTGTTGCTTTGGCACCAGGAACCACACGTGAACATAAACTGTGCAAAAACATGTTGAGAATTGGTGCCGTCTTAATTATACACCTAAATCTGCTAAAAGATAAATATTATTAATTTTTAAATGAACTAGTTTTGTATCAGAATCGTTTGTGCTTCTTATCCACAGGGATTTGGAGGCTAAATGTTCGCAGTAATCGTCATAATCTCGGGTTACTTGAGTTTATGAACTTCACTGTGTGGAAACCAACAGGTGTGCAGTTCTAAGACACTTTAGTACTACTTAGGGAAGGTAGGTCAGGTAGTTAATTAGTTAAGCAAGTTAGTGCTGCATGTGTGCACTTATGTGTGTAATTATTTCCGGCTTGCTTTGAAAACAGTTTAGCTTTTTTTTTTTTTATTTGATCCTTTATTTACAGTCTGTTTATTTAATAAGCGCCTTGATGTAATAATATGCTAATTCCTCCAAGTAATTTTTTTATTCTTAGCTGCCATGCTCAGGGAAATCTACAACCTGCTTTTTAT
Organism: Rhadinocentrus ornatus; assembly: GCA_037177495.1. NCBI lineage: Eukaryota > Metazoa > Chordata > Actinopteri > Atheriniformes > Melanotaeniidae > Rhadinocentrus > Rhadinocentrus ornatus. Next base: position 15,876,861 of record JBAMHW010000005.1, on the reverse strand, counting down.
TTTTTATATCTATTGATCTCACCTTTATCTCAATGTTGCCCACTTTGGTGGTTGATCGTATGATTGGTCGACCCACCATGGCAGGGAAGATGTGCTCCGGGAAGTTGGATCCAGCAAAGCCACACTTGACAAACTATGCAGGATAGTGAACATGAAACATAGGAACAATTTCAGAACAATTTGTGTAATCCTTTCTGTACAGATCAGTTCCATCTGGTGTTAAGCTGAACATTCACCTAAGAAACTGAACTTAATCACTTTTTTTTTAATAGTCTTAGACATAATTATACAAAATTCATTAGGCCTTTAACCCCATAACCCCTGGTGTTGAAAATTTGCATCTAACCACTTCTGGCCTTTTTTATTTAATTTATTTATATCTAGTTATTCTATTTTATGTATTTATTTGCTTTTGTTTACTCTTATTTATATATTTACCTCTATATTATTAATCTATTCTTAGTCTTGGTTTATTTATATCTTCTTTTGTCCATGTCTGTTGTTCTGTTTTTTAATAATTGTAAGTAAATTCAAGCATTAAGGGGTTACAAGTGTAATGATTTTGCAAGAACATTTGAATAAATAAAAAAAGTATACAGCATGTAAATGCCGTGCCATGCGCCACCGACTGCATCTGTCTCTCATGACCACCTCCCACTTTACTGTCTCAACTTGTCTGTATTCCACACACACATTCCTTAGCCTAAAGCAGTGCAATACATTACTTACAGGGCAAAAAAATAAGCACAATAAAAACATAGACCAGTTTCTAATGGTTGGAAAGACTGTATTCTGAAACCAAATGCTACAGTGCAATCTTATAAAATGTCTTCTGAGGTGTCAGAACTACTTTTGACATCTCCAGTCAATCTTCCTGTTTTTCATCCAATCTGTGCTCCATTCAAAGCAGCACAACCATTTATGGCTACATCTAAAGGTAGGAGAGTGACAAGTCCAGACACATGTGGAAATAAGGTGGAGTATGCACAGTTTTATCCTGACCTGCTTCATATGTTTGACATTAAACAATCCAGATCATCTACTAGAAATACACATAATCTAGGTTTAAAGAGAGAAAAGAAAAAAATCCCGAAGGTTCATGTTACTTATTTTGACGGTTCATGTTACATATTTTCATGTTACTTATTTTCTGTTGTCAAGATATTTCTTGTCTTGATGACAACCGAAAAGAATTTAAAAAAGGACAATAACCTGCAGAGTTATAACAAGCCGCAATGATTTGTGCAACTGTAATGATAAGCTTATTTAGGAAACAAACTAAACTATTTGACTTACCCCTGTCCCATTGTCACAGACCACCACTTTCCTTCCCTGGCTGTCCATGCTTTTAGAACAAATAGCACAAAATAATATCACCTCTCTGAACAGGAGGCCTTCTAAAAGACAGATAATTTAAGATAAACACTCGTGAGTTTAATAGGCACCACAGATGACAGGTAGGCAGGAGTCTTCTTGCTGCTCCTTTAACAGTGGGTGGGACTACTGAACGTGGGGACACCCCTTTTCTGAAGACAGGGAGTGGAGGAAAGACTTCTTTTCTGTTTTCAATTAAAAGTGAAGCTGACATTTCACCAGACTTAATTTTTGCACTACTTTAAATATTCCTACTCTGAACCTGAACAGTTGTAATCTTCTATCCGGAATACTGGAAGTCTAAACACAAGTCAAAAAATACTTTTTTTGCCTTTATGAAAATATGTAATATACACATCAAATGTGAATATCACCCAATAATAACACACCCAGGACTGAATTACTTGATGCAAGATGTCCCGATTCAAACTTTTCTTTTTTGTTGCATGACATTGCTCTGGAACAGACCAAATTCATACACTCTCTTAAGAGCCATAAGTTCCTATTCTTTTCTATCACTAACCAACGGAAGCAATTGCATTCACTTCACACACACACACACACACACACACACACACACACACACACACACACACACACACACACACAAAAAAAAAAGTGCTTCGTTTTTCTGAATTAACTGGATAATTTAGAAAGACAATATTCTAATTTAACAGGAGGCCTGCTAAAAGAAAAATAAGCTAAAATAAACACACATGAGATTAACGGGGAATTAAATACATTTTACAGGTAAGTAGTTAGTAGAAGGTTTTTTAGCTACATTTGAGTGAAACGGGTAAACCTGGGTTGGGCGCCCCCTCCTGGCGACATTGTCGGGGGGGAAAAACACCTTTCGGGATAAACAGCTACTGGCCGTGTGGCTACTGGCTAGGTGAATGAAATAGCTACTCTTGTTTTGCAACAAGCTGAAGCTGCGTAAGTTAACAAGACTACTGCCAAAGCAGAAATGAAAATGGCGAGTAGTCTTAATTTATTTATTCAGTTAGGTTTTATGTGGGTTTTGCTAACTGACAGGTTTAGTCTTTATTACATTTCTTTGTGCCATCTTTGTTGTTGAGGACCAGAAATAAAGGTTACAGTGTCAGCAGGGGATTTCTACAATGAGTTTCATAACTCTTTTATGTAGCCTTCACAATATAATTTGTTCAAACAGAATAAGTAGTTAAAACGTAGTCTAGTAAGGCAAAAGGCTTGACCCAAATATGCCCCCCATCTGTAGCTTTGTTTGGCCCATAATTATCCTTGATTTACGGAGTCCACTCCATGAGAGTGTGGCTGCCACAACTCAGCTACATGACCACCACATTTAGCCCTCACATTTGGGCCACTTCTGGCCCACACAGTACTTGTCTGTGCCAACAGAGCCATAGGTGCCAAAAGTAGCCTGAATTGAGCCCAGATGTGCCTACCTGGGAGATAATTGTTGTAGAGAACCTCTGGGGAGTTTCTAAGGTGAGCTATTTATGTTTACAAATCCATTATGCTTATTTTGTGACATAAAAGTTATAAAAATTCTGAGTACATAATGTTAGAAAAATGGCAACAGTCTTACTAATGACTTTTATTGTTATTATAATATTTTTTACTGGGCCCATGGGGGGTGGAATTGGAGGAGTCTCCTCTCGTCCCTCTCTCGCTCTCTCCCCCCGGGGGCTGCTTGGGAATGGCTGGGGAAACTGTGCCTTTGGCCCAACAGGATAGGGGTGCAACCTGGGCTCTCTGGTCCCCTGGGGTGGTGGCGTGGACTGCTGTGGCGCTGCTGCCTTGGACTCTTGGACTGCTCAGTGCCCCTGCCCTGTCGCACCGGGGGGCTCCGGTCTGGGGGCCCCTCTGCTCTGGGCTGAGTGGGGCCACTGCTCTTTCTGCTTTGGCTGTCCTGGGCTCTGTGGACCTGCCAGGTCTTTCAGGCCTTAGGCTCCCCCCTGAGGCGTGATTATGGCCCCCTTGCAAGCACACATTTCATCCTTGTTGCATGGTCACACATGCACGTTCACACGTGCATGCTCACAAATGTACTTATCTCTCCATCTGCTTCTAACTAGATCTTGTTGAACTTTGTGTATTGGTACTGTACTGTTGTACTTTTTCTTATCATCATTATCCTGTTTTCCTTATTTATGATGTAGTACTGTGGTAGTTTATTTTGTTTTTGTTAATACTGATGTGATTTAGGCAGCCTAAACAACTTTTATTTCCACATTTCAATTCCGTCCTTTTCTCTTTTTCTCTCCTCCTCTATCTCCCTGTCAGGTTTGGCACTGACATATCAGGACTAAAGAAAATAAGATTGTAATAAAAATATTCCAAACATGAAGGGCAGCCATTTATATAACATGTCTCCCTTGGTAGACCAAATCTGTCTGGCAAAATATGGCACACAGACCACCGTTCTGTATGTTAGGACGCTGGACAGGACAGGGTAAAAAAAAAAAAGAATGCAGTAATTTACCTTACCACGTCAGTAATTTGATTTCCAGAGTGTTTAAGTGTTTCTTTGCTATTCATGTTGTTCTACATGTATCTGACAGCTATAGCTGCTGTTTACAAATCAATAGTTATACACATGAAACACTTTAAAAAAAATTTGCTTAACAATTTTACATGTAAATAATTATTTTATTACGTGTGCCAGTAAAAAAATGTGGAGTATGTTGAGTCAGACCTGAAGTTAACAACACAATAATGACCAAACATCATAATATGACTTAACGCTACTGTGATGTCTTTTTCCCAGCATATTTTGGCATGAAAGGGAAGGTATGCACAGTTGCTGCTAATGACACTAATGAAAGTTCAGTTCTAAGTCATAATTAATTCAAGCAACACCCGTGTTTGACAACAGTTTTATGCCAAAATCTCTGCTACCATTGTTTTTCCTGCAGCTACAAAAAGTCTGTTTCCCTGGGCAGCAATGATATGATATGTGAAGCATGGCAGAAAAGATTTAAGGACCACTGACATTATATGTGACATTTTCTGACGACGTGAGTCAGAGAAAGACTAAAACATATCGATCTAGTGTTTTTTCCTCTGTGTCATCCAGTTTCTGAGACAATTCTTGCAGGCTTCTTAACCACACTGTAAACTCAGTGTTTGACTCCAGTATCATCCCCACATTTACCATCAATCTTTCTGTGCGTGGAAATAGGAAGTGTAGCATCATGATTACAAAAGGGTGTCCTATATTCATGTTCAATACACTCACGTAGGTTGGTAAGCTATGACTGCTACTATTTGATGCATGAATGCAGTGTTTTCATTTTAAAGATAAAAAGATTGCATTAGGCAATCAAAATGTGACACATTATTGTTTTTGCTTGGCTATGCTGCACAACCCCGCTGGTTGACCTTCCACATCTCCTGTTGTGGCTGAACGTGGGTCTGCCTCACACTGCTGAGGTTCCTGACATTGTAAAATTTACCCTCGAGGTGCTGGTGCTTGTCGCAATTTTGTGATTTTGGCGCTTAGAGGGTTAGTAAAGTGTAAAAATGACAAATTTATGTTTATTCATTTATTATATACAGCTTTTTTTAACTACGGGTCGCAGGGATGCTGGAGCCTATCCCAGCAACTAGCAGTTGTACAGCAGGGACAGGTTGCCCACAGCAACACAGAGAGACAAACAACTACTTGCATGCAGACTCATGCCTAGGGAGAACTAAGAATGGGCGAAGATAGAATGACCAACGGTGGGAGAAAGCCCGGAGTGCCCGGAGAAAAAGCCACACATACACGGGGAAAACATGTTAAGTTTACACAGAAAGCCTATTGTTTGAACCAGCGACCTTCTTGCTCTGAGGCTGCAGTGCCAACCACCACACCACCATGCAGCCCACCAATATGTGTTGTTTTTCCTTATTACTATGGAAAAGCGGCATCATCCAGTACACCAACAATAGGAGTGAATTCCAACAAGAGAATATTGCAGGAGTTTTTGGTACATTTTTTGGGAGATCACCTACACATTTAGCTGTGTTGTTCATTCCACAAAAAGACAGTCCTTAAAAGTTATACCTTTTTTTTAAAGGCGATGAATACGGCTTTTTAGCGATAACACAACACCAATTGTTTATTATGAAAGGGAAGAAATAATCAACCAAACACAAATATCCTCATTTTTGTGCTCAATTTATATGTTCAGTGTGCAGTCCTGAAACAATTTGCCGTTGTGCTTTCTGATAACTGTTAGCTTCTGCAAAAATCAGGCAACTGATTTTTTTCTATCTTAAAGTTTTAACCAAGTAACTTGTAAAAAACATTTCCCCTTTTTAAAGCAATGTATTATGTAAAAGAACCTTTTTTACACTACATTCATTCTCTTTGTATCTTATAAATATAGTAAGTCATAGTAACTTTGGATAAAAATAGGTTCATTTATTTACATAAAACATTTACAAAATACACATTTTCACTGAAATACAGAAATAGGTTATGAGAAATGATCGTTGCAAGAAAGACATCAGAGCGTAGGCCTTTGAGCGTTGTTGACACGAAGACATATGTCCGTCTGGATCTCACTGTTCACAAATTCAATAGGCACATGGAGTTAAGAACTGATGAGTGCTTTACATTCTTTCTGATTCATCTTTTCTGTGTCAGCCCCTGCAGATCAGAGTAGCTCAGGAGCATCCCCAACAGTCCAGCATAATTCAGTCAGTAACAAGAGAAGTGAACGGGTAAAACGACTCTGAACAAAATGGTTGTATTTTAAGCAGCATGTTTGCATTGTTAATCACATATACTTAAGTTTGTCTTGAGTTATGACTTGTTGCATTGTAGTGATGCCCTTAATTCTATTTAAGGCAGTGAAATGAGTTAAGTTGATATTTGCTTGTGTTTTCATTCACATTATAACCTGGTTACACTGAATAAGTTACAAGAATAAGTTTTATATTAACAGTTTCTTGTCAATACTTTGGGTAATTATATGGGTTTCTTCAACAAACCTGAGGAGAATCAAATGAGTAATGTGCATGTTAACATATTCACTTACAATAGCCTACTCAAGGCATTTTCTATTGTGCTCTTGCAATTTCCACACAAATATATGTAGCTTCCATAAAAAGTAATATAAAAATATCTACATTACAGTATTTACTGAAACCAGTTAAAAAAACAAACTTAAAATATTAACACTGAAATTAACTAAAACCATTGGCATTATTTCTATAAATGTTTTGCCTGAGATTTGCAAATACTCTTTTTGTCCCTGTGGATGTTCACCTTACTAAAGTGCTGAGTCTTTGTCAGCAGGAAACTACTTCAACAGTCAAGCTGTGCCTTGCAGCTTTTATAAGTGCATTTATTTTCTTTACATTGTCCTCTCAGAGCCACAAGTGGCCTCAGCCTTGCCTTCGTCCCTGTGTAGACAGCTCTAATGTGCCCACAGCCACACTGAAAGTTCAGATATCCTTCATTTATGTCTGTGTCTGAGGGATTAAGAATTTGCTCATCAAAAAAAAATCCAATCGTCTCAAGACTCAAACTCGCTGTCACTGCTGACGGAGATGTCTGGGGTGGACGCTCCCGTTCCTCTGCGCTCATTCTCTGTGCTGCAGTCGCTGGCTTCCGGGCTGCCAATGTTGCGAGGAGAGTTAGGCAGAAGGTGGGGGTGAGGATGGCGTTCCTGAAGGGAGCCTTCAGGTGAGCCCTTAGTGGGGAGGAGATTAGGATCCTGCTGCAGCCTGAGTGGAGAGACATATGAGATTAGACTTTAGACCAGAGTCTCTTAACAGCATATAATCTTTTGACTGTCATATATTATCAGATTTTTGCCTGTTTTACTGCAGGACAGTTTGGTCTTTATGTCAATTTGAGCTTTTCTTCTTAGAAAATTATTTTAAAACAGATTGAATCAAACATGAATAAACAGGAAACTATGAATCTATTAAAGTCCAATATTCAGCCCATCCATCCATTCATTGTCTGCCGTATATCCGGAGTCGGGTCGCGGGGGCAGCCGCCTAAGCAGGGAAACCCAGACTTCCCTCTCCCCAGCCACATTCACCAGCTCATCCAGGGGGATCCCAAGGCGTTCCCAGGCCAGCCGAGAGATGTAGTCCATCCAGCGTGTCCTGGGTCTTCCCCGGGGCCTCTTTCCGGCGGGATGTGCCCGGAACACCTCACCAGGCAGGCGTCCAGGAGGCATCCTGACCAGATGCCCGAGCCATCTCATATGGCTTCTCTCGATGCGGAGAAGCAGTGACTCTACTCTGAGCCCCTCCCAGATCGCCAAGCTACTCACCCTATCCCTAAGGGAGAGCCCGGCCACCCTGCGGAGAAAACTTATTTCGGCCGCTTGTATTCGCGATCTCGTTCTTTCAGTCACTACCCACAGCTTGTGACCATAGGTGAGGGTAGGAACGTAGATCAACCAGTAAATAGAGAGCTGTGCTTTTTGGCTCAGCTCCTTCTTCACCACGAAAGACCGAAGCAGAGTCCGCATTACTGCAGACGCGGCACCGATCCGCCTGTCGATCTCCCGCGCCATCCTTCCCTAACTCGTGAACAAGACCCGGAGATACGTGAACTCCTCCACTTGGGGCAGGACCCTATTGCCGACCTGGAGAAGGCACTCCATCCTTTCCGGCTGAGGACCATGGTCTCGGATTTGGAGGTGCTGATCCTCATCCCAGCTGCTTCACACTCGCCTGCGAATCTCTCCAGGGAGAGCTGAAGATCACAGCCCGATGAAGCCAACAGAACCATATCATCTGCAAAGAGCAGAGGCCACCAAACCGGATGCCCTCAATACGACGACTGCGCCTAGAAACTGTCCATAAAAGTTATGAACAGAATCGGTGACAAAGGGCATAGGCCAACCCTCACTGGAAATGATTCAGATTTATTGTCGGCAATACGGACCAAGCTCTGATATGGCTGGATGATATGGCCAAAACCTGCATCACAATATATTTCTTAATTTCGGTTGATACGATATTCCGATATCGATATAAACAAAATAAAAACCTCAGAAAAACTGCCAAAAATGCCACAACAGGTGCTGTAAAACTAAAAATTATTTTGCCAAGTCTATGAAACTCCTTCAGTAAAACATTTTAGAAATAAAAACTGTACAATAAATTAATATTTGTATTTAGCAAGGCTAAATTAGCCTTTAAACAAAGTAATTTAAAATCACCATTAAAGGTCAAATAAAACTTTTACCTTTCTCAGTAGTGACAGCTTTAACTTTAAACTACAACATAGGCTTGTTATTCTTATAGATTTAAACAAAGGTGCTTCAACTAGGCTTAAAAATAGAAGTGGTCAGAATTGCTACAATAACAAAAAACAAAAGAGTGAGCAACAATTGGTGCTTCATCTTCTGCTTCAGCATATTCTATGAGTGGAAATGCTTCAAATGCACTGTGGCCTGATCAGCAAAGAATGATAAAATAAAACTAAATTCTTCAGTCAATATTTTCTTTATTTTTTAGTTTACGAACAGCACAAAGTTGCTAAGTTGGCGACACGGAGCCAAACCACTTCCGTACCACCGAGTTAGCCTTTCCTCTCTTATCAACTACTTTGTCTGCTTTCTCTTCGCTTGTAGAAGCTTGTTCAGTCATGTTTGCATTACATACATTAGCACTCGTTTTGTAGCTAAAACTAGCAGCGTTGAAGCCTAGTCTAGCCTAGCCTTCTACCTTGCGCTGAGCACAGCCAACTGTTGCTGGGCTTGGTCGGGGCTCATTGGTCGGGCTCCGTGTCTGTGGTGTACGTCATCACTTACGTAGCCAATGTGTTGCAGCTCTTTCTGTTCGGCTTGAACGCCGGTCAGTGAAACGCTGTAATCTTATACAGTATGTATATCGAACGTCTTCTCCAAGTCCACAAAGCACATGTAGACTGGTTGTGCAAACTCCCATGCCCCCTCCAAGACCCTATAGGGGGTATAGTTGGAGCATATCCTCCGGTCCCCCTTTTTGAAGAGGGTGACCACAACCCCAGTCTGCTAGTCCAGGGGAACTGTCCCCGATGTCCACGTGATGCTGCAGAGGCGTGTCAGCTAAGACAGCCCTACAGCATCCAGAGCCTTAAGGAACTCTGGGCAGACCACCCCCGGGGCCCTGCCACTGAGGAGCTTTTTAATCACCTCAGCGACCTCAGCCCCAGGGATGGGAGAGCCAACACCACGGTCCCCAGACTGCTTCCTCATAGGAAGACGTGTTGGTGGGATTGAGAAGGTCTTCGAAGTATTCCCTCCACCACCTCACAACGTCCCGAGTCGAGGTCAG
>JBAMHW010000005.1:15834960-15850945 GCA_037177495.1 Rhadinocentrus ornatus | reverse complement strand
AGTTCCTGCGCACTGTGACACCAGAACGTTCTGCACACACTTCATCTTGGCCTGGTGGATCCGCAGGCCATGTCGGTAGGAACTGGTCCAATGTGGTCTAGGTTCTCAATTCAGTGGAAGCGCAATTTACTCATCTGGCAAATCACATTATTGTTTATTTATATGTGTTGGCAACACTTAGAGAAGTTTTTTCTGAAATTAGCTCTGTTGTTGGCCAGAAACCGACCAATCAGAGGATAAGACACGTCAGCCACAGTCTCCGCCTCCAGATTCCCAAAATTCCAGCTGTTGAGAGAGCAAGGATTATTTAGCTGAGCGTGCAGTGACAAAATTAAGAGCCTGCTGGTCACCACTGCGAGGACATCATGTACACAGCAGATTGAAGGGGTCTCACGAGGGTGATGCTCTGCTTGCTAATACTATGTTATTCCCTCGCAGTGCAGAAATGTGTCGTCATGATGTGTGTTGTCACTCACAGGTACTAATTACCTGCTCATATCACTTACACAGGTCCGGTGTTTACTGTGTGTGGTCCATTTTCATGCACATGGTCGGTTTTCAAGCGCACCCCTTTTGGAACTAAAGAAACCATAGACATGTCTATGAGGAAAACCATAGCACTCTGCATGTTGTTGTTACATGCAAAGCAGATGTCTGACAGTAAAGTAGCCTGCCACTGCAGTGCTTTTGGAGGCGGCAATGCAGGTTCAAGTTGTGCCGTTTTTACACCAAAATTTGTGACCTGTCAGAACCTGTGACCACCGGGAGGTGATAGTGTACATTTCTCTGCATGTACATCTTAGAAGATGAGCAAAGTCTTGAAAAAACTTGAATTTAAGTCTGAGTTCATTATGCAATGCAGGTACAGTAAATTAAAACGTTCTGATAGCTATCAGAAATGGGGACCTCCATGTTCCTGGTTATGTGAGGTTCACATATTACTGTATGTTAGACGAGTCCAGACTATAGGCCATTCTCACTGACGTCACATTGTTCATATACGCCGCCATGTTGGGTGGCAAAAAGCTAGCTGGGACCCCGCTCCCGCTATCGAGTGACTATTTACTGTTTCTCAGGGATGGCGCTAGCGTACTTAACACTTTCCAAACTAGTTCAGCACTTATGTGGTCAAGTCAGACAGCAATATTTAGAAAAATGTGCACTTGTTAGTGCTAAAAATCCGTATGATTTTCCTAATTCATATTGCCACCCAATTTACCTTACCTTGACATTTTCAACAACCTAGTCAGTCAACAGCAGTGTTGTTTTTGGCAGGCATCTCAGTTTTAGTCCAAGTCTTAGTCTTCAGGGCGCGAATGCTTATTAGTTTTAGTCACATTATAGTCATTTTTAAGTTTGATAGTTTTAGTCCAATTTTAGTCAACGAAAACTCAAACAGGTTTTAGTCTAGTTTTAGTCAAATGTCTTTTAACAAATTAATACAGGTCAATAATACGTATTAAAAAGTGGAATCAAGATTGACAGGTTATAACAAGCATTACAATTTCTAAAACAAGTTGATCTTAATGCTTTTGCATTATAACCAGATCCTTTACCAGATTGATAACTTCAGCTGAGACTTTCCTATCAACAGGGATGCAATGCTGCCGTGCAATATTGCTGTTGGGCAGAAACCTTAGCAGATCTACAAGTTTAACATATAGCAACACATTGTGAACTTGTTGTTTGGTTATTTTCATCAATAAATACAAAATTAAAAGGAATGTTTTAGAATTAGAAGGTTTCCCAACCAACAGCAGATACTTTCTGATCTATCTAGGGTTTTGCATTGCACAGATAAAGTGCTAACTGTAGAATCAATTACTCCAAAAAAGCAAAGAGCAACAACATTCTTACTTTGGTAACTGTGGCTTTATTTCTAAAAATTTTCTGAAGTGCAATACTACACCCTGAACATACACATGCCCAAAATATGAGCAATGGATGAGGAACACATATGCTCAACTTGACCTAGTTTGCCAGTGAAATTAATGATGGATTATAGATAAAATATGTCCATATATAGTTTCGTCACTTCCGACCACCAAACTCCTTCATCAACACTGCCACTATGATTCATCTATAAATGAATAAACTGCTTGTTTGTGTGTGCGCACCACGTCCGGAGGTGGGTGTGGCCAAGGTGCAACAGCATTGACTGACAGATTGCGCTCACAATAGGCAGAAATGTTGTGCATTTTTAATGTCGGACAATCAGCCCTTGAACATTTTTGTCTTGTCAACGAAATCGTCATGTTTTAGTCATCAGAGAGTCATGTTTAGTTCTTCACTGTCTCGATATCATCGTGAAAAAAAGGTTTGTCAACAAAATAAATTTGTCATCGTCATCATTGACGAAAACAACACTGGCCGACAGTCACACTTCACCGGAGCAGAATTAAAAGCATACAAGTCAGATTATAGACTATATAGATTATAGAGCAGGATGGGTATCAGACCTTCAGCTGTAAAATTCCCCCCAAAGAAAGTATTTCTTCTCCATGTCAAAGCTGAGTAAGAAAACAACAGACGCAGATAACGTTAACGCGATGTAAAAATTAGGGATGTCTCGATGATATATTAAGGGGTTAACAATATTAACAAGTATTGTGAGAAAACATTCTTATTTTAGAATTTAATTGATTGACACCACAAAGGAAAAAACATGTTAAACTGAAAACTGCCGTCACCATGGTGATCCGCAGTGAAGGTTGAATTCATCGAATATCCAACCAGTTTCACCGTGGTTGCATTTACATTGTGAGAAACTTGAAAATGTTTTGTTCATTTGCTGATTCACATAAAACATGACTTACTTATAAACTTATTATTTGACTGTCCTCCAGGTTACACATGAACGTTTTTGCTTCCATTTCTTGTTGCATGAACAAGAATGTTTGTTCAAGAATTAAAGGAATGAAAAAGACCATTTTAAAAACTTTATTGCAATTTGTTGATTTTGCTTGCTGTCATTTTTCAAACTTTTCCAGATCATCCTTTTGCCTTCTTTTCTCAGGAGTGCAGACCAACATGAAGATAGATGGGACATAGTCTGGGGACAGTGAGTTGTCTTTTACCGAGGGAAAGCCAAAATTAGCCTCAATTACATGTGAATTAACAACAGACTAACGTGAAGTGTCTGGTAGCATTACACCACTGTAGCTTGCTGCATTTGAGTGATGTATTATCTTTACTTTTTTTTAAATTTAGCAATTAAAATATTAAAATATATTAAAAAATATAATATGTAGTACAAAATATATATTTTTTTAAATATATAAAATATATATAATATATAAAAGAGCAGCTCACCATAAATAGACTTGGAAAGCTTACAAAACAAAATTTTCGATAATCTAACCACCGACAAAGTGCTTGCTACATAGCTGATAGCTTTCTGAGTTTCCAGTTATCTCGTTTGACGGCAGCAACCCATTAAGCCCATCATCCAGGGTCAGCAAGCAGTCTGTAGAATAAAATCCCATTCTTGGGATGGCAATTGGAACATCCAAAGGCACAGCACGGATGTACCAATATTTTATTTTAACAAAGCAGTCGTGCTTTGTTTTTGTTTTTTCCACACACGAACATTGCTGATGTGCAAGTCATGTGACCAGTGACAAAAGCTGTGAATGGTTTATATAAGAAGGGTGATATACATTTCTGATAGCCATCATAATGTGTGACCTGCATTATGATTAACTCAAACTTAAATACAAGTGTTTGTAGGACTTCACTCGTCTTTCCGATAGTGTCCCTTTATTCTATAATTCCTCAGGGACGAAACATCACTGGCTGTGCTTGTCTGCAGGTGGAACTCCTTGAAAGCCCCCCCTCTCTCATTTACATAAAGAGCCAGAAATGCATACAGGAATGTAAAAAGAAAACAGAGAAATGTATAAAGGAGCAAGAAATAAATACACTTGGAGAAATAAATGAAAGCAAAAATGCAAAACTGGAAATAATGTGGATGTAAATATGACTGTGAATTAAAAAATGTCAATAATTAAATAAATAAAATGTTAGAAGAAAATAAAATTGTTTATTGTATTTTTTTATTTCTGTATTAATTTTATTTTGGCAGTTTCAGTCCTCCGTAGCTCATAGGTCAGTGTTGGATAATATTGTTATAATTTTATGTGAAAAACACAACAGACTTTCTCTGTATGCAGGCTCTCAAATCTGACTCTTTGGGGCTCGTTTTATATCTGTTTTATATTGGAGCTAAGTAATATATTTGTGTTTTGAATGCATTTCGTGGAGTATTAAAAGTAGCAAGTAATTAAAACAAATTAATTAAAAGATTGATTGATAAAAATTAAGTGTTACATACAACCATCTATTTTACATAACTATGACAATCTGTCTAAAACAGATGATTCAAAATAAAATTCAGTCTGCATGGATGACCTTTACTTCATGTATGAAGTGAAATGCTGATTTTGATTTTGTTTAAATCCCCTCTGATGCTAATTTATAGGATTATTTTTTTGCCGTTTTTAATAGAAATGCTTTAACTCTCATGGAAGTCTCACACTGTAACCTGTTGCTAAGTCAGTAATCTGATATAAAACATTGTAAATTGACCCCAAGTTATTTCAGTTAAGATATTATTTGTTTTGTTTGTGTAAAGATCTCTTCTTTTTATAAAAGACCGTTTCTCTAAACCAATTAACCTAATCACTTGTAAATCCATCTAGTCAAGTGGCTTATTAGAAGAAATCACAGATGTTAAGCTAAGTGACATAAACAACCATTGTGTACTGGTCTTTGGACTTCAGGAAAAACGTGCTAGAGTGAGAAAACTACCAGTTCACTTGTAACAGCAATTTCATTTAGCAAATTCCTTTCAACTGTATGGGTCATTGATTCCTTCACACATTCATTGACCCATATGGAAAGACCTGCGTATCTACAAGGGACGTCTGTTGATCCCGTACGATCGCACCCTCCCCACCAGCCAGTGGGAAGGTCCCCACCCTCCCTCCTGTTGATCTCACCCTCCAGCTGGTTCCCTCCCTTTTCCAGTACCCAACAAGCTCTCCTAGCCTTAGTAGGATAGCTAATCTAGGTGGCGGGAGGCTTCCCTCCTGCTAGCATACACAGGAGAGGGTAACCCTAATTGCTTATGTCACAAAGCTCTCTGACCCAGATAAGCCTTCACTCCCCAAAGCTGTTGAGATAAAACCCACTTTACCTCACCAAACCTGCCCGTTCAGATCTCTCCCCCCCCCCGAACATTTCTGCACCTTCTGCCACATTATTAACACCCTGAGCAGAGGAAGAAGAAAATTAGCATCATGCATAGACAGAATTTGATGTCTTTGTATAAAATGGTAACTGCGATTAAAAAAACAAAAACATTATTACATAAAAGGATGCATATTCTTTTTATGCATGTATAATCTTCTTCACCATGATGATGATAATAATAGTAAAGATGAGCTATGATATGTGAGAAAAATAGATTTTGTAGGGAACGATAAGATAAATTGATCAGAAGATAAAACAACACGAGTGGATAAGAAAGATGATGCTTAGATGTGCTCAAGAAGGCTAAAGCAGAGTTGCGTGCTGCTAGCTCTCGTGTGCTCAGGCGCATTACTAGGCTGGGTAATGTAGGCTTAGCCACAAAATGCAACAGCGGCTTGGATAGTTGTCAAGTGGAGAATGTCGCACATGCTTTACTGTGCCAACAGATGGCCGGTTCACGGATAAAGTTACACCAACACGTACTGGTGTTTTTGTGTTTCCTGCATCTCGTTAGTTGCTCTTGAACTATACATGTTTAGTTGGGGTTCTATAAGTGATTTGCCTCTTATCAAACTGAAGCTTTACTGGGAACTCCTTAAAGTCCACTTTAATACTGATCTTAATTACTAAGTAGGAGCTTTTAATTGGATACTGTAGCTACTCACCTTGTAAGCAATCATCACATTTGTACAGGGATACCTTTAAAACCCTTTAAAGCCATGTTATACCACAGGTCAATGCCCTATTAAGTGTTGAGTGAACAAATTTAGGACTGAAATCCAAGTCAGAAAAAGCTGACAGAAAAGGGACTGTATGGAAAGCCAGGTAAAAACCGTGATTCTTACACTGCAGACAGTTTGAGCCAAAGATATTTCATTTTTCATTTAATTACCATTTGCAAACACATCTTAAAGTGTGCAATAGTACAAAGTCATTGTACGTTTTGAAAACTCTGGTAGGGAAAGGATGTTATGGTTGCTAAAAGCAATTAAATGGTACCAACCTTAAACTACCTCTTTCCAAACCGTTTTTTTTTTTTTTTCATTTGGAATCTGTTGCAGGCCTAAAATAGAAATATAATCAGTTCCTGATCAGACCTAACAAATAATTGCTCTTGGAGGTTTAACTGACATCCAATCCTTATGTATGTTATATAAATATAAAAACGATATGATACACTTTATTTTGCCCATGGGGAGATTTGACTTGGACTCAAATGCTGTTACATTAGCTGCCTTGACAACATCAATACACCACACAAAACAATAATAAACCACTGTAATCTACTTTCTACCAGACGGTAATAACTCGTATTCAGGATAAAGAATGTGTAACAGATCCAATTAAACTATCTGTGCTTGTCTGGGTACAGACTGCTCATGGGTGGATTGAAAGGACAGGTTTCCAGTCCTCCAGTCCTGTTAGCAAAACACAGTCACAGATTGTTCACCTCCTACAGCAATGACCAAGTACCAGTGATAAACATACACCACGCTGTCCAGTCTACTTGGCTGTTTACATCCTTCTCTTCAATCTTTAATGGTAAAAAATAATTTATTTTTCCATTTTGAGTCAAACTTTGCCATTTAAAACCAGAAATAAATATCTAATCTCAATAGTCACACTTCTTAAAAGGCTGTTGAAAATTTAGATGTCAGTGGAGGTCACTTAAATCAGCTTACTCTTCACAGCTGAAAACCACTAAAAGCCATATTCCTTGAATACTGTTTAAGGTAATTAATAGTGGTATAATTGGATGGTTCCTTTCCTAACACCTTTAAAAAGGATGTTTTTCACCTGCTGCTAGAGAAACCAGTTTTGGACATCTTATCTCTAAGTGACTACAGACCAGTCTCCAAACTGTCTATTTTATCACGTTCTGGAGAAAATCAGAACAGTGTTCACTTTGATTTTAGAGCACTTCCAAGTACAAAGAAAGTAATTGTTAAGCTGACCAATGACCTGATGCTGAGTGCAGATAGAAGAGACTGTTCAATTTTAGCCTTTCTCCGGCTTCTTCCCGCAGTCCGGAGACATGCATCCCATGTTAATTGGCGTCTCTAAATTCTCCCTAGGCGTGAGCGTGAATAGTGGTCTCCCTGTGTTGGCCCTGAAATGGACTGATGACCTGTTTAGGATGTACCCTGCTTCTTGCCAAGTAGCTACGGCCCTACATTGGAACAAGCAAGTATAGCAAATGGATTACTTTTTTAGAAATTCTTTTGTAACCACTATTGACGTGATTTATTACAAATACTTTTGGTGAAGTTAATTAATTGGATTTGTCCATTTCTAAGTGTTTAAAAGCCTTTCTGTTGTCTATCAATGTGCTTCAGTAGCTGTCATGATTAACTCATAGTTAACTATATTTTGCATAACAGCAAAACCCAGAATGAATCTCAGTTATAGGTCAAAACTGTCCAGGAGGTTTTATTCAAATTCCAACAACACAAATCAGGCAGCTAGATACCAAACAAAAGAAATAAATACAAAAAACAATGTGTTTGTGAGTAACTGATGACACAATAAATAGACTAGCACATCATATAATCACATTAGGTTGTTTGTTGAAAAGGATGAAACTTCAAAAATACTGCATAACTGAGTATATTGTGGTTCAAATGTTGAAAATATTTAATATCTAAAACAATTTTGTGCCACCTTTTTCTGCTTAGGCTTGTTAAAATAGTTCAAACAATTCTTGTTTAAGAAAATATTTTCACAATACATACAGTATATCATACACGCTAAGAATGAAGGAAAAATATTTAACTCTCAAAAATCAACCGATACATAACGCCAACGAAAACTAATCAGAAAGGCATTTTTGTTTATGCATACAGTATATAGACAAGAAGAATTGTGGTCAAGGTTTAAATAAGCATGTATTGTAGAATTACAGAATCAAGTCAAGATAAAAACAGAGCTATTTTTAAATAGTGGTGTCTATCATTTTGACAGCTCAGGCTGCTTTTGCTTCTGGTTTAGTATGCATTGTATTTGTCTCTAACCATGCTACATTGTTGCCTGTAGCTGCCTGTATCCATAGTACATTTCCAGAAGTAAAAAACAAACTCTAAAATCAAGCCAGACAATACACTGGTCCAGCAGCGTTCGATCCTTAGTGTTATAATACAGCAATTTTTTAGCGTTGGCACAAAGTAAGTGTTGTACATTAAGTTTAAATATTTTCAGTCTTTATGTGCCATGAACAAACACTCATGGGGGCTGAAAATTTTTAATGTATCATTTTGAGCACTAAACACTGGCTTTGAATCATCTCTATCCTTAACTTTTCTCTGCATGCTAGGATTCAAAGTATATTGAAACTATGTGCTTGACCCTAAGGTAACTGTTGCCATCTGGTGGTCAGATAACACAGGAAAGGGAGAGGCTTAGGTACTGTTGCTATTCTGAAATCTATTATTCTTTGATCATCCTTTAAAAATCAAAATGGTTAACTATTGAAATTTTTCTTTAAAAATGCCCAGACTTGCTCTTGCAGTCAGATTCTTGTATCTATTATAGTAGCGTGATGAGTTTAAAATATTATTTTATAAAAAGAAATTTTTCCTCAAATGTTATATGAACTTGATCTCATATGCAATCCAGCACCTGAATGTGAAATTGAAGCAAAACTTGTGATGTACTGACCAATTTCCACATTCTTGAAGGATCATTTCTCTCTTTCAGGCCCAACTAGTTCTTTGAAATTGCCAGACATTTCCATGATGCTCATTTTCAGAAGTACATGAGAGAAACCCACCAGTTGGATTAGATTAAAGTCCATCTGTGGCATCAACAGAAAACTAGGACTTTTATGAGCTGACATTAAAAGTTGGGCAGAGAGAGCTCTTTGCTGGAGATTGAGACATACAGGAAACAAGGTCTTCATCTTTGTTCAGCATCGGCGGGTGGAGGATGGGTATTTGGTTTTCAGGCCTTCTTTAAAGCTGCGGAACAGAACTCGATTGCGCTTGTTCTCCTCATCTTTCCTGGCGTGGAACTCCCCTTGAATCTTAAATCCTCGGTGCACGACAAAGGCAGAGCTCAGCACAGAGAACTTGTATCCGGCCACGTGGAGTTCACAGGCCTGCAGGCAGCCGAAAGCAACAGTAGGACAAGCCAGACATGGAAGTGGGGAGGATGATAAAGAGAGACAATACACACAGACAGTAAAATAGCAGATCCAACAGTAAACATTGTGTTAATAGCAAACTTAAAAGGAAAGCTGCTGCTAAAAATTGATCTATGTGGTCTCAGATGCCTCAGTAAGGGTTAAGTTGTAGAATTTAAATATGCTGTAACAAAATGTCAAAAACAAGTTTTTACACTTTAATGTTCAACTCTTACTAACCTGACTAATTCGATTAAAGCCATACTGCTTGAAGTTCTCATCATAGAGGGGCACGGTGTGAGGCCCGATGTAGAAAGGCTCCCAGGGGTCCATCCAGGTGAGTGTGTAAGCAATCTCCAGAGTGCCTGTCCCTCTAACGTGGCTATTAACCCACTGAGAGTAGTTGGTGGGGGCTTGGCAGCGAGGGCACAGCTCTTCATAAAATGGCCGGACTTCACCCACCTGGTAGAGCTGAACCAACTCTTCCTTTGTGGCAGGAATCTTCCTAGCGTGGCGGATCTCAAAAGCTGGCAGTACAAACACCTCATCATTTGCTGGCTCTCGCCTCATGACCATGGCCAGGAACTGCTGCTGCAGATCAGCACTTGGCATCATGTCAATGTCAATGACCAGGATGTAGGAGGCCTCTGTGCCCCCTCGAGCAACATTACGAAGGAGATTGTTAGGGTAGGAGACATTTCCATTGATGACGTAGTTCTTGTATTTATCCCTGTGAGTCTCCAGTCTGGAGAACACAGAAGCACAGTCCTCAAGCCCTGCAAAATGTTCACGGTCCTGTTCAGGGAAACTGGCCATCTCTCCTGACTGGCAGACCAAGTGGAAGTCCACCAGTGCTTGGATCTGAGGGCAGAAAAAGCTGAGCGCATAGACCAGGGCAGTGGCAAACTTGACATCTTCCCCATGTGCAAATATGGCCACAGAAAGGGGAGATTGCCATCTTTCCAATAAAGATTCCAGGTGGTGCAGGTTGTTGATAGTTGTATGAGTGGCCAAAGCTACGATATTAGCATTTGGGTTGGAGCCTGGCATCTGATTTGAGGTGAAATCACTTTTAATCAAGTGCTTGTACACTCTGTATTGCCCACTGTTGTCGAAGATCCCACCTGAAGACAACGAGTATCTCAGATGCCCCTTCCTCATGTTTTTCTCGTGTTGTGCATTTTTCTTGCCCGCAGAGCCCCCAAAGAGCTCAGAGTACCGATACCGCTGCTGCTTTCCGTGAAACCTGGACAGGAAGGACAGGTATACGAGCTGCAGGAGCGCCACTATTAGCAGAGCACTCAGGACCACTTTGAAGACGGAACATTTCTTAGAGAGATGCATTCCAGACAAAGAACAAATTGACTTGTCACAAAGCAGGTCCAAACACCGGAGCAGGGCTGTCTTATTTCTGTCCAGGCATTCCAGCTAACGTTACCTACATTGCAGCCACTATGCTAACACTAGCTGGAAAGGGAATGAACGTTTCGGTGGTTGAAAGCAGCTGCAATGCAGGTCATCGGACGATTCAAAACCGCACAAATAAGCGACCGACAGCTCGAGGTTCTGTGTAAGCTCCATTAAATCACAACAGTTATAGCTCGGTTTTGCTCCTGAAGCGACAGCGGCGCATGTTGATATGTAAGAACCGTAATATGTGGAGGAGCGGCGCCTCTCAATTTACCGCTGCTAGCTTAGGTTAAGCTAACAATCTCAGTGTGTTACATACCGACCGGAGACACGATTAGAATCAAGAGGCGTTATCATAAGTGCGTCAGCACACCCTAAAATCAATCCATAATGGTGATCTGCACCTATAAAAAATAATTTGGTGACGCTATTGCTATATCGGGACGAGGTGGCCGAGTGGTTAAGGCGATGGACTGCTAATCCATTGTGCTCTGCACGCGTGGGTTCGAATCCCATCCTCGTCGAATATATTTTTCCCTGCCACAAATCCTACTGACATAATTTCATTCCTCACGCTTGATCAGGGATCCCAAACTCTGGTTTTCCAGGGCCTTTAGGTATCAACCTTGTCAGCGGTGGTTAAACTATGCAGGTCCATAATTATTAATAGTATTAAAATTGTTAATTTTATCAACATTTCTTAGCTGTGCTTGTGTAATCAGGTGTATTCATTTAATAAAACATTTTGGAGGCTGTTTCGTGTAACAATGTATACACACCACCTAAAGTGGTCATATGCACAAAATGAAGTAGATATAATGTGGTGAACTGTCAAACTACTTTAAAAAGGTATACAGAGCAGGAAAAGAGGAACGTATCTTACTACTTTATTACCCACCAGTGAAGACCAACAAATTTGTGAGGGTTTGTCTTCTAGTTCAATGTGAAATGAACATTTTTTATTTCATGGCCATTAAGAAAAACATAATTCTCTTTACTACACACACACAAACCATGGTGACTGTGCAGATCGTTGTCCTAGGAGGCATTTCATAATTGGAACTACTCATGTGTTCCAGTGTTTCCCAAATAGATCAAAATATTAAAGTTTGCTGTGTTTTCAATCATCGTTGGAGGCACTTACACTCTTATACATCACAATATTTGCTTTAATTCAGGGACATCTTTTAGAGTATATAAAAAAAAACTGCTCTCTGCATGGCTCATGTCAATAAAACTTGTGTTTGGTGAAATGATGAAACTTTGAGGTTATATAACCATCAGATTTTTATTCATAATCTCTTGTTCATGTACGTCAAGATGCCTAAAGGCCGAGTTCTGCCTTGGCAAGGATGATCAAATTAAAACTACTGTAGGACCCTATGAAGTCAACCTTCTGTCCTCACATACTCAAGTGTTAGCATGTAAAACTATTTTTATTTGACAGCTCTGGGCAATTAAATGATTTGTATGTTCTTGTTTGAAACTGCTCTAATCCCAGCATCAAGGAAATAATAATGAAAAGCATTTTCTGTGTTCAAACGCAGCACAATAATATTTACCTTAATTAATTTGAATACAAACTAGCATTCACAATCCAAGCAGAGCACTTTTGTACACTGAGTCTGCAAGCAACCAAGTCCATTACATTTAGCAGAAAATTTAGGAATTGCCAAATCAAAAGTCATCCTGCGAGAAAGATTTTTCCACCTGAACATTTTGACTCGAACTGGGTTTTTGGTGCCGCACAAATAAAAGGGCCCTACTGCTAATGTCCTTTTTTTTTTTACAAATTATGACACCAAAACTCCTGCTCCACTTTTAGATCCACCTCCTTCGCTGTCTCTGGAGGACGCTGCTGATTGGCCCTGCGTCTCTCCTTCACCTTCTCCCACCAGCCGAATGTTGTAGCGCTCTCTATACTCTGTGAGTTCCCGTCCTTTGGCCTGCATCTGTGTGTTGATGGACTCGATTATTTTAGAGATCTGTCAGGACAAGGAAAGAAAAAAAAATTAGACATTTCCTTTGTGAAATCTGTTAACAATCTTTCAAAATTACAGATTTTATAACAAATACAATGAATTTCTTTGACCTTTATTTTACCAGACAGATGTTTGAGATCCAATTATCTCTTTTACAAACACGGCCTTGCTAACATTGAAAAGTAGTAATCTAACCAGTAAAACCTTCACTTTCAAGAAGGTGGCATTGTGGGTAATGTGGTTTTGATGTAGCTGATTTGGGAAGTAGAATACAGCTTAAAATGTTTCCATTTTTTTTGTCATTGTACAGTGGTAACGCCAACAGCTATGAGCTACAGGTAAGTCTAACCCCTCCTTTACACCGGGTGCGTGTGTGCCACGCTGCGGCTGCACTACAGTTTTCTTCCGACCTCCACGGCGCGGCAATTTTTACTGGGAGCGTGTCAGGTGTGGAGCACCCGTGAGTGCAGTCCACCTAGAAGGAGCCGCGAGATCACGAAATCACAGGAAGAGTGGAGAATCTCGTCATCTATGGTGATAAAAAACAAAACAAAAACACAGACCCCCTGATCGGTTAAACGTGTAATGTTTTCATGGTTCAGCAGCACAAATTTGCGCAGGGGCTTTTATTTAGAAAAATACCGGCAGCTTTTACACTGCTCCCGTGTCTGATTTCCTGTCTGCCCCTATCTGAGCAGCAGAATTGGCACATTCTGGGTGTGTGAAGCATCAAAAATAGACTCAACATGCAAATTTAGCGGAGCGCCGCGACAATGCGCTTCTGATACGCACCTGGTGGAAATCAAACCATTGACTAAAATGGCCGCGACGCAGCCATAACATGCCGCACACACACCTGGTGTAAAACAGGGGTAAGGTGAGGTACACTGCTGGCTGGTCACCACTACATCACACTGCTTACAGAGACAAACAACCATGCATAAACACTCTGTCAATCCTACAGCCTGTTCAATGACCAACCTGGCATACATGTTTGTGGACTGTGGGAGGAAGTTGGAGAACCTGTGTGAGCACAGGGCAAACATGCAAACTTCACACGGAAGCCTTCATGCTCTGAGAAGACATTGCTAACAACCACCTTCCTAATTACCTGCTCTTTGTTGTTTTCCAAGGCAGGTAGAACTTCTTTTACTGTCCTCTCCACTAACACCCCTCCTACAAGACGGAAGCATTTCCTTGAAGGATCTACTTCCTTCAGTGTTTCAATTACTAAACTGAAAAGAAAAACAACGTTAAAAAGATGAAAAACTTCTACTCGTGTAATTCTGAAAGCTTGTTAAATCTTTTGGAAAATATAATTTCCAAAAGCTTACGGAATATTTGTGACTAAGGACAAACTCTTTTATACTGACGTTAACATTAAGGTGAATGTAAATTGTTTATTGTTAAATACCCCGTCCCCGAGGAAACATCAGCCACCTACCTGTGCTCATTGATATCCATTTCCAGTTCTGCGGCTTTAGAGGCCATATTGCGCTGTTCCTGACGCATCCTCTGAAATGTTGCCACCACCTGCCACACACAAACACAGTTAGCATCAGCGCAGAAATCATCCACTTTTGTTCACAGCCATGCCTGCAATAATTATTGTGAAGTCTAACAGCCAAATTAAACAAGAAATGAATTGCCTAAAATAATGAGGGTTTTTTCCCACTACTGTTTGGTAAAATTGTATTGTAGTCCGTAGATTAAAATATTGGTTATTTGTTGCCTCTTTTAGTACATTCTTTTATGACTAAATGGATACACATAATTAATATTGCATTGATTTTGCAAGACGCAGTATTATTCTATGACATTATAACTGTTACTAATCAAAAACATTTGAACAGTTTAATTTCTCTTCATGCGAGTAATAGGGTTAGGTGGTCTTCAGTGACAAAAATATACTCTCTTGTTGTGCAAGACCCATTCACCAAACCACAACACCTACTTTCCCAGCAGTGCAGAGATCCAAAAGCGACAAACGGAATTGCCACTCTCGCTACAACGGAACGTGCCGTTTCTGTAGTGGAAGTTGCCGTTTCCTCAACGGTGTCGGCGGTTTTCCACTGTGGGCTGGTCGCTGACTTTTCACATTAGTGCCAACTCCTAATGCAAGAAAAATTTGCGTAGGTTTGCACAGATTAATCTGCGCTGTACGTACATGAAACAATGTAGGTTATAACGGACCAGTTTGATCTTTTGCGTTGGTTTGCGATGTGCTTTAGAAACGTGATAGTAACATAGCCTAAAAACAATAACGTGACTGACAGACAGACATACATATTTATTAGGGCTGTCAAAAAGTAACACGTTAACCGCGTTACTTTATGTAAATGCATAAAATTTTTAACGCATGTGCGGCATGACAAGCCCCATAAATCCTTCATTTTTCTGTTATGACGGCGGGATGTGAAGAGCGCGACGGGAAAGATCAGCCGGGTGGTTCTATGGATGGACTTCTATGTCTGCTCTAGTGGATCTCTGGTCGTCTGTTGGTGTTTAGCTGATTGGCTTTTTTTCTCGTTCTGTGTGAAGGAGGAAACTAGTAGTTCATGGTTCACACATATATACCCAAAGTGTTGTTTTTGGCAAGACTTTCTCTAACAAAGTAGCTGGCGAAAGTATTTATATTTCAGCTATGCAGGGACGGGTCTAGAAAAGTTGTGATGGGTGCCAGCCAGAAGCACTGACCAGGAAAAAAGTGTAAAAAAAAGAAAGTTAAGTTAGGAAAGTTAAGAAAAGCATATAAAACAAGCTGCCAATAATCTGTTTTATTAACTGGTGTTTGCTTTTGGTGATGCTGCTGTAGGACTTTTATCACTGCTACACAAACACTTACACTTCAGTGATAAAAGGCAAAACTTTCTTTTATCCAGAGCATCAGTTTTATCAGTATCTTCATCAATGTTGGCTGTTTAACTTCAGTCGTCACATCTACTGGTTTTCCACTGGACATCTGACGTTTACCAAAGGGAAGTTCAGTTAACAGCAAATATTTGTAGCATTGGCTCTTTCTGTTGATATAATACAGTAAAAACTTGCAAATTTTAGGCATATAAAAACTTATGAATTACTCAATTAATCACAATTTGGAAGCTGTGATTAAACTGATTAAAAACTTTTATCACTTGACAGCCCTAATATACAGTGAGGAAACTAAGTATTTGAACACCCTGCTATTTTGCAAGTTCTCCCACTTAGAAATCTTCGAGGGGTC
>JBAMHW010000005.1:15806355-15834860 GCA_037177495.1 Rhadinocentrus ornatus | reverse complement strand
ATATATGTAGCTTCTCTCTGACTGATTTTGGTGTGCAGATTGAAGGCGAGGAAGCAGAATAATGGGAGGATGACGACAATGGGGAAGCTAAAGTTAGCTGTGGGTAGCTAGACGTCAGATTAACACATTTTGCTACAGCTGACACCACCGAATATCAAGAAAATTTAGTTTACAGACAGGTGCAGCCTGTATGGAGGTGAAAATACCTGTTCAGCTGACGGGCCGGACTGTTTTCCGCCAGCGGTGTTGCTGGACTTGCTACCCGTGCTGCTACCGTTGGCTGCCATCTTGGAAGGGTGCTTCTCAAAAGGACCCCTCTAGCAACATGTGTAGAGCTGCCCCAAGAAGTTGCCTGTGCGCAAGTGCTGTCCAGTCGGGAGGGAAAAGCCTTTTTAACTGCCTAGGCAACTGCCTAGGCCAAAGGTCTGCAAACATTTAAAATCCAAAGAGCCATTTCTTTCCTCAGCCCAGCTAAATAAAGCTCAGTTGGAGCCGGAAAAGTTACAAGACCCTTTGAAAAAATACAATTTATAATTTTCGATAAATATCTACTACGGGAAATTTGTTATTTTTTTAATAACTATTTCTATTTTTAGGTTATAAAATAAAGAAAAACATAAAACTTATGCAAAACGAGGATAGACAGACTTTCTTCTATGGGATGTAGATATTTGTAAAAAAAAAATATTGGAAAAAAACACAGTTTCCAGCTAATTCTAAAGATCTCTTCTTTTACTTTGATAAGGATTGCACAATAATGACGTTTAACCTACTAAAAAAAAATAAAAACATGTATTAATTTTATTATATCTTAATTTTTATAGACACCAGCTATTTTATTCAAACTCTCCAGTAGGTGGCAGTAGAGTGCCTTATGCTGGTTTGTGGCCACTGGTGCGTAACAGAGAAGAACCATAATCCGTCAACCTTCCTGCTTCAGATAACTAAGCTAAACATGAGACCAAACGCAATGTAATATTAACATGGACTAAACAGAGAAGATAGAGCTGCTTGGGTCCAATGTTC
Source organism: Rhadinocentrus ornatus (assembly GCA_037177495.1). Taxonomy (NCBI): domain Eukaryota; kingdom Metazoa; phylum Chordata; class Actinopteri; order Atheriniformes; family Melanotaeniidae; genus Rhadinocentrus; species Rhadinocentrus ornatus. The sequence goes on along the minus strand of JBAMHW010000005.1, from coordinate 15,833,834 downwards.
AGGTGTCTTTTGGAATCATCTATGAGGTATTTGACCTCTCTGCCAGCTTTGAGACACAAAATCACATTGCAAAGCAGGTATGTTTGTCACTGGGACAGAGGAACGTTTTGTTTTTACAGTTTACATCTCTTTTTTTTTTGTAACTAATGTATGATAATGGTCAGTAAGTTTTTTTGTGTAATTTCTACATTCAAATCGTTGGATTAAACAACAACCTTCTTTCTGTGCAGGATGTCCAGTTCATCTGCTCCAGTGGCTGCAGTCTGTCAGGTGACAGCTACCCCAAACAAAGAAGCCAACTTCTCTGCCTGCAAACAGCTTGTTGAGAAAGCCAAGGACCAAGGGGCCTGCATGGTCTTCTTGCCTGAGGGATTTGACTACATTGGATCCAGTCGAGAGGAGACGCTGTCAATGTCGGAGAGCCTGGGTGGAAACACAATCTCACGATATACACAGCTGGCCAGGTTGGCAAATAGATTTCTACTTAGTTCTAAATAATAATTTTCAAATGTCGTAAAGCATGATGTGACAAACAGTAGCAGTAATCAAAGCCCTGGGAAGATTGACGTTTTGATAGAAATCACATATGTAGATGGGCAGCTGGTGGTAAGAAGTGAAAGGTCTAAGTTCTGATATATTTCTCAAATCCGGATGGGGTTTAATTAAAACTGTAAATGAGATTTAAATTAGCATGTTTGTTTTTCTGAAAGCAAACTGCACTGTTGGCTTATTACACCAAGAACATGTAAAGAAAGATTTATATTGTCAGTAATAATTCAAGCTGTGGTGTCAGCAGGAAAGGCAAAAATGACTATCTCTGTTCCAGAAAGTTAGAGATATGGCTGTCCCTTGGAGGATTTCATGAACAAGGACATGAGTGGGAGACTGATCGACGAATATTTAATAGTCATATCATAATTAATGATAAAGGTACGGACAATTGAACAATCTCTTTCTGCCTTCTGTCACACAGAAACATTTATTAAAAAGATCTGAACTAAATATAGAAGTTTTTAAAGTCTTTTTTAGAACAGCATTTCCTTTTTTTCTACTTGGTACATGCAAACACTCACACTGATTTGCTGTCGTTGCATCAACAGGCGACATCATTTCAGTGTACAGGAAGTCCCATTTGTTTGATGTGGAACTGGCAGAAAAAGGCGTATCCCTCAAAGAGAGTTCATTCACTATCCCCGGACCCTCCCTTGTGCCTCCGGTCCAAACTCCGATAGGCAAGGTGCAATTTCATTATACAGTAACCATCACAAAGAGGAATCTTTACAGTAGATGATGCCTTTGAGGACAAAATCATGTGTTGCATATTTATCTTGCTGTCCTGTTAGCACTAAATTGATCAGAAACTGTTTACTGAAAAATTTATCTTAAACTTTTATTGTTGTTTTCTGTGCAGGTAGGCTTGGGCATCTGCTACGATCTTAGATTCCCAGAGTTATCTCTTTCTCTGCAAAGGAACGGGGCTGAAATCCTGACATACCCCTCAGCCTTCACTGTAGCAACAGGAGCTGCTCACTGGAAGGTGTGTTGATAAGGCAAAAGGATAAAAAACAATAAAACCCAAATTTTAATCATTATGTGATAATAATTACACCTGTTCCCAGGTGTTACTCCGTGCAAGGGCAATAGAGACCCAGTGCTTCCTCCTGGCAGCAGCACAGGTTGGCAGGCACCATGAGAAGCGCTCATCGTACGGCCACGCCCTGGCAGTGGACCCCTGGGGCGAGGTGCTCGGTGACTGTGGAGGGGTGAAGCCAGGCATGGTGTTGGTGGAGGTTGACTTGGAGAAAGTCAGTAGAACCAGGAGGAACATGCCAGTCCAACAACATCGCAGAGACACTGCTTTCTACCACAGTCTGGACCAAAGCTGACATGCATGCAAAGTTGTTGCTTTGAGTCCAGGAAGGATTTTTTTTCTTGAATTAATAGCTTGCAGAGAATCCAAGCTAATTAAAGTCCTGAGTACAAGTGGACAGATGATCAACCTTCGTGTCTTCTCTTTAAATTTCACGTTTGTTTATATTTGTAGTGAGTCTGCTGGATCACAAAAAACATATAAAGGAATTTGATTGATAGGAAAGCAGAAATTAGAAAGAGAAATCAGAAACATCTAATTGAGATGGAAGAAGAATTACTGGAGATCCAAGCTATCAAATTAACATGATCATTTGTAGTCCTGCCATGATGAAGTTCTCCAGCTTATGAAATACATTTGGGATGGAAGATCGCTGCAGCTGATGGTGGCTGAGAGACTAATCTGAGCTTCATTAGAAATTGTGTCAAGCTGAAATCACTGTTATAGATAATCTATTTTTTACAGCCTTTTACCAACTCTGATTTAATTAAGAAAAAAAAATCTACACAGGCAAATGCTGTCTTTAAATTATGTCACTAAATCTGATCAATAGGGGGCGCTATTCAGTAATAAGAGTTACAAAAATTAAAAGAAATGTCACCTGTAACTCAACCTATACTAAATTTTATGTAGTTGTGTTCAGAGATTATTATATAAACTCATAAAGTTAATAACGCATCACTTGTTTGGTCTGTTTTGTTTGTGTTTTGGAAAAAATGTCCCTGCACATCAATTGCTGGTTCGTTTTTCCCGTGTTGTCTTCAAAAAACAAACGAAAAACATTACATTTAGTGTTTCATTGTAATGTTGCTATTTTCAATCTTAGGTCCATTATCGACTGTTTCACCGCATTACCTGCCTTATTTATTTGATTGTTCGTTTTCCCCCTTCACTCCTTTGATTGCAGTGAATAAATAAATAATTGATCATATATTCTCCTTCTAGCCTGCCTTACTATCTCAGAGACTGTTGGTGGGAGCCGCTGTAACCACTGCCCCGGCGGTATGGTGATGGGCTGAGAACAGGAAGTGAACGTCACTGACAGGAATGGGACTGAAGGAAGAAAACAGCATCACAATAATGAGAATGTCAAGCCCTTTCGTTTAGGAATAAAATAAACCAAGCTTCAGCTCAGGAAAAAGAATGAAGTGTTGTGTCCGAGCTGCAATTGAGGCATCAGGAAGGTACGTTGCTCCATTAATTCTCTGTCTTAGCTGCAAAAGGTTAAGGTTCGCTAACTGCTGGCTGGATGATGAGTTTCACCCCCCGAGGCCATCCATCTTTCCTCTCCTTATCAAATGTTGGGAACTTGGGTCGATTTCTGACACATCTCGCTGTCGAACAGGTGCTAGCAGATTGCTAACTAGCTGCGGAGGCTACCTTGAATCTGCTATGTCGGTGTCGGTTCTCTGCTGTTGGTGTTAAAGTCGGTGGAAATTCACCAGCTTGTGTGTGTATCTGAATTCAGTTTTGTAGATAATTGTACGGACTCGGGTCGTCGACTGTGCCCCTATAAAGGGTTGTATGTAGTACTACATGCAAACCCTGTTGCTGTCCTTTTTTTCTTGGCACATTTTCTCCAAGTATTGTAGCTAATACAGATATAATGGTCACGCACGCGCGGCTAACTGCTGAGCGCGTGGCAGCTATTTTGTTAGTTTGATTTCATAGCCATATTTTTTGTGACACGGTTGTTTTTTCACCATTAGCCATTAAAGACACAAGTGTACTCTTTGTACTGTTAGATTATGCTTGGAAGCAAGTTAATATTCATTAGTAGCTTATTTTGTACAACTTATAGGGGCATCTTGTACTACAGATTAATAGGATTGGGACAGATTTCTTTTAAATGCAGTTATTTAATTTAAATAGCATGAAAATGGCTGTAAATAGTGACATAACTCATTGCCTTACAAGAAGTAACATATAGTCTTTTAACTATACGGCCTTGCACACATACACAGTCTTTGTATAGAAAGCCTCTAAAGTAATCAACAAATATGTTTATTAATATTTCTTCCAATAAATTGATATTTTTCTTTATAAGAGTCGTATAAATTATTAGGTTGCAACAGTAACTCCTGTTACAATTAAGCATAAAAATTAAATTGCAATTATGTCAGTTAATTAGCAGCTAAAATGTTCTAATTATTGCTTTCTGTGTATTGAAATGCTGAATCCAAGTAAAATTCGCAACTAATTAAAAAAATTAAGCCTAATTTTCAGTCTTTTTCTGCCAGAGTCATGAATGCAGTGTAAATAAAAAAGGGCTTAAATATTAAACAAACCAAAGTTAAAGTTAACCAGTTTTTTGTTTGTTTGTTTGTGTTTTTGGCTGCTGTATTTCTTGTTTATTTGAGCTACCAGTGCTGTTATAACAATCTGAGTCTAATCCACAAATTTTCACAAACTGCGATCACATACACATCTAAACAAATCAAACTTTATTCAAAAAGCACTTTTTATGTATAACAGCAGCACAACGTGCTTTATATAATGAAAACAGCTTTTGGATCTTAAAAACACAAGCAATCATTCATCAAAGTTTATCACAAAACAAATCAAAGCACACACACACACACACACACACAAACTAAATGGACATAGAGCCCCACTCTGCCACTTCTGGACCCAACTCTAAAACAAACAGTATAAACAGTATGTGCTGGCACCGATGAACCGGGTGGGGAAAAAAACTCTGCAACACTCATTTAATTTCTTTTTGCTGTGGGGTTAATCGACTCCAGTGGTGTCTAGCTCCAGTCCTCGAGGGCCGCAATCTGAAGGTTTAAGATGTCTCCCTGATCCAACGCATCTGATGTTGTCCCATCTGTCTGATTCAGGAATGGTGCAACAGGAAGCATCCCAAACCTGCAAGACAGTGGCCTTCTAGGGCAGACTTCGGTCACCCCTGATCTACACAGTTCTTCAGTGTAAGCCTGTCTGTCATGTATAAGCTCAACCTCTGAATTCCATTTAGTCAGCAAGTCGTGCCTTTTCATGTCATTGTTTGTTTCTCCCTCCTCTTATGCTCGCATGTGGCCCAGTATGTGAAATCACTTTATCTGGTGTGTCTTTGTGACAAAAAATGCACTATGATTTGAGGTGAATCCTCTAAATGAATGATAAATTTTAAAGAATGATAAAAAAAAGAGCGATAATTCTAATTCATTATTGATGGATTGTTCTTTTTCTTGCAAATGCACTTTGAATTTGATACATTTCTTAATAGAGGATATACACCCTCCCATCTTCTAAGTAAAGTAATACTCTGGGGGAAGGAGCAGAGTGAAACTGATAGCTGACAGAGCCTTACTGATAACACTCACACACCCATTTAAAGGATTTCTTGAATAGCTGTAGTTTAATTTGGCTTTAGATTTAAACATTAGCTTTTAGAATTCATTTGTAGGCAGGAATTTCTAGAACACAAACTATGCTTAGAAGAGCTTCATTGTATTCGTTAAGGATTAAATTTGATTAATGGGTAATTTGCAACATGTGCCAAGTTTGACTCAAACATCCAACCGATAAGTGGACTTTCAGGGCTAGAGCTAATGAAGCCGCTTCTACTGATTCTTAACATCTTTCTTTTTGTTATCATTTGACGAGTCATGTATTGTGCCGTCAACACAATTTTAACTTATTAAATGTTTTGATGGAGGACACCTGGAGCTGTCTGGCTCCAGAAAACTACCAGTGAATTCTTTGGGTCCAGTAGCAGGAAGTTAAATCAGATCACGATCCTGAGAATTGGGTGGCTGGGTAAGCACCTTAGGATCTTTGTGGGGGGTTTTGTTTTTTTATTTTTTTATTTAACATAGCACATCGTCTTGCTAAAAAGGCGCCAATGTCCAAGTATGCTGTTGACATGAGGGGTGTTTTATATTAAGCTGTTTTAGATGTTTCTATTTGAGCTGTTTGTATATGTATTTTATTTGTGCTTCTGACTGGCAGCAATTTGTTGAAGTGCCATTTTAATTATGATTAGTAAAAGCTCCACGCTGTGTTGGAGCTGCTGTATGTTAGATGTTTTGCCACAAAGCGATCCATATATCGACTGCCTGCTGGTTATGAAGAATGTGTGTGTATAGGTATTTGCCCTCACTGTGGAGGAGGTGTGAGCCTGTCGGTTAGAGAGAAGCAAAATGCTGAATCACATCTGAGCAACAGTCGCCTGGGCAACACCTCCATGGTGACCAGCTGGAGGAAGATAAAGTCCTTCGATGCTCAACTAGTTGTGTAACATCAGCAAGGTTTTTGTTCTTTTGCTGCTGATTGTGTTGCTGTTATCGACTGTTAGACCCCCCCCAACCCAAGCTTCCCCACGTCCTCACACTGAGAACTAAAATCTGACTCACTGGATGAGTTATCAATACATGCCAGTCTTTCTGGGATGATTATCGTTTAGATTTCAACGGCAAATACCAAGAGCAAACATGGAGCTGTTAACTGTTTTAATGTCAGCCATCATTATGAGGCAGAACAGCATAGTTGATTTCATAATACATTTTTCTGACTTGAAGATAAGTGCATTCCTTTTAAGATTAATTTTATATTTTTCCTGGTGAAACATGCGCCATGAGGCTGCTTGTATTTTTGCATCCAACTTCAAGGCTTAAGAACTCGGGGAAAGTAGAGAAATAATGAGGGCAGTAGAATTAATCTGTCCTGAGACGTGGCCTTGACTACCATGAATTCAGATAGTACAAAGAAAAACAAGGCCGCTGGAGCTTTAAGTTCTGATACAGTAACTGTCAAAGTTGGCCTAACATGTATGGACAGTCCCTAAATGCTTATTTTCCCTGTTTCCAGTGTGTGCCTCCTTTAAATGTCAGGTTGATTGCAACCTATACAAAAAAGTTGAATTTAATCATTAGTGCAACGACTGATACCTTTTTGGATTTTCTTCACATCTAGACCTTCTAGTTAATTCTTAACAATCACTGGTCAATTGAGATGATTGCCATCATTTAGCATAATTACCATAGCTGTTTCTAATAATTGTATACAATGCCTTGTCAAACAGAATAAGTCACAGCCTGATTAAAATAGGTAACAGTCTCTGATTTTGGCCATGTGATATGCTTGCAGAAGCATGTTTGCATCTATCTAACTAATTAGATATATATTTAAAGTGCTAAAGCTTTCACTGGATGAAAACCTTAGTGTTTGGACATGTGAAATCCCTGTTTCACTGTCTGCTGTATAAAGGACTGAAAACTTATTGTCACAATACTCTTAGCTTATATGTAGATGTGTCTCATTGCAGCAGTTTTTCATTCCTGACAGTAGAGTGACAGTTACAAACCCAGATGTGGCAGAACATGTGTTCGTCCTCTTCCAGAGCTAGCTGTATGTGGACGGTGAACAGGGGGATATGACACGTCCAAAGTCTGCTGCTGTCTGGGGAGGATTTCACCCATTTTACCATTATTGGTACTTTACACATCACCCAGGTGGTGTTTGTTTTTGTTTTCCAAGATGGGCACTTGGTTCGCCTTTTAGTTAGTTGTGACGGGCATATTTATTGAATAATTTTTATTTGCTGTGCTTGGTACCGTCTGTGAATTGCTGCTTTTTATTTGCTATGATGGGTAGTTGCAAATACATGTTTTAGCGCTTTCTTTTTTGCTGACTGTATGTGAATACCTCTGTTACTCAGTTGTTTGCTGCTGATTTGTGTAGTGTGTTAATTAGGGAACTGTTTTTAGAGCAGGTTGGATGGCATTCATGAGGCCGTATATTGTTAGCAGGTTCTAGGGCAATACATTGGGGTCATTGGCCCCACAAAAGAAGTTCAAGGGATGGTTTTGTCTCGGATCTACAAGCATACCCTAGCTTGATAATAACTCTGTCTCACAGTGGCCTCATTAAATAAATGTGCTAGTGACATTATTTTTAAAAGTAACCCAGTGGAGTACTACTGCATATACAGAATTGTATAGCAGGGTTAAGAGGTGAAAACCATTAAAGTACCTTTTGTGATATAAAATATAGTCACCCCTTTACAGTTCACTCACTTCATGTTCACTTTGGTTATAAAGTCAGCCAACCTTTACATTTCAAATTTACTGGCTGCTCTACCTCATTACATAGTCTGATTTAATCTAAAACTTTGCAGGCTAGTTACAGGAATCTGAGATGAAACATTTTTGTTTACAGGTAAATATAAAATCAAGTGCAAGGCTAATAGGGCTGTTGTATTTAATTGTTTCTACGATGCATCGAGATGCGAACGTGGCCGATTTTGCATTGATGCAGCAACAGAACATAATCGATTATAAGTATATATTCTGCCATCGCTTGCGTGTGACGTGATTTATCCTGCTGCAAGCTCAGCAGATCTGAGGCTGAATCTGTTTTTAAACCTTCACTTAGGAAAACTGTAAAACTAAGCAAACATAGAGGAAATGCATTAGAATCTGACTGCAAAAACACTCATTGTCTCAGAAAATCACGTTAAATTACACATGAAATTGTATAAAAAAAACTAAGTTGGCTTCAGGCTAACGTCTATAGAAAACACCATTGGCAAGCTAGCAGTTAGCATGCGTAAATGAAGTGAAGGGATTAAAACAACTTTGTCCATCAGCAAATGTTTACCTCAACAATATTCTCTGTGTTCAATTACAAATTGACTAGAATACTTACAGGCAAATGTTTTGAAATGAAATGAAAAAAAAATGTCTTCTTAACATCAATATTCTATCTGAACTAACTACGGAAAGACTGAAGGGATTAAAAACCCACTGCTTTACTGCAAGAAATTTTGTTAACAGTGTCACATCTTAGTAATGTTTCTTGATTTTCCGGCAATGAAAAATAAAGTTCAATAATGACATTGAAAATACCATTTTTGTTTACATGTTTATGTTTGTCAATATCAGGACATTCAGATTGATTTCTGAAATCATTATAAACAAACAGGGAGTTCATAATAATCTGCCTGCTTGTATTCATTGATAAAGTAACAATGTGCAGTGATAAAGAAAACTGAGGATGCAACACATAGTGATGCATCGCTGAATCAAAGCCATAGCTGTGTTTACATGGAACACTTTTGATTGGATCGAATGTCCAGTCTCAATAAAAATGCATAATTTAAACGTGTGAGCTGATCCGATCTGCCTTGATTGGAAAAAAATGTCAAATTCGATCGAAAGGGGTAGTTTACATCTTTTCTTGATGGGATCAGTAGGGAAAACAACGAACAACATGGCACACACGCACCCGGTGGACAGTGGCGTGCACAGACATTTTGAGGGGCAGGTACTCAGTTTTTTTTTGTTTTTTTTAAAAGGGCACTTTGCAGATCACGTGGAACTGCCACCTGTGCTTAATTATAGTGCGGAGAGAAAAAAACCATTACAGTCTTTTATGTACTTGCAAATTTAATGAAATATGTTACTATACATGAACCTGGTACTGACCTGACACTGCTCTCCCTATCTTCCTCACCTTCCATGCTGGTAGATGGTCTACTGTGGGACAGTAGAAAGAATAGTGATGCATCTTTGAGTAAGACTGCTTCGTGACGAGAGTCAATGCATTACACCAACAGCAATCTGCAACTGCCATAGTCTGACTTCAATACCTTACCACTGGCTGTGTTCTGCAGATAAATTCGAATTGGGCCGAATAAATTGGCCGATATTAGCCTTTTTCAAAATGGCCAATATTGGCCGTTGTTTTGCTGATTATACGCCGATTTAGTCTTAATTTATCATAAAACAGTAAATGCTGTTAAGTATCGGAGTTGTGCAGAATGATGTCTTTGCGGCGTCTGTCCACTAGAAAGAGCTCTGACTCCATTCAACCCCACAGTCACCCCCCTGTTTTTTCAACAGGGGTAGCTAGTAGCTAGAAAGGTTACATTAAACAAAAGGCCGAGTGGAGCTTGCCAACAGGTAAGTTTATAATAATGTTGTGAAGTTAATGATTCAGCATGTCTCCAGTTTCAGTTTAACTCTGTTAGCTATGTGTCATGACGAGTGACACATAATTTACATTGCATTGCTAAAGATGTGCTAAATTAGCTTAAGGCGCTCCCCTTTGCAATGTTTTGGCTAACTGCTAAGCGGAACTCTTATTTTGAAGTGTGAAGCACCGAAACAGGATGTGCCTGTAAAATGTTAGAGCATTGCAACGTTGACTTGTAGCCGTAGTAGCACATCAAGAGCATTCAATAAAAACTGGCGGATGTCGGCAGTTCACACATATCGTATGGTTAAGTTATTCTTTTTTAAAAAAAAAAAAAAAAACGGCCAGTCATAACACCCATTAACAAATGATTATTCAACCCCGACAGCAAGAGCAAGTGCTTCAGCACCACCAAGGCTCTATCTGTGCACGCCACTGCCGGTAGAAATGTGGGGGTAACAGCCTGAGTGGAGATTAGTACTTTAGTAATATACTGGCAGCAGCCTCTTAAAATAGGTTGCAAAGTCAAATGCCACATCACTGTGGTTGGCATATCTTACTTTTTAGCCGTTGTAATCTAAAAAAAAAAGATAAAAAAAAAACCACACAAAAAAACATGAAGATCCAATTCCTCACGCACATTATTTATAAAAGTAAATATTTAACTACTCTCACGATACTGCAACAGTGGCAGCATTTAAACTATAAATCCCCATTTAAAATCAAATCATTTCATAATTTGTCCTAGTGTTTTTTTGTTTTGTTTGTTTTTTAAACCATTCCTTGACTATTTTGAGGTAGAAAAGTAATACGGTTTGGGTTAGCTCTGTGAATTGAATTTCCTGCCCACACTGATTTAATTAAACTCTGGGAAGTTCTAACTCACTGTAAATCTGAGTTGCCTGGGGGGGAAGGTTGCTTTTCCCTCATTACCTCATTTTGTAGTTGTTCCAGTAAGGATTACTGGTCTTTAGTGCTACTGTTGGCGCAGCAGGATTTTGTTAAAAACAGCTCTGGCTGGGGTGTATTGTTATTGTCACAACAAATGTCAGCATTTATTTGATAGAGGTGTGATTTGTTTTCACTGCTGAGCTGCCATTTTCAAAAGAGCTTTATAAAGAAGCAAAGCTATTCATTAGCTTTGTTTTAAAGCTGGTGTTTCATTTATTTATACTCGCTTTTCATATATGTTTAAAAGACTTAAGGAATCTTTTAAGAAAAATATTGAGTTAAAAAAAGTTCATTTTTATCTGGAACATCTAGATTATTTTTTAAAATTTCAAAATTATATGGTGTGCAGTTTGAAACAAATTTAAACTACAAGTGTCTCTATTTTCAAAGGGAAATTATGGTGCTTCATCAGAATGTAATGTTTAGTCATGGCAGCATGCTATTCTTTGTTTAAAAAAAAAAAGTAACAAAAAAATGCACTGACACTAATACACTGCTAATCGTAACTCTTACTCCAAGGCTTCCAGTGGTGCAGTGCGTTGAGATCAAGGAGAGATTTGTGGTTGTTCCCACCTTATGCAGAGTGAAAGATTATGGGTACTAACCAATGCAAATGGACTGGCATGCAGTACTCCTTGTTATGTATTAGTCCAATGCTGAATATGCAAATGTTAGCATTAATCAGAAAGAAGAAAAGCCGTGCACAGACCAAAAGATGCACAGACAAGAAGTTCTTAATATTGCTGCAATGCATCAGCGTAGAACAGACACACAAGCATCTGAACTTATCATGGTGTTAGAAAGAAAATTTGGCTAAAATCAGAGTCAACAAAAGACATTTAAATGATTGAAAATCCTATCTGCATCTCCACTGCCACAGGGGAAAAAATAAAGTCTGTAGGTTTTGGAAGTGGATTTACAGCATTTTCAGCAGACTCATTTATGCAAAATAAAAAATATAGAATAAAAAAAAAACTGGAAGAAAAGTGATGAATCAGTGATGAATCAGTGTTTTCTAACTCTTAATCTGCAAAGAGTTGCATCAGAAAAACTTTGGAAACAGTATTAGATGAACCAATGTAGCATGGAGTAAAGGAAAAGAAAACTTGCACTGCCAGTGCTGACTAAGGATGTTTCTCTTCCGACTTTACATCAGACAGCCGCATGCACACAGGAAGCCCTCACACCGACAGGAAAGGCTTATTTGTTATCATGAGCGCATCATCAGCCCAAAGATACAACTTTTCTGCCTGGGGTTTTGAATTAATCTTAAACATCAAACCTTAGACCACTTTGTGTAACAGCTTTTTTGAGTAGATGAAAAGATAATTCTGCTGCTAAAGAACTTATTTCAGTTTTAGAGAAGTCTATTTCTGCAACCAACTGAGCTGATATTCACTTCTCCTTTTCTCAACATCTGCATGCCCCTCCCTGAATGTGGCCTTTCAAAGTCCGCAGCACAAAATCATGATTGGGTAACAGGTTTTCTTTTTAAAGGAAAATGTTTATCTCTAGACAAATCTTTTACTTTCAAGCGTCATCAGATATTGTGAAAAGCATCTGGATCAATTCAGGTCACTTCTCTCACAGGTGGCCCTGTGTGCAGTTTTTTATCATGTCCACTAGGGGGGGTGTTCTCCATTGTTCAGCCAGAGTATTATCATCTTTTCCTTGTTGAGGAGATGTCTGTGTTGTTTTAACCCATTAGGTTATAAATACATCCCTGTCCTTTGTGAGAATAAAAAAGTCTTTTTTTAAAGGGTATTACCTAAGAGAGAAAAACAAAAGAAGAAATATATATTTTGCCATAGTCAGGTGTATTTAGATTCTGCTCTCTTCACTCTTTTCTTAATAACAAGCTGATCTGAGAACTGCTGCTAGTTTTTGTCCGTTATGCTGCTCAGCTAATGATAAAGTTGAATTTTACTGGACTATAAATATGTGCCTGAATGCCTCACAATGTGCCTCTTGCCCCCATTAACAACCCATTTTACCTGTCTGTGTACCTGATAAACTCACTTCACTTGTAGACTCTGTGACTCTAGCCTCCTCACAACACAGTCTGTGTATTTTCACCACTCCCCCTCCTTCCTCCCCTCCCCTTTTATCATTCAGGGTAACGGCGTGTTGCTAAATGGAGTCGGAGCAGCTGTACCACAGAGGCTACTGCAGGAACAGCTACAACAGCATTGCCAGCGCCAGCAGCGACGAGGAGCTGCTGGATGGAGCCGGTGTCATCATGGACTTCCACACCACTGAGGACGACAACCTGCTGGATGGGGACGCTGCCTCCCCAGGTAGGGAGTATGGGGCGCCTCCCAGTTCTTTCCTCAGCCGTTTGATTCATCAAAGCCCGGATGTCTTGAGCCTTCCCTTCATAGTCTAAGCTTAAGGAAACCTTGACCCTCAATCTCCATTCAGATAAGACCATTCCTTGAAGCTTCAGTGTGATTCCCAGCGTGCCCCTTCCTTCCAGTTGCAACTTTTACTGCTGAAGTCAAGACGCATCATGTGCATCCCAGCTTATGTGTCTCCTTCATCTTGATCCACAGAAAATCTCTGCTCAGCCTTTATCCAGCATCACAAACCTGCTCTCATTAGTTTTTTATAAAACCTCACAAATGGTTATAAAAGACTTAGGCGACATTAATTTTACATGTGATGGGAACTGGAAGTAATCACTATGACGTACATACATTTACTACTTATAAGTAAGAACTGACTTAGGAATGTGCAAGACCAAAATAATTGCTAGATGCATTCTGAGGAATCTGTTAAATTAAAATACAAAGAATAAATACAAATTCAAATGATTAAATTGCATATTTATCAAAAATCCCATGATGCCTTAGACCAGTTTTTCCCAATCCAGGTCCTCGGGACCCCCTGCCCTGCATGTTTTAGATGTAACCCTACTTCAAGACCTGAATTAAATGAATAGCCTTGGAGTAGGAACATGTCTAAGACATGCAGGGCAGGGGGTCCCCAGGACCTGGATTGGGAAGCACTGCCAAAGACATTCACAAACTTAGAAATATTCTTATGCATTATGTATATTTGTTTTTCTTTTTTAAAATATTTAAAAACTCAATTTGTTATTTAATCCATTCACTTATTAACCCTATATGAATTTTCTCTAAGTCTTATCCAGGTAAACATCAAATTGCTTCATGTAACCATTTGTGAGGCTTAGTAAGTTTGTATTTTTGCTTCTCCGACAGTCCTTTGTGCACTTGTTTAGCAGGTTTTGGTTGTGATAATTGACCACATATTTTGTAGTTTTGCCTTTTCTCCCACCCTGTTCATTTTGCTGCGCTGTTTCCATCCAGCATCCTGACCTGGTCTCTTCTTTAGTGCCGTCTTGCTCCCAATTTCCTGCTGCTTTCTCTTTCGTGTCACAACTACTCTTATGCTTGCTTGCCGCCTCTTTTCTGTCCTTAATCTTTCACAGACTCATCCTGCCATGTACATGTGAGACATAGACAGTAGTTCTAACACGTGTTCATTCATGTAATCTGGTCACATCTGTCAGAGTTTATCATTTAATTGTAAAATATATTAGCTTGTATGTTAACTCGCTAGCATGTGAACTTGCCACATGCTTCATATTACTTTCTGTTTAGTCATCTGCTTTTCATTCATTCAGTACTCTGTTCAATCAAAATTCACACAGGTGTTTCCTGTTTGCTTTTTCTTGACTGAGTAAACATACCTCATGCCTCCCTCTTGTAAATTGGACTTGCAGCTGATCAAATGGAAAGCGCACGAGGACTGTGTCAGAGGTGACGGCTTGGCTGTTCAAACACTGAAATCACACATGCCTTTACATCAGACACCAGCTGCTCTCTGAACAGAGCAGTAAACTAGTGTCTTTTATTTAAAGTATAAAAGACCATTTTTAGTTTAAACTGTTTTATTAGTAGATGTTATCTGTGTTTGTTTAAACTGGAGGATTAGGATCGGCTGTTTTATTTGGCTCTGTTTGGGGAGTGATGGCTTTACATAAAGGTGCAGTGGATAGTTATAAAATAGCATACACAATGGACAGAATCCGGAACGACTGCTGTTCTGTAAAGTGACTGAACTACACTGAACAGATGTGAGCACCTGTTGGGACCTAACATTACATCACTTGGGTGTTTACTCCCATCTTGCCAGGCTGTCTGACACAATATGTAGGTGAAGCACAACAGCCTCTACCTCTCTGCTCTTTAGGTTTTATTATAACATTATACCTATAAGATTGCATTTTTCATTGACGTTATTGTAGCTACTTCCAGACTAAACCCATATAGTAGGGCACTTTGCTGCTATAACTCTTTAGCTCTCTTTCATTATCTAAAGAAATCTAATTAAAGTAATAGCACTGTTATCTAAAGGGGTCAGTCATTGCACATTTTATCAAATTTTATCATGTTATATAAATTCACCTACCAATTTAGTAGTTTTGCTAAAAGGAATGCATTTATTTTCTTATTTTTGTGAAGTGATGCTTTTCTTAATATACCTGAAATCAGTTTGCAGCTAACAATGATTATGGCCAAAGTTAGAAGCCATAACTAACGTGAAGTGAGTCAGAAGCACTGCTGATCTTGTTAAGAATTAGAGGAAAATATAATAATAATTACTTTAATTATTAGAATAATAATCTTTTAAGAAAAAACAAATCCCTAAAATTTAGCTTTGAACATCATCAAGTTTTGTTATAAGCGGCATGTTTTCCAAAGCCAGCTCCTAGTAACACATAGAAAACATACTCATGTTAGCTGTATTAATTGTTTATTATTTAATTGTGTCTTTTGTTAAGATCATAATTCAGTCATGTGCTGTTAAAGGTACTCCCCAGCATTGCTACTATATTTTATTTACTTTCACCTAATATTGCTCCCTTTTTGTCATAAGAATACCTGTCTCATCGAAGTTAGGAATGCAGCTTTTTCTTGCCACTTGTTGAACTCATATTTTCTGTTGTGTTGATGTTAATAAGGACATTATTTATTTTTATCACTGCTCCTGAACTACTTGAAACACCCAGTCTTGTGTGTTTTAGTTTTCTTTACTTTCTTCACATCTTTATGTAACACATGTGTGAAATGCCAGCCTAAAGGCTTGTTTAACAAATGAACAGCAGACTTATACTCCCCCATGTCTGACTAATAATCTGACCAATCAGAGCAGGCTGGGTCAGGCCCCTTTAAAGAGACAGAAGCCTAAACGGAGCAGAATAAGCTAAATGGTGAAGTGTAGGAAAGCATCACTGTGATATAACTTTGAAGTCTAGAATCAGCCTATTTATTTTTGATGAGCAGACTGAGAGTGATCGCGCCATTCAACAAGAAGCTTGACTTTCTTACCTGTATGAAGGACCATGTACAGTAAACAAATAATATTGCACAAAAGGTCCTTATCTTGCAACATGGGCTGCAGTGGGTGGATGGGAAAAATGGAGCAACGGGATTTTTTTTGCATCAAAAAGCTAAAAAACAAAAAAATTTGAATTAGCTTTTTTAGCTGGATATCAGTTGTATTTTTAGTAGAATGCTTACTTTGTTGCCACACCAGGGTTATTATTTCAGTTACAATAAACTCAAAACTGGTTTATCATGAACAGCCAGACATTTAGCAAGTGAACATGAGCTTTAGTAAGCTTATGTGCTTTATCATGCTGGGTGCAGCATTATCACACAGTATGTGTTAAGGCATTAAATTACAACAGTTAGTATATTTTAACATATTAAGCTTTGTATAACTGCATTACTAAAACAGCTGTTTTGTTATTTTAACTAATTATATTTTGACAGAATTGCCATCAGTGTGTCATTTAGTTATTTTCTTTTACATAACCGTACTGAGATCAAATTATCTTCGTCCACGTTTTTGTTTTCTGAAGAACTTTGGTACAGATGAATATATATTCAGTAACTGACATTTCTGGTTTCTTGTTATTTATTGGCTAGTGCATCCACAGGTGGCAGCATCCGTTATAAGCTAACACTGATGTGGCTCAGGCGATTTGGGGAGTTGCTGCTTTTCTTTGAGATTTTTTGTGTGTTTTTGTCTTCACATCAGTTTACCTGTTGAAGCTTTATGTACTGTATGTGTGTTAATGTGATGGGGATTGGATTACATGTTAGAAGAACATTAGCTTCTTATTCTTTCTCTCTGAAATTGGACCTCTGGGTAGTTAAAGACAAAAGACGAAAGCTAATAAGAACCCCAACCCTCCACCATTTCCACTGCTACAGATGGCAAGCTTCAGTGCAGCGTTATAACAGTTAGACAAGAGCACATTGCTGATTAACTTAGAAAGAAAAAGGCTTGTTTATTTGGAGAGATCAACATTTGGTATTAGGTCCTTTTGGATAATATGGATCTATAGTACTTAACCTATGTGCATACCTGGGCTCTACCTTCCCTTTTGTCAGTTCTGATTAGTATGTAATAGATGTACAGCCACATTCCTGTGAACTAGTTGGGCTACTAGCTGGTGTGAGCGAGTCTTACAGGAAGTCTCTGGATGAATGCCCTTCCTTTAAGTTGGTGCACTGCCTGCCTCTTTCCTACTTGTGCTATTTTTACGTTGTGTTAAGGGGTGTGTTCAGAAAACTTGTAAAGCCCTCCTCTGGGCAAAGACTGCAATGTGACCGAGAGGCTGGTTCACTCTGTAGTCACATGAAGTTCTGCACTGAAAGTTTTTGTTAGCTCAGAAGTAGTACAGGAGGTAGTTGAAGTGTGGAGAAGGAAAAAGTGTGCTTCTCAATCTGTAACAGAGTTTATGGAAACTGGAGATATTTTGCTGATCCAAACTTCCTGTTGTGGTTTCACTGCCTTGACATAGTCATTGCAGTTTCTTGAGGAGGGAGGTGACAAGCAATCACCTGTGTCACTGCCTAGCAACGGGACCTCCACCAGAAGGTAAGAGGCCATGGACATCTAAAGTTTGACAAGCTCCTCTTTGTTTTACAGTAACAACAAATAACGTACCAAATCTCAGAAACTGTAAACCCTGGGAACGGCAGAGGATGGAAAAGAACTTGATTTTAGCTTTTGTGTTTCATGTAATCACACGTAATTACATCAAGTTTACTAAACACCTTGGAAATGCAGTGGCTGTGATCTCGCTTTTCACTTTGCCTAGGAAACTACTTATTGTAGCTGATAAGCAGAAAATAGTAAATAATAATCTAAAAAATATCCCAGAGGACATTTAATTTGTTTTGTATTGTCCCTGTGATTCTGGCTTACAGGGAGAAACCTACTCAGGTGTTGAGGTTTTTCTAAATAACAAAGTAAACATGTAAAAGATTCACTGTCCTTCTGTTCATATCCAACTGCGAATGCCTACATTTGGATTTTAGAACTTACTTAATATATAATATTAAGACAATCCCTCATTTTATCTGCCAGCAGAGTTATAATTGCAAACGAATAACAAACGGCAGCATTAAAAGTAATGTATAATTAGAAAAATAAAATTGCTGTGTTAGACTGTCTCAGGAAAGATGTTCATAAAGTTTCAAGATATTCTCGTTAAATAATAAATACTTTATTAAAAACAGAGGGAAATCATAAATAGTATGAATTGTATATCAGGTTATAATAAATTATTGGTACATTATATAACCGTACCATTAATTGCCACTGGATTAGATTAGTGAAAAGTTAACTAGCTTTCCCTCCATGTGTGATAATTTACTTATTACACTATTTTCCTGTCTGCATCATGGCTCCATATGGAAAACTGATTGCCTCGGGGAGTAAAAAATCTGATTGTTAGTCTTCACATAGATGGAAAAGGAGTGGTATCAAATTGAGCAGAAACTGTCGTCACAGTAAGCTTGAGGCACAGTGTAACTTACCGTTTCTGTTATCCTAAAATGATGCCATGGACTCTACAATATTTGCATAACCTAGCTCTGAAAAACTGACAGGCAAGTTTCAGAGAGTCCATTTCAGAATCAGACTGATGCCCCCTCACTGAGCATCATATCCTTTGTGAAAGAAGCTTACGTTGTGAACCGCACAGTGACCAATGATGATGTTGTCACTCAGCTAATTACAAGATACCAGCTGCTAGCTATGCGTATTTCTGCAGCATTAATCGCCTCTAGTTTTTTTTTGTTTTTTAATCTAGTTCTTTTCAATGCAAAAATTATGCAGGCACTAAAAAAATGTAAGCATTTAAGAATTCCCTTTGTCTCAGGAAATATGTTCATAAAGTTTCAAGATATTTTTATTACATGAAAACTACTCTATTAAAAACAGAGGGAAATTATGAATAGTATAAATTCACACATTGGTTCCCAAGTTGGGGTCCGGGACCCCCACGAAGAGCACGGGTAATCACTGAGGATTTGAACATGAAGAGGCATTGTGATTAATGTCCACCAATTGTCCATATTTTACACAAAAAAGTAAGGATATATTTAGGTAATTTAACTTTGGCTGTATGGAAGGACAGGACTCTAGGAGAATCTCACTTTTGAAAGCATAAAATCAAGCATGGTTTCAGCACAGGGTGGGGCAGGGGGTCCATGGCTTTTTAGTATAGGCATGAAGGGGGTCTTTAAAGAAAACAGGCTGGGAACCACTGCACTAACATATAAATTTAACCTCCATCAATAGCACTAACATCAAATCCAGAGTCACTTGAACACATTGAAATTTGTATCACAGCTTAAAAATTCAACATCCCCAAATCTAAACACTCAGAAATCTAAATCGTTCCTCTACTGATCGAGTAAGAAACAAAAGAGCTTCTATACATGCTTTTTCTACATTTGGGCAACCTGAAGCGCCTCCCTGAAGGCAAACGTTAATACTCATCATGCAGGACTAATAACCCGAGTGCACAGGGTGCTGAGGAGTTGGAATTCATGGCCTAACGAACCCCTGTGATCATTAAAAAATACTGACTGAGTATTCCTGGATATTAACCTGGGTCAAGTACTCTTCTGACTCGAAGCCATGAAGTAAGATCCCTCTAATATAGAGAAGTTGACTCAGAAACACCAGAATCTTCCATTTTTGACAATGCTAGTCTGTCATAAAAAGCAAGCAAATATTGAAAAAGAAATGATAATAAACCTATAAAAGAAATTGATCTTCATAAAAGATAAATGTGCTGATCTTTGTTAGATTGAGTTACTACTCTGGGGCCTGTGTGTTTAAACTGTCAATACGTACGAAAAAATAATCTAATGACTAACTTGTAAACAACTTAATAAATGTTAGATAACACAAATTCAATCCGTTGACATTTGGGGGACGGTGCTTGTTTAGTCAAAATCCAGTGTCTGTGATGTGAAAGAAATGTTCACTTTTGATTTTTTTTTTCTTTTTCATGGAAAATTGTTTTTATAATATATATATATATATTTAACAGTTAATGTTGTATTTGTTTAATAGAAAGCTCTGTCTCTTTAAATCAAGAAGATAGGAAGGTGTTATCTCGTTTACTTTAACTCTTCAATACTGAGGATGGAATAATTCATTTTAGAGCTCATTCAACATAAACATATCTAAACACCCCTGTGACCCAACACTATGGTCTCTCCCATGCAGGCAGGGCTCACCGATCTCCCCTAGCAACCAAAGCAGGCAGGGCTGACGGCCTTGGTGTAATCGTCATTCTTTGTGTGTGTGTGTGTGTGAGATGACATCATCAGCTCCAACAGTCAGCTGCTGCAGTAGAGGGAGCAGGAAAGAAAAGGGAAGGGAGGGAGAGAGGACTGAGCGTTAACACACATTTTTCTGCTTACGCACACACACTCTCTCTCCCTCGGAGCGCTGTTCGTCTTGCGTTGGTAAACATGGCAGCGGCTGCAGCGAATGACACGCAGCAAGCAAAGCCTAGAGAAGCCTAGCGTTGTTTAGCCAAGCTTCATTTTAACCGTCAACATGGAGGAGGAGGACGCAGCGGCCGACCCCTATCTGCCCTACGACGGGGGAGGGGACACCATTCCCTTGCAGGAGATCCCTAGAAGAGGTACGCCACCATTCCTCTTCTCTTTCCATCTTTGATTCCTTCCTTTCCTAACACGGCCAGGATGACAGAGGCCGACCTCCTCCTTGTAGAGTGAGTGCGGGTGAACATATGGCAGGTAGACACAGTGTACATTAAGCCGCCACCTTCTTTTCTGCTAATGAAGCACAGAAAACGGAGGACCTGTTTCATGAGCTACATTTGCTAAACCAGCAGCTCCTTTTACCATTTACCTCCCTGTCGATGACTGACCCACCATGTGTACCAAAGATAGCGAGATAAGGAAAGAGTTGAGCTGGTGTCAAGGCTTTGGGCCTGAACTGTAGCAGTCACTAATGAAAACATCATGGCCATCCAGGATAATTTCCCCAGTCAAAGAGGCTTTTGGTTCCTCATATGTTAACCACATGTTCATATCTGCTCTGTATGAAGACACCTGTTGGCAAGATTTAGGACATTGCCTCAAATCACACAGGATTGAACTCTTAAAGATCAGGTGGTTGCCTAATTTGTGTTGTATTTTATGACATTTCTAAGTTGTCATGCTGTAGCTTGTCTTTCCTATGCAGCCTTTAGGGAGGTTTTCTCTCAACAAAAGTTGTGTGTCTGTTGGTTCCATATACGGCTTCTGAGATTATTACAGTGAGTGGGCAGAGACGCATTTGTCTGTTCCCTTTTCCCTTTGTTGAAGCATAGTTTTTATTGGCTTCAGTTTTTTTAGTTAGAGTAACCAAGGTAATTATGGAGATTTATTTTTGTCATTGCCATAAGAAGTTAGCAACTATAGTTATTTGAATAGGAAATATAAATAAGAAAACAAATAGGAAGTAATGTATAGTAATTTGGGAATCTTAAAGTCATTAAAGTGTCTGGCCTTTCAAAAACATGTATAATTGCTGGCAACACCAACTAATTACAAGCAATTTCTGGCTTTTACAACCTTAAGATGACAAGAGCTAATAAATATTTAACTTAAAGCTTTAAAACAGCAGTCCAGGGTGGGTTATCATGGTGTCATCCATCTATAACACAATCTACTGTATGGAAAGCACATTAGAGAAAGTTGTGCTAAACAGATTCCTAAATCTTTAGACTGTTTACACTTTGAAGCATTTGCCTTTTGAGGAACTCCAGGGATGCCCCCCATCTGCTCACAGCATGCTGCTGTCAGGCTACGGTAGGGCTCCTCAGGCTTTATTGAGGTTGTCAGGTCCAGTGTTTAATGGTGGTCACATGACGGCTGAGCAGACTAACACTTCTCCAGCCCTGCTGATCCAGGGTGTCCTACCCAGCTGGTTCTAAACCTCCCTGATCTCATTTACTCAACAATAGTAGAGTAGCAGTACTAAGGGGGAATGCAGGGGTGGTTGCTTGACAAATTTTTGCATCTCCACACATAACACGTAACATTTACTGCATGATGCAACTGGTAGATGCTCATTTGTTACGTCACTGATCATAGTGACACCGGAAGGTTGTTTTAAATGTTTTATTTAGAGAAGTGGTATTGCCAGTCGGCAAGCCTGTGTGTGCACTGACGTGGCTTTTTGGCCTGATGCAGGCCGAACAGAATCGCAGCATCACTCAGCTAATGCACAGGAGAATGAAATATTATTTTTATACATGTGTGTGTGTGTGTCTTTTGTTTGTGTGTTCCCTGACACGTCACAGCATGATGCTGGTGACGTGTATGCCGTCCCTTTTGGTTTCTGTTGTTCTGTGCCATCAACATTGCTTGGCTCCATGCTTTTAATTCAGCGAAGAGATGCCTGACAGTGCAGCATCATCAAGGTGATCTCATCTGATTTATGTTGCTACTTAAAGCTGTTTTTTCTGCTAAAATTGGAACATTTTCCCCTTTAAGGTTAAGCCAACTTTATTCAGTAATGTAGAGAAGCAGTCTAATCTTTATTCTGTCATCATAGACTAATCTGTCTATCTGAATTATAAATTTTCGTCTTTGAGGAACACATTTATTAGATCAGTAAAACTAAATGCACCTATAGAGATGCACTAAGATTTGATTTTTACTTAGTATGTTGTTTGCAGGTGTTTGAGGTCGACAATCTTTTTTTGTTGTTGTTTCTTTTGCTGCCTCTCTGGTGGTTGAATCATTCCTAGTAAATATGTTGCTTTTTGACAAAAAAAGTATACAACAGATGATATACAGTGGTGACATTACTAGTAGTAATCCTAAAGATGCTTGGATCTTTTTTTTTGTGGGGTCTGTCCATGATTTCAGTTGTGCAGTCAAGTTTTTTAATTATTGTTTTGTTTTTTTAAACTAAGATAATTGGCTCATGTTGGGTTCCTTAAACAGATAGTCATTGGTATGAAGTGTTAAGCTTGTAAGTTTATTATTATCAATAAAACAGGTAATGTAATTGTCTTTTTCTGCAACTGAAATCATTACAGGTGTGTACTCCAGTAGACACACTCCTGAAGAATGAATCAGTTTATATTGTAGCTGCTTTCAAAGAGCTATTAAAAATCAATATTGAATTAATTTCTTTCGCCGCTGTTTCTAATGAGAAAACCTTGAGGTTAAAATCCTCTTGATGCTGAGAAAACTCTGAGCAGATGCTTTTTACTGACTGTAAATTATGCTCGTCAGCACTGTTGCAGTGGTAGTATTTGCTTTACATTCTGTCTTCAGTGATATTTTACACTCAGCACTGAATGCAGTCTGAAAAACATGCACAAAAACATACAACACACATCGAGTGACTACACAATGTAAACAATATAAATATTAGAACAAATAATACACAAAAATATGTGCATTTTCAAGTTTAACACACTTTCAGTCAATTAGAATATTCTATGTGTTTAATTTGATCTATTTTGGTGCTTGAAAATTTTGTCGGTGCATCTGCAGGTGTGAAGACTCACTAACCACCAACTGTTTGCTAGCTCCAGGGTCGTCAGCATCTTTTACCATAAAATCAGCTGGTAAAGAAATGGTGAGAGAGATCTGAGTGTAGATGAAGATGAAATACAGTAAGAAACTGCAGTATTCGAAGTTTCTAAAGGCGGATTTATGCTTGCGCGTCGTCTGCGTCCGCGTCACCGCCGTAGGCTCTATGTAGCTACGCGGAGGCTCGACGCTCGATACCTTATCCAGACCTGACGTGCACCCCAGCTACGCAGACGGTTGACAGTGAAATACCCCCTTGTTATTGGTCAGTTTGGGATCACGTGTTGCCGGATATCTGGATCTTGTGGCTGAATTTGTGGTAACCACCGTTTCTAAAACAATAACCAGTGGATCAAGTTGATGAGAGGCTGATCGAATTATTTATTCATTTTCTTCCACAAACTAATAGACACTGAACCATACTGGACGCCATTTTTAAAACAGAAAATACCTACCGAACTGAAATTCTAATCAAAATAACTCTAACCTGGTGAGTAAACCGGCCGATACCACCCCTGCTGCCACCTTCAGGTTAGGAGGAGAAACTGCAACAGACACCAAAATGACGCGCGTCCCCTATGCTCGAGTGCGAACGCAAACTCACCAGCGTCAGCTACGCCGTAGTCGGCTGCACGCAGATGCCGCACAAGCATAAATCTGCCTTAAAGGTATCGTGTATAGGACTTGAGACTTCATACAGGTAATAAAGGACTTAGTGACATCTAGTGGAGAAGCTGCAGACTACTGCCAACTAAATTCTTGTCAGAATCCTTCTCTTACTAGATTAAATGCAACTACAGTGTCCATTTCATTATTTAATAAATACTGAAGCCCTCTAAGTCAGCGGTCTGTTAGTCTGTTTAGGCTTCTGGAGAGAACAAACGACATGTTTGAAGGTAAACTAGAAACTGAAGCAGCCACAGTTTATAAGCTGTACTCTCTGTGTTGCTCACTCTGTTGTGTTTACTATCAAACATGACACAATGGGAACTTGGTCATTACTATAGTAACCCTGTAATGCCGTATGTATCATACAGTTTTTGAGATCTTTTACATCACATTATGGTAAAAACAAAACTTGAGTCAAAAACCTGTTGATCACAATCTGATGCTTCTGTCCCCTGGGGGATACCTTTTGCACTGCAGTAATTGACCTCACATGGTAATTAGCGAAAAATACCTGTTTACATTTTGTTAAAGGAACAAATAAAGACTTACGATTAAAAAATAAGAATATATTGAATTTTCTAATTTTTTTTCTTGCGCTGGGCATTAAAGGTTAAAACCTTGTGGAAATGTGTTGTTAAAATGTGAATGTCACAGCTCCTCATACTTACTTGACACAGGTCTTATTTCCAGGAACCAAATCTTTATATCAAATGTGTTTTGTTGAGTTAGCAACTCAATCATTTATCATTCCAATGTAGTCCTTCACACACAGGTTTGTACAGCCATTCAAACCCTAACCCTACCCTTTTAACTATTACCAATTTATTCCTTACCCAACCTCTAACCTAACTTCAGTTTACGCTTCAACCCTAATTGTAATCAGAACCTCAGGAAAACATTTTCTGTTTCATGAAAACTGGGATTAGGTCCCCATAAGGACTGCCGGTACCACCAAAGTCAGTAATAATACCATTATAGGCCCCACTAAAAATGACAAAAACAAGGAAGGGCACAGATCAACCACCCCTGCACATTCCAGACTTTAGCTTTTACTCTGGAGTGGTATCAGTCTATCCCTGGTGCTGATGCTACAACAGCAGCTGTTGTACTCCTCTGTTCTTCTTTTTCTCTTCACTGGAAAGGAAACATGACACTTGGTCCGTTGAAGATGCATTCGGCCATTTTTAACATGCCTCGTTCTGGAAAATCTACTAAAGTTTTTTGGCTAATTTCTGCTCTCCCACATTCCATTGGACATGAAAGAAAGTGATGCGAACCAATAAGAAGCTCTTTCAAAGATGTTAGCATGACCTATATTCAGCTCTTGTCTTGGTTTATTCTGAATGAATCTGTTCAATACATAATACACAGCATCTTCTCACTTTAACATTTGTTGTGGAAGATTTTACTGGCACATTTCTGGTATTATAATGGTAACATGGTAATGGTATGGAAATTTTTGACCATTTTTATGAAGAGACTCATGCATGCACACGTTGCAGCACAGTGCTGAAGCATATCTTGCATCCCTAGTTTTGTTGCATTTTATAAGATTGCACAGGTGACTAAATTTCATGCAGTGCAGCATCAACTCTCTGCTGCTTTGTTTGCTATGAAAGTCTTGTCCTGTAGTTTCATTTACATAAAGTTTAATTTATCAGACACAGGTATTACAGTTTTCCGTTCTCCCACTGATGTGTGACGGAATGAACGATGATGGAAGGGCAACCATACTAACTGCAATTACTTACAATAGATATTTAAATTTATCTCCTGTCTTGCTGAAAACTGAAAAAAAGTCTATTTTAGAAGATATTGTGAAATTAAACTTAAACTGTGCAGTTTTGTTACCCAACTCAGCTTCTCACGTTAGTTAGAATCTGTTTAAACATATTGCATTTGTCAAATTTATTTCTTTTTTTTCTCTGGTAATCACCTTCCCCATGGAGCTCACATAATCCAAGACCATTTGCTTCGCTTGGTGTGGTCAGGTTTAGCTTTTCTATTACCAGTGTTTATATGAATTAGCCTGATATTAATGAATGCATCCATAGTAGAGAAACAAGCTGCAATTGCCCACCACCATTTCTCTCACTTGTCTTTGTCAGTCCATCTCTTTGTTACTCACAAAACCATCATTGTTTTGCAGATGAATATTTGTGTCATCAGAAGTGGGAGGCTCAGACTCTGCATTACAGACTGTTTCAAATGTCGCTAGATGTGTTGTCTCTAATTATTTCAATCAGACTGGAATAAAACATTATAATGATGATATAGATGCTGTATCTTGGGTTGCCAAGAGCAAAATCACTGAACTGAATAATTTTATATTTTAAATTATATTAGCTGCGGGGGCAGCTATCTAAACAGGGAAACCCAGACTTCCCTCTCCCCGGCCACATTCACCATCTCATCCGGGGGAATCCCGAGGCGTTCCCAGGCCAGCCGAGAGATGTAGTCCATTCAGCGTGTCCTGGGTCTTACCCAGGGGCCTCTTTACGGTGGGTCTTGCAATGAAAACCTCACCAGGGAGGCGTCCAGGAGGCATTGTGACCAGATGCCCGAGCCACCTCATGTGGCTCCTCTTGATGCGGAGGAGCAGCGACTCCACTCTGAGCCCCTCCCGGATCACTGAGCTTCTCACCCTATCCCTAAGGGAGAGCCCGGCAACCCTGCAGAGAAAACTAATTTCGCTAAATTCGCGATCTTTTTCTTTCGGTCACTACCCATAGCTTATGACCATAGGTGAGGGTAGGAGCGTAGATTGACAGGTAAGTCAAGAGCTTTGCCTTTTGGCTCAGCTCTCTCTTCCCCACGACAGACCGATGCAGAGTCCGGATCACTGCAGACGCGGCACCGATCCGCCTGTCGATATCCCGCTCCATCCTTCCCTCACTCGTGAACAAGACCCTGAGATATGTGAACTCCTCCACTTGGGGCAGGACCCCATTGCAGACCCAGGTTCAAAATAAAACTTTCCACATTGGAAGAAACACTGACTGACAATAAATTTCACGTGCTGTTGTGCAAATGGAATAAACAGGTGGAAATTATAGGCAATTAGCAAGACACCCCAATAAAGGAGTAGTTCTGCAGGTGGTGACCACAGACCACTTCTCAGTTCCTGCTTTCTGGCTGATGTTTTGGTCACTTTTGAATGCTGG
>JBAMHW010000005.1:15739390-15806255 GCA_037177495.1 Rhadinocentrus ornatus | reverse complement strand
TGTGTCAGCAGTTCCTGCAAGACGAAGGCATTGATGCTATGGACTGGCCCGCCCGTTCCCCAGACCTGAATCCAATTCAGCATATCTGGGACATCACGTCTCGCTCCATCCACCAACACGATGTTGCACTACAGACTGTCCAGGAGCTGGCGAATGCCTTAGTCCAGGTCTGGGAGGAGATCCTTCAGATGACCATCCGCCACCTCATCAGAAGCATGCCCAGGCGTTGTAGGGAGGTCATACAGGCACATGGAGGCCACACACCCTACTGACCTCATTTTGACTTGTTTGAAGGACATTACATCAAAGTTGGATCAGCATGTAGTGTGTTTTACCACTTTAATTTTGAGTGTGACTCCAAATCCAGACCTCCATGGGTTAATAAATTTAATTTCCATTGATAATTTTTATGTGCTTTTGTTGTCAGCACGTTCAACTATGTAAAGAACAAAGTGTTTAATAAGAAAAGTTCATTCATTCAGATCTAGGATGTATTATTTTAGTGTTCCCTTTATTTCTTGAGCAGTGTATATATAAAAAGATACTGGACATGTTTTGTTTTTTTTCCTCGTCTCTTTTTTCTTTTCATGTTCAAATCACATCTGCACTGATTGTACAGTTTTTGATGATGACAAAATTATTTTAGGACTGAATAATTATTCTTTGGTAAATGGTGAATAGTCTAATAAATTCAGGACACAGGTCTTTTTAAATATAAGCACTAACTAAAAGGTGTTGATGCAAAGAACACACACACTGATCAGTCACAACATTTGAAATTCCCTCCTGATGTGCAGGTTTCCCTTCTTTTTCCTTCTCTGTTGTTTTTTATCTGTACTCTTTTGGAACTTACTGTAATAGATTTGGAGCAAACGGTTAAAGTGAACAAAAAGTACATTAAAATATCAGTCCTATCTGATTGGTAGCTTGATTGAGGGAAACAAGTGAAAAGGTACAAGTAAACAACATCTACTGTATGTAATTATTATTCTTTGGCTATAACACAGTTGTGCAGAGGCTTAACGTATCTGCAGAGCCCACACTATGGCAGCTCAGGACCCAATATTTATCTTATCTCAGTGGGCATTGCGAACTCAG
This sequence comes from Rhadinocentrus ornatus, assembly GCA_037177495.1. Classification (NCBI taxonomy): domain Eukaryota; kingdom Metazoa; phylum Chordata; class Actinopteri; order Atheriniformes; family Melanotaeniidae; genus Rhadinocentrus; species Rhadinocentrus ornatus. The sequence goes on along the minus strand of JBAMHW010000005.1, from coordinate 15,805,157 downwards.
TACATCCCTCAAAAACTGCAGTTTTGTTTTGACTCAGGAGGCCATATTGGAATAAGATTATTTTGTTCAGTTGCCTCTGATTAGTGTTTATATTTAGGAGAGATTCATTTTCTTCATTTTAAGTTTCCAGCCACAAATGTTGGTTTCAGAGTAGATTGGACTGGTTTATTTATTGTAGATACCAATCATCAGTCTTTCTTTTTGCATTTTTTCTTCAGGGTCTAACTACGCCATGTCTAACGGGGGCGGCGCTGCCAGTAGCACCACCCATCTGCTGGATTTCCTTGAGGAGCCCATCCCTGGAGTTGGAACCTACGATGATTTCCACACCATCGACTGGGTCCGGGAGAAGTGTAAGGATCGCGAGAGGCACCGAAAGGTGAGGACACCAGAAACACGATGGATGAATGAGCAGTTTTGGATCTCAGAGCAACCCTGGAAAAAAAAAAAAAAAAATGTTTTCAGACATTTTAAGAGGATCTGTGTGAGTTTTGTATGAAATTATTCACAGAGATCCACAGGTATCCTGTTCACACAGCTTTGGTAATAGTTGTCAGTAACTTCCTGCTGCACAGGAAGTGTTGGATGGTTCTTTTTCATAGATCACACAAAAAGAGGCATGGATGGAGAGTAACACATCTACAGAAACCAAAGCTTCCCATATAGGATGCCCTAGATAAACTATTGGCTTTGTCTTAGATCATTTTTATTTTAAGAAAAAAAAAACTACTTTTAAATAAAATCAATGCTAAATACGTCGTTCCTCAGCCTGAACAGGAAGATCATCTGTTCAACTCCAGTATGAATGACCCCTCAATACAGCAGAGTGCTTCTGCGCCTCTTTATTTCAACACTTTCTATTGACGTTTTTCAGCATGTTTTCCAAACATTTTTAGATCAGGACTTATGGAAACGATAATCTTTAGAATTTGAATGCTATTTAAATACTTTGTTTTTATGACCTGATCTTGCTGGCTGAACAGGAAATGATGGTAATCAGCTGTTTTATGCCAAAAGAATAGATTACTAAATTACCTAGAGAAGTGAAAAACCTTTGACTTACTTGCATTCCTGCCAGTACAAGTTCATCCAATGAAACATTGATTAAATATTAAGCTTCATTTTTAACCCTTTGTTTTATTTCCATGTATTTGCAGATCAATAGCAAGAAAAAGGAGTCAGCATGGGAGTTCACCAAGAGCCTGTATGATGCTTGGTCTGGTTGGCTGGTTGTGACACTCACTGGCTTGGCGTCAGGTAACACAAAAACACACACACAGCTCTTTTCTCCTCTGCTGGTGACTCTCACATGCTCTGCCTTGGGCAGCTTCTGCTTATTCTTTGCGTCCTCTGGTCTTTTTTTCTTTTTACTCTTTTGTTGGAAAACTTCTCTCGCATCTGGGTTAAAATATTAGGAAAATATTTCCACTGAGTTGATCTGTGTTAAAATGAGTTTTTAAAGCTTAAATACTCATAATACTAAAATGTGAGCCTTAATAGTTAAATTAGGACTGAAATTGTTTCAGGTGATCACTAACTTTTATTATAATGTAATAATAAATGAAAATTTACACTAAGTTTTATGAGGTAAGACACATCTAAAGCGTTTTTACATGTGGTTTTTCTTTTAAGAATTCTGTTACTGTCAGGGACTAGATTTAGGACTAGCAAACTAACTTCCTCCGCTTCTTGTCTCCGCCCTGCCTCCACCTCCTTTCTCCTCCTTTTCCTTCCTGTTTCTCTCCCCCTGTCAGGTGCTTTGGCTGGCCTGATTGACATTGCTGCTGATTGGTTGAATGACCTGAAGGAGGGCGTGTGTCTAAGCGCCATGTGGTTCAACCATGAGCAGTGCTGCTGGACATCCAATGAGACCACCTTCGCTGAGAGGGACAAGTGTCCTCAGTGGAAGAGCTGGGCTGAGCTAATACTGGGGCAGGCTGAGGTAGACGTGACAGGGACACTTGAAGAAAGAGATCAGTCAGAGCTGCTGCATTTCTTGTTATATCAAAGGAAATCAAGTACTTTATTTTTCCTGTATTTATGATCTGTGTGCCTCAAACGTTAGTTGAAAAATAAATTATTTAAAAGAGGTTGCTCTTTTTGTTAAACATTTTTTATGAACTGAACACAGCAGCAGAGACAAACACCAAGTGGAGACGATTAATACTGCATCTCTACTTTAGACACCCACCGTAGCTGTGATTTCTGCTGTCAATCACTTTTCAGATTTTTATATTTTAACTTTTCTTTCTGTTTTTTCCCCCTCCTCTCCACAGGGGCCTGGCTCTTACATCATGAACTATTTCATGTACATCTACTGGGCTCTGTCCTTTGCCTTCCTGGCTGTCTGTCTGGTCAAGGTGTTTGCTCCTTACGCCTGCGGCTCCGGGATCCCTGAGGTGAGGAAAATGTTTTTTTTAAAGCAGAGTTTAAGCTTTCTTGCAGTTCCCTATTGTGGGAACAATTGGTTGGTGAAGGATCTTTCCTTTTCCTCTGGTTCCCTTGAAGTATAGATCTGGTTTTAAAATAACAACTACTTTCTATGTGCGACCAATATTTCAATATCAGTGTTTAAAGACTATTCTGTCTTTCCACCTCTGATTGATTTTCTGTGGTAATCATAAACTCAGCAGCACAGAAAATAAAAAATATAAATCTCTGCTGCTGCCTCTTATCTCTCCACGGAACTGTCCCTCTTTAATGGGTTATATCAACTTTCAGGGATCCATAATGCACCTTGTTGTCCTTGCTTTGGCTTTTAATGTCCTAAAGTGCTGTCAAATTGTTAAACTGGGGGGAAACAGGAGGAAGAGAAAGGTCTAACTGCTCTCCATGTCCTTTTTTTGTTGCCATGGTAACAGTAAAGCTGAAAAAGGAAGGGAAAGCCTGTGGCAGTGTTACTTTGAGCATGTTCACTGCGGAATAAAATAAAAATGCTGTATTTTAGTTAGAGCAAAAGCTCAGTGTATTTGCTTGAAGATATTTTAAAAAGCAACATTAAGGCAGACTAATAAAACATGATTTGAGTGTATTGCTTCTCTTCTGTTGCCTCAGATCAAGACCATCCTGAGTGGGTTTATAATCCGTGGTTACTTGGGCAAGTGGACACTGATGATCAAGACCATCACTCTGGTTCTGGCTGTGGCGTCTGGCCTCAGCCTGGGGAAGGAGGGGCCCCTGGTCCATGTGGCTTGTTGCTGTGGGAACATCTTCTCCTACCTCTTTCCCAAATACAGCAAGAATGAGGCTAAGAAACGAGAGGTGAAGGAAAAAACATCCCACTTTAGATGTTTATGCCTGGAAAACATCTTTTGAGTTTGTTTGTTTTTTTGTCTTTTCAGGTTCTCTCTGCTGCATCAGCAGCTGGGGTCTCTGTCGCTTTTGGAGCACCAATTGGAGGAGTTCTCTTCAGCTTGGAGGAGGTACATCAACACACCGTTAATTACAACAAAATGCTAACTGGGAAATGCTTACGCTAACCATTTTACTCCTGTTATTCCTCCAGGTGAGCTACTACTTCCCTCTCAAGACCCTGTGGCGCTCCTTCTTTGCTGCCCTGGTGGCAGCCTTTGTCCTGCGCTCCATTAACCCCTTTGGTAACAGCCGCCTGGTGCTGTTCTATGTGGAGTACCACACGCCATGGTACCTCTTTGAGCTCATCCCTTTCATCCTCCTGGGGGTGTTTGGAGGTCTCTGGGGCGCCTTCTTCATCCGAGCCAACATCGCCTGGTGCCGGCGGCGCAAGTCAACACGCTTTGGTAAGTACTTTCATGACTCTGGGTGTCAACTGGCGTATTTCAGTGATCCAGGACTATTAAAGGCCGACTGTGTTATTCTCTCTTCAGGCAAGTACCCAGTGTTGGAGGTGATCCTGGTGGCAGCCATTACAGCTGTGGTCGCTTTCCCAAATCCATACACACGTCAGAACACCAGCGAGCTGATAAAGGAGCTGTTCACCGACTGCGGCCCACTGGAGTCCTCTCAGCTCTGCCAGTACCGCAGCCAGATGAACGGCAGCAAAGCCTTCACGGACAGCCCAAACCGCCCAGCAGGGCCTGGCGTTTATTCTGCCATGTGGCAGCTCTGCCTGGCACTAATCTTCAAAATCATCATGACCATATTCACATTTGGACTGAAGGTTATTCCTGGAAGATTTCTATCAGGGTGTTTTACTCTGTGTGTTTTCATCAGCACTCATTTCAGTGGCCATGTCTCTTCTGCAGGTTCCGTCGGGCTTGTTCATCCCCAGCATGGCCATTGGGGCCATTGCAGGGCGAATCGTTGGCATTGCTGTGGAGCAGCTTGCCTACTATCACCATGACTGGTTCCTGTTCAAGGAATGGTGCGAGGTGGGAGCCGACTGCATCACTCCAGGGCTCTACGCCATGGTGGGGGCCGCAGCCTGTCTGGGTGAGTTAACAAATGAAACAGTGATGGAGGACCGAGAGAAACATTAGTTGATAAGAAGTGACACCAGTTTGTGTTTCATGCTTCATCTGTCATTTAAACATTCATTAACGCTGATCCTTTTTTAGCTGAGTTGTGTGTGTATGTTTAGATGTGTGTTTCCTTTTATTCTCACTACTTCCTCTGTTCCCTCTGTAGGTGGCGTGACTCGTATGACCGTCTCCCTGGTTGTTATCGTGTTTGAACTGACGGGTGGGTTGGAATACATCGTCCCCCTCATGGCCGCTGTCATGACAAGTAAATGGGTGGGCGACGCATTTGGCCGAGAGGGAATCTATGAGGCCCACATCCGACTTAACGGATACCCCTTTCTGGATGCCAAGGAGGAATTTACACACACCACCCTGGCCAGAGAGGTGATGAGGCCTCGGCGCAGTGACCCGCCGCTGGCGGTGCTGACGCAGGACGACCTGACAGTGGAAGAGCTGCAGGGCGTCATCAATGAAACCAGCTATAATGGTTTCCCCGTAATAGTGTCCAAGGAGTCGCAGAGGCTGGTGGGCTTCGCTCTCCGTAGGGACATCACTATTGCTATAGGTAAAATTACAAAAGTGGAACATACAGAGGTGGTAAAGTTTTCGGACACCCCATGCATTTCTGAAATATTGCATTAAGAGTCACTCTCAGGTCTTCAAGGGCAATTCCTTCTCATACAGTCACAACCAAAATATTAAACAGATCCTAAGAAGCCATTAAAAACTTAAAATTGATTGATTCTATAAAAGTACATATTACGTCATATTAGTACCAGTGATGGACTAATAAAGGTCATTCCTTTTTTTTAAAATTTATTTAAAGACACCATTTTTGTTGCTGTGCTTTGTGGTATACAAAGCCAGGACATTTATAAATTCTTCAGAGACAAAAATGGCTAGAACAAGGAACCTAACGCAGGAACGCACCTGAAGATACAAATTCACAGCCAGGAAGGGCACAACTGCCACCCGATAGCCAAGAAGTGCAGATGCAACTCTTCAGTAGTTGGATACACTCTGCAGAAGTACAGACAAACCAACAGGTTGGAAGAAAAACCAAGATCCGGGCGTACAAAGGCTTGTTTAGCACGAAATTACAGCATTCTGATCTGCATGTGCAGGAAAAACCACTGAATGACATCACAAGAGCTTCAGCAGCAGTGGTAAAACCAAACTGGTGTCCAGTGTTTTACCTGCACTGTGCGTGGACGGCTTTTAGTTTATGGTTTAAGATCCTAGAAGTCTGTCAAGAAGTCCCTGATCAATAAGGGACAGGTTAGCACAGTACACAAGAACTGGACAGCCGAGACTTGGAAGAAGATTCTGTGGTCAGATGAGTCCAATTTTCACAATATCCAGGTCTCAGTGACCAGCTCAATCCCCAGACATGAGCCCCATTAAAAATCCATGGTTGATTATCAAAAGGTCTGTTTCTAAGCGTAAGCTGAAGAATTTAGAAGAATTAAAAGCAGTAATTCAGCAGAATGGGAAGAGATTACCGTGAAAGGCTTGTTAGGAACATGCCAGCCAGGATTAGAGCTCTACTGCGTGCTAATTGAAGGAATACTACATATTAATTTGATGATGTGATAGTTTATTTATTTTTTGTTCAGGTTTGAACAGATTCTGTTATTTGTTGACTTTGAAACCAACAATGTTCAGAACTGAGTTATTGAAACTGTCTATGATTTAGTTTTAGTTCTTGTTAAGGCAGCCACACCTTTTGAAACACAAAAAAGATTTTTCCACAAATATTTCATGATATTAGAGATAATTTAAAGGGTGTCTGAAACCTTTTTTTTTTCTACCACTGTACTTATTATAAACATGACCTGAAACAAAACTGTTTAAATATGTTTTAACAGAAAACGCTCGTCGGAAGCAGGAAGGCATCATGTTGAACTCCAGGGTGTACTTCACCCAGCATGCACCCACCCTGCCAGCTGACAGCCCTCGACCCCTCAAGTTGCGCTCCATCCTGGACATGAGCCCCTTCACCGTCACCGACCACACCCCCATGGAGATTGTGGTGGACATCTTTAGAAAACTTGGGCTGCGCCAGTGCCTGGTCACTCACAACGGGTAAGAAGAAAATGAATGCCTGCGTGTGTCAGGAGTGAAGGATGTGCTGGGAGAACTCGGGGGGGCCGGAGGCGGGGACCCCCTCACATCCTCATCTCTAATGTTGTGATAGCTTGACCAGTCTATGGTTAAGAAATGTTGCACAAACCACATGTACACACTGTCTGGTGTTGCATGGGCTCTTAGGATCTGCAATGTGCTTGACCTGGTCTAATCGCTGTGCTGCCCTTCCTTCATCCCTCTACTGAGACTATCAGGCAGTCTCCTCCAGCTGCTGACTGAAACTAACAATACATGCATAACAGGTGTCACACTGGGACAATATAGTCAATAAAAATAGTTGCGTAGCACGAATAGGAGTAAAAATTGTTTTACATTTATTTTTTGGCTGTTAGTGGAACTCCGTTCTCAATAATGTTTATTTGTTACACATTTATAGGAGTTCCTGACTAGTTTTGGTTTCATAGAAAACAGTCTGCGGGTGTGATGAAGAAGTTACAGGAAAAGAGGTGCTTGATTGTCGAATTCATTTCACAGATTAACTCTCTGTTTGCTATGATGCCCACAGGAGAGGAACTGATTTATTTATTTCCATTGACTTTTATAAATAAGGCCGGTCTCATTCTCTATTTTTCCTGTTATCAATAAATCTCAAAAAAAGACCAAAACCAGCAACATGTTTACTTGTCTTTCAACACTGAAAACAGGTTACAAACGTATATTTGATTTTAAAAGAAACCTTAGTAGTTTGCTGATATAAAGAAAGCCAAACAAGGTTATGGATTAGGGCCATTCTTAGGGGCGTGAATCACAAGTTTGATCATGATTATATATATCAATTAAATCTTTGCCGATATTACAAATCTTGAATGGATTTTATTTAGATTCAGGAGCCAGTGAATGATAGGAGCTGATATGCAGATTAAACACATTCACATCCATTAATGCAGATCCCAAAAGCAACCTAAACATCCAAATATGATTTTATTGCTGAGCTTAATCAGGTATTTAAATGTTCTTTTAACTAAAGTACTCTGCCATGTTCTCTATACATTGGTTTTTAACATTTTCACATATTGTCAAAGAGAAACGGAGAGGTTCGCAGAGATTAAAGCAGGACAAAGTGTAAACCTTGCTCCCGTTTAGAGTCTCAAAATACTTTAAGGCAGTAAAACTAATGTAAACAATCCTAGGCCAGGACATTAGCTGTTCATTGGTTTGCTGTATATCAACACATTTTGCTGTTGACGAGATCAGATTGCAAAACACCATAAATAAAAAATGCTGGTAAAGCACAAAAACACTTGACATCTATAAAATATATACAAAAATGTCACAGAAAGCTCTCCAGCAGGTCTGACATGGCTGCTGATGCTCAGCTCATCAGCAGCAGGACACGGTCAGCAGCTGCCATGCTAGTTGACAATTTGAACTATCCGATGCAATTTCTTTACTTTTTTTTTTTGTTAAAGACCCAATGTTTGTAATAATGAAGGGGATGGTCATCTGGTGCAACAGTAAGGTACAGTCTTGGATATTTATCTAGACAAAAAAACTTGCATTATAAAATAAAAATTTCCACATTTAATGTTTCATCACGCCCCACCTTCTGTGTGAAACATTCTACGATTTAGCTCCCCCTCTTTTTAAGGCGTCACTCCTAAAGGATAAACATTGGGACAAGTGTGCACTCTTTATCTAAGGCATGACCAACTAACAAATAAGTAGGGATTAATAGGTGGTATCACAAAGTGATAGTAGTGAAGTCTAGACCATTAATGAGGGACAGTTGCAGTCAAAATTTTTAGCCCTCTCCGAATTAGTACAAACTAGCAGCTGTAATCAAATCAAACGAACCATTTATATAGCTCAACACAACTAATATAAGTAGTTTTTCCAAATTCAACAGAAATGCCACTTTCAATGACCACTGCAGTTTCAAAATTATTAAACCCTTAAACATTTTTTATTACTTAGAACACCCTGCTGTTATGACCTGCTGAAAACGTGATGCATAGCCCGACACCAGCTTCTGGCAGCATTCCTGTGGAATCTTAGGCCATTCCTCATGGGCAAAGGTCTCCATTTCACTAATGTTCTTGGGTTTGCGTTCTGAAACTTTTCAAATCCCACAGATTTTCAATAGGGTTCAGTCTTCCAGGACTTCTTTTGAAACCAAGCATTGGTTGACTTTGAGGTATGCTTTGGATCATTGTCCTGTTGGAAGGTACAAGTACGTCCAAGCTTTAGCTTCCTTAGAGACAGCATCACATTTTCTCTCAGGATTTCCTGGTACTTGAGTAAATCCACCTTGCCATCTACACACTGTAGGTTTCCAGTGCTAGAAGAAGCAAAGCAGCCCCAGAGCATCGCTCCGCTGCCATGCTTCACTGTAGGCTAAGTGTTCTTTTCAGCGTATGCTTTATTCTTCCTCCCCCAGACATGCCACTGATCCATAGGCCCAGAAAGTTTCAGCTTGTTTTTATTGCGCCACAGAACAGCATTCCAAAACCTCTTTTGCTTATCTAGTGTTAAGCAAATTGGAGCCAATTTTTCTTGTGCCTTTGGGTCAGTACCGGTGTGCGTCCCACAGTTTGGGCATGGAGCCCTTCAGCGTTTTAATGTGCACCTTACTATGGGAACTGAAACCTCAGTCCCAGCTGCCACCAAGTCTTGCTTCAGGATTGTGCAGTCAGTCAAGGTTTTTTTTTTACCAGCTGCCTCCTCAGGCATCTGATAGCAGCCATTGATAGCTTCCTCTTTCTGCCATATCCAGGTAGTGTAGCTGTTCCTTTAACGCAAAACTTGCTAACTATGCTTCCAACTGTATCTCGAGGAACGTTAAATGCCTTGGTTATATTTTTGCTTGCTTGTTTGCATGCAAAGCAATGATCTCTCCTCTAAGTTTTTGGCAATTCTCTTGGCTCAGCCATCTCTAACATGCAATTCAATGTCACAGTCAACAATCTAGGTATCTGGGGCGTTCTATCTCAAGCACACCTGATGCAACTAATGAAAACCTTAAATTGGTTATATCAGGTGTACTTGAGGTGCACCTGATTCACATAAATGTGCTGTTATGTGGAATTCTATTTGGGGGGAGTTAAATAATTTTGAGACTTCAGTGGTCATTAGGGTTGCAAAATTCCAGGAATTTTCAAAGTTGGAAACTTACCATGGAAATTAATGGGATATATAGAAATTAACCAGACATTTACTTAATTTAGGTTTATTCACTTGAAAGGGAAGTTATATATAGTTGAGGAAAATATAGCATAATCTTGGGTAAAACAACCAGATTCAATGCAAGCACAGTTGAATATCTATGCCATTCAATCACATACACACTGTAAAATGTTTTAAAGAAAACTCCAGTTGTTAACTATAAATCTGTTCATGCCATTGCATTAGAGTTTATAAAAGCTTTTTTGTTATCTTATTTCACAGAAAAATGTCACGTTTGCCATCCGATGTGTGGAGGCATGTCACACAAACTAATGTGAAGGAAAGTCTTTGTATGTGTGTAAATATTGTGCAAAGACGTAAAGAATGCTACAAAAATGCAGCACCATATTTTTAAGTGCCAAAATATTTCCAAAATTCGCCAGCTTAACTTTCCATGGAATGTTTCTGGAAATTTCCTTTGCAACCTTAGTGGTCAGGGCTGCACGGTGGTTAGCACCCTTTCTGTGTGGAGTTTGCATGTTCTCCCCGTGTATGTGTGGGTTCTCTCTGGGTTCTCCGGCTTCCTCCCACGTCCAAAGACATGCATGTTAGGTTAGTTTGTGACTCTAAATTCTCCATAGGAATGAGTGTGTGCGTGAATGGTTGTTTGTCTCTATCTATGTTGGCCCTGCGGTGGACTGGTGACCTGTCCAGGGTGTACCCTGCCTCTCACCTGATACAATGCTGGGATGGGCTCCAGCTTACCCCGCGATCCGTCATGGAATAAGCGGTACAGATAATGACTGACTAGTGGTCATTGAAAGTGGCATATTCTGTTGAGTTTGAAAAAACCACTTATAATTTTAGATGTGCTGAACTGTTTAAATTGGTCTTGTTTGATTTGTTTATTGCAAAAACATTGTGACTGCAACTATATTTCAGGTAGTTTAAAAGCGTTGTTTTCTGTGGAGAGAATAGCTCCCTCTGGTGGCAACCTTTTTAACTTTGCAGACCATTTACGTTCTTGGATATCTATAAAGTTTGGAAGGAACTTTTACTTTATCATCGTGTGGTGTTTGATAGCGTTAAAAATTGATCAGCTTGTTGATCTTAATCTATTGGTTTGGGTATTCTCATGGCATTTATTGACAATTAGAAGAATAGAGAATGTTTCCACACTAATTATAAGTTTGTCCCATGCTCCCTTGTAACACATAGAAATTAATTTGAAAACATCAACTTTTAGTGAGTTGTAACATTTTTTGTGATTTAACTGATTTTATTTTATTTTTTTTACATTGAATTATCTGTTGATATTTGACATCACACTGTTGTTTTTTTATGCTTTGTCCTGCTGCTGTTTGTTCTGTGTTTCTCCTCTGTTTATTTTTTGTTGTTGTTCTGGGCAGTCCACTGAGTAACAGGTGTGTGTTTCAGGATTGTGTTGGGCATCATCACAAAGAAGAATATATTAGAGCATCTGGAGGAGCTCAAGCAGCACACGGAGCCCCTGGTGACTAGCCCCACCCCTTTTACACACGTGACCTCTTCCCCTACTTTCGTACCTGCCTCTTAGGCTCCGCCTTTTAGCAGGGATGCATGAAACGTAGTGTGAACAGCTGTTGACAGTTCCCAACTCAATGTTAAGACTCTTCTTTTCTTTCTTACTTTACACATTCTTTTGTTGGTGGGTTGGCTTGTTGTGGAGTCATGAATTCATACATAAACATGTAGATAAACGTTATCCGAGCTCCATCTTCATCGCTTGTAGCTGTTGATGTTTTGGAGTCATCGTGTGTGAAAGCTTTGTGGAGTTTTGTGGGTCCTGTAATGTTGGACTTCAGTGGGAACTGTCACTCTCATCACTTAAGAGCCTCTTTCAGACACGTACAAAAACTATGCTGGCAATTTAACAAACTAATCTCAAGCTTAAGTTGTCTTCCAATGCTAGAAAAGAGAAAAACTTGAAACTTTAATGATTTATAAGCACCTTTCATGCTAAAGGCAACACAAAGTGCTTTACATGAAGAAAGCAATTTATGCATATTAAAAATAAAACGAGCCTTTACACACATCAAAGAGATTACATAGCAATAAAACAAAAACCCACTCGGTCTCTCACACAGTTGCATGTACACACATGTATACACACACACACACAAAGCAGCCCCCCCTCTCATTCTGCACAAAAATGAATCCCAAATTACTGTCTCTAGACTGAATGTAAAGATTAAATACTAAGAGTGATAAACATCTGGCTTGATGCTGCTGTGGGGAAACGATATCCTGGAGATCCAACCACACCAGGAGCCAGTCTACTCATGTCCTACAGCCGCCGCCGCCACGGCAACCACCCCGATCAGGGCAAATCGGGGCCCACACCACAACCATAAGGCTGCAGCGTAGGGCCCCAGCCACCCAGACAAGAGCGATCATCACGACAACAACCCTCAGACTGAGCAGGCAAAACCCTTAGCGTGGAGGATCCCCATGAAGAAGAAGGCTTTCGTTTACATCTGTTCATACAACAAAAAAAAGTGAGGCAAATTCTGTCTGTTGATGGAGCTTCAGTAAGATCCAGAAGCTGGAACTTCTGATGTTGGAGCAGCCAAAAAGAAACCATGCAAACTATCAGAAATGACATTAGAGAATAATCTAATGTCTTGTGTCACTGACTATGAATTAGCTTAAGCACTGCCATATTACAAGTCCACTCAACTCTTCGTCTAAGCAGTTAAATAATGACTCTGAGGATAAACCTACACCCAGTAATCAGGATTGATAACTCTGTGATGATCTAAAGAGAGCATCTTTCCTGCAAGTAGCAGTCAGTTATTTAACTCTGGACATGAACAGCATCTCAAAAATTTACATGAAAATTAAGGAGAGCAGTGAAATAAGGAGAATATGCATGAAGAGAAGTTAATGAACATGTCATTATTATGCATCAAACTTCTGTTCATTGTGCTCCATGCTGAGAAATCTAATACAACCACTGCAGCTGGTCAAGACTAAACAAAGCCATCAGAACTCAGATAGCAGAGATTAAAACTTTTTACTTGATAATAATAAAAATCAGAATAATTATAAAGGTAAAATGTGTCTCAGCTTTATCTTTGGGCGGTATAGTTCTGAGTTTAACACACAGATGAAGCCAGTGATGGTGCAACTTCCGTGTCTGAAATGGTCTCAGTAGTGCAGCGTTGCACCTCATCCCATCAAACTGCACCTCAACCTACCATAGATCTGTTCTGGTGTCAGCTGCTTTATTCTAGCACCCTAGCAACACGTTCATCCAGCTACTTTTTCACACTGCAGGTCTCTGATACCTCCGTACCTCATTCAGATAACATGCTGTAAAACCCATCAGGTGTGTAACTCTGCATGGCTGCAGTCATCTAGCCATGATGCCTGTTGTGTGTCCCCTCATCCTCCAGTTACAACAGTAGTTGCTCAATAAGTAAAAAAAAAATGCACTCACCCTCGTTTTTTTCTGTCTTCATTAACGGTTACTTTTTTTTTCTTTTTCTTTTTTTGTTTACCTCCCCCTCTCAACCCCACCGATTTGCTCTGGGTCTCCACAGATCGACAACAACTGATCCGTCACCTAAGCAACCACTTGGCGAGTAGTTAGCCACCTTGGGAAAGCAGCCTACTTTTTAAAATTGTTTTTATTTTCATTTTAAGTGGGTTGGGTTTTTTTCTAGAAGAGAGGGAGATGATCTGAAGCGATGTGATTGACTCCCATGTTTTTCCTTAGTCTGCAGTGGTAGTACGCATGGTGGAGTGTCACTGTGTTGAGTGCTAGTACTGCTGTAGTTTAGCTGGTTAGTGTTTGGTGACAACATGAGACCTTGGTGACAGGGTTTCCACTGAACCAGCAGCATTCAGCCAGTAAAACATACATCTGCTCAAATTGGTGTTTTGTTTTTTTTAAAGTTTCTTTGGTTAATTTAAATGACGCTTTGTTAACACTAACTGATTATTTAAGTCAATTTCATGTTTATTATTAAAATCAATGTCTTCATTTTATTTAAACCATCTAACAAACCTGAAAAACAATCAAGGATTTGATTAGATGAGTGCAAGTGTGTATTTCTGCATCAAGTTCAGAATTTAGATCGGGGGTGTCAAACTCACTTTAGTTATGGAGCCACATACATCACAGTTTGATTTCAAGTGAGCTAGACCTGTAAAATAATAGAATGATAGCCTGTAAATTCGGAAAACTCTGTTCTTCCCTTTTAGTGCAAATAAGTGCAAGTATGTGACATAATAAACAACCCGAAATTTCTTGAGGAGAAATAAGTGCAGATTCAACTATTTTTTGCCTCACTTAATAGTTTGCACGTGCATTACAATACACAAATGACAATGGTTGAGAAAGACAAACAATATCACACGTTATCTCCCTGCTTTGGAAATGTTTTATATGTGAACGTGAAAAATGCAACTTTACGTGGACACATTAGGAATTTCAGTTACTTTTATTAAAAGTGAATTGCACTTCAATATCTTATGTTATTTTTTACATGTACCAAATTCATCCTGCGGCCTGGTTTTGGCCCCCAGACCATACCTTTGACACCCCTGATTTATGTTTTACTTGTTTTTTAATGTGTCATCTAAGAAAAATGCCAAATAATTTGCCCAAAGCACAGTTATATTCAGGTTTTATTTTAACTTTGCAGCATTTAAAATGAATATTAAATGCTGCATATTTATCTTTACATCCTCTAGTTTGACTTTCTGGATCTTGACTGTAAGAAAAGCATGAATCAGGACTGGATGCTACTGGTGTTAGTGGGAACACTACATATACTTCTGGTGCTGTAGCTTTAATACTCCCCCTGCCCCTACCCACCCACCCACAGGTCATCTCAGCTCTTCTCACTCAGATCTGGGTTCAGATGTTTGTTTCAGCTCATTACAGGTGTGCTTTATTCGCCCTCAAGGGTTCACCTTGTTAAATACACGTCACACCTGCTTTGGACCCAGCTCTGCTCTACTTCAGCTTCTTCTCCCAGCTCCCAGCTAGTTTGTCTTCAGATGCTTCTCCACACCTGACCTCAGTCTACATTCACAGCTAAATTCAAGAGCATTTGATGATCATTTCTAACTTTGAAGCCGATAAAAAGTCTCTATGTCCAGCTGGTGCTCTTGAATCTGCAGGTTTCCTCTTTACAGACTGATTGTGTAGCAGTGTTACACAGTATTCGTTCTCCACAGCAGAGGGAGAAGAGGAGCAGGAGATGATTACATCACAGGAGTCGGTCATTGTTCGGGATGCTGTTGAAGTACTTTTACATGACAGCAGCAGCTCCAGTTTGTTGCTACTTGGATCTAATTTTGTGATGATTAATTAAAAAAGAACCTTGACAGTTAAATATTAGAATTATATTATAAATATCATGTTATATTTAATTTGACATGTTTACCACACATCAGTTGCTTGTGTTAAACAGGAAAATATGAAAATCTAACATATGAGACTCCTGTGATGGAAGCATCTGCTCATTTCCTGCTTCCCTGAGGTTCTAACTTTTTCTACTTATCCTGTCCAGTGCGTCCTGTCTCTCCTGTAGGATCCAGTTCTTCCTTTCCTTCACAAGCTTTTTGGACTGAAAACATAAAAACCGCCAGTAGTTTCTGAAATGACAGCCCGCTCTGAAGCAGGTGCCGTTTCTGAGATGCTTTCATCTTTTTTTTTCCTGTGGTTCCTTACTCACCCTCCTCTCCTCCTGCTGGCTGTTAACCCATGCTTTTGTTGGCTTTTTTTTTTATTTTATTTTATAATTCATACTCAATATAATGACTCAAATTAAAATCCCCTGCTTTCTTGTGATTGAAGATTTGACCTTTCGTCTTCTCAAAGCTTGCCAACAAAAACATGATGTAGTTTTTTCTTCTTCTCTCCAGCTGCAGACCACCAGCACCTCCTCATGAGTCTCTAAATCTCTTCCTGTCCCTCCTCTTTGTCTCCCCCTGCAGGCGACTTCTTGGTATTATCACAAAAAAAGACATCCTTCGTCACATGGCTCAAATGGCAAACCAAGATCCAGAGTCCATCATGTTCAACTGATCCGCTCCTTCCAGGATGGCTGGGGGGGAGACAGCGGTGAAGAGGAGGAGGAGGATGAGGAGGAGGTGTGCCTCCTGAACGGCTCCAATCTCTGACATTCAGACCTGTTTTTTTATTTTCTTTGTAGTGTTCAGCGTTGTGGATCCTGAGCCTCACTGACTGATTGTGGGACCGCCTCCCCACAGAGACTTAACAGACACAAGAGGGGGGAGAAAAACAAAAAAAATAGATGATTAAACTTGTTTGTTATCATCTGGCTGCTGAGGACACACAGAGGTCACTGGTTGAAGGCACACACAAGGAATGCACTTTCTACACACGCATAAAGAAATTACACATACACAAAAAAATACACTTTTGCACTTGCAGACACCTCAGACATGCATGCTGTCTCAAAACAGTCACACACACACAACACTCCCTCACCTGTAAAAATACACCCATTTGCACTCTTCATGTGCCTCGTCCTGTCGTCCTGCGCATGGCCTGGTCGGGGTCAGAGGTCAGAATGAACCGCTGACAAGGGATGCGATGAGGGACCTCGATACTTCCGGGCTCCTGCATCCTCACTCCCCCGTCGCACACATACACACACCTTTAATATTTCCGTCCTCCCCCAAAAAACCGACATTGTTTACCTGTGATTTAAGTACGTAAGAATGTGTGTGTGTGTGTACGTAGCGCCTCTACATTCCAGCCAGGTTAATATGGGAACTGAGAGGACATGCACCCGCTCCTCACAGGACACACAGCTGCTCCCCTGGGTTATGATCAAAAGAGATGGCTTTAATGTGTGTGTGTGTGTGTGTGTACTGTATGTCAAGAACAAAATTGTTTAACTTCAGGAGGAAAGAGAGAAAAAGTTGAAACCCTTTTATGTGTGTGTTTTCATTTCTGAGCCAGCTTCAGTTGTGTGTGCAAACGAGCACGTGCATGTGTGTCCTCTGTGTGAAAGCAGGTAGTGTGTGCGAAAGAAATAAAAAGAAAAAAAGTGTCCAGTCTGACTTCTGCTCAGACGAGGGACAACATCTTTCTTCTCACTTTCTCCTGCAACCTCCTTTAAAATTACTGGTCTCGTGATAATCAGTTACCACTTGAAACAAAGTTAAACTGGAATTCTTTCATAAGAAGTTAGACGAGGTCAAAGACGTGCCCCCCCCCCCAGTTCAATTTTACATCTCGGCACACCACTTACAGCAAGTTATTGGCATCTTCTGTCCTTCATACATGTGTTTCTGTTCAACCTATATTGTAAGATGAGATTTTTTTTATATGTACGATTAATAACTCCTAACACCATACTTGAATGATATCAAAATCATAATTAAATAAAGTTAGAAAACTGACATTTAAGCATCAGTTACTTTTTATTTTCAATGAAGTAAATGTTGACAAAAATGACTATTGCTAGCTGTCTAACCAACAGCTCAAACATCAACAGTGATATAAAACAATATTAACAATTGAATTTGAAATAATCTTGTGCATCAAAATCTTTCAGCTACAAATAATGGAATGTTAAACCATCTTTCAGCTTATTGATCACAATGTTTCACATGACCAGAAGCTGTGGAATTAACAAGCAAGTGGACCTTAACTAACTTTTGTCCGTTATTTGAGTTTAAACTCTTTATTTCAACACTCTTAAGGCTCATAATGTGAAAGTAAATCTGAGCATCTGACTCAGCTTGTTCACAGCCGTTTTTCATCTCACCAAATCTGTGAAGTGCCTGATGAAGATTTTCAGGCTTTTAATGCTTGTTTTTTTCCCCCAGTTTCCTACTTCAGCATCAAACATCTGTCATGTTAAGTAGACACGATGAAGGGAAGTGACATCTGTGACATGAGGACAAACAGTAGCACCTTACCTGTAGAGTGTGTGTGTGTGTGAGTTAAGAGAGAGAGGGGTGATTGTCGTCACGTGACTATCCTGCTGTGGTTCGACACAGTAGAACATCATCTTTGTCAAACAGTGGTGTTGCCTAACATTTGATTTCATACTGCTCTGTGTTTTTTTTTTTTGTTTTTTAATTTATGAATAGTGTTGATAGAGTTGTGCATTATTATTCTAAAGATTTTATGTATGATTACATTGTTTGATTGTACATTAAAAAAACTGAATATGTAAAGAAATTTTGTTTTAAATTAAAAGGAGAAAAGATTCCAGTTGCACAGCCGGGTCTTGATGTTTGACTGGATTAGAGTTAAACACACTTGGACAAGTTTCTAATTACATCATCTGGCAGGTTTAACAAAGCCTTACATAAGCTCTGGATCACATTGGACACAAAGTCCCCACAAGACCTCCAGAAAGCTCCAGTTACTTAAAATTTTTTTTAAAGTAAACCCAAACATGAACAGGTGGTTCTGAGTTTGTTTGTAGTACAAGCACGCTAAGATTTGTTTTCCAGCTGGACTGTTTATCTGTAACCATGTCAAATGAATTAAGTTAATTATATCTGCATGGATTGTTCAAAACTTACAGAAATTGAACATAAAACAGATTTTATTTCAACATTTTATGTTCTCTTAAAAATCCCTTGTTGCATTCCTCGCTATTTTCTGAACTACCTCTCTAAAGTTTCCTTTGAGGTGCACTGAGTAAGAAAATCAAAGGTGGTTGAGAGAGAAATTTAGTATATCTTTAAAATCTGTTTTTATTGGCACCTGATCACTTTATTTAAATAACCTTTATGTTTTTATTCTCTTTGAATGAGCCATTTATATCTGATTACCATGGTTCCACATACATGGCAGCCGCCATTTTTACTACGGTGTCTCTGACTAGACAAACATCTCTGTGTAAAGTGAGAACCTTCTGAGCTTTAAAACTGAAGCACCAGCTTTGTAGGTGCTAGAGCACCGTTTGGGATAAGTTATATCTTAAAAGGCACCAAAAGTAGGTAGTTACCTGTTGTTTAGCCATTGCTGCACCTGAGGCCACTGGATCCACGTGCAGATAAAAACACTTATGTCTGGAAGAATTTTGTCCACTTACAGCCACCATCCTTTCTCAACTGTTCGGCATTTGAAGTGTTTTCTATGTCCATCTTAACCACTGGATGGCAGTAACTCTTACTGTACCTTTGAGTTAGTGAGCTTTGGCTAACTCAGTCTCCATCTGCCTCCTCTCTGAGCTCTCTCCAGCCAGGAAAAGTCAGATGTTGATTCTTGTCTTATCTCCTGCTTTGTCACTTTCTCTCTTTTCTTTCCTCTTTTTCTCTAATAACGTACTTGTTTTGTTTTTTTAGCTGAATCTGCAATGGTTTGCATCCAGAACAACCAGTGTGTTGATATCCAGTTGCTGGCATGTGATGTGGTGCCGTAAAGCATAACGCAGCTGTAACATGATGCTCTGGGAGAGTAAAAAAGTTGTAAAATGCGGTTTCTCCGCCTCAGGACGGTCCAGGGCAATGGCGGCGCCAGGAATGTGCATAATGTCAACGGTTGGAAAGTTATGGGATGTTACTTTAGCATAAATTAAATGCAAAGAAAAAGCTCTATAATCTCAATTTGCTAAGCTACATGCTATTATAAAAACACAAATGGTTTAGTTTTAAAATGTTACTTTAGGAAGTATAGCTTTTATTTCATTGTAGTTACGGTTTGTGTTCAGATCACAAAGATTTGCTGTCACTCTGAGCATCACTGCAGGGCTGGTGTAGATGTCTTCATGGCTGCACACAGCACTTGTGCATGTCTACATCACAAGCAGAAATCTATATCTTAATAGTTCAGACTTATTGATCAAACCAGTTGCAGACTGAGTTAGTTTCCAAAAGAGCAGATAAGCTCCCTAGTTTGATAGTAGCTCAGAGACATGATGATATGGGCTGGGAGTCCGAGAGCTCCAGGTCTACTGTTTGGATCTTGTTACACATCTATCATTCATGCCTCTGCTAGTTATCTACTTAACACCTTCCTCTGGTTTCAGAAATCTGGTCTCCCTAATAAAAAATAAACAATGTCCAGTTCCATTTAAAACATTATTTAAAGTCTAAAAGTTGCCTTTTGGAAAGTCAAGAGATTTCTGCAACACTGGTAGGTGTGACTAAAAGTAACAAGATGCTTCCTTTTCACCTACGTGTTTAGCTCAGTTGTCAACACATTTCTACCATTACCTTTGTGCCAACGCAGACAATGCAGCATTGTTACCATGGCTACTGCTGCCCTGACTGAAGGATGAGCTTACATCAGTAGCACTTCTCAGGGGAACTCCATGGCAGCTTTTAAAGTAGCTGTAACAGAAGCTGTTTGCTGCCGTGTTCAGGAAGGGATTACTGGAACCGGATGGATGAAGATGGAGAGAAAACTTTGTACAGTGTAGAAAATTAACTTAAAGGATAAGACATCAATGAGTCTATCATTGTTCTCTTCTGGACGGCACTGCCAATAACAAAAACAACACATTTCTCAAGTATGAACTGTTGTTCAAAGGAAAAAATGGTGAAAAGAAAATGTACACCTTTGATTTTTTTTTTTATTTAAGCACATCACTTCCATTTTATTCCACTACAAAAGAAAAGAGGCATTTCAAGAGCACCAGTAAAAGCAGAACAGCATCTAGCTTGTCACTGCTACAGACTGGATATTAAGCCAAGCAAAGGAAGATGCACAAAGAGTCCTTAAAGTCCCAGAGTAAGATGTCAGACATCTCTTCTGACCACTTACACATGCAAGCAAATATGCAACTTGACTGTAAAGCCTCTGCAGAAGCAAGACGATGCTGAGATCAGGTAGAGAGTCAGATTTAAAATCTAAAATGGCATATGACAGAAAAAAGAAGCTTTATCTCTGCTGAGGTAACAGGACATTTGTTGACAAATGGCTAAACTAGACTAGACTGGAGAAATAAAACCACATCACTATGGGTAATAATAGTCTTCAAAATATCTCAAAGTAAATAGATTCATCTCCACTCGTAGTAGTATATGATCAGGAAATACACTGACGAGTCCACCTGGCTTTACTGACATGCTGAGCAATCTTGACTTTGTAACTCTTCTGCACTTTTCTCAGTCCAGCATGCATCTGTAGGTGAGCAGAGCAGCTCTTAACAGCAGTTGGATGTGGTTTCTTGAGTAAATGAAGGAGATTTACTGTGCTTGGTTTGAAGAGTGCCACTGAAAAGCAGCTTGCAGCTGATTTCAAGAATCAACCATAAAAACCCTACAAGTGTAAGAAACTAATAACTGAACCACCCTTTTCCCTGAAAGTAACCCTGCCTCCTCTTTAAATAACAGACTGAGTGATGAACTCAACATGAAAAATGTCCCGATACAATTCTTTGCTTACTACATTGATAAAATTAATTACATCTCCCAGGTACATTCAAGCATGAAGGTCCAGAGTGAGAAAATGTTCCAAGTGTCTAAAAAGCTTCTGCTCTGTTCTCTGTGGATCAACCTACAAAGGTTTAAAGAGATTCAGAAAAGGTAAATAAAAATGTGATTGTTTTTCTCCAAAACGTGAAATTTTTATGTTTTGTGGACTTTTATAGTCTTAAAGTGGAAATGCATAGCAGGGTAACTCATCGCTCCTCCTTGCTTCTTCACACATGGCTCTCATAAAACACCTGGCAGGGAGGGGTCTTTGCCCTCTGCTCTGCACCAGCCTGCTGGCTGCTCTGGTCTCCCTCAGCCTCAGGCTGCTCCTGGAAGTGAAGGGGAGTCAGTGGTGGTGGGGGGGAGGGGGGAGGTGAGGTCTCCGAGGCCTCGGGCTGGGGAGAAGCTTCGATGCTGCAGTAACCTTCAATGGCGAGCGGCGGGTGGACCGACGCCTGAATGGCAATGTGCTGCGGCTGCTCGTGAACGGAGGAGTTGTCCGAGTCGGCGGTGGGCGACCCGCTGCGCTCCCTGTCCCTAACCTGCAGGATGGTGAAGACGTCTCTCGCCCCAATCGAAGCCACCCTGCCTGCCATCTCGCGCCGCCCCTCGGGAGCGTGTCGGACAAAGGTGTGCCTCATCTCTTCCACCCCAACCACCTCCAGGATCTCCTCCATGAAAGTGCGGCAGTTCATGATGAGCGGTGGCAGCGGGATGCTGCGAGCCAGCTCCTCGATGTACCGCGCAAACTCCATGGTCTTGAACTGCGTCACCTTGGCCAGCTCCAGCGTCTTGGTCGAGGTGATGATGGGGATCCTCTTGGCAATCTCGAAGGCCTTCTGCAGCTTCTCGGCACCCTCTGTGCGGAAGAACTCGTTGATGGCTTTCTCCGTCTTCTTCAAGTGGCTGCTCATCATGCAGAGGCGCGTTACGTTCAGGATCATGATGATGGTGAAAGTGACCAGACACACCACCATGTAGTAAACGCCCATGTCACCGTTAGTGAAGACCACACGCAGGGTTACTGTGCAGTTGGAGTTGCCGTAAATGTTGGATGCCATGCAGGTGTACTTCCCGCGGTCTGCAAACTCGATGCTGGTGATGTTGAGGACTCCGTTGTCCAGCAGCCACCACTTCCCACCTACAAACACAAAAAATAAATCAAACCCTGGCTAACGTCTTCTCTTCTCGGTAATTTTAAGAAAAATAGGTACATGGTAGCTTTCATTTCTGTTGTTTATTTAACCATATAAATAAAATTAGTTTTACACACACACACACACACACACCCCATGCTCATGTTTTGCAGTAAGAACTAAACATTTTATTCATTTTACAGCTGTGGGGCAAAAACTGCACATTCCGACCAGCTTTAAAGGTCAGGATTAACCATCACTCCCTCAATGACTAACCCTTAATTTCAAAGTTTAAACCCTGAAAATCCTCTTACGATGGGGGTTTGGGGGGGCAGACACACAGCAAACAGTGTTTTTATTGCTGACCTTTGCAGCTTTCTGACAAACTTGTTTTCTTAAAGTTGCACTGTTCTGACTCGTAGTCTCAGCTCAGGGTACACACTGTTTTTGCCTTTTTTCATTTAATAAGCACCTTGAGGTGAAGCTTGGTGAGAAAGTCCCAAAGGCATCAGCATATTCTCTTCCATATTTTAATATCTTAGTGTGAAGACTCCTGATGTCCGATAAATCAGACGGTGCCTTCTAAAGCGAACACAAAAAAAGGTTTTCATCTGTGGCTATCAAAGCAGACCAGAGTGCAGGAGTGGCCTCATTATCCCTGCTATACTTTCAATATTTAAACAGACGGCTAAATTTCATCTGGAAACACTGCACTGTGTGTGAACAAGAACAGTCTATTCATCAGTCTAGTCTCGTTTACAATGTCTCAGTTTCATTTAATAAAAATCAACAAAAACACAGCTATTAACAGACCTAAATCATAGTTATGGCCACAGATTGGCGGAGTACACACTGGCGGTGAAAAGCAACAAAAAAAATACAAGTAAGGCAACTGTGGTGGGTACTGTGAACTATTTGTGTCAAACATGTAATTAAAGCGTTTTCATGTTGAAATTTGCATGCTGGTCTCCTTGCTGAGTGTCTGGTTGTTTGTTCTGGATCACCTCATCAGGTTATTGAAGTGTTTGTTTTAACTGATAATCTCATCAGAATCAATAAGGTGATGTGTAAAGTCTTTGTTCAGTTCATAGGAATAGTTTCAGATTGGCTCTGTGGTGGGGAGCAGGATCAATACCAGTCTCTGTGTTAGATCTAAAACCACAACAGTCATTTTGACTGAAGACTGGACAGCTCGTTCACTCACCATCCACATCTCTGAAACTTACTA
Organism: Rhadinocentrus ornatus; assembly: GCA_037177495.1. Lineage (NCBI taxonomy): Eukaryota > Metazoa > Chordata > Actinopteri > Atheriniformes > Melanotaeniidae > Rhadinocentrus > Rhadinocentrus ornatus. The sequence continues at coordinate 15,781,698 of JBAMHW010000005.1, read as the reverse complement.
ATGAACACCTTTTTCTTTTTGTCCCTTTGATCTGGTCGAAGAGGTGATACTGTTCTATCATAAACATGGATTCTCTAGTAGATTCCCCAAATCCCTTCAGAGCACAGAAAAAGTCTATTCTTCTTATTTCTGGTTGAGGATTTCTTGCATGGCTTCATAAAGAGGATTGAAAAGTTTCTAGTGTATCCCGCATCACCGTCTCCTCAACAACCCTTTGTCTCTACAGTGTGGGAGAAAAGATCTGCAGTATGACGCCTACAGAGCATAAATGCATTTCTGCTGCCCTCTGCTCTACAATCACAAACAACTTCCGTCACCAATATCCTCAAGAGATAAAAGACTAGTCAGGAAATGTAGCCTGAACTGCATCCCACCCATCCGCCTTTAACAGGCGATTTCTAATTTTATTCTCCACCACAGGATTCCAACATGCGACTAATACGCTGCCCGATACTATGAGTGAGTTTTGTAGGAAGCATAACAGTGTTTACAGCAGGGAAAGTCGGTTCCTCTCTAATGATTTTCCTGAGTGTAATCTCTGTGATGGTTACAGACGCTGCTCTGGGTTTGTGGGTCATAATAACAAAGCAGCCTCTTTTCTCACTCATGGCGGGTTTCAACAGGTCGGTGCAGGAAAGCCATCAAAACAAACTGCTCTGCCATCTGCATTCCCTTTGAGGTGAATCAAATGAAAAAAGGAGGTGCCGCTTAATGAAAAAGTAAAAGTAAAAATGCTGCACTGAATATGACTTCCAACAAAGAATTTAAAAGATTTACAGCAATCAAAAAATATGTGCGATGATTAAGGCAACAGAACACGAGACCAACCTTTATCACTTGCTATAAATGTTATCGGTGCTCTGAGACACTTAGAGCAACATACTGGGGTGCAGGATGTGGATCAAGAACTCCTGATCCTGTCATCTACTTAATATGCCCACGCACCAGCTGTGTTTTTACGTGGATCAAACCATCAGAATACAACACTCTCATTCTGTGAGCTTCCTGACTTTACTAACATAAAACCTCCTTCAAGCTCGCTGATAGTCTCTTGGAAAATAACATAGTTATACAAAGCCACTCTCAGTGGATTTTTTTTTTTTTTTTTACTTGTACAGGGGCTTTACAAAAAAAAAAAAAACTTTATAATCAGATTATTCACCATAACAGAGTTATAATACAGACTTTCGTGACATTAAAATTAAGAGCAAAACTGCAGCACTGCTATTTTAAACAATGTATGACACACATTAAATAGGTCTGGTGTTTGCCTTTCATTTCATCTTAAAGCTTCTTTGGGTTCAATTATCCTGCTCCACACTGTTTACACTGGTGTGTAAGTACTGACCAATTACTCATAGAGAAATATACCTAAATGGCTTTGATTCGGTTAGAGAATGAACAGAAATCTTTCTGTATTTGCTGCTAATGAAACCATGATCATATGACTGCTGCCTGCTGGTGACAGGAAAAAAAAAACAAAACAGGAAACCAGGTTTAAAGTAACAGAAGTCTTTCTCACCACTTGTTTCTGTGTCCAGGCGGTTTCCATGGGAGTTGAACCATTGAACACTGGGGATTGGGTCTCCGGTGACATTGCAATCAATCAGTGCACAGCTCCCCTCACGGGCAATTATCTGGCTCACCTTGGTGAACACAACTGGAACAAACCCGCTGTCTGTGACATTGTTAATTTCTGTGCTGTTTCCAACCGTGTCCAACGATAAGGCCCAAGCAGTGTTACAGGCCATAAGAGAAACCAGGACCAGAAAAACGTATCCCTCGGCCCAGTGCATTTTCTTAAACTGTCGGTGCGTCACCCAAGGGCGAAGAGACTGTCATTCCATGTGGCTCTCCGTCCTGTAGACTGGCTATCTCTTTATGGTGGAAGGCAATCTGGTATTCAGCTTTGTGGTGGGAAACATCTCACTGAAACAGATTGATTGGCAAGTATTAGAGAAAATGCACAACAAAAGCAACTTGTGCAGATAAAACAAAGTGCAAGTTATGTTCTGTTTAACTTTACAGCCTAAAATGTAAAGGAGCTAAAGATGTGTTAAATAAACAAAGAAAAGCAGCATATTAATGGTTTTTTTTTGTGATTTTTCTTATTGTGATTTTAAATCTATATCTTATCCTTCTTTATTTGGTATGGAGCGACTGTATGCACACAATTTCCTCTGGGATTAATAAAGTATTCTGATTTAGCAGCTGCTACTGCATTCAGTTTATTTACATGTCAAGTGACAGAAATATGGTTTGATGACAGTTATTTGTCTTTAAACTACTTCAATACTATTTTAAAAAAAAAAACAGGTGGTTGTTTTCTGGCTGATCGCTATAATAGCTCTGTGAAACACACGACTGAATGAACATCTTTTTTCTTTAAGAAGCAGCACCCAAAATTTGTGTCAACCCCACAAAAACTGACTGCGCCCCTTTACTAACACAACTATCCAGTTACACTGCAGCAAAAACAGCAGAGGTCATTTCTAGCTAGCACGGTAATAATGACACAGGATGTGGCTAATAAATATAGCTCAAAATTACCGTAATCAATTTGACATTTCATTGCTCTTCGCTTAAAGCGGCTCTGGGCTTTAGTATGAAAACAAAGGCACATAACGGAGCGGAGCGGGCTCCGTCTATTTTCTAGTTCACTTGGTAAACACACGTTTATTGCCGCCTTGTGGGTCAGGTGAGAACCATAATACATAATACTTACTCAGCCATAATACTTACTCAGCCATATCTGAGAGATATACGCTGATTTTAAACTGCAATTCCAACTAAAGGCTAACCGACGTGAAAAAACACGAGAACGTGGGATACGGCTATGTGCTGGACGGCCATTTTAAACGGGGCAGCCTTCGACAAATATGTCACCGGCAAACTGTTGACAAGCAGCTTTTTCACAGACCAAGGGCTCAGTTCATGTATAGATACAGGAAGGAGTACCGCAGGTAATGGTCGGGACAATGGCACGTCATATTAAACGCAGAGAAATGCAGCATCGTAACGTTACCTCGATGAGAGCCCAACGGTCCAGCAAACGGCCAATTCGGCCTCGACGGTAGCCGCTAAACCGGCTGAAAACAGCTATTTTTAGTTTTTTTCCGGCATAAACAACAATTCTGATACTTACATCATAGTCTGTGGTCGTTTTCGCCTAAATGGTTGTTAGAAAAGCTCATAGTGGATGTTTATGGGGAGCTATTTCTCCTCCGGCATTTCCATCCTTCTCCTGCCGCTGCCTGTTTACTCTGAAGCTTTAACAACCCTGAGCTTGAAACCCGACAGGCAGGAGGCAATGGTGCCCAGTTACTTTAATCTACAGCTAAGTGGGGAAAATTACCTCTTGAGTGGCCATTTTTTATTGATCAAATATTCGGAACTACTCTAAGTGGTATATATGAACAACAGGTTTAAGGTAGCTGTGCATTTGTCAACGTTTTAAGCTGCAATTTTTGAGTTTTTGGTCACGTGGGAGCAGCAGAAAAGGGATGGGGCTTTAATTCTGTTTCAGCTTACTGGGGCAGTGCAGTTGCAGTAATATCACTGATGTTTGGCTTTGTGGATTTGAAACAGTTTGGGTTAGGTAACTGGCAAATTTAGCTACAATTCTTCAAGGTGAGCAGAATTTCGGACCTGGATGATGGGTGTAGCTCCAGGTCTGAAAATTGGGCCAATCCAATAGAGGAACATGCACTCTTTCTGTCATTAAGTCTGGGCTTCATTTTGTATCTCATTGCTGTTCAGAGTAAAATAAACAATAAACCACACAAACTATGGGTAGGGATAGTTTGTGTTGGCTGGACTTCAATAAAAAATAAAAATAAAATAAAAAAAAAGCTTCATAATGTTTGGAAGCGTAATGCTGTCACTGAAGGGGGAAAAAGGCCATCATATTATAACGTGATAGTTTTAGTGTAAAAATGTACCGCATACCATTATATATTGTGGTAAGTCTATTACCAAAATGTGAAACGTAACGTATGAATGTTTAAATCTTCGAATGAGTAAACAATATGCTGATAGCAGATCAGAGAAATGACTAATTTTTACAACCATTTTCTCTTTCCCTTGAGCTCCAGTTCAAATTTGCCCTCATTATTCATAGGACTCTGACAAGGCATGTAAGCGCCACTAAGCTTCTATAAACAAGATAAATACTGAATACATCCTTGAAAAAAAAACAAAAGAAAAATGTAATATTTATCTTTGAGAAGACCCTGCTGCTTCTAAAATGTATTGTGCCCCACTGTGCCCTTTTTCTAGGTTGCAGCAATAAGTGTGCATAGTCTGCATATGGTATGTTCACCAATTTTACAATATTTATTAATTTCTATCTCTGTAGTACTGTTTATTTATTTATTTTGCACTGCTTTTACACTATTTGCTGCTGTAGCACCGACATTTCCCCACTGTGGGACAAATAAAGGATTATCCCATTACTGATAAGGTGATGAGGTCCAAAAATTGTTTTCCTTCAGTGGCAGCACTTTTTTTTTCTTTATGTTGTCTGTATGCAGACTAATTATTTTAGAGTTGTTAATATGTTAATATCACATAGCCCGTGAGTATCATTAATTGGTAACTGGGCCATGCTATTTCTTTAGTCCTGCTGGATATGGACATTATGGGGCCAAACTAATTTAGCTACCCTGGCATGTTTTGAGGTAATAGGAAAATGTGATGGCTTTAACAATTAGATATTTGGTAATTGTGCAAAAAGGCTTTGAAATCACTCACTTTGTTTAAAAAAAACAACAAAAAAACAAGATGGTAATTTGAAAGCTTCCTTACAGGGTGAATTAATGTTATATATTTGTGCAGCCTGACTTTCAGACTCCACAGAGCAGAGAGATAAAATGCTGCTGGCTTAATTTTATGAGTCAGTGCTTGCCCTGTTCTGAGTATGTCTGCATACACACAACAAATACTTACAGGTAAATGGACTGTCAAAAGGCATTCAAGCTTAAAGGTTGTGCAATGAAAAGCTCTGGAAACAGACTGTGATGCCAAATAGCAGAAATATGTAAGGCATTTTAAAATTCCTGGGGGAAAATAAAAGCACCTGTTCAAGTCAGGGTCATTCAGGCTGTTACTTTGTGGGCCAGACTTGATAAGCAATGGCCTTGAGAGTTACTGATTCTTTAATTCTTACTTTCTCATTAAATTTAATAATTTAATTGTTTTAGTGCAGCTTATTTTTCAGTTTTACCTCCAGTTAAATAATATGTTTATAAAGACTAGGCAGAAATGCCTCTCAAGCTTGATATTTCAAATTCTTGATCAAATTTTACTTCCAATAATTAGAATAATGTCAAGCAAATGAGTTGTTTGGATAGAGGCTTACTTAAGTGTTGCACCAACCTTTATTTCTGCTCCACTTGACCTTATTAACATTTACAGATGTTTCAGCTGTACACAAACTCTTCTGAGAGATCTGTCGCAGTAACAGAGGGATACATACCAGAACAGCAGAGAGAACGTCTGTGCAGAGTCAACAGATGGACCCTGCTCAGCAGGTACTGTTTTGGAATTACTAACCATGCAGGCTTTGAGAAATAGATGCAAATGAGCTTTTTGGGGACTTTTTTGTGATTACTCTTCTAGAACTATCACTTCTTTATCATTGTATAGGTAGTTCATTTAAAAACTGTACTTCTTTGACTTTAAATATGGGCTCAGTTCCTTTTGGCCTTTAGTGTTTAAAGAGTTTTTAGTCATTAGAGGAGTTGAGCATCACATGTGTCAGATCAATGTGTCAGGTGCAGGCAGACTTTTTTTTAGAGTTTAATATGGTGAAATGAGCTGTCAATCATTTTCTCCACATTATATTTGATGACACTACTGAGAAAATGAAATGTGCTCAGGATAGGAGGGTTGAATGAACAAGATTTGACACAATATGTTGGTTTCCTTTGATAGGCTATTCTTTTTGATCAATTTGCTAGAACTGAACTAGTGTGGATTGGATAGTTTTAATTGGATCATAATGAATTGGCTTAAATAGATTAGGCTTGTAAAGGGCCTTGAGATGACTTTATTGTCTAAAAAAGATGTGTAATGTGATTACTTAACATGATGATTATAATTTGATGTTTGTTCTATTACAAGTGTAAAGCATTGTTTATTCTACACTATGATATAGCTGCATTCCACGTTTAGACAGTTTAATTGTTGTAGAAACAGTCTACTCTCCTACAACAACTTCCCTTCTGTCAGCACTTACTCATGAAACTGAAGTTAACTCCAGTATCTGCTGTTTAAAGTAGCTGAAACAAATCTAGTCAATGTAGATGCAAATCCTGCTGCCCACTGGTTTTGTCAGCCTGACTGCAAAGCAACATTGACACCAGCTAGTATATCTGCACATATCTATAAATACTCAAACAGGAAACAGCTCAGTTTCAGTGAGAAGTCGAGCTGACGCTTTTGCAGTGGAAATTATCTGGTTTGCTCAGGCTATTCAGATTAGATGCGCCAGTGTCTGCAGAGAAAGATGTAAACGCTGAGAGATGCCAAAATGCTGAGACGCTCAGAATGTGCATTGCACATTTTTGCTTTATGAGTTTAGAAATCACCCCGAAGTGAAAAGAACTATGCTGATGCTGTTTTAATACAATGTGGATGTCAGCAGCACAGAGGAACCGAGAGTGAAAGGAAGTTTTCTTCCTGTTAAAAAGGAGTTTTGTCCTGTCCCCAGTAACTTGCCAGCCTGTGCATGCTCAGGAAGATATGACGCCATCTGAGGTGTCCTTGGCCCGGTAATGATTTTTTAAAAAGTGGCTGATATGAATACAGTTATAAAAAAATGGGACTAATGTGAATCATATAATAGACGTGTTTTAGTTGGATCTTAACTGAACTACAATAAATCGTAATGAATTGCACTGCATCTTTAAAAGCTCCTTGAGATGACTGTTGCAAAATAGTGCTTTACAAATAAAGTTTAAGTGAACTGAATTTAATTAAACATGTTTCTTCTGGAAAATAAGTGAGATGTTTCCACTTTTGTAGCCCTGAGTTCAGCACCCACAGTGAAAATTAGATTGTGCACCCACGCTTTATGTTCCCATCAATGCCTTTGGGAGCAAACGCCTATAAATACCAGTGACTACTGCAGTCATTAACATGGAGCTAAAACTTTGTTATATATTACAATATTGCACTAAAAATCCAGAAGCTAGCTGGAATTAGTAAGTTTATGAGACATTGACAAAGCGGGTTAAGGTTGTCCCACAAGGCTTGGATCTCCTGACGGTTGTTTACACAATTTTGTTTTATTTTGCTGATCTTAAGCATGGTTACCTTTGCATCTTTTAACCAGTTTAGTAAAATCCATACACCACACTGATTATTACAGAAAAATCATACACATTCAAAATGACAAAATACACATTGGTTAAAAAGTTCTTATTTACTTTTTTTTTGTACATTAACAAGCTAAAAACAATTTCACTGTGTAGTGGAACAACGGAGCAGCTAAAGAAGATCTCAAACATTGTAGTGTCTTTTCTTAGCTTTTGTTAGGATGCACTCTGAGGTAGCACCATTAAAATCAAAGCAAATACCTTTAAGAATAAAAAAAAGTAAGAAAAAAAAGAAGACAAATAGCAGCATCTACCAGGAGGAATAAAGCTCTTATCACAAAGCGTCTTTGATGAGCAAAGAGAGTCTTCTGAAAGCCTGTTGACAGAAGTGTGAGAGATTACAGTTGGCAGCAAGGTGTGTGTGTACTTGTGTATGTTTATGTGAGCGTACCTCATCGATCTGCTCTGGTGTGGAGAGTGAAAATGCAGCTCTGACGAAAGGGCATGGGTCACTACTGTTGATCATGAAGACTCCTCCGGGAACCAGCAGCACCTTTAGTGTACAAATATAAATATAAATATATGCACACCAGGAGACAGAGAAGAAGAAATGAGTGTTACCGACCAGATGAGCAGCGTTACCGAATTCATGTGAAAGCTGTGGTTTAATATAGTATGTAAATATAAACTGGAGAAAAAGCTTGGGATACTGTGGCAGATAGCCTGTGATAGATGCTTTATCACTGGTTCTCATGACCAGAGATTTAAACAACAGAGTTGAAACACTATAACAGCATCATGTACATGAAGAGGAGATAAAACAAAAATATGACTTCAGTAACCATGACCATATTTGCAAATAAGAGACTTTTTTTTCTTTTTACAAAGAAAAACAACAGAAAATAAACCTGGAAAAAATTAAATTATTAGAATTATAGAAGAAACATACAACTGAAAGAAGTATAGAATCATATCTACAATGTACAGACACCTGATGGAGAGAAATGTTGTATTAAAGGAGGACAAATTTTTACTGAAAATTGTTTCCGCTGCCTCCAAAAAAGCAGCCATTAGAAAATGGTACAAAGCAGATCTGCAAAAACAGCCGGTAAAAAATGTGAGTGAGATATATGTAATGAAACTATTGACCCTTAAGATAAGAACTGAAGAAGAGAAAAGTGGGAGAAATGGACTGTTTATACAATAACAGGATGAGGACGATTATATTCATAACATGGGAGTAAAACTGTAGAGACATGGCAATCCATTGTTCTTTTTGTTTTGAGGCTTGTTTTTTTCATGGTCTTCCTTCTGTATGTCCATACTTGCTACATGTTCTTCAAAAAGAAACAATAAACAAAAAAAATACAAAAATCAAGAAGCAAACTTCAGATCTGAGGGTATTGATTAGTTTTAAAACGTGGGAAAGAATAAACTTATTTTTCTCATTTAAAATTAATTTCAGATGATAATTTCCAAATTCCCTCTTTACAGAATACATGGGACTGTTCATCATCTACTGTGTGAGGATGCTCACGATTCAGAGACAAGCCTGCAGTGCAGAAAGGCCATGGAAAAGCTGCCCACTCATGGTTATAACACGGCCAGTCAGCTTTTTGTCTAAAGGGGTTTACAGCTGCTCTGTGTGAGTGTGTGTGGAGGAGGAAAAAAATTGTGTACAATGCCTGCTTTATATGAACCATCCAACACTTCACTGAGAGACAAAACCTGTCTGCATAACATTTACTCACAAACAGCTGCACACAAAGAGAGAAATGCCTCCGGGCTACCTACTGTTACCATATTACTGTGCAGAAGTTAAGTGGGTGGAGTTAAATAACATGTGGATGCTTTAATTGGACTGAGGTGTGTGTGTGTGTGTGTGGACTGACCTCTTTCTCCAATGCTTTTTCCATGATGAGCTGCTGGGTATCAGCTATGCCCTTTAGCTTCATCCACAGGAACATTCCCGCTGATGGGGTGTGCCACTCTGCCACATCTACACACAAACACACATTAGGAGCAAAAGAAGAAAAACTTCCTGAGTCATGAGAGCATTTTCTTTCTTTTTGTTTTTGTTTCCTGTAATACATTTCTAGACTACACATGCAGTCCCTTACATATATTGAACCCTTACAAGTGCAGTGGTAATTATAGGTGACACAAAAGGGAAAAGAGTCCATATTTGCTAAGATGTATGCTTTATTAACAGTCCACCATGTGTCCCAGGATGCTAATCTGTACTATAAAGTACAAAAGGAAGCAACCTCTGTGCATGTCTCTGCCTGCTCTTCATCTGTCAACACTGCAGAACACCGGTCTACTAATGCTTGGTTAGTCATACAGAACCAACTGGGAAGCTGTTTGTGAGTTTGAGCACAAAAAGGCTGAAAAACCTCACAAAGCTTAGCAGTAGGTGATTGGATGAATCATAACTACAACAAACTACCACCAGAAAAACAAGTTAACAACAAAACTGAAACAAACTTTCAGGGCTTTTTTTTTCTTTTTTCCCTTCTTTGCGTTGTTCTTGTATAAACCTAAAATCTGTCTGGACTGGACCAAACTACTTCGCCTTGGCAATAGTTTTAGATCTTCAAGTCTAAAACACATGTTATTAAAAATAATTACAGAGAATTGAAGATGAATTCCTGCTAATTTGATCTAACAAATCACATGTCAGTTCAGCTTCTTTACAACGTAGGAACGTCCCTTGGAGAAACAGTTTGGATGAGCGATGCTCGTGCTATTACTTTTACACTTTCACCACAGAAGTACACAAGAACAAAACCAGAAAAACACTTAAAAGAACATGAGGATCTGGATACTGGCTGTTGTCATTATCCATTGCACATTTGTGCATTTGAGTTGTTTTTCAATCAAACCTCCCAAAAGGATTCATGCATTTTCATGATAAAACAGAAAATGTCCGGCAGCAGCAACTTTCAAACACATACTAAAGAGGATGACATTTTCTGCTGTTGCACACACACACGACAGTTTGGCACAATCTACCCTTTCAGAGCATGCACATCTTTCCCGGGAACTGTTGAAATAATCTTAAAATGACGTGCAGTTATCAGTTATTTTGCACATTGAAAAAACTTAATTGGAGGGTAAGATTTAATTCATTGCTCATTAAATACACAGGGAGCTTTGAGTTTTACCTCATGTGCACACATCAGTAACATAGTTTTATTAAATCATTTTTGGGTTATTTTTTTTAACATTTCTTTTCACAAGCAAAATTTAAAAATTCTGATAACAAAAAAAACGAGAATGAAATGAAAAGTGTTCCTCTGACTGAAACTATTAAAAGATCCAGCTGTGCAGCAACCAGAGTGCTTATGTTTATTATGATAATAAATATGATTCATTAAGTATCTGGGGCAACAGAAGTATATTTATCACCATAACAGCGAGAGAAACAAACAAACTGATGTCATTGTCAAGTGTTCTTATTATCTATTAATTTATTGAATCTGGCAGCAGAAAATTTTATTTATTTGTGTCACCTGACAGAGACAGCTAAAGGACATTCACTTGGCTTCCTACATGTCCACGTAGCTATAGGTGAGGAATTTTCTATTTCTGTGCATCAGTTTACCAACCTTTAAGCCACTTGTTTGCAGAACTGATCATTGCATCACGCTGTTTCCTGTAAAACTCAATCACCCTGCAACAAGAAAGAAACACATTTCAGCCATTGCTGCTGCATTTCCTGTTTCATTGACTGTAGGCATCAAAAGTGGATCTAATTCTGTCTTAGACCAGTCAAACTAGTCAAGCAGGAAGTGCCGTACCCGTCTATGTGCTGGAGGAAACCTTCTTGACCCCAGCTGTGCAGCAACTGAGACACCATGAGCTGAAAGGAAGCATCGGACTCTGATTATAGGGCAGCATCGCTCCTCACTACTGCATGTAGAACCAAATTATTTTATTGTAAAATTACAACGTCACAAAATCAACTTAAGGATATAGATTTTATTAACTCTGGCAGTGCAGTTAGAGACAGACTGACACTAGATAATCATCTTACCACGTACCTTTTTAAATCCGCCTTTCAGACTGTTCATGTTTCTAATCGTTTGCAAATGAAAGGAAAATGGGGCCTTTGTACAAATGTGCATTGGTTTTAAATCTTTTATGAACTATTGCCAACATTATAGTCAAGGTGGGATGACCATGCAGAAGCGAGACTTTTATCAGAGGAGGATGGCTGGCGATCTGCAGATCCTAATTAATCTTCTTCTTCTTTCTTAACAACTCCTCTGTAGCTGCTGCTCGTGCAGAGACACCTCTAAGTCTTATGTAGCTGTGTTTGTTATATGACAGCATGCTGCTTATTTCTGCTCAGTTTGAGTCTGTGCTAAATCTCTGAAAGGTGCGGGAACAGGAGCTGACAGGGTGGACGGGCCTGGGATGACTGCTTTTAAATATGCTTCATTGTTCGTGCTCCGTGTACAGATCCTGCAAAACTGAGCTGCCTGTTTGCTTTCCGGCACACAGACATGTATACGGCATTATAATCTCTGTGTAAACAACATTTTCCGAATAATTGTTTACTTTTCCCAGCATGTTTTGGTTTAATATCAAACCTCAACAGAAAAAGTGGTGCAACAGAGTGATTTCAACTAGGTGGTAATGTAGTCAAATTAAATATTACTCACTTGTGTGAAGGTGCTAGTGTGCATCGTTGATGCCTGGATGTGCAGCACTATTCTGTCTACCAGCGGTTTGGGACCAGTGACGAAACCTATTCTCAGCCTTAAGATAAACATACAAAATCCAGGAATTAAAGAGCAAGTGCAGCGCTGCATTATAAAAAAAAAGTAACATATTAACTTTACACATAAATTATATACTAGACCCACAAGAGCCGAACATAACTTCACTTCGTTCTCCTGACGATGTGCTGTTGTACAGACTGTGTCTAACGAGTGTGTTGTGTATGATGTTATATGAGTAATGCTGGGAGCACACAACACTGACTGTGCTTAAATATATATTTATATCATTTCTGCTTTGCAGTACTTATTGATATGTCGATTGATAGTGCCAAGTTTACTCCGTTTAAAATGTGGTCCTGAAAGTTTTGTTTCTTAAAAAAAAAAAGAGTCCTACAGGAAGCTGGATAAACTGTAACTGTGATCAGGTCTATACTTGTTGGGGCAAATTACTTATAATCTTCAATGGAAACAACAGCAACACACCCAAAGATTCTGACGCTCACCCTGAAGACAGGATCTTAGAAAAAGAGTCTGTCCTAATGATCCTCCCATCAACATCCATAGAGAGGAATGTTGGAGCCCACGGCTGCCGCATAAAGACACATAACATGAACATAATCTTAAACTGCTACTTTAAATCATTCATACATGGTTACAGATTAACAAGAGTGGAGATGGTTAAGTCATTTCTGTTACAAAACAGTGAGCTTTAAGGTCTAACGGACTGCTTGTACCTTATCAAATTGCAGGAAGTAGTACGGGTCATCTTCGATGATGAGCATATCATACTGTCGGGCCAGCTATCCAAAAGACAAGGGGTTTTAGAGGAAAAAAATCTACAATCTAAATTAATCTGAAAATGTAAAGTGAATTATCTCCAAATCTAAATTTATGTAATTCTAACATCTTCATGCTGCTATGTGGTGGCTTTGGAGAAAACACAAACCTCATACACATCCTTCTTCCGCTCAGCTGTCATGGAGGCACCAGTGGGGTTTCCTCCATTGGGGATGGTGTAAAGGATCTTTGGGGCAGTGCTGCCGGACTTGTGGACCTCTGTCGGGTCCCAGCGAGACAGAACCTCTTTCAAGGCTCCAGGGATCATGCCGTGCTGGTCGCTGGGGACATTTATTAGGTTGCAACCGAGAGGCTGGAGCTACAGAAACAGAGAAGAAAATTGCTGGTCAGGGAGGCTAAAGTCACTGCATGGTGGAGATGTGCTGAAGGAAATAGGTTCTCACAGCTGCAAGCGTCCCAGAATACGTGGGCGCGTCCAGGAGAACGTTGTCTCCGGGGTTAACCAGCATCTCAAACACCTGAATACAAACACAAGAAACAAAAGCTCACAAACAACCTGGACATTACTGTCATAAACATTCAAACTGATTTAATATAGTCTGGATTAATGCATTTAATTAAGTTTTCAAACAGACAGAAATATGTATATATACAGTATTTTAGGTTATGTCACACTAAACTAAAAAGACTGTTAGAGCAGGAAACATGTCTATCATGTGACATGTTCACTTTCTTCTAGTGTTTAAAGAAGAATTCAATCAATTATTATAATTTTTAATACTGATGTTATTTGAAAATGTTCATATATAAAATAAATTAATTGTGGAACAGGAAGAGATCTTGAAATCCCAGTTGTGATGGAACCTATCACAGCTACTACTAGGTGAGCAGTAGGAATCACCTTGGACAGGTCACCTGTCCAACACATGGCCAACATAAAGAGACAAACCACCTCTGGAGAGTTTAGAAACACCACTTAAACTGACGTGCATGTTTTTGGATGGTGTAAGAAAGCTGAAATATCTAGAGAAAATATGTAAACTCCACACAGGAAGTCGGGATTCAAACGGGGAACTTTCTTGCTGTGAGGCGATGGTGCCAGGCACCACACCACTGCGCACCCTCAGTAAGCTAACGATGGTGCTAAAAATATTTAAATTGGTAAAATGGTAAATCGGAGAGATTATTTACAGCCTCTTAAGAGGAGCAGGATGTTACCTTACAGAGCCCCTCCTGACTCCCCGTTGTCACACACATGTCCATCTGGCCTTTCTCGGGGCTGTAGCTGGCGGTCGGCGGGCTGTGGAGGTTCTTCTGTAGGTTCTTCATCCATGTCAGCAACTCTGGGATTCTGCACATTAATGGCAATAAGGCTTTAATAATCTGTTGTTTTTCCATTCAAAAACAGAGCAGTTATGATGTTAGATGAAAAAACTAAGGAACAAAGGCTAACAAAGTTAAATCAACATAAAGGAACACCATGTAGGAAGTCATACTCTCTATGGATCTGATACTCAGTTTATTAACTCTGTCTACAGTAACAGTGGAAAGTTTAAAAACTTTCAACTTTAAAGACATCAAAACTATCGAATAGCACATTTCATATTTTAAACTCTATTGTAGAAACTGATCAAAGACAAAACACTGAGTGAGTTGGTGTTTAGACTGTGATGCTCTGATCAGTGATTACTCAGCAAACTCCCACCATGAGATAGAGGTAACCCCAGAAAAATAACCCCTACTATCAGTTATTTTACTTTAACTTAGTTTTAAATATATATTCTTTTAAAATCAAAAACACCTTAACATTCAGACTATCTATTTATTTCATGTGTATGAACCTGAAACTGCAGCCTCGGTTAAGTTGAAAATATGTTTACATTAAAGAAATAACTAGAATTATCACTTAAAGCTGTGGAAAGTGTCATGAGCAAGGGCTTGATTCCATGAAACACTCATTTAGTCTCAATTTCCCACCCATTAGAGGCAGAGTATTGCAAGGCCCTCTTCATCATCGCATTGTCGAAGGTGACCGTTTGACCATTTGTCACTTGGATGGATGCAGACTGGAAAGGGAAGGTGTTGGGATTGGGTGCCCCGCCGGCCAGAGAGATCAGAGACGGAGGCGACCGCTGCTGCAGCTCAGCTTTATTTAGAAGACAGACAGAGAAGAAATGAAATATCAGTTCATATGAGTTTGTATGAAGAGTCATTTTGAGGTAATTTGTGGGAAAGATATTCAGTCTTGTCTTTAAGAAAACAGTGAAAATATTCACAAAGGAAAAGCCTTTTTAACTTGACTTAAAATATACTTTAAAGGCATACCTTATGGTGATATATTTTAGAAATTAAACATTTTGAATAGTTTCTTCTTTGATCATTTTCTGTAAGTAAAATGTCTCCAAACGTATCATTTTAAAGTTTTGAAAAACAACACAAAACAACACTCGAGCACCTATTCTGACTACCTTAAATGCATATTTACTGTATTTTCTTTAAGTATGCAATAAATGGACATTTGTAAACCAATGACTGATGATCTACTGCACATCTAGACTATTTTTTAGGGCATTCATAATTATTTTTTATTGTATTACCAGTTTAAAGTTAACAAGAACTGTGTTTTTAACAGTATTTCAGTGACCATTTCTGTGTATGTGTGGTGATGCATACACTGCTCTGAACTGCAGGGTCCAGTCTTTTGAGAAATGGGTCAAATGGTGCATATTAATCTAACAAACTCTATGAATAAGCAGCATGAAAACTTAATTCTCGTCTTGCATGTTAAATGTGTACAAACTATGTCTTATACTAAAGACTAACAAAATATATATATAAAGAAAGACGGCATATTCATAATGTTTGTTCTGTTCAGTCAACTTTCCAGACTTCCAATAGGTCACCAGTATACAGCACATATGGGCTTCACAGCCGTCTGGCTACAGATGCCTGCTGCTTCTACAAGATAAATCTTTCTTTACAATCACGTGTCCACACATCCTCAAGTGTGCTACTTTGATCAGCTTGTTGTGACAGGATTACTCACTCAGCATCCTGATAGGGGAAGGCTTTCTGGCCGCACTGGCAGCTGTCAGAAACCGAGCGTAATTCATGGCTCCTAGCAAATTTAATGAAGCAGAAATATTAGTTTCTTTTTACATGTAAACTTGAATTTAGCATCGGTCGCCGAAGCTCCAGCTACGTAAGTCTAGCTATTTCCCATATGTGGAAAACCACAGCACAAACATTAATTCTCAATTAACTAAAGGCATCATAATAGATAAAAAAAAATATAATGGTTTTGGTCATATGGTTAAAAATAAAGTTTAGTTACACAACGGCAGTTACTGTATATTTATAACTCAGTCCAGTATAGTTAACAATTAACGTTGACAACGGCGAACTTTAAGTAAAAAGCGGGGACCGACAAGCTGTAGAATACTACAAATATTTAAACGTGCATTACAGCAAATATTATAAGGCAACGACCACGTTAAGCTTAGTTCAGTTAGACTGACCTTGCGTATGTAGCTCGCGCCTCTCAGGGAATTCTGGTCAATGTATTCCTTACGGTTGCGTGAACTGTATTGGCTAGCAGCACTTTACGTTATCTGAACTATCACCCGTACCCGACCAGAAAACAACAACGCTAGCAACTCTACCACATGAACCTATTTAAACATACGGCTATATATCGGTAGATATTGAACACCGGGTGCCAGTTTATTCTTATTTTGCCCGTTAGGGTGCAGTAATCATCTGATACCAGAGGCGCGAACCGGAAATGACAGTACAACAGCGAGGTACGTGAACTTCCGTGTTGTTAGCCTAGCTTAGCTTAGCTAGCTTTGTTTACTTCGTGTTGTCATTTAATGTGTGAAATGAATTGCTGTACTGGTTGTATGAAGGCTTTTAAGTGTGAACAGCTATTTTTCTAAATTTAAATTTCCATGTAAATTATACTTTGTTTGAATGACCTAAAATAACGTAGTACAAACGAAACACAATCAGCCACTGTTATCTTGGTAATAGTTAATGTGTACGTACCTCTCTTTTGGCAGGAATAGAGACAGTTTAGAACTATTAGTTTTGTAGACAATTTTGATATTTGGGTTAAGATGTAGAGCTGCACACTGGCTGTCTCCTTTCTTACGATCTCCAAGTCATTTCAATGGGGAAAAGAAAAGACATGATTCATCCCAGGTTTCTCGGTGAGTAACCAATATTGTTGCTAATAAATACCAGTTGCAGTAACTGTTATTGTTACCCTGTCCTACAATACATACACAGTTGCCTGCTTGTTTATTATACCTAATACACGATTATTAGTACCGTAAACTACAACATTCAATGTGACCATAGAGTTGATTGAGAGCCTTTAGCCCAGCATCCACTTAAGCAAAAAGTAAATGTAAATTCGTTCATTGTATTTATTTGTGCTTCCATCTGTCCACTGCAGGCGAAGGCAGCTCCAGCCTGCACAATGCTCACAAGCGCAAACACAAAAAACATAAAAAGCACAAGAGGAAGCACCACAGCTTCGTAGAGGCCCCAGAGCCTGTGCCAGTCCCGATTCCTGTCCCTAGGCCTCCACCGCAGTTCCGTCTCAAGATCAAGCTGGGAGGACAGACGCTAGGCACGAAGAAGTGAGCTGTTTTTCTGGTTTGAGTATTACTGTTTAATAACCTCAATTTAGTCTGACTAAATTCAATTAAGCTTTATTTGTAAAGCGCTAATTCACAACAGTATAATTTCATGGCACTTTACAGAAAAATCAATTCGAGCAAATTCATTGTGATCCAATCAGTATTCAAACAAGCCAGTTCATAAAAATATTGATTCATTTCCACATCCTGATCATGCACAAAATCAGTTAATGATGCGATGCCCGTTCCAGTGTTCCCACTTTTACTGTCCATCCTGGTGTGGCTCGTCCTCCTTCACCTTTGATGATCATTGATAACGATGTGGATGACGACGATGAAGATGATGAGGATGATGAGCCCTCTGTACCTTTGGAGCAGTATCGAGCCTGGCTGGGTATGTTACACTTAAGGCAGCTGGTGGATGCCATTTTCATTGTCTAATATAAGATGAGTTATTTTCTGAGCTACAGTTTGTTTTAGGTTTTGAACTGTTGAGATTTTGAGGACAAAAAAATGGAGAAAATGATCATTTCTGACTTAAATAAGTGATGCCAGTGATCCAGTTTAACATTGGATTCTGTATAAAACAGGGTAATACTGAGGTAGTACAGGTCTGACAAACCGCTAAGCCGGGCCATTGATATTCTTTTGCATAGATCCCTAACCTGAGGGTCCAGAAAATAAACAAGAAGGGTTACAAGAAAGTAAGCACCTTCAGACACGAGGCTCCCTTTGGAGAAAGACTCTAAAATCGAAGCATGGCCTAAAACCTAGCCGTGTCTAAAGCCAGGCTGATCCATGTAAGTCCGGTTATGATGCAGGTTATGAGTGATAATTTGGACTGGTGAGGAGTGCCAACCAGAATGGCTTGAGTTTTGGAGCTGTTGAGTTGGAGAAAATTGTGCTCCATCCAAACCGTTACCTCCTACAGACAGATGCTGAGGGATGACAATGATGATGATGAGGGTGGAGTCCAGCTGTGCCATTGATTTAGAGCTGAGTGTCATCAGCATAGCAATAAAAAGAAAACCATTGCAGCTGATGACCTGACCAAGGGGGATGAGGTAGAGGATGAAAATCATATTTTGGGTTAACTACATATGCATGAAGGAAGATTCATTGTAAAGCTAAATGAAAATCAGCTCTAAACTTTCAGTTCAAGCTTAAAAAACTTGGGACTGAAAAAGTTTAAGAAAATTAGGACGGGGTTAGTCAGCAAGAAAATCATTTGTACATTAATTGGTGTTAACATTTCCCGTTATATCTCTGTCACGACTTGCATTGTTAATTCTTCTTTTATCTCTGTCAAATGTCAGATGAAGACAGTAACCTGGCCGTGTCTCCTATGCCAGACATGGACTCAGACTCCATGCTGGGTGGGCCTGTGGATGAGGAGGAAAGGTGGCTGGATGCTCTGGAGAAGGGAGAGCTTGATGACAACGGAGAGCTTAAAAAGGAGATAGACGAGTCTCTGCTGACCGCCAGACAGGTGAGTTATAAGAGAGGATGGAAGGATGTGTATTCTTTACACAGCAAATCAGGCTCAAAATGCTTGAGGAAATAATAAATTCAGTACCATATTTTTAAACATGTTCACATTAAGCATGTTCTTAAAGCCATTCCTTGCAAGTTTTGGTTTCATCTAAAAGACTTAAGACTTGTAATTAGTCTTGTTTTCAAATGTTGCATAGCGAAGCTTTGAACGTTTGTCCCTGGTTATTTACGTTCCTCTTCAGAGAGCCCTGCTCCACAAGCAGCAGAGTCAGCCTCTGCTGGAGCTGCCTATGGGCTACAAGGAGAAGGAGATGACCGCAGAGATGATGCAGAAGCGGGAGGAGAGAGCCCGAAAGAGACGCCTGCAGGCAGCCAAGAAGGCTGAAGAGAACAAGAACCAAACAATAGAGAGACTGACAAAAACCAGCAAGGCCAAGATCAAAAGCCTGAAAGACAAAAAGTCCAAGCAGAGCCACTGTCCCATGGTTCGATACTGCGACTCAGCGCAGGGAATTGCAATCTCCTTTCCCACAGGGGTCCTTACCCCAGCACCGGCTCCTATTTGTCCTCCGCCGCCAGCACCAGTGAACTGTGGTGTGGATGGATGCACCAACCTCAAGAAGTACTCCTGCTCTAAGACGGGTGTTCCACTCTGCAGCCTTGAATGTTACAGGAGGAACCTGCTGGTGCAGAGCACAGCTTGAACCTCGCTAAACATTGTAAAGTCAGATAAAACTTGTATCACATGGACACAGATGTGACGGGTATATTTTTATCTTAATACTTCAGTTAATGTTTTTGGAAAAGAATGTGCAGTGTGGGTTTACTTTTTATTAGCACGTCTTTTTTTTTTGTTTGTATGTGTCAACAATCCAATCATGTGCAAAACGAAGAAGCACACACTTTTTGTACCACTCGAAATATTACTAAATATTTATGATTTCTAGGATAACAGATTGTCGGCATTTTTAGTTCCATGAAAGTGTAGCAATGTGTTCACCAGTGTGGACAAATTTTCCTCACTTACCGGATAAATATGTTAAATAAAACAAATGAATAATGTTTAAAATACAATGTCAGCAAGAAACATAATTGAAATAATGAGAAACTTTGTGAAATTTAGTGAAATAATGGTCATTTATGAAACAAAACGAGTCATTTTTCTTACTGAACTGTACAAATTTTAAGTTAAGTAACAACGAATGCTTTTGTTTCACTGCATACAAATGATAAAACATGCACGTTGGTGTGGTGGTTAGCACCGCAGCCTCACAGCAAGAAGGTCGCTGGTTTGAGCCTCGGCTGGGGGAGGTTCAAATGTGGGGGGCTGGTGGCCTTTCTATGTGGAGTTTGCATGTTCTCCCCGTGTATGCGTGGGTTCTCTCCGGGTTCTCCAGCTTACTCCCACAACCAAAGACATACATGTTAGGTTAATTGGTGACTCTAAATTCTCCATAGGAACGAGTGTGTGCGTGAGTGGTTGTTTGTCTCTATATATGTTGGCCCTGCGATGGACTGGTGACCTGTCCAGGGTGTACCCTGCCTCTCACCTGAAACAATGCTGGGATAGGCTCCAGCTTACCCCGCGATCCGTAATGGAATAAGCGGTGCAGATAATGACTGACTAAAACAAATGAATTGAATGTTTAAAAGACAATGTCAGCAAGAAACATATATTGAAATAATGAGAAACTTTGTGAAATAACGGTCATTTATGAAACAAAACGAGTCGTTTTTCTTACAAAACTGTACAAATTTTAAGTGAAGTAACAATGAATGCTTTTGTTTCACTGCATACAAATGATAAATCATTAATTCAGCATTTGTGGCTGTGTCAGCAAAGATATTCACACAGCAGCATTTTTTTTATTGATCCAGCTTTGTAAACTTAACTGCAGCAAACAGTCAGGGCAGATGGTCAAACTGGAAAAGAGGTATTCAGTCACGTTTCATGTCCACATACATGAAAAACCTTGCATACACGTGCGATGAGAAACGAGACCCTAAAACGACCTGGTCTGAAGCTGAGGTCGGTATTTACTTATCACTACTAAAAGCCTCAGTCACGCTTTGTTGTTATCTGTAGAAAATCATCTGGAAAACAGAGGCATGTGAAGGTAAGAGAAAGGCTTGACACATTCCCGTTACACCCCTCAAACTTGGCAGCTTTAATTCAGTTCAGATGCCTCTAGACACCATCAACGGTTTATTTTCCTGAGAAAGAGACTGATCCATTATTCGCTCAAGAGATCTTCAAGTTTGTGTCCATTGCTGCCACTGATGAAGACGATGTGTCACAAAGCCAAACCAAAGGAGAGTCTGAAGGCCATTTCAACAGGAACTTCTGCCACAGAGTCATGAAAGCACACATAGAACTCCTGAGGAATGGGCTCCAGCAACATACGCCTGGAAATAACACAAGAATGAAAGAGGGCCTCAGATAAAAGTGACTGTCAAACTACAAGTAAGCTGGAAATTTGAAAATATATATATATATACTTTTTGTGCTGACAGGACAATTGATTTCGCACAATCCTTTTCTACTTTTAAATCCTTGACCTCATAGTACCATCTGGCTCATGTTAGAACAGAAAAGATGCACCATCAATAGGGTCTGTTTCAGTGAGGACTTCCTTTTCATTTCAGTCATAAAACAGACTGAACAGGACTGCTGGTTCTCTCCTTATATGGGTACAAGACCTGGTCTAAAAGAAAACTGATATAACAGATGCAGCAGCATCTGCCTGTATAGTAATATCCTGGAATATGGCTACATTTTGCTTTAGTTTTTACTGGTGCAGAACTAAACTGTAGCAGATCTTTATTTCCTGAGTTCCTTCTTTATCAGCAGCTGCCAGACTAATTTGAAACATTTAACGTTGCAAGTTGTTTTCATCAAAGTGGAAGCAGACGTACCCTATGACCCAGTAAGTCATGGTGGGCGCAGGTTTCTTCTGGTCGGTCCAGTTCTCCGGTTTACACTGAAACAGGACACCGTGCTCCTTGACTGGTCCCAGACCCCAACCAGCACTCTGAGGCCTGTCAGCTGCACGACGGCCCTGCAGGAAAAAAAGGCACAGTGAGGATTCAGTGATTAGTTTAGGACATTAATGCAAAAGCTACAGAGAGGGTGAGTAGAAAAGAAGAGCTCCACGTTTTAAACAACTGCTGTAACAGATACTGTTACGTCTGCTTGAGGCATTTATGAGAAACTGCATATGATCTGAAGAGGTCATCTGTCTCAATCTGAGGGTCATTTATTGCCAGCAAGTGAGAGTATATGCTGGAAAGAGTTGCTGTCTTTTCTGCTGAACTGTTTGTTGCTTTCCACTCACTAATCATACACATCAACACAAAAACTGTCATGAAGGAGCCTCATCCACCCCTCCCTGTTTGCTGGGAAGGAAATGTAGAAACAAATTTCTACATCAACCTTTCTGCATCTTTCCTGTGTGCTGTAGCAGATGTTCCCATGCAACATCTCCCTCATATTCACACTAAAATTATTAAAAAATAAGTGATTAACTTGATTTGCACCTAGAAGGGTAGGTCTGACTTTAGGAGGCTTTTGTCTTCAACACCTCTTCTTTTTATCGGCTTGAACAAACCTGAGGCTTCATTCATTATGAACTGTGTGTAAATTGTCTCACCCTGGCTGGCAGACTCTGCTGGAAGGCGGCTCGTATGGAGAGGCAGCAGTGGTGGAAGTTGCGTATGAGCTGTGGGTGAATAGATCCGCTGAGCTGAGCCATTTCTTTGTGAGTAGGAGCGATGAAGATTCCCTGCACAGTTTCCATTAAAACGTAGTGGAACAAGGTGTTTTCTGCACCAGATGTTAATCTGGTTACAACCACAGAAAGATTTACAGTCACAGCTGGGCAGAAAACATGTTTTTAGCTAACATAAAATATCTGGTTTGTCTGTAAGAAAAAGATTTTTTGCTGTTTACTTTATGGTGTTGTACATCTCCTCTGTCTCCTTCTCAGTCAGGGTCTTCTTCAGTGTGCCCAGGTAGAAAGGGTTAGGGTGTTTCATTCTGGATATCTGAGGAAAATATCAAAACACCACCCAAAATGTCAAGTAAAAGCTACTTGTAAATAGATTTAAGGTAACATAATGTAATAACACATGTAATTTAGTAAAATATAATCCCAAATTATGTGACACACCAAGAACTCCTATTTCTTTGTATCATCTGGTTTATGAAATAAACCCGTTTTGTTTCTAACAACATGGGTTTATAAGCAGAAAGATGATCATCTTTGATCTACTTGCTGCTTATTGGGAAATTTTTTTTCCTATTATTTAGTGGTCTGCTTAGTTTTACTGAGATTGTTTGAAGAGTTTCCATATCCTGAAAATACTTTAAGGGCAGTAGAAAGTATTTTCAAACAACCTTCAGGGCCTATACTGGGGCTGAAAGTGCATTCAAGATGCCTGGAATATTTCACCAGCAAGTTTCCCATTTCGGAGTTCAAATTTAAATGCTGTTGTTTTTAGCTAAAGCCAAATCCTCCACTAAATTTTACAAACCTGCAACATGATTAACTAAACTAACAGGCAAAAACAGCCCAAACTGGATAAAACAAACTCCTTGAAAAGCTACAACTGTACCTTAAAGAGGCTTCCGCTGCCTCCACTGCCATCTGACCCACCGGACCCCAGTGAGTCCCGTCGCCCCCTGAGCTTCCTTGCTGAGTCTGGGGTGGAATGTGAACTAAGACCGGGAGCCATCGATGAACCAGACCCCGATGCAGCATCCATCTGCCCCTCGCTCCCGCTGTCGGACAAGCTTCTCTGAGGGCTGGACTTTCGGGACTTCTCACCAAAAAGGCTGCGACCTCTGGATCCCGAGGAAGAGGAGCCTTTAATGACCCCTGCAAGTTTGCTTAAGACGGGGGAGGAGGAGGCCAGGCTGTCGAGCCGCTCGCGAGCCGTGGCGGCAGGGAGAAACCAGTCCGCACATGACAGGCAGGGAGCAGGCGGAGCGTTTAAACGCTCTTCTATTCCTGCCTCCAACACCTCCAACTGCAGCAAGGTGGCTTTCACCTGAAATCAGAACGTGAGGGAGCTTAGGTTAATCACAGATCTGTCTCTCTTACCTGCAAACAACTAAACTACAGGATAAATACAGCATTTTTATTTGGAATATTTATTGTATTTTAACAAAGCCCACCTGATCCACATAGACACAATCAGGTCCTGGAGAGCCCAAAGCTGGTGAAGCACACCCACCTGCTTCCAACAGGACACACTGCATAAAGTGTCTCTAAAGTGGAGAGAGCAGAGACATATAAAGATAAAAGGAAAGTGCACATAGTTAGGAACATATAAATGAATGGCATGATAGCAGACGTTATAAATAGCAGCATTTACTTTAGTATCTGAAACCATTTCAAAGATGCCCACTAGAGAAGTAAGCAACAAAAATGAGAAAACAACCCCTAGTCCAGGGGTAGCCAACGCTGGTCCTCGAGAGCCACAATCCTGCAGGTTTTCCAAGTTTCCCTGCTCCAGCACAACTGACTCAAATTAAATGGATCCAACAGCATATAAGGATCTGCACAATGACTCATTAGTTTAAGGCAGGTGTGTTGGAGCAGGGAAACATGGAAAACCTGCAGGATTGTGGCTCTCGAGGACCGATGTTGGCCACTTCTGCCCTAGTCTGTGATTTGCCTCCTTACCAGCCCCACTATGAGGAGGAAGTGTCGTCCTTGAGGCTGGCTGTAACCTGGCTCGGAGCTGATGCCTCCATTAGCTCTCTGTTGGGTAAACACTTCTCTCCAGATGACCAGCTGACCCACTCGCTCTTCTGATGCCAGCAGCAGCAGGCAGTAGTGCTGGCAATACAGACAAACATCCAGTAGGTCCTCCTTTGGCAGATGGTTGGCAATCAGGTAGGACTGGGGAGAAGAAAATTATTAAATAAAATAAGCGAGTAAAAAAGCAAGAGATCTTAAAATGGATGCATCAACTTCTGCTGCTTTCATTCTTCATTTTCCACTTGTTAACATTTTATCACAGAGCTATGAAACGCATTTCTTAAGTTATCTTCTGTTATGGACAACTGTCTGTAAACAGTCACAGTTATCTGCAACTTTGGTCTGTGACATTTACAGATAAGAGTCCAGACAGATGGGAAATGTGACAACACTGCAGGCACCGAGATGTGTGTATTGGTTTTGACTATACCACCTACCTTGTAGAACAAACAGGAGCCAAGAATTACGTAGAGCCGCCTCAGGCCAAAAAAATCCTCAGACTAAAGAACAAAAAAGACAAGTTTAAGAATAAAGAAGAGTAAACAGAGATGGAAGGTGTCATAAGAAGCAAATAGTATTAGAAATGAGCTTATAAAAATCCAGAAAATGCTGTTTTACAGAGGGACAACATGTATGTCTCATAACTGCCTGTAGCATCAATAATTTGCTTATCAGTTAACAAGAGAAAGCAGATTCCATTAGCTTGTCATGAAAAATACACAGTGCACAGACATGAACGCCTCTTTAAAGGGGAAACAAATGGAAATTAATTTATTCTATATTGAAAAAAAGAAAAGAAAATCACAACGTGAAGAACTAGAGGTGTCATTTCATTTGGAGTGTAGCATGATGTCTCACACGTCTGTGTGTTGATCTCCAGCCCCACGTTTTCCAGCCGTTCCGGCCGCACGTTCATGTGAATCACTACCTCCTCCCTTCTCTCGGAGCCCTCGGCCCTCCTTCCCTATAAAAGGCTATAGCCAGCGGGCAATGGCAACGCGTATTTTCAAAACGAAATAGCAGAGAGCGGAATGAAACATTCACCTGAAGGCGGCCAGGATCTGATGCGACCTCTATAGAAACAATGGTCGTTGGCGAAGAAGTTGTCGGATAACAAAAGAGACAGAACCCAGATTAACACTGGCCTGGCATCTCCAAGGCGGAGAGCACTGTGAGCGCTAACTCTCTGTCATGGACCCCAAACGCCTGCAGAGAGTGGTGAAGACTGCATCCAAGATCACCAGGACTCCGCTGCCCTTTCTGCAGAGCATCTACCAGCACAGAGTCCACAGGACAGCTGCCTCCATCATCAAAGACCCCACCCACCCCCAACATGGACTGTTCACTCTCCTCCCCACAGGCAGGAGATACAGGAGTGTGAAATGCAGGACAACCAGACTCAGAAAGTCTTTCTTTTCCTCTGCCATCAGACTATTTAACAGGCGATAGGAGTCTGTAACAACGACCTGTACCCTGCACACTGACTTTATACTGTCAACCACAGTAACTAAAATATTGTTTACTGTTTGTGTGTCATATTTCTATAATACGGATGCCTCCTGGACGCCTCCCTGGTGACGCCTCCCGAGCACGTCCCACCGGGAAGACCCAGGACACGCTGGATGGACTACATCTCTCGGGATGGCCTGGGAACGCCTCGGGATCCACCCGGATGAGCTGGTGAATGTGGCCGGAGAGAGGGAAGTCTGGGTTTCCCTGCTTAGGCAGCTGCCCCCGTGACCCGACTCCGGATAAGCGGCTGGATGGATGGATGGATTTCTATAATAGATATTGCACATGCATCTTACCGTCTACCTAATGACAGTTTTTTTGCACAGCTGATCATTATTTGCTGAATGTAGCACACCGCACATTTATGAGTATTTACTCAGAGTTTATTTTTTATCTTATCTTTATCTTCTATCCAGCTTTCGTAAGTTTTTCTCTTTAAGTTTTTATAATCTTGTATGGCATTCAGTGCAGACGGCAAAGTAAGAATTTCTTTGTTCAGGGAAACTTGTTTCCAATAAACACTTCAAATCTTTGAATCTAAAGGGGCTACAATTTGACTTGAAGCTAGCTCTTCTTCTCCTGGACAGTAAGTAACAACAAAAACGTTATAAGTTACTTACTTACTCAACATGTTCCGCAAAATGTTGTTTTGCTCTGTGTTTTTGCACTTTGCAGATATTCGCTCACAGACAAGGTGAGTGGGGGAGGGGAGGGGGGGTAGAGGAAGGTGTGGCTCATAACACTTTGTTTTGGTCTACAGGCAGTGCACAACAGCAAACCTTGTGGTGAAACGATTTCCCTTTTTGCACCTTTAAAGATAGGCTCAGAACACAGATGGCACCTCAACTAACACATATATGCTCATCTAATGTACACATAGATGGGACAGTAACAGAAAAAGCCACTGATGTGATTATATCATCTGTTTAAGCGTCACATATAACATGACAAGTACAAATTTGACAAACTAATGTTCCTCACCATTTCTCCAAAATCTGAAGACTCAAAATCAGAAAGAACAGTGTCCACCTCCATCTGTGCAGAAAACAGCGCAAAATTTAAACACATTAACATAACAGATGCTGCATTTGTACTACATACACAGTTGTTTTCAAAATTAACACAAGGGGGCACCAGAGCTGCACCAACAGCAGCTGCTGTCCTGTGTCTTTGTTGTTCAGTTGCATTTCACAGAAATACACCTTGATTTCTGGAGGCAGAGTGAGCCATCGTACTGCCGGCAGTCCGTTGAGGAAGAGGGTCGCTGACACGTCTGGTGGGGGCGCAGAGGAGCCTTCCTTCAAACGTGAAGGCTGGATGAGCTGCTGGAAGAACAGGCAGAAGAAATGGTCCAACCTGGGAGTGTGGTCCAACTTACAGAAAGCCCTGTGGATTCAGACAACAGATCAAACGAAGAGAAAGAATAACAATGAGGACATCGTGTGTCATATTTTGCATTGTACATGAGTAATTACAACAAAGAACACAAAGTTTGAACCCTCTTTCAAAGTCTGCAGTGACCAACCTGTCTAAAGTGCCGTACATCACTTTTAATGTCCGCACAATGTCTCCCACCACCGTCTGCAGAGACAGTAGAGGAACCCTGGAAGGAGATAGAAAAAGTCAAACACAGACCTGGCAAAATTTCAGCTTGTGCAGAATTACTTATCAAATATTTGGAGAAACTGTCAGCAGACAGATAGAAAAACATCTAAAGAATTATTCTCTGTTTCGAACTGTGGCTCCATTACTTTCAAATATGACCAAGATTTCTCAGGTGAGATGATGATAACTTAAAAACAAAAATGTTCCTTAATGACTAATTTTACAACCACATTCTACAGATTATGCTCTTAAATCTTCCCTTCTCTACAAAAACGCTCCATTTCTGGAACACAAATCATGCTCGGACACACTGGTGTTAAAAATAAGAACAGCATGTGCAGCTACCTCTCAGCAGGAAGACCAATGACCAGCAGGTTGCTGCTCTCCTTCCAGTAGCCAACATGCACCAGATGTTCCCCGAGCAGGAGAGACGAACTGAGAGATGGGATGGCAGAATGGGAAGAGAAAAAGATGGATGCCAAAACAACAAGATGAATTGAACAGGAAAGATGGAAGGAGATGTTAATGTGAATTGTCTGGTAAGTTCTTAAAATCCAAAACTTGTCTCCTAAACAGGTCGTTATTCACAGCATTCAACTGAAAAGTCAACTGTATGATAAACAATTAGATTATGATTCCTTACAAGTTTAACTTATTAAGTGGCAATTCACTTCTAAAAGTGTCGGTGACATTGAAAGAACAGGGGGATTTTAATGCATTTATATTGTAGTAAATTGGACTACACCCCACCTGACGATCTGTCCTGCTGTAACATTCTCCAGCATGTCAGACAAGGTGAGGAAGATGCCCCTCACTCCTTTCAGCTGGGTGGAGGCTTCAGACACAGGATACTGGTACAAGATTTCTTCCTGAAGACACACACACACACAGTGTAGTTAAGACTATCTGGTAAAAATGTTACTTTACAGGATGGAAAAAACATCTCTGGTTAGCCTGACAACAGAAAAAAAAAAGATATATAAAAATGTGTACTATTTGCTTTTGGACACTACAGCTACCAAATGTTTCTACCATCTCTAAATTATGGATAGAAAAGAAGAATGAAAGCACAAACCACTGGATGTTTATTCTACCACCTCAACAACGCCATTTCGGCTTGACTTTTACCGTCCAACCAATGCTTCAGTTTGGAATGAACAAAATGTCTCTTTTAGGGTAAATAAGAAAAAAATACTTGACATGTTTGACTCTCCAGAGTTAGGAAATGCAGGAATTCAACTGAAGCTGAAAGAAAGTCCTGCATTATGGAAAAAAGCTGGAAAGAGATCATTTTTTTGCTATTTTCCCTCTTAACTACATCATGATGTTGTTGGTATTTACCCCTTGATGTAACATAATCCTTGTTTGTGTGAGTGGAAAACCTTCTGGGCCAAACAACAACACTGTGGGCATATCCAGATATTAGTATTCCTTCTAGCATGCTGGGAAGTTTGAAGAATACAGAGGGGATTAGGTGGAGTAGTGTGTGTGTGTGTGTGTGTGAAAAACCTTGAATGAACAGGCCCTTACAGCCTTGACAACCAGAACAAAGACACAAATAAAACCCTGTGGAAGATATTCACCTTGAGGCTAAAACCATACACACAGAGTCTACTGCTGTGTAAGAACTGGTGAAGAACTACCAATTCTATGAAACGTTTCCAGAAAATAAAGAAAAAAGTGCTCATGTCAACAAAAAAACAAAATGTAAAAAACACCACAGCTGAACCTCTCCTACTTGTACAACCCTACAATCAAAAGTACTGAAAAATCAAAGTCAGGGTTTAGAGGGTTCCTGCCCAGCACTGTCATTTAGAAAATCAACCACCAGCTGATGTGGCTCCAGACAACCCGTACTCTCCTTATCCAATGTCAAGATAAACAAAAAAGTCTGGCAAGCAGATACACGGAAAGCAACTGCACAATGGTTAAATACAACTATCAACCTGAAATTAGCCGTCCACAAAGAATTTATGATTACAGTGTCAGAGGTGTCAGTCAGCAGTTTGCCTTTTGCAGTAACGCTGCACTAAAAGTTTGCTGTGTGTTACAGGACACATAACAGCAGTCTGCACATGGGTCTGATTAAAAAAGGAAATGTTATTTTGTTTATAGACTTAACAGGGGAATTGCCCTTTCTTTCAGTTTCATCTCGGTAGCAGCCGCGGGTGCTGGAAGCCGCGCAGAGCAGTAGTTTTCTAAGCTTCCCCCTTACACCAGCAAAATTCAGAGGAGGATTTCCACTCCTCTAGTTGGGATTTCCTATATAACTTCAGCTGTTTTTAAAAAAAACAACATTTCTAAGATTTGAATAATTACAGCACGCTGTAAAATTCAGTTTTACAAGAGTTGCTCAGAGCCATGGGGGCCTTTATACATAAAATCTTGATCAGACTTCCAGAAGAATACTATCCAAAGGAATGGAAATATATGCAGAGACCCAGGATTTAGAAAACGACAGCGCTCATGTTTGTTTTGGATTTGAATTTTTTAATGAATGTTCATTCATTTTATATAAGTTTTATTTATCCACTCTGAGCCTACTGCACACATTGTTTAAATATTTTCATTGCTTCCTGTTCACCTTAATAACAGCACGAGTCCACTGGAGGATCCTGTATTAATGGAAACAATGGAGCTTAACTTTTATTTTAACTGGACAAGAAATATAGCTCTTTGGTCCCAATTCCTATCCTTGAAAATATCCCTGATTAAGTGACAGTGCTTTTCCATAACTGAGAAAAAACTCACTGGTTGAATACCAGTGAGTTTTTCATAGCTAGCACTTCTATAGCATCTGTGTTACAGCAGGCCCAGAAGAATTTGGATTTTTTTTAAATGCGGTTGTTTTATTCAGATTTGGCTCCTTTTAAGGTTTTCCTTTCCTTTCTTAAATCCAATATTAAAATAATAAATAAATAAAATAAAACTGACCTCATCTTGTTGTGATGCTGAGTCCAGTTTAAGTGACAGATACATGACAATATGTGGGATTTGTCCTATGGACATCTGGAGTTCAGCCATGTCCTCCCCCCACAGCAGACGAACCAGCTGACTGACTGGTGGAGAAGCGTTCGTCTTATGGGCTGATGAAGTGTCACTAGCACCGTCCTTGTCTGCCGGAGCCACTGTCTCCAACATCAGCCTCACCTAGAGGGGATAGAAATGAGAGGACACAATTAAGAAAATTAGAAAGATTGTTTTAAAAAGAAAAAAAATCAAGAAAGGACTAAGAAATTAGAGGAGACGAAGGTAATTCTGTTATGAAATGGCTGCATCAGCCTGCCTACAAGTCTCTCAGAGTTTTCATTTATTTTTAAAATAAAGCACGTTGCCACGGCTTCACATGATAACACTTGGAAAAAGATTTTAACGGTGCACATTAGTCTGTTTTAGGAAAATGGTGGTGTGTGCGAGAAAGACTTTAATCATTCACTGAGGCAGAACTGAAAAGCAGGATGTCAGAGAGAAAGTGACACTGTCATCAAGCCTTAACCACAGTATGACAAAGAGTAGGAATGTATGTGTGTGTTTCTGAGTGTGTGCTTTCAGTATGCTGGACAAAATTAAAACCAGACCGCTGTGCAGATCCATGACCGAGTGTCAAGACAGCAGACAGCCTTTCCTCTCCGATTCATGCTGTAGTTTAACTTTCCATACACAGTACTTCATTTCACTGTGTCACTCTGAGAAAGTCAGAGTGGAAACGCACGGAGCTGTGGGTTATAACACTCACACATGAAAGCATGTGTTCTACATGCAGAGGAGGGCGAGAAACCTCGACTTTGTGAAGACTGTTGAAATAATTTGTCAGACACACAAATCAGACTGTATCCAGAAGCAGAGGCTTTGTGGATAAGATGTCAGGCATGGCCTAAAAGAGTGGAGTGATAATTAATAAGGAATATCAGTTTTATTCAATATATTTAAAGAAAGAAATGGAAAAAAATATGTCCTTCACTGGAAAAGGTTGAGCTGAAACCTGTCAGCACTAGAGAGATTGGCTTTGGAGACATGATGATATTAATTCAGGTAAACCAGAACCAAGATCTCAAATGTGAGAAGAACCAAGACAGCTGGTGGAAATATTGGACCGGGAGAGAGATGTTGTTACTTAAGGAAGCCCACAGGGCCCAAAGGATGCACTGCCAGAATCCCAGTGAAATAATCTGTTTAACCATAAGTGGTTTAAATGTTGTAATTAACTGATGTATAATAAGTAAAAGTAACTTTCTGGTCTGGTTTCTGCCTGTATCTGTTTTCTTAGGTGTGTGTGTCCTCTCCTGGAAAGATCTTTGAGCGTCTATTTGTCCTGAGTACATCTGACCAGCATCAGCTGCTTGATGGCTTCTTCTGTAACATTTAGTTGTTTAAAAATGCATTTCCAGAAGTCCAGTGACAGATCAATGAAAACAGCATCTCAGCCTCCAAATCCCAAACCAACAGTTTGTGCTGCTCAGTAACTAGTTGGCCATCTTGGTGTGTGTACATTTTTCTGAGTATTGTGACTATTTTGTAAATAGCCTTGTACATAAAGCCCTTTTGTAAGGCTGAACTGTTCATTTTACTTTTGAATGCTTATTTATTTACTTTTTATTTATTTTACTTTAGCTAAATCTGAAGTTGTTGCTTCTGATTTGTTACCTGTTTTAACAAGAAAATATTTCATATCAATTATCAATTATGATCTTTTGGCCATCACGCACATTCACGCACTGATGCCGGTAGCTGCCATGCAAGGAGCAAGTATTTCTCCTACTGAGAGGCTTACTGGAGCAGCTAAAAAGCAAGAGAGTTGTGGAGGTTCTGCTTTTTGCCAAACCACCAGGGCCTTTGCAGATCCAGTTATATATTTTCACCGCTACATGGTTCCTGCCACTGATCACACCCAGCTATAATGTGATTGAAACACAGAATGAGGAATATGGCTTTTATTGAACACTGGATGAAAGCTTACATTGTTTACCTCACACAATAGCTGAATTCATAAACCAAACAGCAGTTAAAGATTTAACACAGGCCTCCTGTCTGCCTGCAGGTATACCAAAAGTGGTAAATGAGACGCTGTGGTTATTTCCTTCCAGAAAGGTAAGGTCTGTTTTTCTCAAGTCTTTAACCATTTGAGGCCACCCAAACATTTTTCAAAGAGAGGCTCAAATTACCTGGTCAAAAATGTTGAAACTGTATTTTTCTAATCCAGCGATCACTCCCAGAATCCTCCAGACCCTGTCAGCTCTAACCACAGGCCACCAGCCTCTGAGGCAGGCGCCTGCTTCTGGGCTTCCTGCCATTTTAGCCAATTTTACTTGAAGGCTATTATTAAAGAAGAACCAGGCAATACCAAAACATTATGTGATTAACCTTTCAATTCTTACTGAATACCTCAGTACTGGAAGTGGGCTCTAATTACTGTAAATGGACTTAATATATTCATATCTTCAGTCATTTAGGATGAATAAAAGATGCAAGACAAAGCTACATTGAGCTGAAGGCATCAAACAGACATATAAGTAGAAAATCTTGGTGGCCGGACCCAGGTTTAGCAAATCACTGGGTAAGGAGGCTGACTGGCAAACTGCAGCACTTTCTCTCATCATAAATTATAAGGATGTGGTTAGACTGGAGTGTGCTTTCATATGAATTCCAGTCTGCTGATGTCAGTGATCTACCACCCATTCATTCATGGACACACATACACACAAAAAAAGAGAAACTGAAGTCCATCTAGGATTAGTAAATGGCATAATGGTCTGACTTTAACGCTAATATTTGTCACTCCAAACATACTAAGTACTGCCTGTGTTCCATGTGGGTGGCTGGTGCACAGAAAAAACATCCTACATCACTGTAAGCTCACATTAACTTTTAAACACACACAAAATCATTCTGTCCGCAGTACAACTCTATTTCAAGTTTGAGAGTCATCATGGTGCCTGCTGAAACTTGTATTTTTCCATAAAAACTTCCTGCTCTTTCCCTCAATGTAATTTAGTTTCCGTCTACATCTTCTAATCAGCTTCCTGCAGCACAGAAAAAGAGCTGCACCGCTGTCCTATTTATCTGCCATGTTGGCCATCAACTCTGCACACTCTGTCATTTGCAAATTCCAGCTTTTTTGATGGTTTGCTCTAAAAATCCACAGATGCTCATTTTTTGGGTCAAACTATCAAAGGATCGTTTCTTTGTAATTGAGGGTTTTCTACTGTTGACCAGAACTGCTCTCTGCTTTCCCTGCACATTTTAGCCACTTAGATGAACCAAGATGTTTAAAAGTAATTTAATGTCTATATTCACTGTTCATGTCTGCAGACTGTGACAAGCCAGGATCTTGAAGGCATAAATGTTGGCTGACAAATGTTAAAATGTTACAAAAGACACAGTGATAGGAGCTCCCAGGGCTGAGATTTTGCTGTTGACAGATTTTTCCTTTGGTTACTTCACACACAATCACTGTCTAACACACTGACCTGTGTTGGCCCGGGGATGCAGGACAGAACCCTCTCGATGTTCTCTGATGTCACATCAACATCGTCCACGGCTACAAGCACATCGCCTGAGCAACATACAAATACATGTTATGTAAATGACTATAAGATACAGTTACCTCACATTTCAGCACTGGGACAAACTCTATAGAGTTGCCTATGACCCATAACAGGACAAAACAGGTACAGAAAATGGATGCATTGTAGAATGACAGTAAATCAATTTAATTCTCTTAGAAAATATCAATGCCTATCTATAATACACTTCATATCATTATATTTACAGTTACATAACACTGTGGTGAGATTTCGGCCTGTTTAGATCTATTGGATGATCTCACCTGACTGTGCATGGAAGCACAGCAGAATCGCCATAATCCAGCTATTTTAGGTATTTAACCACTCTAATTGTTTGAATATGTTGCTGCACTGCATAAAAGCGTCTCTAAACAGTAACGGATGTGGGTAGTTGTTGTGGTGAAGCACAACTGCCATTTCTCTGTATGCAAGCAAAAACTGCCCCAATGACGAGCCCAGGGAGGAGGAAAAAATCCTCAAAGGCATTTAACACATTCACTCTGCAAATATATATAATTATAGTCTCACCAAGGGCTGAATATTATGCAAACTTGAGACACTGCACATATTTTCAACAAAAAACTATTTATATATAAAAAAAAAGACACCAAAGTGGAGTATCTTTATATGCTTTCTAAGAAGAGTACAAATGATAGAAAAAGTAATGATCATGATTGAAATGATGGTCTTACCAATTAAGATCTGGCCACACTTTATGGCTGGACTATTTGGTACTAATCCATGAACAGTCAATTTTTCTTCATGTCTGAGAAGTGCAGGGTCTCCCTGACTCGAGCTCCAGGAGGGCCGATGCACCACTCCTAGCAGCGCTTCCAGAAGGCCTCCGCTCTCACACAGGGGGACTGACGAACCTGCTAAACGTTTAGGATTGAGGTAGACACACACTTCCTTCAGCTGCTGCTGCTGAACCATCACACCTTGTCTTTGGCCTGGCTGGTTCTTCAGGATGGAAGCTGGTGGCGATAAAGCTGACTTGTCTTTACTTCCATCCTTCCCTCCTCGCCGCTGAGAAGGCCGATGTTTTCTCCTCAAGATCCTGGCTAACCTCTTGAGGGTGGGCTCACCTTTCATCCGCGAGCTGCATCGCTGCTTCTTATTTTGTTCTGTGATGATCTCTGCCTCTTTTTCACTAAAGCGGACATGGTTAGTGGACACACACTGGTTTGCTGTGGCCTGGGCCAAAGCAACTTCTTCTTCACCCTCGCTGAGTTCCAGATAGAAAAGTTCACCGTTCTTCTGAATATCGTCGAGCCATTCTGGTTCCAAATCACTGAGAGAAAACAGAACAAGACCTTATAAGGCAGAACAGTAAAGCTGGGTGTAAAACATCTCCTGCCTTACTGCAGTGAAAACAGATGTACTGATAATAATGCTTCATTGGAGGATAATAGAGCTCAAATATAAGTATTTTTCTTATATTGCATAAATTCCAGTTTTACTGTTTTTTGTTTTTTTTTAACCAGAATTAAATTCGTGTTAAATGTGTCTTTATGGCTTTTTTTTTTAAACCACAGAGTACTTACATATCCTCCATAGTTTTGAACTATGTGGGTGGTCATGCTAACATACTTCCAGGCTAACAGTGTGTTGTTCAGTGCTTCACTTGTGTACATTGTAGCATGCCAGGCTAACAGGGTAAGAGCTACTCTTACCCTCTGTTTCTCTCATTTTAAAACCAAGACACTGTGGTAAGCAACTTTGAAACAGCATCTATAAATTTTATTGAGACCAACTTACATTACTTACAAAGTTTTAGCTCCCAAGTTGAGAAAATACGTCTATAAGTGATTAGAAACTAACTGGGTGAAAGTATTTCCTCTTTTACAGACTTAATGTAGTCACAAAACATCTGGACATTTAGATTACGAGTAATAATTATTAACTACAGCCAGTCAGAATATGTCCTCGTTTGTTTGTAATTACGAGCACAAGACAGTTTCTTACTCAGAGTAGTCGGAGCTGCTAAAACTCGATGATGTTGATTCACAGTCACTGTCGTGCTGGGCATCATCTGCATCCTTCTGACCTCGCGAAAGACTGTTGTCTGCACAAAAGCGGGCGTTTGCGAAGGCCATTAGGGTGGAAAAAGTTTCTTTCATGCGCCAATACAAAAAGAGCTAATCAAAAACTCAATTTTGACTAAAACGAGCAGCGATATCCATTCGCCATGTTGCAACGCTGGAGTCTGCTCTGGTAGTCACGTGACGCATAAGTCTCTAACCTGATTGGTGGGCAGCACAGTTGCCCCTAACAACGCAGACGCTATTAGAGCACTGTTTTTTGGTGTAGAACTTTTTATACTTACTAGATTTAACAAGTCCTGTTTATGTGGGATGATGCTAAAATCCCACTTCTTTGCGATAACAGTAAATAAAGATTAGGACCACATCAAAGCGTGATGAAGCTGCAGCTCGTTATCAACTATAGTTTTAAATTCACTATTTGCACCTTCATTCAGTTGCTCAGCATTTCCACCTCCATGCAGACTTGCACGAGGGTTTTAAATCCCCTCCGGCATTTAGCAGAGTTAGGACGAAGTGGCACCAGGCAAACCAAAACACCCGACTGCAAGCTTGTTAAAAATGCTTATATTTAAACAAACTCTATAAGATTACACGTCGCGTGTAAATAATGCCCAGAATTTACTGACCTGTAAAGGAGAACGCTGCGAATAGAGTCGAAGTCCTCCAAGTTCTTTGAAAATGAACTTACATCTATAGAAAGATTAAACATCATTTGTGTTTCATGATTTCGCAGGATCGTATGTTGCGTGACGACTTCATTAATAAATAGAGAACAACTTTGTCATCTTAAAAAAAGAAGTGTCCCCGTCAAGTCCAAAGACAATTCCTTCCCTCTACGTCTAAGTTCTTGACTTCATGATCCGCACCATGCAGGCTGCGTCTCAAAGACCTGAACAGAACCTCCCCCTGTTTCCCACGTCAATCACTGACACGGGGCAGGAAGGGGTGCAACACCAGGTCCATTCAAAGGCTCGTTAAAAGAAAGAAGAGAAGAAGGACTAGAAGAAGAAAAACTCACTGATGATATTTGAATGCTTCTCTGGGCCAGCGGAGCGTAATTTATGTCTTCTCGGTAAGTGAAGCAAAAGCCCGCCTCCTGTGAGCTACCAACAAAAAGCTCAGCTGGCAGGCCGAAGTTCAGCATAAAATAAACAAAAGCACTTCTTTGCGTGAATTCTGCACTGCTGTTGCCAGTGATGGAAAATTTACGCACGCAATTTACGTAAGTATTTATTTTCCACATGATGCTGCTGCATTAACTCTGTTTCCCAAAGGTTTCACATTAGCTGAGATTTTAGATGTCATAATGTCACAAAACAATATTCCGTGGTAGCTGGTTTGTGATGAAATAACCTGCATGTTGTAAGTAAACCCAACACAACATCTTAAGCAACTGCATGAGAGTTTGAACAGTTATCAGGGCACTTGGTGGCCACAACTACAAGTAGCGCATCAGCTCCTTACGTAAGAACAGCAGATTTTCACTTATATGCTTCTAGATTGTTATTGACACTTTTACGCTACCACTCTGATCATACTTCTTCCCTCAAAGTCCCCAGAGGAGACCGTGAACGGTCATCAATAACGGAGAGAATTAGTCGTAAGACCAGCCTCTCCGCTCGCTTCGCGCTCAAGAAGACGTATCACCAACTCATCATCGTGGTTAGCGAGACCATACAGATTAGAAACACATTTCTCAAGTCAAAAACTATAGAAATGATCCCTGAAAGTATAGTCTTATCGTTCCCTTGGCTGTCCCCACCTACTAGTATGACGATAATGGGCTGCACTGTCATGGTGCCAACATCTGCATTACGCGACATGTGTTTAAGGATAAATAAAAGTACATGAATCTAAATTAGGCAATCGAATAGCTACATAATATAATAGCAAATCTATTTGTGTGTAGTGACAGTTTTTTAATTAAATATTAAGACTGTTTAATAGACGTAACGTTAACAATTTCGGCTTCCAATTAGTAATTAACCCACTATAATACGGATAATACTAAATAAAACATATATGTTACAGTTAATTTAAGAATAAAACACAGAATAACTTTAAAATAATTACTTATTAAGTTTGCTTTGAATTACCCACAATGCTTTTTTGCGGTATGGCCATCCTCTAAGTTTCTCATTGGTTGGATAGACACCACGTGGGCACGTCTTAGCCTCGTTTGCTAATAGTAACAGTGATAAAAACATGTACATATGCGGTTGAAATGTAAGTAATCCACAGTAAACGTACTTTGATTGATATATTATGTAAATATGTGTACGATGGCTAAAGGTTCAATAAACATTAAAGAGCAAAAAAAATGAGAAATCCATTCCGAAGAGTTAATCGGTAAAAACTCCACCGGTGCGCCGCTTTTTGGCTTCCGACTCGAAACAGAACAATACGATAGTTCTTACTACAAGTGAGAGTTGTTTGACGTTGTCTTTAAAAAGATTTTATTACATCGATCAAAGATTTTTGCAACTCCACTCTTTAACAATGAATCATTGAAGCTATGAAGAATCCGTTAACACACAAGCTGATATTGTATTTCTAAAATTAAAATGTTGCATTAAAATTATCACAATGTTTTATAATTTGTAAGGGTATAGCATTAAGCAGTTATGAATACACTGTTAGTTGAGCCTCGTAATCTCAAACAGTGAATTAGTCATTCAAATCTGGGGGATATCTGTTGATACTACTGATTGCCTGTTAATGTGCCTACAATAGGTGACCCTTTCAAGTATAAAAGGCAAACTATCTGCTTTCTACTGATCATTATGCTCCTAAACGCAATAGTTTCTTAACATTTTTTGTGATATCAGGAAAACTACTTATGCTATCCAATCCCAATAGAGGAAGAAAAATATTGTTATGAATCCCCAAAGGAAATTCCCAACAAACCTTCAGACAACCTTCGGGGGACGTTGCCTGAAGGTCCCCTAAAGCAGTAATCCCGAACCCGAGCTCATTATCTTGCAGGTATTACATGTTTTCCTGCTTCAACACACCCAATTCAAATTAAATGGATCTCTGACAAACTCTGCACAAGTTTGAGTCAAATGTGTTAAATAAACAAAACAAAACAGGGAAACATCAAAGGTCTGGAGGACAGTGGGCCCACCAGAGTTGGGGATCCCCACCCTAAAGTTCACACAGCTGTAACCTGTAGGAGATATTTAAGGAATGTTCCACGAACTTGTGATAAAATAAAAAAGTATGGTAAAAATATCAGTTAACTGGCATTAGATTTTTACCAGCTATCTTGACGTCACACATTGGATTTGACTTGGTTCTAAATTAATGTACTGAGTTTTTTCTCTTTTTTGTGTTGGACATTAATGGAGCTAATTTACACATTTTATGTTGCTTTATTTTTAGCCCCATATTATACCTGTGTAGTTGATCTTTCCTGAGCTTGACATGATTAACTCCTGGCTGAATAAAGGACAATATTTGTTTAGTAATATAAAACTGTCATATGTTTAGACAGAAAGAAAATAAATTAGGAATAATAATAAAAATTGCTACTTGACTAACTGGGTTGAAGCCATGCTAGCTGTTCATTTTCAAAAGTTCTAAACACAGAGGTAGAAATGATTGGTTTTGATGTCTTAAAAATGTTGCGTTATAGCAAACAAGTTTTGCTAAGTTTTGCATACTTCTTCTGATAGTCAGACAAAGATATCTAAAACAGTTGTGGATCTTAAAACCAAACAATGTTTGTGTATGTGTGTAGTGTGTATTGCCATGCCTAATGAAGATAGGTAGAGAAAGCTTGTTTAAAAGGAAAAATAAGTTTTGTTGTAAGCTTTTAAGTGGTCTAAGATATAATAAATAAATAACCTCCAAAAAACAGTTTACAAACAGACTTTAAAAAAAAAAAAAAACTAAAATAGGACCAGGTGTGAACGCCAAAATGTAATTATATTGTTGTTTTTATTTATTCTTTATTTGTCCTCGTGTCTACCCATACCTTTCTGTTTTTCCTTCTAAGTTCCCACCTCTGCTACTTTCATTACATTCTTATCTGCTTTCTTTTGTGTGTGTGTTAACGTTTACATGATTCTTTCTTTTTAATTTAGTTTTCTTTATTCTTAAGTCTTTGGATAAGCCATACAGGTGATACTTGAAACTATCTGAAATAAAGTAAAATTCCTCATTCATCTTATAGTTTCAACATAACAATATTAAATAATTTATTTCTAAAATTATATTAATTAATTTATTTGATATAATGTAATGTCATTAATCTTAGGCTAATTCTTCACCAGCCTCGGGTACACCGCGCTCTTCTGGTGTAACTCCGAAACTGAAATCGTCACGACATAAAGAAAGACAAAGATAAAAAATAACCGTTTATGAAAATACATTTTTATGTTCACAAATAAGAAAAAACAAAAAAATTAAGTAAATAAGTTAATTAATAAATCTAAATAAATTATATTTTTCCGCCCCTTTATCTTGTTTACTCTGACGTCATTCACGAGCGCCGCTCACATGTTTATCACTCTGGAAGCGACGCTGTTAATAGCAGACTTTCCCCCCGTTTCTCTGTCTTTACAGCTCTTATATGTTAGTCACATATCATTTATTAGATTGGAATACATATGTCTAAATCTCTACATAGCCAATCGCCGATAACCTTTTAAGATGCGTCCATTCTCTCACCTTTTCCTAGAATGGCCCACAGCAACATTTGCCACAGAATTAAATGGACTTTAACAGTAGAAAATTATCTATTTTCTTCAGGTGTTGCTTCTGGAGCCTGTGAATGAACAATCGAGTGAAATGGAACATTTTCCATCAGAAATAAGTGAAACACAGCTACATGGAGTTTCAGAGCTGATGGATTTGCTTCACATAGATGTAGAAACTCATGTTGACGGCAGACCAGGGAGAGATGATGCACTGTGTTCAGTAAGTTATTTACTTAGTCTAAAGTATAAAATAAAAACGGATTTAAAGTCACTCTTAGGTTGCTACAAAATGTGGCTCCCGTGTATAAACACGTAGCGAGGTATATTTATGTGGTTATATTCTTTTAAAAATTTTTATTTAATCAACCTGAATACCTAAGCATACAAAGCTAGTCACTACATTTTATTATCATAATTAAAAACAAATCTATCTAATTTGATTTCAGACTAGATTGGATAGAGAAGGGGTGAAATAATTTGTATATTATTGTATGATATTTGAAAGAGTTGGAAACTGTTGCCCTACTTTTGCTTCACTTGATGTAACATGTAACTTTTTAAGATTTTTTTCCCTTGACCCTTAATGTTTGTGTTTATAAAACACTTAAAGTCTGTCAAGATTACAAATCCACTGTCAACAAACTTAAATCTTTTACAGTTTTTATACAAAATGTCAGAAAAA
Organism: Rhadinocentrus ornatus; assembly: GCA_037177495.1. Lineage (NCBI taxonomy): Eukaryota > Metazoa > Chordata > Actinopteri > Atheriniformes > Melanotaeniidae > Rhadinocentrus > Rhadinocentrus ornatus. The sequence continues at coordinate 15,739,836 of JBAMHW010000005.1, read as the reverse complement.
CATTGTAGTTATTAAAAATACTGCTGACATGTGAGGTTATCTGGGATGTTAATGGTTTGTTGTTGGTTGAACAAACAGAAGAATGTGTTCAGGAAGCAGAGACACTGGGAGAGGCAGCTGGCTGCAAAGAAGATCAAGAGGAAAGAAGAGAAGCAGAGGAGGAAGCTCAATCGGGAGCAGGAGTCCGGTAAAGAGACTATATACTGAATCAAATGGCTGAACAAATGAGGAAGATTCAAGGGGAAAGTCCTCAAGTCTCTTATTAATTTCTTTTTTCTTTTCTTCTTTTTTACCGGTGCTTGCACAGACCTTCCTCAGGCTACCAAACGAGTCATGAAGGCAATCACCAAGGAGCGTTTAGCGGAAGCTCAGTCCACAGGGCTCAAACTCTGCGTTGACCTCAGTATGACAGATTGCATGTCTGACAAGGTAGGTGCGACAAAGAC
>JBAMHW010000005.1:15719310-15739290 GCA_037177495.1 Rhadinocentrus ornatus | reverse complement strand
ACACCATTTGCCACTGTTTCACATCATTTTAATGTCCATGTTTTATTTTCACAATGTTAGCTTCATCGTTGCTCAGTGGTCAGCACACACCAACTATCCCGGGTTTGTTTGTGTTTTGCTTTCTATTTGAGTGCAGCTGATATACATAAACATATTCAGACCAGTATTAATAGCTTTAGTCCAGTTTATTTTGTTTGTCAGTCAGTCAGTAATTATCTGTACCGCTTATTCCATTACGGGTCGCGGGGTAAGCTGGAGCCCATCCCAGCATTGTTTCAGGTGAGAGTGGTGGAGAGAGTGTTTGTTAAATATTTAATTTGATTGTGTTACTCAGCATACTTACCATTTGTTCCAGAAGCAAAAGGAGAAAAAGCACATCACTCCCTGTATTTATAGGGTTTGTCCTGATTAATGATGTCACTGGAAGGGATCAAGTATGGGAGGAAATCGATTATGTTTTGTTACAGAAACATTTTTTTCTATTTCCTAGTTGTGTGTTACAATGATTCAATTAATGACAACTGTGTTAGTGGTTATTTAAGTTGACTGTGAAGGAGTAAATTAATGGTATGTTGAATTTATGTGTAAAGAATAGACTCACCTGTCAAGTGGCAGAAGTCTAGGGAAGCCATTTTGTTAACTGAACTCAAAGTTATATAAGGCTGGCCTTTTGTCTGTGTGTGAGGGGTCAGGTTCATGTAGCAGGATGCATGTGAGATTGATTTCAGTTATGATCAGTGGGTAAAAGTTAACTGTTAAGTTAAATTATGTCCTTTGCTATTTCACGTATATATTTTGTTGTGACCTGCTCCTTGTAAAATAAAAACATGCCAATTTTTCGGAAGACCTACCTACTGCCATCTTTTAGCCTACCACAAACAGCCTTTTTAAATCATTGTGCTGGATCTATTTTAACTCACACACATCTAGTAGAGCAGTTCTTGATGAATGGATAGATCACTCCGCCCACTTTCAACTGTGTTGTTTTTGGTCAGGAGATAAGCCGACTGGCTGGCCAATTAAGACGGCTGTACGGGTCTAATAAGAAGGCGACTCGGCCGCTTCACCTCTATCTGACAGACCTGAGAGAGGACAGCCGTCTCTACAAGGAGTGTATACGCATGAATGATGGCTTCCTCAACTACATGGTGGTTTTCATTTAGTTGTATTTATCAGCATTCATATTTAACAAGACACTTATTTGTTGTTACCTCTGTTGTCTCGCTCACATCCTCTGTAGTTAGAATTAAGAGTAGTCTGAGCACACAACAGCAGACATGTCATTTAATTTTTAATTCTTTGTCTTTTTTTCCCAGATGGAGATAACAGAAGAAAGCTGTTTAGATCTATTCCCTCCAGAAAATGTTGTCTACCTCACTCCAGATGCAGAAGAAGGTTTGAGTTTTTCTCATGTGACTGTTTTTTTTGGTCCAGCAGAGAGTGCTATCTGACCATATTGTTATCACACTCAATAAAACACCAAAAGCAAAGCTCAATCCCAGAGCCGTCTCTTGGCCCTCTACCACATCCCCAAGCTCCTAGATGATTGATGCTCTTTAATCTCTTGAAGAAAAGGGGATATTTAATCCCTTCCAGATGGAGGGGTAGGATAGATGGTGCAGCAAAAGGGAGGCATTCAGGTTGCACCATAATTATTAAAATGAAAATTTAATGAAATGTTACAGATTTCTGAAAATATGTATTTGTAGAGGAAAGCTGTGGAACATTACAGATGTCCTTTTTAAAAAAAAAAAATTCAGCTCTGGAGGCAGTGGATGCTGGCAAGGTGTACGTCCTTGGTGGTCTTGTGGATGAAAGCATCCAGAAGGTAATAAAACAGTTTGTAACAGAAACACAGACATCATGTAGAAAGGAATCTCAGTAAATTAAAAATAATAATTTGGCTTTTTAATGAGTATATCCTTGTTGCAGTTCAGTTTTGTTTCCGTTGTCTCTGCTTTGCAGAAGTTGAGCCTCAATAGAGCGAGAGAACTGAGCGTCCGCGCAGCGAGGCTGCCCATAGACGAGTACATGGTAAAGAAAAACAACGTGAAGAATTTCCACTCTAAGATCCTGGCTGTTAATCAAGGCAAGCAGTGATGATCGGCTATGAGAGAGTTTAAAGTCTGCTTGACCTATTTTGTTTTTGTTATTCATTTTTTTTCTCTCTCTCTGTTTTTTTTTTAACAGTGTTTGACATCTTGTTGACTTTTTCTGAGACTGGCAGCTGGATACAAGCTCTGCAGACATGGTTCCCTCTGGGAAAAGGCTACGTAGTCTCCTCCGATGAGTCACTACCACTTAACGCTCCATCACAGATGCATCAAGAAAATGAACAGTTATTCTTTTCATGCTTTTGAAAAAGGCATGTGTTGAAGGACATTCAGGGTAAAAGACCCACGATGTTGCCTGCTGGGATATTAGACACTGGATAAACATAGTTTTTTTTTAAGATTGTGTAATAGATTAAATCACAATTTACAGCATTAGCAGGCTCAGGGCTTCATGGGAAACTGATTCCTTCTTTCCTTCCAAGAATGAGTAAAAATGGCTATACAGCAGTGCTTACTTTTCACCCTCTTGAAGAAAAAGGCTGATGTGTATTTCTTTTCACCAGAAGAACAGCTGTGTTTTCTTCCCAGAATGTTTCAGGTCTTTGCCTTGTTGAAATGTAAACCTCCATCTCAGTCTGATCAACCCGGAGAAGTTTAAACATCTTTGTCATCCCAGGAGATGATGCTCCAATTACCATGTTTGAACGTTAGCTAGATTATTCTGCAGGATCTTAGGGGAAAATGTACTCAGACCTAAATTCTTTACTCTGAAACCAATCAAGGCAGATTTTTATTTTCCTTAATTTCTCATAAATATCAATGAATTTTATTTATAGAGTCTAAAGTCACTATCTGTGCAGTTTCTGTTGGAGTCATTTCTTACATCTGTGCATGAACAGTGAGATAAGAAGTTAAAATGCTGATTTGTATTTATTCATTATTCAAAGTTAGACTTCTTCCTACTCCTTTGTGAGCATGTTGAATTAAAATGATTATTTTTATTGTGACTGGTGCAAATTTTGCTGCTGCTTTCTGTTTTAAAATGTTCACAGTAAACATTCATTCATTGTGCTTACAATATACATAATGTATGTGTTTAAAAATGCTTAATTGATGGGGACAGACTGCACAGTTGTGTGGTGGTTAGCACTGCAACCTCACAACATCAAGGTTGAGTCTTGGCTGGGGAGGTTGAACCTGGTGGCCTCCACTGTGTGGAGCTTAACTTGCATGTTCTCCATGTGTATGTGTGGGTTCTCTCCGACCCACTGTCCAAAGACATGCATGTTAGGTTAATTGGTCACTCTAAGTTCTCCCTATCTGTTTTGGCCCTGCGATGGACTGGTGACCTGTCCAGGGTGTACCCTGCCTCTCACCTGTTAAATTGCTGGGTAAGCGGTACAGATAATGAATGATGAGGACAGATTTTTGTCGGGGCCTTCAGCCTCAGATAACACTCATCTGTTTTACGAGTTTGTTTTTATTGTTACATAATTCATACGGACTAGATCTATTATCTGAACTTGATAAAGCTATTTTATAAAATAGTGTCATTATGATAAAATATTGGCAAATATCTAAATGTTTGTTTTCTCTGGAAGTCTTTAGAATTCATTTATTGCACAACATTCAGTATCTTTTCAAGTTGGAATATTTCCCAGTTTAATTGATGTCTCTGTGGGAGTCTTGGGAGAATTCTGCTGAACCACAACACTGTTGCCATAACCTGCCTCTGAGGGATTTATTCAATACTTGGACGAGAAGTCCAACAAATTCTTGGATTCTGTCCTGAGTTGTCAGTGTACAATTGCTGTATAATCTTCATGTTGCTACATGCTCCTAAAATGCCTTTTCCAATTACGTCTTCAGAACAGTGTGAGAAACGTAAAGTAATATGACCTGTTTTAGTGCTCTTGTACTACAAATTCAATCCCACGTCTTGAACCTAAAAATTTGGACTAATTTAATAATAACTGAATGAAAACACAGATGTTTTCAGTCAATGGCTCTGCTCTTGTTTTATGTATGTTTTCACATTCAAAACCCCAGAAAGACCAGAAAGAGCCTTCATATCCATGCAAGTACTTATAATTTAGCTTTAGAAGGTATCTATTTGACTTTTTAATTTTATTTTTATAATTTCATACCTTCTTAATTTCTGCTGCAAGACATGCAGGTATTTGAATATGATTACATAAGATCTTTAAAAGCCCATTTATTTTAATGTTATCAGCTTTTCAGTGACAATAATATTTTGTGCGTTCGACCATGTGTGAAAATTGGTTCTGCCAGCTTGGATTGCTCGTCTCTCTCCTATGAAAAATAATGAAATACATCCCTCTGCTTTTTAGTGAAAGAACCTCACTACTTTGATTAGGATAAATATGACTGAAACTGCATATCTAAATATGTAGGATGAAAACAATATAAATGCATTAACGTCTCTACTGTTGCACATGATGGTTTATGACGTAAAAAATTAGAATTTTTGGTTTATCATAGGGAGAACTTTCAAATTTCACTTTAATATTTGAAAAATTGCATTGTCCAAGAAAAATACCACTGGCGATGTTGGTACATCCAGTGGAAGGTTTTTGCTTTCTTTTTTAACACATGCAGTGAAAGGTGAAGTTTGTCTTACACCCCAAAATCCGAAAAAATGGATTCTATAAGAAACATTTGAATCAAGTCAATGCATTCTCTTTTAAATTTTCAATTGATCCCTGCTAACTGATCAAAGGTTTTCTTATTGTTGTGCTGTTGTATTTGTGGCCAACAAGCGTTTAAAAGTCTCAGAATGCTTTGAAATATTTTTTTTTTTTTTACTGTCTGGAAAATCATGTACATCAATTTCACCCCAAGGACCAACTATCAGTGCAAAAAGAGTTTGTCCCATTATGGCAATTCTTAAAACTATAACTGGGGTGGATGTAGCCCAGGCGGACGAGCATTTGCCTGTTGGAAAGTCAGTGGCCTCCCCATGCCACAAGTTGAAGTGTCCTTGGACCAGACACCAAACCTTGCATTGCCTCTGATGAATCCGTTGATGTATGAATGTGAATTATAGAGGAAAAGCACTGCGTAGCATTTAACTCTGGAGGCTGAGAAGTGCTCTTCAAGAGCGTTTGAATGAGTGAAATGTGGCGTGTAGTGTTAAAGTGGTTTTAGTGGCCAAAATTAGGAAACTGCTCTAAAAATTACAGTAAATTTACCATTTACTGTGCGTTTGGGCACAGGCAGTGTTTCAAAATGGATCAAATGTTGGCTTGTCATTGTGTCAAGACAAAACAATTTCCATGAGATTAAGTTAATGTTCTACAAATTTTATGTATATGTATTGATTTGACATAGCTGTGCTACTTTATCAGGATTCCTCAAATTTAATATTTTCCTCGATTAATTACATTAATTATAAAAATAAAGTTTTCAGTTAACACATCAGCAGATCCAGATAAACTTGTATGACATGGAATAATTTATACTTCTGTTGCTTTTGTGACATTGTTGCTCATCCAGACATGCAAGTTAAGGCAAGAGCAATGACGCATCAATGATCTCTGGAAATCTGTGTGGTTGGAAGAGGAAAATCTAGTGAGATATGATCAGAAAGGCTTCCCACTCTCAGTTGTAATACATGTAGAAACAGTAAAAAAGGATAAGGTATGTTGACCTGACAGTTAAAAAAACCCCAAAACAATAGATGGAAACTTCTTAAAAAACCTTTCAACATGTATAGGTTTGTTAAACAGAAGGTATAATAAACACTTCTGGAGTCATCTCATCCCTGAGGATTTGATTGTATTGGAAATGAGAAAGAGAGGATTTTTTTAAAGCTTCGTTCTTTCAGCTTTCAGCCATGAAAACACAAATTAGAGTTGAAACTTGAAGTTCTCTCAAGCATTTTTAACACTTCTTTCTTCCTTATTTAGCACAGGTTACGTAGGAAAAAAAAAAAGAATAAAAACACTGAACATGTGTTGCAGGTGATCATCATGGGTAAAACCAGTTCTTTTAAACAGATGACCAGAAGCCTGGTAAACCCAAAACTGCTGTGTATGTCTGTTTCTCAATGGTATGTGGATCAGTTCTGCAATATAGATACTTCCAATAACAGATATTTATGATTTAGAGTAAATACCCCCCCAAAAAGGATATCAAATTTTTTAGAAATTTGGGGTAAATGTGGATTATCAGCAACAGGAACACTATGAAAAACTGTAGAAAAATTTTCACAGTCTTGTGAAGATGACACCTGGTTGGTGATGTTCACTTGGTCCATTTAAGCCAGCTGACAATGATGGCTGAACACCAATGTATTCATGTGTGGAGTCATTTCAGATCCACAAACAAAAACTGATATGTGAAGTGTGTGGAAGGACAGGGAGGTATGATGAGGAGATCTGATGAGGAAGAAAGAAGAGGGACAGGTAGGACAAGACAGATGCCACTCTTAGTCTTTTGTGGGTGCAGGCAGGTACTATCCAGGTATGAAGGGAGAAAATGTGTGGCTGTTGGCAACATGCAACACTGTTAATGTGACACGATGTAGTCCAACAAATACGAGCAGAGTATATAATATATAAGTATATAAGTGGTTATTTAAACAGAAATTAATTTGTAAGCCTTAGAAAACAGTCACTAGCCCTGGTACCGCCTCTGGATACTGAAAGAAAAAGACAACATGGTTAAAAAAAAAAATCCTAACAGGCCTACTGGTGGGGAGCGGGCCTTATTTTAACTCAAAACCACAAGAAAACCATCACATGTCCCCCACCTTCAAACACACAAACACAAACCTCAAAGTGATAAAAGTAATCACAAATAAATGAAGGACCAGACCCCCAGTAGTGGCTCTCAATTAATTATTGACTAAAACTCCAGAGGCAAAATCACAGCTAGCTCTACAATATGGAGGGGAGAGAGAAGCCCAAACAAAATCTAAAAGTAATGAGAATATATCTAAAACAAACAAACAAACAGGCTGACCTGCGAGACAATACAAAAGTTTAAAATTAGACATCCGGTTTACTACAAGTTTTACAGTTGGAGGAAGTCTTCTTATCAATTCCACTTGGATTTCAATCACCTCCTAGTCACCTTTCCAGGAAATGCGGTCAAAACCAAGAATAAACATTATTATTTAAATTAAGCAAACCAAAGAAACACACATTAGAAAGAGACTTAAAATACACACCTTGCTGAAGCCAAAGTCAACCTGTATGTGCTGCAGGCTTGGTAGTCTCTGGTCATGGCTCTACCCTTTTTATAGCAGACTACCAGGCCAGGTGCAGGCGGTCATTTAATTACAAGTGCCAGGCTGACCTAAGAGGCCAACCTGAAAAGCTGGTGCTACTACATTAAAAAGCTGTAATATACGCCACTTTTTATTTAGATTTTCAAAAAACTTTGAGTCCTTGTACAAAGCATCAGTTTCAGATCAGCATCATCAATACCAGTTTATATTTTACTTGGCATCCAATCAGAAAGGAAATCAGTCTGTTGTAGTATCTTAGTTTGTTGATGTGAGTACATGTATGTACATGTGCAACCTAGTTAGATGGCTGAGGTAAAGTGTTACAGAACAACACCAGGAGTTGTAAAATGTCAACTTGACAGTGTTCCCTTTAGTGGTTTAGTTTGTGACAATAAACAGAAAGAAACTAATGGCATCCAGCCTCAGCTGTTTAATGTGACTTTAGTGCTAATTAGCATGATGCTAACTAAACTGGAAACATGCTAAATATAAATGCTGCTTTTGTGATTGCACTTAGCTATGAAGAATAAATACAAGAAACATCATGCTTTACATTTTAAACATTTATTTGTTTGATCTAATAATTAAAACTTCACTTGGTTTCACAAAAAATGTATTAGACAAAAATTAGTATTTTACAATGCTACATATTTGCTACAAACAGTACCTACATTAGAAAAGTCTTAGAGTCTTTCTTTACATTCAAACTCTTCAAAAGCACAGTGAAATGTCAAAAACATTTAGTTGAGTGTCCATGTTTCACTTATTATTACACACTTATTTTCTGTACTTTTTAAAAAATTTTAACAATACAGTTACATAATAAGAAAAAGTAAAAATGCAATTCTTTCTAACTCTAACAATAGCAAGTAGATCCGTATTAAAATGGGATCATGTTTAAAAAAACAAACAGAAAAAGTAAAGAAAACAATTACAACAAACTGGTTCAATATGTGTGGCTCATAGTTGTAGATATCAGCTTTGGCTGCACTACAGTGTTGATTTGCAACATAACTGCTGCTTTATGCTTTGTTCTTGGCAGGTGTCCCCTGCTGGCGTAACTGTTTCTCCAGAACAAAGTGGACCAGCTTCTTCACCCAGGCGGACCGAGGGTTCAGACAGACCTTCTCCCCACTCACCAGGCCAGCTCTGATTCAAGAAATTTACAACATTTAAAGTCCAAATCTTGATTTTAATAGTTCTTAAAGAGCACCTATAGCCATTGAAGATGCCTGTACCATCTACATCAAGGTAATTGAACATGGAACATTGAACATATTTCATGAGACAGGAACTCAGCACTGCACCTTCAGAAGCACACGCCTTATCAGTTTAAGTATGCCTGTATTTGCAATCCAGGCCATGCAACATTAGTTCCATGTCATTATATGACAGTGTGCAAATGTTGCACTTGGCACATGAATGTATTTATATCAATCAGCACTCTGGAAAAGAAAAGAACTTGTTCCAATCCGCCTTCATTAGTGCCTGTTTACTCAAAGTTTGTGTGACACGTTATGATCTAAGAAGCGCTCTTTTATTTCATTTCTTTATTATTGTTACTGCAGAGTAATCTGCCAGAAAGGGCTCCAGCATAGTTCATATTTGATGTTTACTGTCAAAGAATTTAAATATTTAGATGTCCCATATTATGCAAAATTCACTTTAAAAGGTTGTCTGTCAATCTTATGTGCCCCCATAGCCTGTGTATGAGGCCCAAAAATGAGAAAATTCTGTCTCCTCTCTCACTTGCTTGCTCCACTTTTTAGCAAACGTGTGCTCAAATGGGTGAGTCTGAGATATTTCCCATTGTGACCTCACAAAGGGAAATAACCACTGCCCCCTGTAGCAAATACTGTCAATGACCCGCCCGCCCCTAGCTAGGTGAGTTTGCCCTCAAAAATCACAGAGCTTGCGCCAGTGAAGGCCAGATCCTCTCCCAGAGAGGGGCGTGGACAGGCATCAGTCATGAACATTTAAAGGTTCAGACATAGAAACAGCCCGTTCCCAGTAGAACTCACTAGAGCCACTTTTGGAATGACTGAAGTTCAAGACCAAGGCTTAATTTGGGGTAATACACAATGTTGTTGGACCTCTGAAACCGATATGAAATTGTTGAAAAATGTATAATATGGGACCTTTAATGTTTACAGCTATATGGTATTAAATGAATAAATAAATAAAATGAAAACAATTTATTGTTGGTAATTTATTGTGTGTTCAATTAACTTACATGACTTCTTTTTCCGCACAGTGGGGCCCCTCAGGGATCAGTTTGATGCTCTTCAGGCTGTCTGGAGGGATGATCCTTGACTCCACCTGAAGACACCGACAGTGCGTGTTGTAGTCCCTGTTGATCGGCGGCATACCTGTCATCAACAGGCATTCAGTCAGAAAACACAGTTTACCAGTTTAAGCAGCATCAGACAGCACTTTTATGACTTCTCATCAGAGCTTTTGTAAATAAAATTGCTGACTCTGCTTAGGTTGAGGGTCAAGTGAGAGGTTAGAACACGCAGCTGTTTTCAGTGTAGTTTTTATTGACGCCTAAGATTTATCTTTTTATTTCTGATATTAACAGCCAAACCGTTTGAAAAAGCGTGTTTGTATCTGTTAAAACTTGCACTTCTACTTTTTGCATGACTAGTATTTCATGAATCAACTGCTGACATTTCCACTTTCTCTCCGCATGCTTCATAGCAGGATTGTGAAATTCTCGGCCTCAGTACTTCTCCTTTTTTTTTCCTTATCATCCTGTCATCTTCTTTGTCATTACAACTTTATTTCTCAAAGCTGCTGTTCTTGATAAACGATGAAGAGTTCGGTGGAAAACAGGGTGTGACTATGATACATTTAAATGAGGTCAGAAAGTTAATTTCAAGACAATAATGTCAAAGTTACAAAGTTTTCACATGAAATCCTGCTTGAATCCCAGAAAGCCATTTTATTTCTTGTAAAAGTCCTTTCTGAATACTGTCTGTATTTACTGTGTGTAATAAACAGTATGAAAATTAGGTTGAGGGTTTCAAAATCCTCAATCCAAACAATTACCACCCTTTGCTAATGCATGCATTTAAATTGCACCAGCCTACTAACAAGACTAAAACTCTGATAATGATGATAAAACCAGATGTAATCATGATGTTGTGGCACCAAATCTCTGTGAAATGATTCTCACTTTGTTTTACACACTTGCCATTGAAATTTACAGCATCCAGAAATATGTAAAAACATGGGAAATGTCTTGCAGTTCTGTTTTTCTTTATGCACTTGCCAAGAGTTAGAAGTCTTAAGAGGCTTTTCCTGCTTTAAAACTTACTCATACGCTGCTGAGTTTATTCTACACTAAAAACACGTCCCACCTGGTGTAAAACCCAAACAGATTTAGTTATTCTTGTGTTTTATGCCATGTCTAATCACCTTCGAGTCACAATGGAGTTCATTGTGACTCCAGATGTATGCCAACTTACACAGAAACAGAATAGACCCCAGTTCCTAAAACCCCAGCTTGAGCTCTCATTCCAAACTCCTGACTTGACTTGTTTGTCTCAAAGAAATGATAAGAGTTCACGTTTCTTACCGTTAATGAGCACAGTGAGAGTGCCAAGCATCAGCAGGACGGAGAGCTTCATCTTCTTCTGTCGGCTGTTTGTTAGGTTCTTCAGCAAGTGTTAATTTCTGTTAGTTGCTGCAACTGTATGGATAGAGTTGTACTGCAGTATTTATACACACACTGATCATGTGCTACTTGTGAAATTAAGGGTGATTTTAAAATCCAGACCAGTGTACGTATGTGGTTTCACTTTGGTGTGTTCACATGTGCAGCAGAAGGTAGTCATGGGACGGTGGGTTCAGGGAACAACCGGAGGCCCCACTGAGGTTAAGATACAGCGTGCCTGCGGTCAGCAGCCGTAGAATTATATCATATAGATCAAGTATGGGTGTGTGGATAGCGATGCCAACAGATTAATTTTTTTTCTGCTTGTTGTTGCTCTGCAGAAGTTTTCACTTCTGTACTCCCCTTCTGACTGACGGGAAAATAATAATATGATCATCAGATGCAGTCCTGTAAACAATCTCTGTGGCTACAGTATGACACAGTGAAATACTGTTGTTGCTTGTTTTCTTTTTATTGTTGTTTTTGCTGGGGGCTTCTTCTGGCCATGCATATTCAGTACAACACAGTCATTATAGTAGACATCTCACAGGAGTTTGTACAGTTTTTAATATTTTGTGTAAGTTTGAAAATGTATTCTGGGTATTTTACCTCTTCATTTTCATGATATTAAAGCAGCATTAATCATTATTTCCTCTGCAAGCCATGAGCCAAATTAGCTTTAGTTTGGTCTGGTTTGTTAAAGAAAGACCAAATTATGTGAAGAGAAGCTGGTTTAATATTGTAAAAATGTGCATGGGCTTCGAGGAAGATTACACCTCTTCCGAATTTGTACTGTACTGTGGGATGAGATTAAATTGTCTGACTTTGAATTCATACAGAATTATCACCCAACTTTCTAAAATGATGAGCGGCATGAAAACATTTTAGCCTCCTCCAGTTTTTTGTTTTGAAATAATGGCCTGAAACTGGATAATGTGCCATCACAGATAAGCACAGTGTATAATGAAGGATGTCATGATAATAACAGACAGTAGAAGGAATTTGAAAGGACTTCAAAATAGTGACTAAAGTGTAGCGACTCAGACCATATTTACTCTACACTGGTATGCAGGTATGCACAAGTGAAACTGCGAGATTCCATTAAAACATATTTAATGCTTTTTCAAATATGTTCTTATCACATTGTTCCACAAAGGGTTTATTGTAAAACAAAACTGCATCTTCTTGGATTGTGCGATGCATTATTTACTTTCCCTCAATAGAGAAAAGTCCAGTCTTTCCTTTGCAGAGATATTAATACACCCGTCCGTCCACCCATCCATCCATCTGTCCATCCATCCATCCACCCGTCCGTCCACCCATCCATCCGTCCGTCCATCCATCCATCCATCCATCCACCCGTCCGTCTACCCATCCATCCATCTGTCCCTCCATCCGTCCGTCCATCCATCCATCCTTCCATCCATCCATCCACCCGTCCGTCCGTCCATACATCCATCCATCCGTCCATCCATCCATCCATCCATCCGTCCGTCCAGCCATCCATCCATCCGTCCGTCCATACATCCATCCATCCGTCCATCCTTCCATCCATCCACCCGTCAGTCCATCCATCGGTCCATCCATCCTCCCATCCTTCCATCCATCCATCCATCCATCCACCATCCAACTGTCCGTCCGTCTGTCCATCCATCCATCTATCCATCCTTTCATCCATCTATCCACCCATCCATCCATCCACCCGTTCATCCACCCATCCGTCCATCCATCCATCCATCCATCCACCCGTCTGTCTATCCATCCATCCATCCTTTCATCCATCTATCCACCCATCCATCCATCCATCCATCCATCCACCATCCAACTGTCCGTCCGTCTGTCCGTCTGTCCATCCTTCTATCCATCCACCCGTCCGTCCATCCTTCCAGCTGTCTAATCATCCGTCCATCCATCCATCCATCCACCATCCAACTGTCCATCCGTCCGTCTGTCCATCCTTCTATCCATCCATCCATCCATCCATCCATCCATCCATCCATCCATCCATTCAACCGACCGTCCATCCTTCTATCCATCCACCCGTCCGTCCATCCTTCCCGCCGTCTAATCATCCATCCATCCATCCATCCATCCATCCACCATCCAACTGTCCATCCGTCCGTCCATCCTTCCATCCATCCATCCATCCATCCATCCATCCATCCATCCATCCATCCATCCATCCATCCATCCATCCATCCATCCATTCAACCAACCGTCCATCCTTCTATCCATCCACCCGTCCGTCCATCCTTCAAGCCGTCTAATCATCCGTCTAATCATCCGTCCATCCATCCATCCATCCATCCATCCATCCACCATCCAACTGTCCGTCCGTCTGTCCATCCTTCTATCCATCCACCCGTCCGTCCATCCTTCCAGCCGTCTAATCATCCGTTCATCCATCTATCTATCTATCCATCCATCCATCCATCCATCCACCATCCAACTGTCCGTCCGTCCGTCCATCCTTCCATCCATCCATCCATCCATCCATCCATCCATTCAACCGACCGTCCATCCTTCTATCCATCCACCCGTCCGTCCATCCTTCCAGCCGTCTAATCATCCCTTCATCCATCCATCCATCCATCCATCCATCCATCCATCCATCCATCCATCCATCCATCCACCATCCAACTGTCCGTCCATCCATCCATCCATCCATCCATCCATCCATCCATCCATCCATCTGTTCATCCATCTATCTATCCATCCATCCATCCGTTCATCCATCTATCTATCTATCCATCCATCCATCCATCCACCATCCAACTGTCCGTCCGTCCGTCCGACCGTCCATCCTTCTATCCATCCACCCGTCCGTCCATCCTTCTATCCATCCACCCGTCCGTCCATCCTTCCAGCTATCTAATCATCCGTCCATCCATCCATCCATCCATCCATCCATCCATCCATCCATCCATCCATCCATCCATCCATCCATCCATCCATCCACTATCCAACTGTCCGTCCGTCTGTCCATCCTTCTATCCACCCACCCGTCCGTCCATCCTTCCAGCCGTCTAATCATCCGTCCATCCATCTATCCATCCATCCATCCACCATCAACTGTTCGTCCGTCTGTCCGTCTGTCCATCCTTCCATCCATCCACCTGTCCGTCCGTCTGTCCGTCTGTCCATCCGTCAGGAGAGCTACAATCTGTTTATAAGAATGAAAGATAAAGCTTATTTTGAATCCTTTAAACCAGCAGTTTTATTGAGCAGTTTACTTATGTTCAAAACCTATTTTTAAAAACAATTATTTGACCAAAAGTCTACGCCAAACAACAAACCTGAAGCATCAAGTATAACCAGTCATAACAGACAGGAAGACAGCGGCGCAGACAGAGAGAAACCACACTAGTCTAAGTGGTAAAAGTTCTTTTGATTTTTGTGGTTTGAGTAAGAAATATTCCTCCCTCATGATTACAGCCATGTGTTTTTGACAGACATAAAAGTCATAAATGTGGTATATTATTAGGTCATTATGAAAATGCTTCAAGGCACATGACTACTAGGCAAGAGGGGATGTATTACAAGATGACTCAGCAAAATTATCTACTTTGAAAAACAAGCTTTAAGGGATTTTTATCTTCTACAGGACTTTATATCCTTTGTAGCAACTACTGTATTAGCTTAATAAAGTAAATAATCAATTAATTATTACACGTACTTCATATGAAGTCAATAATGTACTTGTTTAATGTAAATCAGTCATCACTTGAGTAAGCTGGTCCTATGCAATTCTGGGAAATTCCCTGAAGCTGTCTAATAAAACCTGTAGAAGAAGCAATATATTCTCTGACTCTTCACTTATATTATTTAACTTATATGATTATTTATATTTATTTGCCATATGTTAGCCACTCACATTCTGGCAGATTATAATTTCATCCATCACAGTCCATCCTGTTGAATGTTAAACCTGAAAACAGGCGTCTGCTACAAATCTGCTGTAATTCAAATTACGCACCTTCGATTTTACCAGAGTAATGACCTCATGATGTTTAAAGTCACCCTTAGGCCTGAAAATTGCATACCTATAATAAGTTGAGTATTTTATTAATTTGGAAGTGATGGAAAAGGGAACATGTGGCATTTATTAAGATGTGTAATTATCAGTATATACGTTAATGGGCAGGTGAGGAAAATGAAGATGGCACATTTCACAAATGAAACATTTTTCAGGTTCACCTAAAAGAAACAAACAGTTTCTGGATGAATTTGAAAGTTTATGGGACGACTATGACTCAGGGGAAGAGTGGTTGTCTGTCAGTTGGAATGTTGGCTGTTCGATCCTTACGGTCAAAGTATCCTTGGGCAAGATACTGAACCCACACGGCCTCCAATGTGCTCATTGGTGTGTGAATGTGTGCGAAAGGAAAAAACGCCTTACAGATAACTCCTCAGAAGTACTGTATGAGCGTATAGGTGGATGTGACTTGGAGAGGCCAAAATGACTTGAAAAACGCTATACACTGAAAGTACAGTCGAATATCCCGTTATAATGATGCCACTGTAGTGTGTTATAGTGCAGCATATTAACATCATCACTGCAAAGGCCAGCTCTCATAAAGTGAAGCAGAACAAAATAAGAGTAAAAATTAGTACAGAATGTTAAGGCAGAATGTTGGGAACCTTATGTTTCGTAAGGTTAAGCTACTGTACTGCCAAGTGCTCAAAAAGAGAAGTTCAGAGCTAAAAGATTAAATAGCCAGTTTGTTTGTGCTACATCACACTGAAATGATTTCCCCTAACAAGTCAGTTTCACAACAGTCTTAACAGTGTTGTGTCACATTTAACACACACACACCCACACACACACACACAAAATCCATAATTTGCAGGTTTGGGCGGTTGGTTGATGGTGCTTCATAGAGACTACCTCAGTTGGTTGGAGAAACATTCCTCATATAAATTCCCCCTCTCATAAAACATGTTGTACATAAAAGCCACAGGTCCTATTCAGTTATGTTACTTGGAAAGAAGGACTTTTATCCTTGCCAGCACCAACATCTTTCTGATACGTGACTAATTTGACAATTTTTTTTGTTTTGTTAAAGTATAAATAATCAATAAAATCCTTGTTATTACTTTATTTACTGAACATAGTGATGACAACAGTTCAGTTAACTCTCTAAGTGCCAAAGTCACGAAATTGTGACAACCAGGCCACGTCTCGAGTGAGAGAACTTATATCTGTTGCCATTTCCACCACCAGATGGCATACATGTAAAATTTACATGTTTACATGTTTCCATCCATTTACATTGTAAATCCACTGCCAGCAATCGGCACCCATCACCCCAAAGCCAAGAAACCTATAAGTCATAGAGAAAATTATTGAAACAAAAATGGCTTACCATCTGTTATGCCACAATATGAAATCAGAGCTGTCATTTTACTGTCAACATAAACTCTGGTTCATATTCAACATTTTTTCTCATTTACAGTATACCTTAAAAGCCTTTAAAATTCCAGCACCTGAAGGGTTAACATCAGGGTATACCCATCTCAAACCCAGTGAAGAAACCAATGACCTTTAGCCATTAGATGAAGGTTATAGGTGAAGAGGTAATCAATCTGTTAATAGCTCTGTTTTTGACTGAATGCACCCTGCTCTGTGTTGAAGGAGGAAGAGAGAGAGGAAAGGCAGCATCAGGACATTTTAGCTACACAGATTTGATTGATCAGTCCACCACTTAGACCAAACTGAAATATTTCAGCATCTAGGATGGATTAGCTTTTATTCTTTATGGCACTGAGTAAATTGTGCTGACAACACACAGACTGACTCCCTCTTAGAAGAAATTTCATTCACTCCGTTGATGCTTTGACTTTTTGCTTATGATGTGTGTTATTTGCTGCCTCAGTACATCTGTTCTAACACTAATTTTGAACAAATTATCTATAGCGTGCCCTGCGATGGACTGGTGACCTGTCCAGGGTGTACCCTGCCTCTCACCTGTTAATGCTGGGATAGATTCCAGCTTACCCGTGACCCGTAATGGACTAAGCGGTACAGACAATGAATGAATGTCTATAGCGTGGGTGAATTGTAGGGAAGCATCTAATGTTAGATGCTAAGCAATGCTATCCCATCATTGGAAATCACTCTGTTGTTTTTTATTAACATCTTTATTTTAGTTTAGTATCTGTTTATCAACACCATCATACAGAAAACATGTGCAATGTACATTATATACAGTATATCTGGCAAGACAAAAGTTTAAATTCTTCAAATTACATTAATAAACAATATAATAAAGTCATTGCTCAAATTAGCATTTATGATAACATACAATGTAATGGATTTATTACTGACAAGTTAAATTCCATCACAAGTAATGCATTTGCAGAAAGTTTCACAGCTTCAAACAAGAACACTGCAGCACAGTAGATTGAAAATCTTTCCTTATTTCCCAGAGGTAGCGCCTTAACAAAGACAGAGTTCATTGAATCTTTCCTCATGCTAACGGTTCACTTGGATCACTGGTTAAAAAAACATCTTATTTCATCACAATATCCAGCATTCACCTCTGGCTGTTAAATTTTAGTATAGCTTTGGCTTCCAGTATAAAAAGATGCTCTCATTGCACCTTAATTTGTTTCAATTTTCCGTTTTGGAGACAAAACCAGCCGTAACTTCTATCCATTGTAACAGCGCTAAACGTATGTTATAATGATGTTGGTGCTGATGTTGTGGCAGCCACTGTGGTTGTTTGGGTGCTGGTGGTCATCTTAGCTGCTTTATTCCTGTGAAGAAAACATATCACGATCAACCATTTTGAAACCACGAAGAGTCTTTTAGTGAAATAATGCAGAGTACTTTCACATCTAAATCAGTGGACTAATAATTACCTGACTTTCAGATTCCTGAGGTTAGTAAAATTATCTGACAGTTTGCTTAAAGGAAAATATTAAATAAAATTTTGCTGCAGAAATTTGTGCTTTATCTTGTGGACTTTATTTTTTTGTTAGATGTTTTTCTAAAACAATTATTTTGTTCTTGAGAGAGAAAGTATAGGATGAAAAGCTGAAAGTAATAATCTCATTTTACATGTTGCAGGACGTAGTGATGCTTGCCTGATTACAGCGTTATAAAGCCACAACATGGCTTATTTCCTTTCTTTGCACATAATTTTTTATAAAAATCAAATTATTTCATTGGATGTTGAGGAAAACCAAAGAATAATGAGCATAATATGAAAAGATAACATTTTACTTACATTTCTGCTCTTTGAAAGATTTGCTCAGTGAATTTTGAATTTGGGTCAAGACACCGTAAGTTGTTATTTTTCAGTCTGACACTGTAAAAAAGAAGAACTGTTTCAGTAAAACAATCCAGAATGAATGCTCATTGATGATGTTGGTCTTTTTTTTTTGTTAATATCTTCTGCAGATACTCACATGACTTCTTGCCTGCTGCAGTATGGACGTGGTTTATACACCTTGACCTCAACGATAAGGAGGGGGTTTACTGCCTTGCTTGTCTTTATGCAGCTGCAGGACTTAATAGCTGGAAAAAGATCACATAGATAAATTATTAACACAAAATTGTAAATTAAAACAACAATTTGAACTTTTCTGATTTCCAAATTGCTAAACCCCCCCCCCCCCCCCACACACACACACACAAGCAAAAACTAAGCAATCATTTATCTAAGTAGAAACAGCACAAATGCAGAAAGTACTTCCATGAGGTGTGGAGTTACTGTACTTACTTGCTGAGGTGCAAATGGCCACACACGCCAGGAGAATAATACACTGGATTGCAGGTTTCATCTTTGATCAAATTTGAGAGTAAAATGCTAAAATGATGTATTGAATTCTTGAATCTTTGTGCAGCAGCTTCCTTCTGTAAGATATGAAAGATCTCTCCTCTCCTGGAGGATTCTACTCATGAAGCTGTCTGACGGTCCTGCGCCATGAGCTCTTGCTTTTATACTCTTATAGGGGCCTGAATCTTATTCCTAAGAAGTCATTGAAAAAAAGAGCTTTGTTATCAGCTTTTTTTATTTATATCACAGTTCCTTGGAGCCCTTACTTCTTGTTAAGAACTTCCTGTGTGTCTTACGCCATCGTGTTGAGAAACAACTGCCATTGATGAAATATTTGTCCTGGTGATGCTGGAGCCACATGGGGTGCATGTTCTCATGCAAAGGCTTTCACATCTGTAAAATCTCCCCATAGAAAAGATATTTATGGTAGGACTGAATCTTTATTGGCTACTGTTGGTTTAAACTACTTATACTGGCACTTAATGGGTACTACATAGTATATTATTTTTCTGATTTTTGGTACAAGATTAGTTTTTGTTTATTTTAAGTCAACCTTTAAAATAAGTGTGGAACTCCTTATTTCCCTTTAAAGGCATGCTATTTTCTCATTGAAACTTATAGTAATAAAAGGATAATTTACTTTAGTGCATTCACTGTAGTTAATATATTCTGATTGTGTGCTTGTAAAAGTTTGATTTAAAACTCCAGTTTAAAAAAAAGAAAACAGCAGCATTATTAAAGCAGAGTTAGAGCCAGGGGTCAGAAAATATTTATGATTGAATTATTTAATCTTTCTGTTAATGTGAGCTTACAAGCAGTAAAAGCTGACCTTAGTGATGAACAAGCAGGAAAGGGAGAAATCTACACACACTGACTTCTAATCTCCAGTTGTGTTCTTACTTATGATCTTTAGGAAAACTACACATATCCTTTTAACCTACAAGAGCCCAACGTGACATGTTTAATACAGTTTCTGAGACACTTATATTTATTTATAACACTTATGTATTACTTTATGGTAAAAACCTTTCTCAGAAACCTGTTGAACGCGATCTGATACTTGTCTTCCACCCTCTAATAGACTCCCGGAAGCAGAAAAGCACACTTCTTACTTGTTCCAGGATGGACGTAGTTTATAGTCCTTGATCTCTCTCTTTTTTTTTTTTTTTTAACCTGTCTTGTCCAGCATCATAGCAAGCAAAATGGTAGTCTGGTTGCTGTATTGTGCCA
>JBAMHW010000005.1:15675768-15685973 GCA_037177495.1 Rhadinocentrus ornatus | reverse complement strand
TTCATTTTTTTTTGTTGTTTTGTCATGAAGCTCATGAAGTGCAACACCCTCCTCCATCAATGATGAGTATAGACCCACGTGTCATTTGTACTCATTCTACAATCCAACAATCCACCTTCATGATTGTAGGACTTTGCAAAAAAAGTGTTGACAATGCCACCAGGAAGCTAAAGAGTCTGTATCAGGATTGGTGCTCCACACAAAGCTTCAGAGCGGAGGACCTTGCAGGCCTCACCCAGGATGATGTGAACGATCTGAAGCAGCTGGTGGAGGTAATGGGTTTACATGTGGAGGAGGACCAGTCTGCCCAGGGCGTCTACATGGTGAAAGGGTTGAAAGATGGAGTCAATCAGGTCATGCAGCTGATTCACAAATCTTAGAAGCTGATCTTAAGTATATGTTTTATGACCAAGGCTTACGACTTTGATATATCAACATCACCCTGAAGGACAGAAAAAGTAAGTTATTTTTTGGTTCAGGATAATGAAGTATGTCACTGTTAAAAGCCTGATATTTTTTTAAAGAAAAGCATGAAATGCCACTTCAGAGGCTGAAAATGAAAATAATCTGATAATTTATGTTTTTTTTTCTTTTTTATATATATATATGTATTATTGTTGGTGAAGATCACAGATGGGTTACATTTGCAAGCACTGGAATATATTATTTTGGGTTTAAAAACATAATATGACATTAACTTTGTTGCTTTGCATCTTTCTATTGTACAAAAATGCTGATTCCAAAATATCCATTTCAATATTGCTATGTAAAATAGTACACTGACATTTTAAACTAAAAGACAATTACTAATTGTTTCCAGCTGTACTTCAAGAAATAAAAATCTTTGTTTTTGTTTAAATAAAATCATGTTAAGGTCACTAGTCCTGATCTCATTTTCCCTCTCCAGTTTTAGAAACTGTTGTTTTTCCATTTAAATCAGAGATAAAGGTTGAATTTCTACTTAAAAGTTCTATATTATACATTTTTTCAACAATTTCATATGGGTTTTAGAGGTCCAACAACATTGTTTTTAAAGTGTATTACCCCAAACCATGACAAGGGCAATGAAGCAGGAGGGAGAGGGAATGCAGGAGTGAAGATTTAATACAAAGAACCAGATAACTTACATTGCTGACAAAAATGGGGAACACATGAGGAAAGACAAGAAAACAGGACGGATGATCTGACAAAGGAAAACTGAAACCAAGGGGTATAAATACACAGAGGAAGGAACGGGTAAAATGAATTTACTAAACCAGGTGAGCTGATAAACAAGAAGGAAAACAGAATACAATACACATGGGGAATGAACTACAAAATATAACAGGAAGCCAGAGCGTTGTTTCTCAGCCTCAGGATGCTGCAAAGCAACTTATCAAGCATAACTTTAAAGCAGAGGTCAGAACACCTGGGTTGCTGTAGCTCAGGTGGAGTCACCTTTCAACCAGAAGGTCAGTTGATCAATTTCTGGCTTCTGGGAATTCTGGGAATGACTGTCTGTGATACTGAAAAGCACTCAGCATAATAACAACAGCAATGCTGTGTGAATGTGACATAGTGTAAAAGCACTTTGAGCGGTCAACTATAAAAGAACTGTCCATTTACTGATATACTCTAGTGCTAATATTATTTCTGGAAGCAGCAGTAAATTTATCATTGTGCGAGTAGTGTTAGGGAAGGAGAGTTAAAAAAATTTTTTTATAAAAAAATTAAATCATGGATACTTTAGTATTTACTTTTTTTTAAATAGTGCCACAATGCAAAAAAAATAATACTGAGTTGACAAGCAATAGTCACTTAAGAACCAGCAGCGGCTGCAAACTCTGCAGGCTGTCTCACTTCATGTGGAGAAAACTGTGGAAATGGTCCACTTTTGTTCTAGTTGTATTTTTTCTTGCACTAATTTTTTTTTGTAGAAGACTAACTTTTTATTTAGACTATTTTTTCTTTAGAACCACAGGGTGACTCGTGTCTGCAGGAAAGCAAGACAGTGGAATGGGGAATGTATTTTTCTGGCAAAGTGGAGTTGCCTGATGTATTGACGATGGGGTAGGAAAGCATGGGAGAAGCAGCAGAGCTCTTCAAAAAACTCTGGCAAGAAGACAGCGACAGTATTGAGCATGAGAGGGGAATTATTTTGAGCCTTTTAAGATTATTTTCAGAACATTTTGATGTTCTCAACATGTGGATGTTTGTGGATGAGGTGGCAGATGTCCAGGGATTTCTGTTATACTGCGAAAGCAGAGCTTGAATAATAAAGGACCAAAAAAAGGTAATAAAAAATTAAACTTAAAGACTTATTTTTGTATTTTATATAACTGAGTATTGAAAGGCTTCCTGTTTATACCATATATAAAAAAAGTAAATCTAGGTTTATGTGTTTCACAGATGCAAAACAGCTTTAAATGGAAAAATTAATTTTGGGGAAAAAAAACAAAACGTGTAAAAGATGTGAAGTCAAATACAAAACCTATTGTGGACATTTCATTTTGTATTAAAACCTCTCCTCTTCAGATGTGCTAGTAACTGTATGACTCCTCATACATGAGTTTCAATCAAGATAAATGGACTTTTTTTCTCATCTGAATCGTTTTCAGAAGTTATTTTTTCCACCACTGTTATACATAAGGAGCTGGGGTTAATGACATAAGGCTAATGAAAATTAAAATGATTTTAATAGTTTTCACTAACTTGTGGTGCAAACGATTTCAAATTTGAAGTAAATTTAAACATTTGACATTGAATACAATGAAAACTAAACTGAATGAGCAGGCTTACAATTCAAGTACACATACTGGGCATATCTTACGCAGTTATCAATATTTTCCATATTAAAATCAGCTGAATGTGCCAGAAACATTCAGAGCGGTATTATTGAAGTATGTTCATATGAAAAGGACAGGAGACCATATGCTGGATTGATCAGTGCACTTACGGTTATTTATAGCAACATCCAGACAGCAAGACGAGGTTAAAATTCTCAGTCGGACAATTTGTCTGTGCATTTCATTTTGAAAAATCTTCCATGCAGTTCCAGAAAAGCATTCATTTTGAAAATGTTTTGCTTCTTCCTGCCGTATGTGTGAGGTCACCTGAGAGTGGAGCCTGCACCAGAACTGATTCCACAGTGGAGCTCTGCAGTCAGACTGTTGAGCTCTTGCCAGGGATATCTGCTGGGAAAGAAAAAGAAAAAAACTAATTAAAATAATCATAAAAATATGATCTTACCTGCTATTTCTCATCAGAGCCTTTGCTGCAGCATGTTGTGTCAGATAGACCAAAACTATTTAATTTGGTTCAGTTGCAATAATTCAGTCTTAATCTGGTTCCAGATAGAGATCTAAAGTTAATTATTTGTATACTTGTATATTGCACTTAAAAAAAAATCCTGCTAATTACGAGGAACAAACAAACAAACAAGCAAAAAACAAAACAAAACAAAAAAACAAAAAACGCCATCATCTCTGTTAAAAGAGTTGTGATGAGTCTCCAAGTTGAAGCAGTTTTTAGTGTTATTGCGGCATCTAGTGGTATAAAATGGTATCACATGAGGTTATGAGTCGATCTCAATGGTTGAGCTTCAGTCATGTATCCTGTTGCTTCAGATTTATTGTTGTAAAATCGAAAAACATGGAACAAGTCCAATTCCAGTCTAAATATCAACACCTTTATCATAAAGGTATTGGTATACAGGACACACGATGGCATCATCATTTTAAAAAACAGAAACAGGGTTCATTGCGCTGTCACGGAAATACACGTGATTTCTTTCATTCCCAGCTCCATATTTCCATGAATAGGTGTGAGATCTTTTAGTCAGGATGAGTGAAAACAAGACGGAGAAGAACTAAAAACACACTTAATTGACCCAGTTAAGAATGAACCTGCGTGACAAAGCAAACATGGAAATTAAATGAAAAATACTTTATTTATCCCAGAGAAACCACAGAAGAGCTACTTGTGTCTTTTCCCCTGATTCATAAATGACTAACTGGCACATCAGCATTATTCTTACGAGCCAACCGGCTTGTAAAAGGAAAGTGAAACTAAATTTAAACAGTTTTAGCTAAGGAGGAGAGAACAAGTAAGCTGCTGATTTAAAACCCCTCTTTAAAATTTAGAATTGCAGGTAAAATAGATGAAATCCAGGAAACGTACTTTAAGGGACATGAATCTGTTCAGAAAAACAGTTTGAGTTGCAGCTGATAGAGGCAAGACTGAATGAACTCAGCTTGGTAAGTAAACAAAGCTAAAAGTAGCATATTAGCAGCACTATGAGGCTGTACTTGGACCCTAAGATTTCGGCTAGGTGTTCATGACAGCACATGCTTACAATGCTATTTTAATGTTAAGCTTCATATACACTGTCGTGTTTCATGCTGTTTCATGTCATCCCACCATTTGGGGAATAAAAAAGCCATTTGGCATTTGTCTCCTAAATAAAGCTTTGGCCAGCAGGTGGTGCTGATGTGAAAGTGATGGGATCATCAAATCAGTAGCATTTGGATGCACCTAGCAAAATGTATAACAGCTCTTTCAAATGAGCTAAACTAAGCCCTAAACTAATCACATCAGTGTATCAGTTTTGATAAATCCTCTTTTTTGGCAGAGGAAAAGTTTTCACATAGGATTTTCTAATGATCTCAGGTTATTCTCAGACAATAAGATTTGTTTCACAGTCTCACATCTACACACGAGCCATCCAGCAGTCAGCAACAGGTGAGTTAATATAGGAATGCTAACCTTTAATAATCTTTGCTTGTTTGAAGCGATTTAATAATGGGCAAAGATGGTCTGTTTGGATTTACGTAAAGTCACATTAAAATTTCTTCTGATTTCTCTTCTAGGATAAATGCCACATCACAGAGAAGAGTCATACGTGTACCAAGTACTCACTGCCCAGAATTTGAAATCCTCAAAGCAAAGACAAACGGAATCACCTTAAAGGGTCCTGATAAAAAGGTGCCACCAGTAGCTGGAAAACTTTCCAAACTGATACAAGAAATGTCAGCTAAGAGAGTTAAACTACCTGAAGATTTGATAATCTTCATGAAAACCAGCGGTGCCATTTCCAAGTTTCAGACTTATTTCGATCTGAGTTTAAAAAGTCCTGTTTTCTTAGAGGTGGGATCGGACCTGGTTCTGTCCAGTCTGTGCTCTTGTGACCTGGATGAGGCTTTGACAGCATTGCTTAGGGATCTGAGTGTGGAGATAGTGAAGCTGCCAGACCCTGCAGCGGTACCTCCAGATGTAGACAGAATAAAAGAAATCCTCAAGAAAGCAAAAAGTAAGGTAAACCATTTGGAGCTCAAAGTAGACGTTAGCTTCATTCCAGGACCCGGTGCAACCACGGTCGCCAAAGTACGGCTGGTTGGCTATACTGAACATGTGAACAAGCTCAAAGACCTCCTTAATGACTACCTGCTGAATGAGGTCTCAGCAAAAGACGTGTTGAGGCTGCTGGGTCCCGAACTGGTTGCCTGCTTTGATAAAATCTTAGACATGATTGGCATGAAGCAGACTAACGTGACTTTAAAAGCCTCAGATTTTCCTTATCCATTTGTGGCTATATCTGGGCCCCGTCGTCGGGTTCAGGAGACCCATAAGAGCCTCTCATCTGCTCTAGCCAGTCTGATATCAGACACGTTGGTACTGGATGGACAAGGAGCTCTGCTCTACTTCCAGGGAGATGGTAAAGTAAGCAAGGAACTAATTGAGACCTCCTGTCAAGTTCTCATCAGGGAAAAGCAAGGTTAGTACTACATTTTAACATACTCTAACCAACAACTAGACTCAACACATGAAGTAAAAAGTCTGTTGTTGAACTTGGTAGGTTCTAATATTAGCATCATCTGGCTGTTCTTCAGTTTCTTTTTTGTTTATATCAATTTTCAGTATCATTACCTCGACCATATATTCATTCAAGCCTAAGAATCTGCTCCAGTTCCCAAAGTCAGAAGTCCACTTTCCTGTTCCTGGGTCTTCACAGAAAGCATGTTAATGATGCCATGGCAAAGATAAAGGATCTGTACCAGGCTCACTGCTCCACAGAAACCCTCAGTAAGGAGGACCTGGCAGACCTCACTCAGGACGACATGAAGAAATTGAAGAAGCTAGCACAGACCCAGGGTCTGCTTTTACAAGAGGACTGGTTCGGCCAGGGTGGCTTGATTGTGAGCGGGTTAAAAGCTGGGGTCAACCAGGTGGTGCAGATGCTCCACACAGCCACTCATTTTAGGAGGGAAATGAGAGTCAAGGAGGAGGAGAATCTGTACCCATGTGTTGCCTGGTGCATCCTAGGACATAAAGGCAACTGGGAAAGACTTCCCAAAACAGCAAATTACAACCTGGAAAATCATAATGTTATGAAAGGCATTGTGGACGCTTGGGGAATCTCGTGGTGTTTGGATCTACAAAAAATGGAGGCCAAAAAAACATTAACTGGTCAGAAAGCAAAGCTGAAACGACTTCAGAATTTACCGGGTGAGAGAAGCATTGGTGTTAAAGGATGTTATTTGTTGCTTCTGCTTGTTAAGGTATAACAGCATTCTTCATATGGTTTGCTTTGTTGTTCCTTAAGGCTTCAGGGAAACTCACAGACAGCCACAGTATGGTCACAATACTTGACTTTTACAAATAGGTTTGGAGGTATAAAGCCACATATGAAGCAAGAGTTCAGATTTTCAGTTCAGACATGCCAGACAGGTGTGAGAGCGACTACCAAACAATTTTCAGCTTCATGGTAAAGAATCCAACAAAATTAATTAGTTAGTTTCAACCTCAGCCTTCACTGGGATAATGTCACAGGTTTTACAGCATTGTAAAGTAAAACTACACCTGACTATAATCTTGGGTATGCTTACCATGATGTTATAAGAGCTGCAATTAGTGCACAATTTCATGGGATTATTGAGGGCAAAAAAGATACAGGATGGCTATTCAAAACTGAATTTGGGAGAATGTTAGAAAATGGATTTCTCTTCTGAAGAAAATTACTTAGTTCAAGCTGTTTGTTCTGTTCTCGTTCCTGCAGTAACCAACAGGCAGTTGAGAGAATTTTTCCTGGGCAGGAATTTACTTGATTTACTGAAAAACTTTACCAAAAGAAAAAAATATATTTAATAATATTGTAAAAATATTTCTGAACATTTTTTTTGTGTCTAATTTTCTCATTAATTTGCCAAAAAATGTTTTCCAGACTTCACATTCCCTCTTTACTGGGATGGTATGGCAACTTCTGAAGATCTGAAAGAGGTTGTACTGGAGCCTTCCTCTCAAGAGTACCAGAGTGTGCACACAGAGTTCCATAAGACTGTAAACAGGACTGTTGTGAAGGTGGGTGTCACTGCTTTTTATTTTGTTTAGTTTCTAAAAATTCCCATTACTGTGTTGTAATTATGCAAAATTCATAATCTCACAGGACACAATCTATAATACAGTTATCTACAACAACTATTCTGAGAGTACTAATTCTGTATTTTTCTCTCGTGTGTCATTCCTCGACAAAGGATCCTTATCCCTTAAACTTTGTCACATTACAGCCACAAACTCAAATGACTTTAGTTGGCCTTTTTTTGTAACAGACCAACAAAGTACTGCATAACTGTGATTCTTCTTTGCAGAATAGCTCAAGTGCAGTCAGATTGAATGGACAGTGTCTGTGAACAGCAAATCTTGCCACAGATTTTTGGTTTGTATAGGTCTGGAATTTGACTGGGTCTTTCTAAAACATGGAGATGTCATGATCTAAACTCTGGCTATATGTTTAGGGCAGCTGTCCTGTGGAAAGATAACCTCTGCCCCTGTCTCAAGTCTTATACAGCCTCTAAGAGGTTTTCCTCCAGGATTGCACTGTATTTACCACCACACATCTTCTCATCAACTCTGACCAATTTCCCTGTCCCCACTGAAGAAAGGAATCCACACAGCATGATGCTCCCACCACCATGTTTCATAAAGGGAATCTCTCTAAAACACTGGAAAAGCTTGTCATCAGACAACTACAGTCATTTTTTGATCAAAATCACATATTAGAAAAATTCCAGTCCAGTTTCAGAGCACTCCACAGCACAGAGTCTGCACTACTAAAAGTACAGAACGATGTCCTGCTGTCCTTGGATGTTAAAATACCTGTGCTGCTGGTAATGCTGGACCTTACTGCAGCATTTGACACAGCGGACCATTCCGTCCTCCTGACCCACCTGGTCCAGCAGGTGGGCTTTCAGGGACCTGTGCTGCAGTGGTTCAGGTCTTACCTAGCAGATATAACTTTCTCTGTAATGATTAGTGATTTCTCCTCTCCAGCTCCACTGTCCTTGAGTGTCCCACAGGGTTTTGTTCTGGGCCCTGTTCTTTTTTCCTTGTACATGCTGCCCTCAGGTTTTGTGATATCCCGTCATAATGTCTCATTCCATCTGGATGCAGACGATCTAAAAATCTATCTGCCTGTTGCCCAGAACTCCCCAGACACACAGTCCATTCAAATGTCTCTGGATGACATTAAACACTGGCTGTCACAGAACTTCATCTGTCTGCATGAGTCAGAGACTGAATTAATCTTCTTTTGGGCCTCCAGTTCCAGAAACACAGCTCCAGATCTCACACCTCTGACCACCCACCTCAGCCATGTTGTCAGGAATCTTGAAGTGACTTTGGACAATAATCTCAAACTCAGTAATCGAATAGACTCTGTGGTCAGGGTAAGTTTCTTTCAGCTTTTCCTGTTGGCCAAAGTCAAACCATTCCTCAGCCATAAGGACCTTGAAAAAACAATCCACGCCCTTATCAGTTCACGGTTGGATATTGCAGCGCCCCCTACATTGGGAATAACCAGGCTTCTCTACACCGACCACAGCTCGTGCAGCTGCCCGGCTCCTCACCAATATCCATTAACATGACCAGATCACTCCTGTCCTGTATTCTTTACACTGGCTCCAATTCAATTCAGAATTCTGTTTAAAATCCCACTGTTTGTTTTCTGTTCCATCCACAGCCTTGCACCTCTTTATCTATGTGACATGCTGACCCCTCACCAACCCAGTAGAGCTCGGCGCTCCTCTTAACATCACCTGCTGGTAGTCCCAAGGTCCAGGTGCAAATGGTGGGGTGATTGTGCCTTTACAGTAGCAAGGCTGAAACGTTAGAATTCCCAGCCCCTGAAGTGCACTCCATCATGGACCAACCCAGTAGTGTAATGGTCCCTTGTAGTCACCTACCCCTGTTTGAGGCCAGACTGAAAACCAATTTTTTTCAGATCAGCCTTTGACACACGATAGTAGTGTCACTTGAGAAATTTGTGATATTTATAATTTAGAAGTGTACTGTGTTTTCATTCTTGTTTTTATCTCTGTCCAACACTTTGATTAACTAGGGTTGTTGTAAATTTCTTTAGAAATAAAGTTCGATTGATTGATTGGGGATGGTGTGAGCTAGATTTCTGTCACACATAGCTTTTTGCATTAAGATTCAGGCCAACAAGATCTTTGTTCTTATCTGACCAGGTCACATCATTCCATGTTTGCTCTGTCCCCTGCACTGTAAACAGGACATAAGGCTCTCTTTCAACAATGGCTTTCTTCTTGCCACTCTTCCATAAAGTCACATTATAAGGAGTACACAACTAATAAATATCTTGTGGACAGATGATCCCACCTAAGCTGTGGATCTCTGTTGCTCCTCCAGAGCTACCATGAGCTTCTTGGCTGCTTCTCTGATTATTACCTGCCTTGCTCAGCCTGCCAGTTTAGGTGTGTGCCACACTTTTTCCATTTTTGGATGATGAATTGAACAGCGCTCTGTTAGAAGTTCAAAGCTTGGGATATCTTTTATTTTTCATAACCTAACCCTGCTTCAAGCTTCTCAATAACTTTTTCCCTAATCTGTCTGGTGTATTCTTTGGAATTCATGATGCTGTTTGTTCAGTTACTTTTCTCTAGCAAACCCTCTGAAACCTTCACAGAACAGCTGTATTTATCCCACTGATTTGTCAGTAATTTTTTTCCTTCTTTCTAGATTGAGCGCTTGCAAAATGTTCATCTGCGTCGTGCCTATGAGGTGCAGAAAAAACACCTTTCTGAAAAAAACAAATGCGATTGGGGAGCAGGTGAAAGGCTTCTGTATCACGGGACAAGCCAGAACAGCTGTGAATCCATTAAGAAAAAAGGCTTCAACAGGAGTTTTTCTGGAAAAAATGGTAATACATGTTT
>JBAMHW010000005.1:15649115-15660011 GCA_037177495.1 Rhadinocentrus ornatus | reverse complement strand
GCTGGGATAGGCTCCAGCTCACCCCGCGACCCCTAATGGGAACAAGCGGTACAGAAAATGGATGGATGGATGGATGGCATTTTTGCACATGATAACAAATATAGTAAAACACACGTAGAGACTGGCTGAGTGACATAATCAATCTAATAAAGAGGAAGAAATCTGATTTCTGCTTAAGTGTTTCACTTTTTCTGTTTTCATTTTGTGTCATTTGGTGTCAAGGTTAATGTATTCATGCATTTGTATTGCCACTCATGCATTTTTTTGTGATGGCTGATTCATTTTGTACTTCTCATTTTAGGTTTACCTTGGTAGTATTTTGCATTAAACATAGCCTGGGTAATAAATCAGAAGCTAGGGAAGGTAAATGGTTCTGCTGCTTCTTATTTCACTTAGATTTGTCTTTGATGTGTTCACTGACCTTCAGGGAACTTGTATTGATCGGTGATGTCGCGGCGTGTCTCGTCTCCTAGAGATTTAGTCAAAACCATGCGGCCGATGTGAGTCCGGTTCACTTTGACTGGTTCCATGGTCCCATCTCTCCTCCGGGAATAAAACACCACATCACTGTTTACCTGCAGAGAGAAAGATGTGAAAATTTCTACCGAACTAGATATGACCTCAACCGACCTGTGTTTTGGACACAAAACATAACAAGAGATGGTTGTTGAAGAGCTTTTACATTTGTGTTTACTTTTAGTTTAGTAGATACTTTTATCCAAAGTGAGTTATGAATTAAGAAGCAACTTTCAAGCTTCAGTGCAGTTAGAAAACCTGGTCTACTAAGTGCTAAGTTTTAATCCAGACCTCACTTCTGAATAACTTTTGAGGTAGACCAACACAGAAAATATTTACCTCAGCAAACACAAAGGGAGCATCAAACTGGAAACAAATCTGTCCATGCTTGATGGCCTTGACTGATGCTGGTCCACATCTGTACATACCTTCATAGATAATGCAGGAAAAAATTAGACAATCATTACACTGTATTCACTTTCAAGCTGATTTAAAACACACAAAAATAAAAAACAACAAACAGATTTTCTTCTGTTACACTGCCCAACATATTGGTTCATATCATCATTTACCATCGCTGGTCTCCTGTGGTGTTGCATCCACAACCTGCCAGCCTCCAAAGCCGTGAGGGAGGTCTGGTCTGGACATGTAGCACTCATTCCAGCAGTGATAGTTCCTGGCAAAAGTCATACATTAAATGTTGTTGAAGAAAATGTTAGTAAAGTACTTTTTTATGTCACTTTTCATGCATTCAGTTTACCCTAAGGTAAGTCTCAGAAAGTCTCACTGTGTCCATAAAAAATTTAGAAGTTAGACATCCTCATGACATTGTTGTACATAAAATACATGAACATTAAAATGTGCAAATTTAAACTATGCATATTTTCTTAAACCCCCACTATGCATTACTTGACATCTAAGCCCCACTATGTATATTCATTCTAACCATCTATGCTTGAAAGGGAAGTAGTACTACTTTAAAATTCTGTCTAATGAATCTTGATCCCATGATCTTTTGCATGAGAGCCAGCAGTTGAACAATCACCCTCCATCCCTTAGTGCGCTCATGTAGGAGCAGAACAGTGTGCAATAGTGTGTTGTAATGTAGCAGGATGTAGCAGGTAAACGACATCATCATGCAGCAACACCCGATTGGACCTGTGGTGCGTCAACGTGCAATAAAAACTTAGGCAAACAATGCACGTATATACATCATTTTGATGGGTAATTTTTGTCGCTGTGGAACAGCATATACATTTTACAATCTGTGTTAAGATTGAAGATTCAGTTGTCATGTTGATATAGATTATAAGTAGTTTTCTAGTAGTTTAAATAGTTTTAGTTAACTGCACACACTTACAAAAATTCTGATACATCATAAGGTGAAACAATTACAAACACTTAGAACTATGGACAAGTGTCCATAAGACAAAGTTCTGTCCTGAGATTTTGTCTGAAAGGAAGATGTACCAGATAGAGTCCTTGGTGCGGTTTCGGTCAATTCTGCCATTTTCATCCAAGATTATGTCCATCTTCAGATTTCCATCATTGTCGTGAGCTGAGTAGAAGTTTGTGACAACTCTAGATGGGATGCCCAGACAGCGCAGGACTGGAACACATTTAATAGATTTCTATTACAAGTCTAGTTATCTTACAGTTAAATTAAATTAGAGCTATTTACAGCTGAAAGATGAATGAGACAGCTTAGCTAGTTAGCTAGCTGTCGATGCAACATAAATGATTCTGCTTAAAACATAAAGACAACACTGTTCTGATTTTTTTCAAAACAAAGATCATATATCTATGGCCAACTCTAGTCTAAAGAGAGCTAATCATCAGATATAAATAACTTCTTGCTCCCTGTGGCAACTCAATGAGCAGGGCCAAAGTACATAAGCATTAGTACGGGAAAGGGGGTGAAAACTGATGAATAAATTAGCTTATATACTTCTTTTCCTTCCTCCACTGGTTGCAGGTTGCAATGTAGAGCAATATTTTTATGTGCCAGATCTGCATGCTTTTTTTCTCCTCACTTAATTCCATCTAATTGTCATCTGACAACTAAAAAACTTGGAATAGGTTGGAAGATGCAATTGTTGGGCAAGTGTAGATCTCACAGGTGTTGAAGACGGCGGCGTAGACCCAGCACTGAGCGTAGCAGACGGGCATCTTGCTCTTTGCATAGCTGAGCAGGATGTCTGTGCTGCCAGTCCACGAAGTGGGGGCCACTCCATAGGTGTAGTCACCAGTCCAGTTCCCCACTAACACGCCTTCGTCGTCTCTAGAGTTCAGCTGCCGAGAATTTATTTACTGTATTAATTTTTTATTAAAATTTCAGTAGGTTGTACATGAAGAGCTCTTCTTCCCCTCACCATGGCAGAAGCCTTTCTGGTGACCTTGATGGGGTCTCCTCTGTTGGTGATGGGCATCTCAGCCCGGTCCATGATGTACAGACAGGCATCCAGGACTCCATAATTGAACTAAGATAATGAAAAACAGTTTAAAGACAACTTTTGCAGGGACTCATTTTTGAAAGAAATTGATCAGCTGTCTCCTACCTGTCCATAGTTCCAGTTTCTCTCAGCAACATCTTCGTAGGCACCATGATAGATGATCCCCATCTCATTCATCACACACTCCTCCCTCTCTTTCTCATCATCCAAAAATACAGCATCAGCTGGATGAAGAAAAAAACAACTTAGTATTTAATAAAAGATTTAAAAAAAGACTTTAGCTAAATGAGCTTTACAAACCTTCCGCCCAGGGATTGAAGAGGATGTAAAGATCTTGGCTGCTTTCCCGTCTAGTCCTACGGATGCCAAAGGGTGTCACCACTGCGACATACATGTGATATTTCCCCACAATGCAGTCGGCCTTGGGGGTTATCCCCACGGTGACCACATTGTCAGAGGTCACTATGATGCGTCCTTCCCAGGAGCTCTGGCGCTCCTTCATGGGGAAGATGGGTGTGTAGGTGCCCTTGCTGTATTCAGGGCTGGAACCTGAAAACAGGGAGCATTAACAGATTTATGTATATGAGAACAATTGACTAAATGTAGCGCAATTTTAAAATGTCAATCAACTCACAATCAGTAAATTTGCAATCACACAGCAGCAGATTTGGAAAGTAAGAACAGGGAAGAGATACAGAATAATAAACATTATGGGTAAAATAGCTTTAGAAAAACTGTTTGGTAGTTTTAGCCGTTTTGCTCTAATGAGACTTTTTTTTATATGTTTTTTTTAAACCATATCAAAATACGCGCATCTTACCAATGACAAACTCCACAGCAAACTTGTCTTCGTTAGGTTTGTACGGACGATTGAAGGTGATCCTGATCTGGAACTCTTGTCCTCTGCGGACAATAAGATAGTCAGAGTTGAACAGCATGGTGTGGTGACTCAGCTTATTGCTGTCATCAGGCCTCTTCATCATGTCCACATCCCAGATGTCCAGAAACTCTAATTAGAAAGAAGGAAAAAAAACAAGAAGAGATAAAAAATCAAGAGATGGATTTGATATGTCAGCTGTGTTTTTCATTGTTTATAAATTAATGTAATTTTCTGTGGGATGATGAAAGATATATTTTCTTTTTTTCTTTAAATGTGATCTTTATATGTAAGCTGAACTCATTCAGACAGTAATGATGCTGCAAAAATGTTGATTTTGCAATAAACTCCATCCAAGAAAAAAAAAAAAGAAATGAAAAATCCAGATGAGGTTAAAATCAGATACATTTTTTGCTTTTTTAAAATGTATTTATTTTTTATTTTTTTTTATGTAAGCCAATAACCACAATCCAAAAGTCCATGAAAAACTCATCTATTTTCTATGATTGCATAATTTGGCAGTAAAACTATGTCTATGCACGATCAACTATTTAATATACTGAAGTATTTAAATGACTCAGCCATGTCTTTTGGAGCAGTTTTGTTCCTTCCTTATCAAAAACATCTGTGGTTTGAAAGAACGCTCAGACATTCATTTGTGGTTGTTTGCTTCCAGTTGGAATTTATTCCAGTCATTGCTTTCATAAATTCCTGTCACATCTGGCTATTGCTCAGTGTAGTGACACGCTGCAGGAAGTCAGCAGAATTTATCCAGTTCAGTTGTCATTCAAATGTTAGTCATGTGCAAAAACTCCTGGAAACTGTATCACTGACAGGAAAAGGACTTTATCTTCCCAAGCAAGACCCACTGTCATATCTCTTCTCTGGACAAAATAACCATTTCCATTTTATGTCTGAGAACATGTCTGTAAATATGTTCAATTTTTACACATTTGAGGTTTCCATCTCTTACCTGTCAGAGGTGGATATCCTCTTGGACCAGGCATACCAAAGTACTCGACCTCAGGGATGTCGGTTATTTCAGAGTTGGAACTGTCGATTGGACCTGTGGTGCGTCCACGGTTGCCCACCTTGGGAGGACGTCCAGTGGGAGTAGGGGGGGCAGGAGATGGGGATGCACTAGCACTTTGGTCAGTCATGGTGGTGACAGTTTATGGTAGGTGGATGTAAAGCTAAAAGAGACAATGGAGAACAGTATTCGGCACATGACATCTGCAGCGTTGACAGACAAAGACATACTGTACTGTCTAGTTAATGTTGATGTCATGTTTGTGATACAAACAGTGGGATAATATTTTTCTTTAGTTTTCATTTGTGAATGACAAAACCACCCTTTAACATTCCTTTAAATATACAATGACAGTTTCAAGTGCTTTTTTTTATTACAAGTGGTTACCATGTGTTTGTGGGTTTTGGTGGAGAGGCGTTTACAGACACTCCCCTTCCTGTAAGCTGTGTTAGATTTTGTAGACTTATTTTCTCTCTTCAAATGCATTGTGTTTTTGCAGTTGCAGAGAGAAGAGTAAGTTTCAACATATAACCTTAATTAAGCCTTAATAAAAAAAAAGGTTATGTGCTGAACAACGAAATGGAAATTTTGAGTTAATTGTTGTCATTAATATTAGCAAATCGATTTTTTTTTCTTCCTTTCCTTTTTGTAAATATCTGAAGTGTGAATACCTCACTACATCAAGGTTCAACCTCAATATAAAGTCAATTAAAGAATACAAATATTGGTTTACTATAGCTAAGAAAAGGTACATTTTATTTACAGTACAATGACTCCTGTAGGTTATGTAAGACTCGTGATTTAAAAGCATATGCCTGTTTTTCACCCTGCCATTTCAAGCCATCCCACAGAAGCCGTCTCTGCAGTGGTGGCTCAGGAAACAGAGCTCTCACTGTGCTGAATGATGACTCATGCAGTTCAACATCATCCCAAATTTCTCCCCTTGTCACGCCCACATTATGCAACAGCGAGTCTTACTCTCAGCCAGGTGTTTGTGCCACCAGCTTGACGGACTGTGTTCCCTGTTAGCATCTAATGAAAACAGCTCTTGTGTGTTTAATGGTCACGTCAGGCTTGGCCCATGAGTATGTAATCATCGAGGCAGCAGCTTCGTGCCTGTCAGGCCTACCCTGTCTGTTGGATGCTGTTTTAAAGAGGGCCCCATGTGGTCTGCAGTGTTGGTGTAATTTTAGTTCTGCTTCAGGTCCATTGCCTTTCATGAGTCACACAGAGCACATTGATGGTCTTTGTTTACATCGCTTTGGTATATTAACAGATTTGACTGAGTTTTAATCAGCCAGTTTGTTCAGTCACCACAGTGGTTATTTGGGTTTTTGGTTTATTGTTTTCACCCTTATAGACCCACTGAAATAATTATTTTCAATATGGTTCAAAATGAATAAAAATAATCTTTAAATACTCCCTCTCTTCTAAGGCATTATCAGCATTTTTAAGTACACTTTAATTATTGTGACTGTAGAAACTAAAGCACCAGTAGTTCCAAACTGCTCTTGCTTTCATTAGTTAGCTAGTTAAGGTTAAGGAAGTCTTAGATTTATGCAATAATAAATTACAATGACCCATTTTTCTTCATTTCAAATCCCAAATCTACTTATTTTCTAATCATATGCTAAAAAATTCAAAATAAAAACTAGTTAAATGTTTGCATTTTGACTTGGAAGATTTAGTTGAATCCAGCCTGTTATGTCTCTGTAAGACAGAGTTACTAAAATGTTCATATCTGAGATTGAGATTCTAATCCTGCTAATCCAAGTTGATGTGAAGTATTTTTTAAAGGTAAAAAAAGAAAAAAATTGAAATATTTCTCTATTCTCATTTAATGGTCTGCTGTAAATTAGGGACAGTACATGTAGTACTGTGGAAACTCCACAAATCCACATTTAGAAATGTGCTAATAATCTCTAAGATTTTGCTTGACTGTTAATAACTTCTCTGGTTATAAACACTGACTTGAAGAGTACAGTTTTGGGAGGGATAAATTGAATTTGAGTTTACTAATTTAAATAAATATATCAAAGTCTACAATATGACACACCATGATCTGCAAGGCTTCATTTTATTTAGTCTAAGTCTGTTCCAAAGTTTGCACAACAACCGTAGAGGTCTTTAAATGAGTGACTTGCAGCTCACATCTGGAAATTAGAAACAAAATGTAACAAAACTGTTGCATGAAAGAAAATGTACTTACCAGTCAACTTTTGCACCTCAGCTGAAGTTGTTAAGAGAAGTTGCTCCTGGTTGGAGTTGGTCTACTGCTGCAACTCCGTCCAGGAGTCTTCACAGCTTTTATACTGGAAAGAAGTGAGGAAACTCTGAATGTGTGAGTGGGTGTGTGTGCCTTGGTGTGCGTGGGTGTGTGTGATTCCTTTGCAGAGAAAAAAAGCGGCAGAGGGTGTCAGTCCAACTTTGGAGCAGGATGTGGAATCTACCATCTCAGTACAACCCACATCTGGACAAGGCTCAAACAAAAAAAATGACTAAAGTTCTGTTTAAATGTATTTTGGAACAGATGTTAGCACATCTGGTTCTTCACTCTTTGCACCTGGAAGGTATCTGTACACAACTCAACTTAGATAGCTATAGTTATTACACAGAACATTTAAATATATATATATATATATATATATGGATATATATGGATATATATACATCAACATGATATAAAAGTGGATGTCTGATACTTTCCTTCTAAAAACTGATGTGTACAGCCTCATTTTGCATACTTGGATTTTAAGCTGCACCGAAACATCTTTTGGAATGTGCACTCATCAGCCACTTTATTATGTACACCTTGCTGGTATCAGGTTAGACTCCCTTTTGCCTGCAGAGCTGCTTAATTCTTGGTGGTGTAGATTCAGTGAGGTGAGGTGTGAACATTCCTCAGAGATTAAGCTCCTTATTAACATGCTAGTATCACACAGATGCTGCATCCATGCTGAGAATCTCCTGTACCACCACATTTTAAAGGTGCTTAATTGGATTGAAATGTGGTGACTCTGGAGGTCATTTGTGTACAGTGGACTTATTGTCATGTTCAGGAAACCAGTTTAAAATTTTGTGACAGTGGATTATCATGCTGGATTTAGCCATCATAAGATGGCATTCTGCACTGGTTGTAAAGAGTAATTATTTAGTTATTGTCGCCTTTTTGTCATCTCCTACCAGCCTACCCATTCTTTTCTGACCTCTAACATTCACAAGACATTTTGGTCCAGACTACTACTGCACAAGGAATATTTTCTCTTTTAAAGACCATTCTCTGTAAAACCTAGAGATCGTTGAGAGTGAAAATCCCAGCAGTTCAGCAGTTTCTGAAATAGCCAGACAAGCCTGTCTGGTACCAACAACCATACCTTTATCATTAGCCAGATAAAGTGACAGGAGAGTTTTATGTTCTATCACATTGCACATTGCAATGACTCGTGTCTATTTCAGTATGTTTTTAATTTAGCTTTCATTTATTTTAACCCCCCCGACCCTGCATTTAAATAAGTGGGTATAGATGATGGATGAATGTTTTTAATTTAGTCAACTTTGAAGAACTGCTAGGTTTAGGGTTTTGATTCTCAGTTACAGGTGCGGTTGGTCAGCGGGCAGTCATTTATTTGTCATGTTATGGTTTATGATGGCATATATACTACTGTGGTGTTTATTTCCAGAGTTGGCATGAACTTGTGTTTTTATTTGCACCACTCAAAGGTGTTTTCCTTCCTAGTTTGTTTGACCTGTCCACTTCTTTGGTGGATTTTTTTTAGTAGTTTGAGGTTTTGTTCTTAATAAAGCGCATGTTATTGTAACCCAGGTGAAAGACTCAGTTACTACCTCTGCTTTCCTGCGTGTTGTTATATATAAATGATAAATAAATAATATTTCAAATTAAGTGATTGGTTTCTGGATTGTAAAAACACTCCAGACACCACAAAAGCATTTATTAAAGTAGTACAAATGATTGTTGACCAATGAAACTGCTAAATGCTGAGACAGAGGGCTGTGGTAAAAGCTTGGTTAAGTGAGTCAAGAAAACAACAAGTCCTTTGTAGAAACCTTTAGGAAAATGGCACATCAACCAATCTCACAGCAGGTCTGTTCTCCCTCTGGATATGTGGATTATCTTCATGTACTCTAGCTTCTCATAGTCCAACAAGATCTATGTTAAGTTAGTTGGTAAATCAAAATTGACCATAGGCATGAGTGGTTGTTTGTGGTGTTGGCCCTTTGTCAAATTCATCTTAGCCCACAAAATAAATGTAACAGAGTGAAAGTGCTATTCAGGATTACAGCAAAGGACAAAAGAATGACTGTGGTGGTCAAATATGTATCTGTCAGATCTATACCTCCTACCCCTTTATAAGTGTTTTAGTTGTTTTATAAAGCTGAGAAGTATCTTGTATGTGTGTCCTAAATGAACTTTAAAAACCCAACAAATAAATACATAAATTTTTCTTTTGTTGTTGTTTATTGCAACATATTCTACTGACAACTGGCAACCTACATTCTTATCATGCCCATCATGCTTTCCGGCTTTCCATTCGGTCCCATGAGGGCTGCAGTCCTGCAGGTTTTTAATGTTTCCCTGCTACAAAACACCTAAATCAAAATAAATGGATCCAACAGACTATGACTATTCGGCACAGTGACTCATTATTTGAGTAAAAAATTTGAGTGAAATAAAAAGTAATTTGAAAGAAAAATCTAAAACCTGCGGGACTGTGGCCCTCTTCGGACTGAACCGAATACTCCTGCTATAGAACAGGTATACATATTTAGCTTTGGGCTGTATGATGGTGCAGCAAGAAGCTTTCAGATTCAAATCTCAGCTGGAGCCTTTCTGTATTGTGTTTGCATTTACCCCCATACACTCCAGGTTTGTGTATTGCAGCAGCTCATGTGTTAAATTCTCTATTTAAAAGTATGGACACACAATTGTTAAAAATAGCAAGTACTTTGCAAGTCCCCCCCCCCACCCCACCCCACCCCCACCCCCACCCCCACCCCAACCGAATAAAAAATAGACACAGAAAGCAAAATATGTTTGTAGAGATGTTTAACATCCGAGATTGTGAACCCCAAATGACAAGCTTGGGGTTTTGAATAAAAATTGACAAGTTCTTACTAAGCTAACAGTTTTGCTAACTGGCATTTCTTGGTCCTTTATTTCATCTTAAGGAAGAAATGGTATGTAACCTAAATGCCAGGGATGCTTAAATAGAATAATTAAAACTAAAGCGACAAGCTTAAGGAGATGTGGTGCCTAATAGTTTGGTAGCTAACATTTAGCTTGCAGGACACTAATAAAACAAACTAAAGTGCAACATGGATAAGCAAATGCAACTGTTCAAGTGCTATCACCACCCATTTTTTCAGCTGAAAGGTTCATGTTGCTATATTATTCTTTCTACTACTATATTATATATTCCTATAGCACAGCTGCTATTGCTTTGACTGTTAGCAACACACATTTCTCTGATACTGCATTACTAGAGGGCTTGTTGTCTGCATTCAGTCTTTCAATACAGTATTCTTTTCCACATTGGCACTTTGATAGTGTTCAAGGCTAATAATAAGCTGCTCATAAACACAATAAAAATCTCAATTGTAAAGGAATGGAGCAACCACATTACTAACAAAATCTTTCTTCCATTTGCTTTTACCATGTAAATAACTTTCCATCAGTAGTACTCAAAACATCATCATAAAGTAACATTTACCTCTGAGTCAGAATAATATGCTTTCTTAATAAAAAATGCACATACAAATATATATGCAATGTCCATCCATCCATCCATTATCTGCCGCTTATTCGGAGTCGGGTCGCGGGGGCAGCTGCCTAAGCAGTGAAACCCAGACTTCCTTCTCCCCGGCCACATTCACCAGCTCATCCGGAGGGATACCGAGGCGTTCCCAGGCCAGCCGAGAGATGTGGTCCATCCAGCGTGTCCTGGGTCTTCCCCGGGGCCTCTTTCCGGTGGGACGTGCTCGGAACACCTTACCAGGGAGGC
>JBAMHW010000005.1:15634028-15649015 GCA_037177495.1 Rhadinocentrus ornatus | reverse complement strand
TGGTGCCAGGTGCACATGTGGACCCTCTTATGCCTGAACAAGGTGTTCGTTATGGACAATCCACGACGAGCACAGAACTCCAGCAACAAAACACCACTCGGATTCATATATGCAATGTCTCCTGTTTAATTCTATATGAAGTGTATATATATATACTATATGTAAGTATATATATATATATATACCGTATATATATATATATATATATACACGGTATATATATATATGCATGTTCCCTATTTCCACCACTAGCACTTCAACTCTTTATTGAGCAGTTAATTTCAAGGATAAACTAGTCAGCACATGGCGATGCAAATTTAAATGCTGCATTTAGGGGATGTGGTAGAGTTTTGGGGCTGTTTTTATGCTTCATGTGAAGTTGATTTTGTGTTGTTGTTATAGTGTGTCCAATAAAAGTGACTCACTTCACATTTACAAATACCATCATGCACGTGAAAAGGCTTCAGTCATAATAATATTCATGCCCTTAACAGACCTCAGAACAGCTCTGCTTGGGTTAATGTTGCTAAATAAATGGGGCTGATTCAGTCTTTTCCATGGTTTGTTTTTACCACCCCAGACAGCTGCTGAAGGAAAAGGTGAATCATAAAGAACATGATCTAATGTCTGTATGTTTTCATGGTACTAGCTGAACAGGACACGAGAACGTGTTATACCATGCATGTGCCCAGAGTCAGCTCAAACCCAAGGTGCAGTGACAGGAGGCAGCTTTGAGTACAGGGGTGATGTAAACTTGTCCAAAATAGATGCTTCTCTGTTCAAATCAATAACTTGGTTTATTATTACTCTCAAAACTTAGAGTAACCTTAGAGAAATCAGAGTAAAAATTATATTTACTGATCACATGCCATGGCCTTTATCAGAAGATGGATCTTATTAAGCTGTCACGAAAAATATTAGTTTTTTTTTTCCAGTTCAATTTCACAAGGCAAACATGGTGTGATAAGACCAAAAGGTTATTAAATGTATAATGTGGTAACATTTCATTGTCCGTTGCTTTTTCCAGAATCTAGAAGGAAAGTGAATATT
Organism: Rhadinocentrus ornatus; assembly: GCA_037177495.1. Lineage (NCBI taxonomy): Eukaryota > Metazoa > Chordata > Actinopteri > Atheriniformes > Melanotaeniidae > Rhadinocentrus > Rhadinocentrus ornatus. The sequence continues at coordinate 15,647,965 of JBAMHW010000005.1, read as the reverse complement.
TGTGTCACAGTTCGCCAGCATCAAGTATAATATAAGAGTAACTCTGGCACATCCAGTATATTTAAAAAGAGCACTATGTAATTTTCTGACCTTAAAAATGTGTGTTTCTGACGTGTTTGGATGGCACAGTGACATTTATTATATACATTCCTGGAGACGTTTCTCAGCATTGTCCCAAGGCTGAGAAACTGCACTTCACAACTTTATTTTCTAGGACGCTGAATTTTACTTTATGCCACTGCTTCACACCCCAGCAACTGTTTATCAACACAATGGCCGTTTTAAAGATGTACTGTGGCTGATTCATCAAAGAAATGTTGGAGGACATTATTGGAGGAAGAAAGAGAGAAAGTGACAGAGCAAGAGAAAAGACAGGAATCAACATTGGACTAACTTTTACTGCCTGGCTCAGAAGAGATATGATGCCTGATGGTTGCAGAACTAGCTGTCATTAGGGGGCATCTCACTAAAAAAAAGTTCAGTCGTGCTGCTATAAAACTAATAAAATATTATCTTTCTTGTCACTGTTTTATATAATTTATTAGCCTATTTCTACACCTGTTGTATTTAATTCATAACATTTAGTTTTAACCTCTTTTTGTATGTGGTACATTTTCTAAGTTTGTTTGATTTTTTTTCTGTTTGGGTATGTATTCTTAAACCAAAAGGCTTTGTGATCTCAGAGCCTCGTTAGTGAGTCAAGCCTTGCTTGTGGGTAAAGGAAACAGAAGTTCCACATGTACCACAGGACAGCATCTATCAGTAAGTATTTATGCTGTTCTCACATTGAGACATGCATGTGCAATGGTACATGCATGTGTATCTGCAGCTTATGCATACACAGGTGAATTTTTGCAGCTGTGTGCTGAATGCATATGTACAGCAGGTTGTTTTGTAAGCATATGCACTGCAAGCGTAGTAAACTGTTTCATAAAAGCTCTTGCGTGCCACCCTTAACTTCCTGTCATCTCGAATGATAGCATGGAAGGAAACCACACGCAAGTCACATGACAGAGCAAGTCTGTGACTTTCTGCATTCAGACTTAGCTGCACAAATCTCTATTTTAGGTCCGTTGATGAATAGTGTGTCTGTTTTCTGTTGCAATGTCCTTGACGAAAGACTTCCTGTAAAATACACACAGAAACCAAATAAAGAGGAAGAAGATTAAGAGGAAGAAAGTGGAAGGAGAGGCGATGGACACGTCAGATGAGAACGACAGTTCAGCCACAGATGCAAATGGTGGTGAGTTTAGCACAAATTTTGTTCGTTAAACTGCTACAACTTGGCAAAAAGTTTATACAGAGATATATTAGTTTTAATTTTATTTCAGTGTAGTTTGCTGACTGGAAATGTAGATGTTACTTTGAGTTTCTGTTACTGTTTTTGTACTTATTTAAACTGGTGACTAGATATCTGACTTTTGTTATATTTGTGTTGTTTTTTTTCTTCATTCAGCTCATCCAGTACGATGCACTGAAGAAGTACTTCTACCTTTCTTCACAGATGAAAGCCTGCAGGTCACCATGGACTTAAAAAACCCTCCTGCTCTCCCAGAACTTAGACTGGTCCTCTTGGGCAGGAAAGGAACTGGCAAGAGCGCTGCAGGAAACACAATACTGGGAGGAGCAGGAGGTTTCGAGAGCGGGAAGCCAACAGAGGAGTGTTTGAAAAGACGAGCTGATGTCTTAGGTAGAAAAGTCACAGTAGTGGACACACCTGGGTGGGAGTGGTACTACCCACTTAACAGCACCCCCAACTGGGTGAGGAGAGAGACTCTACGAAGTGTGACGCTTTGTCCTCCAGGGCCTCATGCTGTGCTGTTGGTTGTACGGTCCTGTGCTTCTGTCACAGCCAGCCACATCAGGGAGATAGAAGAGCATCTAGAGCCACTAGGGAAAGAAGTATGGAAACATACCTTGGTGCTGTTCACCAGGGGAGATGAACTGGGCCTGGGAAACATGGAACAGCGAATCCTGGCGAGTAGCTCGGGGCTCCAGAGTCTCCTCCAGAAATGTGGCAACCGATACCATGTTGTGAATAACCTCAGCAAAGGAGATGAGATACAGGTTAAACAGCTGATAAGGAAGCTGGAGGAGATGGTGGATGGAAAGAAGGCTGGAAACAGTCATTTAAGATTAGAAAACAGTGTCCTGTTGGGTCTGGAGGCAGATGGATTGAGGAGAGCCAGGGAGAGGAGAAAGAAACAGAGGCAGATGGAGGCAAAGATGCAAAGAGGGACCATCAAAGCCGCTCTCATGAGTGAGTCCTTCTTATTTAACACACATATATATAATTCTATTATAGTATAATTTTGTAATAAGGCTATGAAAAGAAAAATAAACGTTGAAGACAGCCACATTGGAAAGCATGCTACAAAATCCAAATTTTATTGGGTTTAAGGCTGAATTAAATGAATGAGACTTCAATGGCTTATGAAAAACTCCAAGTCCACTGGTCCTATAACCTCTCTGCTATTCTTTTTAAATCTCCAAGATATGTCCAGCTCGAAAGCTGTATGACCAAACTGATTAACATTGGGCTCTATAGACACTTTGAGGATTCAGAAATACAGACTAAAGTATAATTTTAAAAAAAGTTGATAAAAATCCTAGTTTTTAACCTCTGTTTGTCTCTAACACAACTGTTAGTAATAATGATGACACTATGCCAAAAACCTTAAACTAGAAATCTGTCAGTACAAGGCACAATAATGTTAGTATTTAATTTTGGTATATCAAATAGATTGTATAAAGCTTAAAAATTATTGGAAAAAAAGCTTGAAAAAAAAGAAAGAAAGCAACCAGACAACCAGACCAAGCACACAAATTTTTTTTTTTTTCCACAGGAGCTCCTGGAGATAAAGACAGAGGTAAAATAATTGATGTGGCTATTATGTGAACATCAACTTCATGCTCCGGCAGAAATTACTTAACTCCATAATGTGCCGTTATGTAATATGCAGTGAAAAAATGCTTGTGCTAACTGTAGGTACAACACAAAATGTTGCGGTTTGAACGATTAGGTTCCTCCTTTTCACTGTTTGCCTCTTCATATAAATGTTTCTCCAGAGGTGTGTCCAGCTTTACTTTATCATTTTTATTGATGCGTTCCACATTATGAATGAGTAAACACTGCATTCTGTAATAACTAATCCAAAACACACTTTGATATATAGATTTGTAACATTAGCAATTTATATATTATTATGTTACCCTAGGTGTGGATTTTCCGTACTTACATATAACTAATCATTAGTTACTTTAGCCTGGTGATCTTTAGTTAAATGGGACTTATACTCAGATCTGGCCACGCCTCCTACTTTCATGCTGGTTTTTGGGCAAACATGACTTCTGTGGTAGTTTCATGCAATGTATTTCTCTATTCCGAGCCTGTAGTGTGAAAGAGCTTTATTTTGTGCATGCTGGTGTAGATTCTCAGTCATCCAGATCATGCTAATTGTGAGAGCTTGAGTAAAGGAAACTTAGCCTCTAATTCTTGGTTCTTGAAGACATGAAAGCCTCACCTGAAAGGCTTCTTCAGTTGTAGCCTATTGGTGGGAGGTTTCAGCTTGTAAACATTAAAGGAATATTCACACATGAGTTGTTCAGGTCACATGGTTTGGTCTCTCTTATACAAAGATTTAGGTTGAATCAGATTAATGAGTCATAAAAAAACAGTGCAAAGGGTTTTTCAATGTGTATAAAACCGTCACACATTCAAGTATAAAGCATCAAAGTTCAATAACACACACCTGATCATACTCACACGTACACAATGCTTATATAAACCCCCACCCCTCTTTGCACAAACATAAACTCTGACTTTTAGTATCTTTAACTGAAGCGTCAATATAAAAACATTAACATAACTGGATATAAACATGTCTTGAAGAAAATCCTTCTAAGTTCCTCTTCCATCTTCAAGAACCAAGGAAGATAAGTTCAGTTGCCTTTTTTCATGGTCTTCTGATCATGTTTTGTGCTAACTTTTACAGTTTCTGGAACCAGACTGTGTTTGTGTGTTAGTGCTGGCTGATATCTAATAATCACTTTGACAGAGTTGCCTTTAAACAAAGGATTCACCTCCTTACATATTTCATTACCTCATAGTGTGAACAAGGGAGCTGTATCTCATGAAGTATTTACTGCGTAACTGTGGAGCTGAAAGGTCAAATAAAAATGACTTTCATCACAAATTTACTAATGTTTTGGTATACTAAAAACAAAGCGTGAGTTCAGCTTTTGTGTATAAATAGACTGACATTAGAATCATCAGATAGACAAAAACATAAAGATTAAAACAAGTAGTGATCCTATTTTCCGTAAGGTTTTAATGCTGCCCTGCGCCTGCTGAAGTCATTTAGAGATATTCTAGCTGAAGTAAAATTATAAATTGGATTTATGATGCTTAACACTGATTTATATCCTTGTTCTTGCCAGATGATGGACCCCAGGGCTCTGAGCTAGATGCACACCATTCGTTCTCCAAGGCTCCTCGACGGCTTCCTGAAGTCAGACTGGTTCTCCTGGGCGAGCGTGAAACTGGAAAGAGTTCTGCTGGAAATGTTATTCTTGGAAAAACTGGCTTATTCCAAGCAGGGACTGTAACAGAGGAGTGCATACGTCAGCAGGCAGAGGTGGCCATGCGGCTAGTCACTGTGGTGGACACACCAGGCTGGGAAGCAGGAGTGGATGGTCTTTCACCAGAGAGGGTGAAGAGGGAGATTATCTGTAGTGTAGTTTTGTGCCCTCCTGGGCCACATGCCCTTCTACTGACTCTGCGAGTGGACACTCTGGTGAGGGCAGGACATGTGAGGGAGCATCTTGAACTTCTGGGAGAAGGTGTATGGAGACACACAATCTTACTGTTCACACATGGAGATCAGCTTCGAGAAGGGGTGGACATTAAGCAGCACATCCAGGGTGGAGGCAAGGACCTGCAGTGGCTGCTGGAGAAGTGCAGGGGCCGGTACCACATCATCTGTGGTGGAGATGGAGGTGGAAGAGGTAGTGGAAGCTCTATCAAGGTCATGGAGCTCCTGGAGAAAGTTGAAAAGATGGCAACGATGAACAGGTGTGAGGCTTTCTCCAGCTTGGTTCAAGAAGTCAGAGATTTGAGTCGGCAAAGGAATGAAAGGTTCAACCAGCGTCTAAAAGAGATGACTGATAAGATGCTTTGTCAGAAGGCAGAGTTGAAGAAAATTAGAGAAAGGGAGGTGAAGAGCATCCGATGGTTCTTTGAAAGAAAGAAGAAGGTGAAATCTCCGGGGAAGGCTGACGTTCAAAAGGAAGAAGAGGAGGATGAGTACAGGAGGATTGGCGAAGCAAAAAACGACACTGGTGACCTAGAGGAGAGGATTCGATGGCTGACAGAAGACAGGGAGAGAGAAATTCAGGATTTGAATATAGAAAATGAAAGAATCCGTGTAGCACTAAACCAAAGTCAACAAGAAAGGCAGGAGGCAATGCTGAACCTGGAGCTAAAAGAGAGAGAGATCGAGGAGCTGAAAGAAAGAACTGACGAGCAGCAGATGAAGCTTCTTGATTTTGAACGAGTCTGTGTAGAAATTGAATATAAGAGAAATGAGAGAGAGGACACTATTAGAACAGAAAAACAAGGATGGAGAAAACACGTAGAGATGATGGAAGAAACTATAGAGCTGCTCAAGAAAGATGAAGCAAAGTGGATTGGAAAGGCTGAATCTTTAAAAGTAGAAATGGAGCAGATTAAACAACACAGTGAGGATTCTCTTGAGAGAAAAGAGCAAGAAAAAAACAAAGAAATGGCAGAGAGGGAAGAAAAAACAAGAAAAGAGATGGAAATTAAACTGCTCGAAAAAAACAATCAGCAGGAAGAACTGAAAAGGAAAACTTCCGAGGAAAATCAGATGATTCTCAATAATGTAAGACAACGGGAAAAAGACATGGAGAGTAAATTTGAAGAGATGAAACTACAACATCAGAAAGAGATTGAGAGACTAACACAAAATAAAGGAACTCAGATTAAAGATCTGAAACTACAGCATCAAGAGGAGATGGAAAGAAAAACAAAGCAGGTGCAACAAGAAACTGATAAGAAGGCGAAAGAAAAAGAAAATGAAATTAAAGGAATTAAACTAAACTGTGACAATGAAATAAAGAGCATGCAGAGCAAACAGCAAGGAGAGCTTGCAAAGCTGAAAGAGCAGTTTGCAAGAGAAAACAAAGAACATCAGGAGGCAAAGAAGAGAGAAATAGCAACACTGGAACAGACATACCACACTCTAATGGAAGAAAAAATACAGGAAGCTGAAAAAGAGAAGGAGAGGATTCATCTAACCCACAAAAAAGACATGGAACAAAAAATTCAACAGGCAGAAAAAGAAGTTGAAGCTTTAAAAGTGAAGCATCTGAAGGAAATGGCAATAAAAATGAATGAAATGGTAAAACTGATGGAGGCAAGGAAAGCTGAGCATCAGGAGGAAGTTGATAAAATAGTGAAACAAAAGAAGGAGGATGTTGAAAGAGTCCAACAACAGTTTACTGAAAAAGTAAGCAGCTTACAGAAAGAGAGACAAGAAGAGATAGAAAAACTGAAACAACGGTTTGCCGGAGAAACAGATAAACACCTACAGGAAAAACAAAGACAGATAAGAGACTTAGAGGAAAAGCATGCTGCTGAAATAAAAGAGATCAAACTAGAACAATCAAAAATGTTGCAAAGACTGCAGCAGAAAGACAAAATGATGGAAGAGTTAAAATGTGAACTTAAGACTAAAACTGAGGACAGGGAAAAAGAGAAAGTAAGATACGAGAAAGAGACTAAACAGAAGATGGGGGAAAAGGAGAGGGAGATCGAGGAGATGAATCTTAGTGTCAAAGAACTGAAGAAACAAATGCAAGAAAAGATAGAAAAGCACAACAATGACTTAAATAAGATAAAAGCAATGGAGCAACATTTAAAAGAGAAAGATAAAGAAATTGAGGAGCTGAAATCTGATATACAAGAGTTGAAAGAAGAACTGATGAAAATGGAAAAGAAAGAAAAAGTTTATATAGATTACAACAAAGATGTGAATGAGAAATTGGAAGAGAAAGAAAAAGAAATCAAAGTATCAAAAGAGCAAATAAATGAGCTCCAGCAACAGCTGCAGCAGACCAAAGAGGAAAAAGAAAGAGACAACTTCAACTGCAAGAAACAGATGCAGCACATTGTGGAAGAAAACAGCAGAGAAATAGAAAAGTTAAAACAGCACATAAAGGATGTAGATGGAATCCTGCAGAGAAAAGAAGAAGAGCGAGGAGACATTATTCTGAACCAAAAGAAAGAGGCAGAACGACGACTACAGGACACAGAAAGAAAGATGGAGGAGTTGAGGCAACAGCTGTTAAATGACATGGAGAAAAAAGTGAAAGAAAAGGAAACTGAGATTGAAAGTATTAAGCAGCAGGCAGACTCTACGGAGACAAAATGGAGAGAAGAGCTGAAGAGGAAAGAGGAGAGAGGAGCAAAGGAAATGAACAAGCTGATTGAAGTCATTGACAAAAAGACCAAAGAAATAACACAAGTGCAAAGTCTTCTTTCACAGAGAGACAGCGAGATTGAGGAGTTATGTGCAAACTACAAGACAGAAATAGAGGAGCTGAACGACAGCAATGAAAAGAAAACCATCAGAATTGCTGAAATGCAGCAACGCCATGAAGACCAAGAAAAGAAATACGCAGAAATCACTGAAAAACTGCGGGAGAATGAAGAAACTCTTGAGCACCTGCAGCAGAGAGACAGAGAAAACGAGAAGGAGGTCGTCCAACTGAGACTCACCATCGAGCAAACAAAGTCAGAGCTGAAGGAGCTCACCAACAAGATGGAAAAGGAAATGATGAGCATGATTCAGGAGTACGAGAAGGAGATTGCAAGAAAAAACGAGGATATAGAAGCAATTGCAAAAGAGAGGGACAGTGACATGAAACAATTAGAGGAAGAAAGCCGGCAAAGTATTGTAGTTGTTATTGAAAAGTACGAAGAAAGTAAAAAGACGGTAAAAGAACTGCAGGAGCAAAACGAGAAGATAAGAGAAGAGGCAGAAAATTTCAGAATGAAGTTTGAAGAACTAAAGAAGGAAAGTGAAGAAGAAAATAGGGGAAATCTAAGAGAACGTGAAGAGAAACTAGAAAGCATAGAAGCTGCAGCTCAGGAGAGAGATTCAGAGGTTAGGACATTAAAAGAAGCCAACAACAAGCTACAAGCAGAGATAGAAATTATGAAAGTGAGAGAAGGTGAGAGTGAGAGGCAAATAAATATATTAAGAGATAATTTTGAGAGAAAGCTAATGGAGAAAGAAAAGGAGCAAATATTGAAGGGTGAGGAGATTAATAAGGAATATTTAGAAAGAGAAAAAGCTGTAGGAGACAGAGAACAGGCTTTGAGTGATAACGAAGAAGAGCTGAGCAAAAGACAACATGACCTTGATGCAAAAGAGGAGGAACTTATTAAAATGGAGAGAAATTTTAAAAGCAAAGAAAAAGAGCTTCAAAAACTGCAAGCTAGACTAGAGATTAGACAAAAAGAGCAAGAAGAAAAAGACAAGTGTGAGCAAGACGTGAAAATGAAAGCGCAGAATATCGAGAAAATGGAGAGCGAGCTAGAGACCTTACTAAAAGCTTTGGAGGGCAAACAGAGAGAGCTGAGTTCTCATGGTCACAATCTCCAGAAAAAGGTAAAGGGACTGAAAGATCAAGGGAAAGAGCTTAAAGACAGAGAGTACTACTTAAAAAATGAAGAGCAGGAGTTGCTTAACTGGAAATCAAAGCTGCAGATGCAAAATGAACGAGTTAACTTTACAACACAGGAGCTGGATGAGGTGCGAAGAGACTTGGCTTTGCTGAAGGAGGAACTGCACACCAAAGAGAAAACATTAAAGGAGTCCTTCAACAAAATGAGCAAATGGGAGCAGAACCTTAAAGAGCGAGAGGAAGAGTTGCATAAAAGACAGCAAAGAAATGTGACCGATGATGACATTGATGAGGGGGACTCCATCTTTCATGACCATCTTTCAGCTGCTGTTGACAACTCAGAAGATTACTGCTCTTTAATGTGTCAAGAGGTCAGAGAGAGAAGGGAAAAAGGAAGAGGAAAAGAGTCCAAAAGAGAAGAATGCACAAAAGATTGGGAGGATCAGGGGGTGAAAACAGCTTTGTCAGCTGCGATAAGCAATAATTGCCACCTTGAAACACTAAAAGAAATGCAGCTACCTTTAAGAAACAAAGAGAGAGGAAGAGAAACAATTGAAAGGCTATCTCAGAGTCCTGGAACTTCAAACAACACAGGCTCTGGGTTGGATTTAAGAGTGATTGTTTTGGGAGAGACGTGGTCCTATCGCTCCCCTGCTGGACTTACCATCTTTGGTGGAGAAGCACCAAAATTTGACAGATCTACCTTCAGGTCTTGGAGAGGTCAGATAGCTGGGAGACGCCTCGCTGTCGCAGAACCACTCGGACTGAAGTGGCGAGACGGGCCAGATCCAGTTGGAGCATCACAACGAAAAAGCATTCTGGACAGCATCTCCTGGTGTGTCCCAGACGCCAACATCGTCCTCCTGCTCATTCCTGCCTTCCTGACCTGCACGCAGAAGTACAGAAGAGCTTTGGAGGAACACATGAGTTTGCTTGGGGAAGAGTTTTGGAGGCGCACGGTAGTGCTTTTCACCTGGGGAGAAATTTTAGGTGAAAGCCCTGCGCAGCACATCTTGAGAAATGGGGAACTGTGGAGGCTCGTTGAGAGATGTGGAGGCAGGTATCATGTGCTGACCAGCAAAAAAAACAACTCCATGATTGAAGGTTTATTTGAAAAGATGGAGGAAGTAGTTTCTCACAACAGCAGGAAGTAGATTTTGTTATAGAATTACATTTAAACTGTGTAAAATCTGTTTGTTTTTTTGTTTGTTTTGTTATTTTCTTTTGTTCTGAATATATAGAAATAAAATTATATAAAAGTGAAATCTTTCACATCTTAATTCCTGAAATCTGTATTTTACTTTCCTGCTTCTTTGGATGTCAAGTCTAAACAGGAATGAACAACAAAGTCCCAAAGATGAAGTCACAAGCTGGAAATTTTTCGCGTAATCTCAAACATTTTGAGCCACGACCCCCAAGATTTAATGTGTAATGTTTCAAATAGGTCATCTTGCAGCATCCTCTAAATGTAAGGCTGGAAAACTGTCAGAACTGTCATAAATAAAGAGGATAAAGTGGTTTTTGGCTGTGACAAGGCACCTACATGCCCAAAATCACATGCTCTTGTAGAGATAAAGTCAAAGTCAGATTTTTAATATGGCATGTGTGCTAACTTTGTTCTTTATGAGTTAATGTGTTAAAAAAAAATAATGAAGGTTCTAATTTCAAAGATTTATCTCTTCATTAATGGTTGACTTTGACAGCGCTGGTAAAAATCCCAAATTTATTTGATTAATGTAGGCTATATATTTTTCAGAAACATCTGGTGACCCTCTGAAATTATCTCATGACCCCCATGGGGGTCCCAACCCCCAGTTTGAGAACCACTGCCTTACTGTATAACTGTGAAATAAATGTAGTGGTCAGAAGATTTTTACCCCTGTTAAGTACAAAAATCTACTTAAGTACACATATTGACATCTCGCTTGCTGAATGATTGATAAAGGTTCATAAGTCATTCATGACTGAAGGAAAACTCTGAATAAGCAGCAAATCAGTCTGATTCTTCAGACAAGCCTCGTCTGACCTGCTGTCCCCACCGCTGTATGATTCATGCTTTTGTCCACCAGATGGGGACCTTGTGTCAATGTAAAGCCTACTCCCCACACACCAGAGGTATCGCTGCTGAAAGTCACAAATGAAAAGGCATCGATGGTGAAAGTATAATGAAGCTAGTCAAAAATGCTTTATTCACTTTTTCTTTTCCTTTTTTTTTTGGGGGGGGGGGGTTAGCTTTCTATGTAATGGTTAGCTTTAAGAGTACACAAAGCCTGAGTAGCAGACTCGTGCTTCATCTTGACTTGAGGCATTTCACGTGAAACCGTCTCGCAATTATAACCCCAGGGAGCCTCTAGCACGCTGAGAGGACCCCTGCTTTGACAAGTAAATTATGAGTCTTGATGAGAGGAGCAGGGCTTTCTCAGAATGCAATTTTTGACAGCCAGGAAAACGCGGGTGATACACACAACAACTTCCATCAACTGTGGAGCAAGATACAACATCCAAAAACATTTGTGTGCAATCATCAGGCTAATAATTATGGAGTGTGAGTGCTGGTCTGAATCTAACATGGCAACAGTGTTTTTTCCCCCTCTATAATCTGTCCATTCAATGTGAACTGCCGTTAGAAGGAAGATGAGAGGGTGTTCTGTCAAGATGGATCTTTTGCTTCTTTGATCATCTCTGCATGATGGTTCTGTTTTCAAAGCATCTGGGGTAAAAAAAAAAAAAAAAGTTGGCAAATTGCATTTGATGTAGACATAATTTTCACACACTTAGCATAATGTGTTCAGGTCTCCAACACAAGTTTAGCCTTAATTTCCTAAAAGAAATTATCTTTTTCATTTCTAAATCGTTTATACAATCAATACATAGACAGATAGATGGAAGGACAGATGGATAGATGGTTTTGACACATAATGACCTTTAAATGTTATGGTTACACTTAAATACTTGAAATACGTATGCCCTCTTAACACCTTCCTAACACCATAAAACATGATGGGGGCAGAAAATGTGTTAAAATGACAGGTCAACACCACAAAATAAAACAGGCTTCTTCTTTCTGTTTACATTGCCCTTCATTCATATAACTGCAACAATGGAGTATTACTGTCATTTCCCAGGCTTTTCAGAAAACTCTAACTTTGATTTTTGCTCCAAAGCTACAGTTATAATGGCTGAACTAACCACACTCCTTGTTTGTACATTTATGAAACAGGGTAATTTTTGTGCCCATGCATGAGCTTCCACTCTCATTAACTCTGTGATACTATGAACATTCATCATACCAATCAGTACCATGTGATATATTATTAAAGAGGTTGTTGCAGACATTTCTGACACAATGTGGATTTGCAAACATCACTTGTTATTGCAAGACAGTTGGAACAAGGACTTAGCTGATTGTTTTGCACATCTTTAGTTAATAATGACCCTATTAGTTCTTGGCATGTACCTTTCTGCATCCCCTTGGCTTGCTTGAAACCTCAGTTACCAGTTTGAAAAAATAAATAAATTTAAGTTGTAAAAAACTAGCCATAAAGTAGCATTTATACCATATATAGAAAAAGCACCATTAGATGCGTTCATGAGAAATAATTTATAGCCTCTTAGCTTAGCACGCTGTTAGCACTGGGTGTTTAAATGAAACAATATTTGGCAATCAGCAATAGAGCATATTGATTATCAGCTATATCTTTATGGGGACACTGTGGGAGATCATATGTTGGACAGTCTTGGACCTACAACAGTCCCTACACAATGCATCCTCTTGCTCTTTACTTGTATTTAACCCATGAACAGTCATCTAAAGGTTAAACATAATACACTTAATTTCTTAACAAGGAAGAAATTAGGCTTATTTAAATGATGATTATTAAATATATGATTGATGAGGATGTTTCCCACAGTGTGAACATTTCATAGCTTTAGTGTTTGAACATGCAGGGGAGGCGACCAGTTTTCCTACCTCTGTCAGACCCAGTTGCACTGGGAGCAAAGGCTGTTGTGTGACCAATCAAAACAACTAACAGAAGGAAGTAAGGGTAACCTGAAGATGCTAGAGTAATTTTGTTCAATTTCTCACTAACTTTTTGTTCAGGGTTATGTGGCATTCTCGAAGCTGTGCTTGAATATGTAAATATTTATTTTTTAAATGAATATTTCCAGGCTTCTTTTATTAACTTAAAAAAAAACTATTAATGTGAAGGTTTAGACTCTAAAAAGTTTAAAATCGTGTTTTTAGAGGTCCCAAAAAACCACCACGTACTCTTATATTTTCATTCAAGGCCTTTCAGGAGACAAAAGTCACTCCTATATCTGTGAGTTCGGTGGTAAATTCTTGCTCTACACTGGCATCATAATTCTGAATGGTGCAGACAGTGGCTGATGAAACCACTCTTGGGTGCTCATTTGGGTTTTAGCTGGCATTAGTTCAGATTAAGGCAACATTGTAACCCTAATTCATCTTTATTTGAAGCCTTTTAAGGTTCTGATGTGGATGGGGCCACATTTACATGCACCACAATAGACGGGAACTGCACAATCAATCATGTCTATAAACGTTAGAAACAAAATTACTGGGCTGCGTTAAAACAGAAGTTAATGGTTTGGCTGATTTCTGTTAAGGTCTGTGCACTCTCATTTGAATAATGGTCTTTTCTGCATTTTTTTTTCTTGTCAGTACTTGACCCAGGAAGGAAATAAATGTGATTCCGCTTTAACACCTACATTAATATTCAAGTGGCTTTAATACTCCAGGTTTCATTTGGACTCACTGTGATTAGCATGCCAGCCTGGGCCTAGTTAACAATAAATCATGTTGTGTGGCTGCATTTGGAGGCAGAAATGTATATTCACAAAAACAGTACAGAGATATGAATGCAAGGGAGGATTGGGGTGCTTAAAATCAGTCAATTAAAGAAATGTTGTTAAATTTTCTTTATATTTGCATCAGTGTGACATTTTCTTAAACATTTTTGTTTGTTTGTTGGATTTTTTTTTTATTTGTCATAGACCATGCTCAACCATTCACTACAGAGGATAAAAGATTTAGCCACAAGCTAGTTTCCATCTGCAGTCCCAGGACAAGTACGCAAATATGTACAGTCAAATTACAGAAAACAACACAAATACCAATAAACAAGCAACATCTCACTATCATGAAACTATAACATAACTATAAAAACTCTCATTGATAAACTTGTTTTAATGTTGGTAGTTTT
>JBAMHW010000005.1:15620792-15633934 GCA_037177495.1 Rhadinocentrus ornatus | reverse complement strand
AGATAAATAAAATAAAACAAATACAATGCCCATGAATGACTGTTTTACAAGACATATTCTTCAAAATCCATTTCTTTAGTCCCACATAAAAGAAGTTGTGAAAATCATCACGTTTTAAAGGCAGCAGGGAGTTTATTTCTTAACCACCCCAAATAAAATAAACTGATTGTGCCAAAGCAGAGCTTTTTGGTGGATTCTACACTTTTCTTGAGCTGTCGGCCTTGAGGATCTCATTAATTGTTCAGAGTAAAGTTGCACAAGTGTTTTCAGTAGTAAAGGTGCCATATTCTGAACTATTTTCAAAATAAGTCAGACCGCTGAGCTCCAAATTAAGTTCTCAAAACTCAGTTGTGGTTTCCTGTTTAATACTTTTAAGGCTTGATTTTACAATGATCTAACTTGCTTGAGACCTTTGTGGATTTTGACTTTATGTTATAAGGACTTAAAAAAATCTGGTTAAACAATACTATTGTTTAAATTCTGGTTAATACAATGTAATTAGTACTTTCTATTGTAAATTAGCCCTTTACTACGATTTAAGCCAGTAATTACAGCTAATCTTGTTATAAAGTGGTATTCCTGTGCTTTAAGTAAACATTTTTCAGTTGTTGGCAGTAAAATTCTGGTATAACTAAAAGTTTTTATTCTTTTATTTGAATTGACTGCTGGAAAAGCATTAATGCAGCATCTAGGTAGGTGGAAGCGTATTTGCATAATCGTGGTTGCAAAGGTCAGTTATGGTCTCTTGGGGGCAAGAATGAACCTGATGGACCATGAGAACTCCGGATCTGCTCTCCCAACCTCACCCACCAAAAGGAAAAAAAAAGTTTGTTTTTTTATTTAAAAAGCTAAAATAATTACATATATATATATCTGAATTTGACATTGGCTGTGTCCCTAACTCCCCTTTCACTAAATAGGGCTGCACTATATAGCACACTACATAGTGCACTCTTGGCAATTCGAACACGAAGCTGCCAATTTTTTCCTTACTGAAGACCACATGACTACCAGCCATCACCACGGCAACTACAACGCGCGTCAATATGTAATTCCAAAGTTGTGTGTAAATATTTTTATTTTTATTCCTTTTGAATATGATTAATAAAATACTTACATTTTTAGTTCATTTTGCACAACTCAATTTTTTCGCCATATTGAGCTCCTGCCCACAATGCATTGTGGTCTAAATTGACCTGTCTACTGACCATCGATGCTCACTTTCAAGATGCATTGTGGGTCATTTTGAGTGCACTACTTTTTTCTCTCCGGACATTCAGATACCCCTACAAAATGGCGTGACCCCTATATATATGGCACTATGTAGGGAGTAGGGTGCACATTCGGACACAGCAAAAGAAGCTGATTTTGGGCATGTGGGTGCCTTTTCACAGAGGTAAACTGCCGAAAACCACTTTATCCTCCTTATTTATGCCGATTCTGACAGTTTTTCAGCCTTACATTTAGAGGATGCTGCAAGATGACCTGTTTGATACACTACACATTTAATCACTAAGTTGTTGCATGGGGATGGGGGTCGCGAAGACCAATGTATATTATCTTGTGGGTTGTGGCTCAAAAAGTTTGAGTACCACTGACATAAAGCGTCCATGGTCCAAAACAGATCGCGCCAACTTTATTTATAAAGCACTTTATAACAGCAGCTACTGAACAAAGGGTTGAATATAAAATAACTAAAACATTAAAAGATGTAAAAGACATCAAATCAGAAGGAAATTAAACATAAATTCAAAATAATTAGAAAAAATAGTAAGAAAGTGAAAAAGAAAATACAATAAAACAATGAAAGCAGCATTCATGAAACACCAGTAAAAAGAGGTGGGCTTTGAGAAGGGAGTTAAAGTTGGACAGGGAGGCCTGTCTAACCTGCAGTGGCAGTGAGTTTCACAGTTGTGGTCTCACCACAGGTCCTCAGGAGAAGTCTGGGACCAAAATAGTGAGTGCAAAGAAGGCACAAAAGCACGAGATGTTCTTGCTGTGTTAAAGAGGGGGCCACATGTCTCAGAGAACACTTAAACTTTAGCTGATTTTGAATTGCTCATATTTTATTTAGCTACATATTTAGATGATGGTGCTGGATAAGAATTAAGGGTTTTGTCGCAGAATTGTCTGAATCAAAGAAAAACTTACTTGATTTTACCCACTAAAAAATTAGATTTTTGTGCCTTAAGGTAGTTTTAGTAAAAGGGAGAACCATAAAGGTACAACATTTCCCTACAGTGGACAAGAGATTATTCAGAATGTGGTGTTAAATAATGCAATTCTAGTTTTATATATAGTATAGCTAGAAGTTATCATTTAGATATGTACAGTTTTTATTTGTTTGTTTTTTTACCGTATGTAACAAAACGCTGCAAAAATAAAGAATACTTGATTCATTCAGCAGATTTTTCCCCCTCTGCTTTACTTCTTTCCCTCTTTACCTCTGAAAAGGGAGGGGAGATGGAGTGAGAAAGAGGAAACGATGCTGCAGATGATGAATCCCCCTCTGGACTGCATCCTTTCTGGCTGAGTGCATCCAGTGGGCCAGAGCCAGGTCCTGGAATCTAGCTAATGAGACACACCCCCCGAGGGCCCTATGCCATCCTATTGGCTGACGGCCTTGCAGGGGTAGAAATGATTGGCTGATTAAGTCCTGCACGAGCAGCTGTCAGAGCCTGTTGGAAGTCAGACTCTGGGTAGTCATATCCAGTGTGGCACACAGTAAAGAAGCTAAATGAGTGAAATGTATACTTTAAACATTTTGTAAACTACGGGTTGAATCAGAACATGGAGGTTCAAAATTTACCTTAACATGTATATTTATTTATACATATATAATGTAAGGATGAAGGATTTTAGGAACCATTTTTATTTTTTTTTCATTGTTCAAAGCTGTACTGTGCTCCAAATTCAACCCTCCATTTGAGGCAGGCATCCTGCATTTGATCTGTTTAGTTTCCCTCTCACGGCTGAATGAGTTATGATGCATCCATAGAGAATCATTTTCCAGGGCAGTAATTCACTCTTATTTCAAGGCCACAATGAACTTATAGACCTCATCTAGATATGACAACATTCTTCACTCACAGCATGTGCATATAGATTTTATTTATTCAGCAGGATATCAGAGACAGGACTTTGACAGTGAAAGCAACATGCTATGTATCTTAAAGCATGAATAAAATATTGTATTTTTGACAATGAGCAAAAGGCAAAGGCTCTCATCTGGAATATCGTACAAAAATTTTTAGTTGCATTTTGACTCAGACAAGCTGTCCTAAGCATGATCTGGACGACTGATGCAAAACCAAAACAATTTTTTTTGCCTGGACCAACTGAATTATCCTAAAAATTGAGACACATTTTCAGTACTTTTTGTCCAATTACAGGATCAAAGGGGGGCATCGCAAGTTCAAGACATTTTTAATGTGCTTAAGCAGAGGATGTGAAAATTCCAGCTTTTTGCTTTTTTAGCTCAACCCTCCCCATCTTTGACATTTAGCTTCTCCGTCTCAGCGGCCTCCTTGGAGCTGTGAGAGGAGTTCAGCTGTAGGTCAGGAAGTGAAAAGAGGGGATGATAAACATTTCTTGTCCTAAGTGGGCGTTCTCTGATCAGCCCGTGATGGCAGATGCCCGAAGGCTGAATAGCAGCAGGGAATATGTGGAAGAGGAGGAGGTGGGTGAGGGTGAGGGTGTGGCTGTTACCATGAGAGAAAGGGAAAATCCAATCTGTGACTTAGAGCTGAGAACGCAGAATGTGGGGTAGAAATCAAGGATGGATTATGAAAACAGACGTAGTCACACACAGCTTTTCTCTGTTGTTAAAGCATCTTGATCCTAATTAAAGTCTGTTGATGTTTTGTATTTTTCTGTTTAGGTTAATTTTGTTCCTCTAAACAGAATTCTGCACAATGCACATATTTCATATTGCATCCAGTTTTAAATTTATTTATTTTTGCATTTCTGTTTAGCCAGTTTTTTTCATTTTTATTATATCTTCTATTTGTCTCATGGGAAAAAAAAACTCAAACTAATTTAATTTGTGCAGAAATGTAATAGATTCTGACAACCACTGATTTTACCTATTAAATGCATGTGTTTTAGTGGGAGGTTTCCTTTATGCCTGCCACATGTTTGTGTCTTTTAAACTGGAAGAGGCGGGGAAAAAAGAGAAACTGGGTTCCTGTTGGAGGCCCAACTATGATGTGTTCCTAACCCTAATCAAATGTTTTTAAAGACCATATCTGACTAAAAAGTGAGGAGAAAGAGAAAACCTACTGGGGTTAACTCACTGATAGCCTCCTCTGGAGATTTTTCACCTGCTGCAACAGAAAAAAAATATGTCTTTTTTAAAGACAATTTTCAAGACGAGAGACTCAAAAAGTTGTATCGAAGAACCCAAAATATATTTAATCAATTTAGGGAGAAAAAAAAAATCATTATTGCGTTTTTCCCCCTCTTTTTTCCAATGGTTTCTATGTCATATTTTTATGGAAGGAGCAAGCAACTTATATGGTTGCTGAGGCTGAAAGAAGCTTAGCTTCACCTGAAAGCTTGACCCTTTGTACCGCTGGGCATGTCCAGTAGAAATGGATAAAAGACGAAGAGACACAGAGCTTCAGGGGTCAGTTTTTACAAAGACGTGCACCACACAGTCAGTGCAACATGTCTCTGATTTAAATCTATTACCATTCTTCTGTCATCTCCTCTTGTCCACTTACTCCCACACATCATCTCTCTCCTCTCTTTCTCCCCTGTTTTACATTTGTCAATTTGCATCACTGTGCATGGTCTGTTTATTTTGTTCCTTTAATCAACCTCCAGAGACTCTGTCCTCATTTGGAAGGGTCATAGAGTCAGCGTGTACCAGCATATTTGTCTAATTAATTAAAGCTTGACCATATTATAACAGATGTGATAATGTGTGAATGCCCAGCAGCAGGGGTCAAACGTTTACAGAGGATGAGCACACTCTAGTGGTGAACACGAACTTCTTTCCATACATGATGTATTTCATCACATGTAAACATATATGCTGTACAGATCCATGCATGCATGAGCATACACCCGAAGGCAGCATTTATTTTAGTATACTTGCATCATGTCACATCGCTTTGACCATGTGTTTCCCTTCTCTGCTCTTTACACTGTCTCTTTTTTAGTGCTCGACACACAAGCACCCCCACACACACATATGTGCACACACACACAGAAGCAAACAGCCTAGTGCAGCAGATGCTCGGATGACCAGTTTACCTTATCTAAGCCGCATTATATAAGTCTGAGAAAAAAGATTTGCATGACAGATTACTGGGGAATTACAAACACACATGCACACACACTAATGAGCACAGACACGCACTCCTCCCTCTCAACTCAACAGCTACAACTGTGCATGAACATTTGTATCATATCTCATCACCTTGCTTTCATTAATGTCTTGATGACAAAAAATTGTCAAAAATTAGTGCAAATGACCATGTTTATGTATGTTACACCTAACTACAAACACACACCAGCATCACACGTACACACACACAACCGTTCAATAAGAGCTCTTGAAAAAGTTTCTATTCTATTCACTCAATACCGTCCTGTCGCCATCTAGGATGCACATTTGAGTAAAATATCTAATTCAAAAAGCTGTCTCACATTGTGTCACACCTTTAAGAAAATGTTCTTTAGGCTTTCCTCTAGAACGGAATGGAGGGAGCATTTATTCCATTTTGGTTTTATCTCCATTACCCTTATAAAAGTTTGATATGCCAGCAGTCACAGCTCTGGATGGAGGTGAGGAGGAGATGAAAGATTAATTGTCTAGTTATACTGAAGTCAGCCTTGGAAGACACTTGTGTGCTCTAAGCATGCAGGTACATGATTAAAAGACAAGATTGGAATCTTGCAAAGTGTAAATAAAGATAAATACAAACAGGTAACTAAAAATAAAGAATAACTGGAGAAAATGACAAAAAAAAACGTATTTATTGTCACATGTATTTATTTTTATGAGATGAATTGATAAACAAAAGTTGAAATTCTAGTTGAAATGTGTTTTATCTATTTTCATATATTTATTTATTTTATCAAAAAATAATCAAGTTCTTTTTCGGTTCGACATTTTATGCCTTGTTTTTGAACTATTTTTAATTATATTATGTGGTATCAATTGCAACTGCAATCCATTTTTAATTTTCTTTTTATAAAATTAAACCCACAAACACACATAACCTTTACTACTTCTGCATAGTCAGACAATGCAGTATGGAGCCAATTCAATGAACACGATATCACTTCTCCAAATGTTGTTGCAGGGTGGAGTTGATCACTGTAACATGCTCCCGTACATGAGCAGGATTGGTTCATAAACACTTTAATACGGTAAGTTATATGACATCTGTGTTAGCCAAGTTCAAGACTTGTGTAACTGGACGACAAGAAGGATTGACCCTGTGACCTTGAACTGGATAAAGCTGCATGGATGATGGATGGATGGAAGGAGGATTGAAACTGTTCTGTATGTGAAACTGTGACCTTAATCCTTCTTATGTGCTTGTTATTCTTGTATTGTTGATGTTTCTCTTATCATTTTCATTCTATGTATGAATTTAAAGAGAAAGAGACTCCAGAGCCTCCTTAGTATATAATACCACTGTGACATGACTTGATTATATCTTAAATTCTTTCACCTTTCAAAATCTGCAGTCCCCCAATTGGGGGAAGTTTGGAACAGTTGTACCAAAATGACCATTTTGGAAACCTTGTCTGAACTGTCTGTACTAAAACCTTTTACTTTTTGTTCTGAATAATTATTTTATCAGAGTTGGCCTTTGCAGAAATGGTGTTCACACATTGGACTATAATTTGATAGAAGTTCATAGCTGCAGCTGCATCATTCCAAAGAGTTTTTTATTTTCATCCTGAAAGTTTTTTTTTTTTTTTAGGTAAACCTAAAACGGTTTCATTTGTGCTATTCTTCACCAGTAACACATATACACATATGCTTTAATTTGCACATCTTAACAAATATCACAAGTGTTCCCTTTACTATGACTCCAAAAGTAATCAGTTAGACTTTGTAGTTGTTAATATACACTGATTTCATTATGGGGTTTTTCAAGAAAAGGCCTAAGAAATAAGCATAGGGTTAAGAGTAAAGCTACAACACAAAAACATGGTATTTTCTCCTTTTATAAAAGCAAGTTCAATTCTTAGTGTCCAAACATCTTTTAGTCAATGATGTTTTTTGTTTTTTTTTGTATTTTTTTTTTTTAAAAAGAACTAATTTTAAATCCCACTTTTTTAATTTGAATCATGACAAGGCCACTGGCAGGAAAGCAAATAAAGAGATATGCCTAAAAATTTCAGTTTGACGACCTCATGGTCAAACTCTGTAATGATGAGATCATAGCTTCAGCCATCAATGCACTATTTTCTTATTTATACCTTGAGAAGAGTGCTGGTTCAAAATATTAAAACAAACCCTTAAACATGCAAGTTTAAATTGAAAGTTACATCGCCTGCTGTCCAATTTTGGCTTCTCTCCACTGAGAATGGCGAACGGGAAAAAAACTATTGATTAACTGGCTGATAATCAAACATTTTTATATTTTTGTTGCAAAACAAAGACATAATTGAAGACTTCCTGGGCACATTCTGAATGAAATCAAACACAGACACTGGACATGGATCCAGGCTGAGGAAACAAAAGAGTCAGGGTCCTCTGAGGCCTGTACTACGAAGCTGGATTAACATACCTGGGACATCTCTGTCACCTGGGCTGATTAACTCAGACATTTGAAATCCTGATAAGCGGTACTACAAAGCTGGTTATCAACTCAGTAATTCAACCCAGAGTTTTCCTATCTTGATCAATGCACGCTTAATAAAAGCAGTGATGTTTGCTGCGTCTGACTAATCACAAACATGGAGAAACCCTGGAGAGTAGCCTACTTTACTGCGGAGCAACAGACAATTATTCTTTAAAGATACAAATAATTCAAACACATCATCCAGGCCAAAAGCATCACCGATGGCGCAGCAAAAGCCAGGAAGCAGTGCTGGCAGAAAATTGCACTTTGTTAATGCATATTTGTGACATTGTACATTATTAATTTATGGGACAATTTAAAGGGACAGCACACTTTCTTTATTGCACATAAAAAGACAATAAAACATAAAGATGACCAATAAGGATTGGAACAAACAAAGAAATCAATAACTCAAAACTAGGTAGAAAAATGACCAAAATCGGATAAAAAAAAATTTAACGATAAAAGGGTACTTATTTACCGCTGAGACAAAGAGACACTAAACTACCCCAACGAGACATCAAAATTACAATGAAGCAATGCAAGACAATGAATATCAGACACAGACTTTAGATAGAAAACAACAATAGATGCATACTTAGCTATAAAGCACCATATAAGACAAATGAAATGCAAAATGATACATGGCTACACACAGTATAAAGGCCAATGACTAAAACAGGGCCACAAATAACTTGAAAAAGACTAAATCAGACACAAAGTTCTTAAAATGAGAAAAAGAATCATGAGATGTACTTCACAATAACAACAAAAGGTGTGAAAGATCTGCAAGACTTTGCATTTAAGGAGACATCAGAGAAACCACAAATCATGTCTCTTTGGTTTTTGTTTGATTGGTGTCAAGCACAGAGCATGTCCTTCATTCTGGCCTTCGGTCTTAGTCCTTGGTACTGTGGGATGAGTGAACGGCCTTTTACACAACTGTGCTCAGCAGTCTGTAATTTCTGAAGTCTCCCAGTCACTCATCCATCCCAACAATAGCCAAATTTATGCAGTTTCTCAAATGCAGATCTTTCTGTAGCAACTCAGCTCAGCTCATTTGAATGTTGTTAAGCCAGTTATTTGTCACAAAGAGAAAGAAACTCAAAGTTCAAGTTCTTTCCGGCAGTCTGATGAGCTTTAAAGGCTAAATAGTTAGGAATGTTTCAGTAAAAATAATTAAAAATGTTCTCATTTGTTGTGCGGGATAAAAGGAAGCTTCCCTATAAACATATAAAATCTGTCCTCTACATCACCAATGTCTTTGTTAAGCTTTTCTTCTTTCAAAATAAGAGTTACGTGACGGAACAACCTCAGTGCACTGTGTAGCTCTTTCCTACTTCCTGGTTCCTTAACCAATCATATGCGACTCCACAAAGTTGCCAAACAATAGCACAGTGTTTGGTATTTTAATGTCGGCAAAATATCAAATTAATTTATCAAGTCAGACTAAGGGACAACAGCCACTGCGTGGCATTTGTCAATTAATGTAGCTTTTGTTTACACTCTATTTTATGCTAACATAAATTAGCGCATGAACTTAGCTGTAGCTTTGCAAAGCATAGCAACTTACTGTGTGTGAATCATCTTCGCTCGTCATCATAATGTTTGCTGGTGCAATCGTCTCCGTCCTTTATAGACTGTATATAAAAGAGCCGTCCTCTCACAAACCGGCAAGATGCGCAAAACTCTCCGAGCCATTTTTATGCCAATAAGTCACAAGCGTGCCCTCCATGTATTTTGTACCAAGCTACTGCTAATAGCTAATGTTATCGTATTAAATCGTTTTTGTGACTTGCAGACTCAGAAATCATCTGATGAAGGGAGAGAAAGAGGGAGAAAAACAGGGGCAGTGGACTGTCGGCGCTGCTGTAACATTATTCTGTGTTTAATAACGTGTATTTCAGCTGATTTATCCAGGGAGGTGGGCAACGTATTGATAGAAAATAATGATTATCTGAGAGATATTTTTGCGTTAGAATGCTGCGGTTCTGGTAATTAAATCACGCTGAGAAACTAGTATTATTTTGGTCTATTTTGTCTGACTAGAAGGAGGACAACTACCCCCATCCTGTTGACAAATCAGATGAAATAAAATATTAAACACGAGGATAAGCTCTCGGAAAATACGTCTGAAAGAAGAGCACGGTCGCCTGCTGGTATGACTTTTTTACTGTAGGCTAACTAACAAATTAGCCGTTTCTGCCATTTTATATAGCAAGTAACAGTAAATAATCTGACTTAAACGGGAGGATAAAGGGATAAAGTAGTTGCTGGACCACCCTACGCTGTTTCTAACATAACGGCAAAATAAACTTCACTGTTAGATTGCATTAACTTACCTATCCAGCAGAAAGCTGCAACCTACGCATTAGCTTTGAAGTCCCTCTCCTCATCAGCTGCCTCCATCTGGTAAATGCTCCACTTCTTATTTTCTCCTGGTTATTTTTTTTTTTTCTTTTCTTGGCTATTTTTTCCTCCGTCTCGTGGGCAAAGAGTATAGATGGTCCTCCATTTCAATGTAAGCTGGCAAGCTGAATGATCCAGGGTCGTCTTGGCTTGTTTACACCACCCCATGCCCTCCCCCTCCCCTTGAAACAGCGGGGACTCGCAGGTAAAATGCACAAGGCTAACAAGTTTGTCCCCTTTCGGCTACTGTATTCAAAGATGGCGATGCAACATGGCAGCCTCCAGTTTGGTGCTCTGCCAACAATGTATTTATAAACATCTAATTCTAAGCTACAAGAACGCTTTCACTTGGATGGGACTGTAATTAGACTTTGGTAAAATATGTATTCATGAAAGCAATTCTTGATTTTTGCTAACAAAAAACCAAAACAGCAACACACTGTACCTTTAAGTACAGTGTGTATGTTTGGGAACTCTCCTGCTGCATGAATAAAGTTTTTGAAAAGAAAAATGATATTGCTAATTTGATCAAGGTTTTAATAACAAAAAACCAGCTGCACTATCGCAGCTGCTAATTAGTACTCAACTATTTCTTCCTACAGCTCAGCCTGAGGCCAGTGCAACATGACTTTTTAACAAGACTAGATGACTATTGGATGCTCGTGCTACATGACAGGAAACAATGTTGCTGTGCTGCAAAAACATTGACATGGATGCTCGGTCAAAACAGACTGGCGTGCAACAGCCAGTCAGCTACTGTCCACGGAGGTAACGCATCAAAGCTTCCTGCATGTTTTAGCCTCTGGAAAGCATGCAGAAGAAGGCCCTTGTAGTAAGTATTGCTGTGACTCACGTTGCACCCAAAGCCATTATTGCATATAAGCGTCCTAGTCTGTCAAATTAGGTCGACATTGGGTTCAGCTTTCTTGACTGTGTGTGTGTGTAAGTGAGAGTGAGTCACAAGTAGCGGGTTAGGCAAATGCAAAGCCCTGACTGAAGCGCATTATTTTTAAATATACATTGATTTCTTTTCTTAATTCAAGCCGACAGCAGAGTTAGAGATTTAGCTCAGTTTAAGAATAATAATTGTTTAGAGAAGACGCAGATGCCTGTATGTCAATATGCTTTTATGCAGAGACAGGGGTACATCTTATACAGTATAGGTTCAAGATAATGTGCGTATGCTGCTGTGAAGCCCCACAGCCTGGGAGCAAAGTAAATCTCCCAACCCCTACAAAGTAAGTAGACCCACATCATAAAAAATGCATTCGGTGGCATATGGTGTGCCAAGCTGTGTTAGAGGCAATATAGCTACAGCCCGTACACTCACACTGTAAATCCATATCCATTACTGCCACTCTTTTTTTAACGGCAGAGGTGAACAGTTCAAATCTCATCACACAGGAGACACACCTCAACATCTGCTTCTGTTGCCATGGCAACTGTCAACCACTGCAGCTTTTTGATGCTGCTGCTGTCTGACAGATGGGGAGATGAGGAAGAAGGGGGGGGAGGGTGTAAAGCACTTTTTTTTTCATTATTGCTGCAGGTTTATTTTGATGTACTTTGACGCAAAGTAGACAGCAGAGACGACCACTTTTTTAGAGCGCTGCAGGTCTCAGTCCTCAATCTTCTCACACAACTGGACTATTACAGGTGTTTTTCCAACACATCGCAACAAATCTCATCCCTTCGTTGCTAAGGGGAAGAGGTGACCAGGTGTCCTCTGTGATCTCGTACTGTTGGGTGCATCACAGCAGTGCAGGAGTATAATCACAACATTTTAATTAAAGCTGGGGTAATAATTTAAGTTAACTTTAATCAGGAATAAACTCTGGAATGCTTCACTCTTGTCTGAACTGAAAGCTAAAACAAAATCTCGGAAAATAATCAGTGGGAAAATTTAGAATTTTTACATTTCTTTTTACAAGAAGATTTAAAAGATTTATGCTCTGGAGCATGAGCCATTCCATTTGGGAACATTCTCTTAAATTAAACAATTCCAGAATACTCCAGGACAAACTGTAATACTCCGGAACAACAAAACAATTCCATTCAGTTTGATTTGTAGAAGTTCAATTAAGGTATATGAGAGAAAATGTTGAAAATGAAACAGAGTTTATGATGGCAGACACTTTTGGTATTGTCACAGGTTGGCAGCCATTTAAGATTCCATGTCTTTGATGACTATGACTATGACTTCATATTAGGGATGAGTGATATCAAATTTTTTTAAGTGGATACGATACCATTAGTTGATGGTACTTTTCACTGATACCAATATCGATACTTCCTGCTTCTAATGGAAAATCCCAATTGTAAAGTGTGCATTAATATCTTGAATGCAAGGGCAATATGAACTATAACTAAAACATAAGAACATCAACCCTTAAAAGAAATGTTTTTAAAGCAATAATAAATTATACTGATTGGTAAATTAAACTAAAACAAGATCAAATAAATCTTTTTAAAATTATTAAATAATTAAACTACAGATTTATTAAAAAATAGAATATATAAAAGTAATATGATAAATATTATACAACATAATGTGCAATGACCTGCATTAAACCAGTAAAATATCAAAACAAAACCTCATCATCCCTAACAGCAGCAACAACATCATCACATATGATTGGCTACCATAATCATGTGACACAGAAGGAAAACACTGTTGTTGGCCTTCACACACAACTTTATAGCCTAAAACTCTCAGAAGCAAAAACAAATTACATGTTTTGTATGAGCAGTGGTACCTCGATATTCAAAAAAGTATCAGATAAGATATTTTGACTGGCAGGTATTGAACAATTGAGTATTGATATGACCATCCCTAAGACACACACACAGACACACACACACACACACACACACACACACACACACACACACACACACACACACACACACACACACACACAC
>JBAMHW010000005.1:15570763-15602214 GCA_037177495.1 Rhadinocentrus ornatus | reverse complement strand
TCTTTCTTTCTTTCTTTCTTTCTTTCTTTCTTTCTTTCTTTCTTTCTTTCTTTCTTTCTTTCTTTCTTTCTTTCCTTTTTACTCAACTGTCTATATAAATAATATAATTAACCCTACTCTGTGCTGTTTTGCATAGGTGTGCGTGAGTTATTTTAAGTTTTTGTTGTCACTTTGATTTTTTGAGTCATTTGCTTGTCTGTGCTCATTTAACATTATTGTTGTCTCTTTGTAGTTATGTAATGTCTCTTCATATTAACTTTGTAAGCTATTACTTTTGTGACTCTGAAGCTGATTTCCACTTCCTTGAATTTGTCATCTTTTCAAGGCCATTTGGGTTGTATTGCAGTCTCTGCTTGCCAAGTGTTTCTTTTGATCTTGTTTTCTTTTATTCTTTGTGTTTCTTTCTGAGACATTTTGCAGGTCAACACAAGTCCCTGACCCATTAGGGCCCAGGGCCTGTGTCTGGTAGTCCAAATAAGGCCAGAATTAGATTTTCTTGTGAGGGGACAACAACTCGTGTAGTTGAGTATTGAATTATTACCTTCAGAAGAAAAACTAAAAGCAGTTTAAAGCACATGATTAAATTTTATTTTTGAGATCACAGCCTCTCATGTTTAGTTGATTTTTTTTTTAAGAATTACTTTTGTTTGTTTATCCACAGACAGGGAAAAGACTTTTACTGATAATAATATTCTAGCTCCATGTGCTGATCAATTTCTGTAAGAAACCATGTATAATGGGAGAACCCTGAACTTGAAGCATCAAAATGAAATGCAGCCGTGTATGTAATCATACCTGTGTATTTAATAATAATAATTTTTACTTTAATAATCCCGATTGAGAATTCAGCTCTGTATTTAAACTATCTTTAAATGTATTTTTATTTCATTATCTCTTTAGAGACAGTTATTATAGACAAGAGTTCATGCTGTACAGATTGGGGTATGGACAGGTGGGGTGTGTGTGCATGTGTTTGGGTTTGTATGAATGTGAGTTTGTGTATGATTGAGCCTTTTTACTTTTTGTTCTTCAATGGGTGAAAGCTTTTAAGATTTGTTTTTAATGTGTATGATTTGTTTTTATTATGTACAGCACTTTGTGTTACTTTGTGTATGAAAAGTGCTATATAAATACAATTTGATTTGATTTGATGTATTAGAGAGAAGTGGGCTGCCATGTTTTGGCGCTCGGGTGGAGTAAGGAGGTTAAGAGCTCTGTTGGCGCACGCCAGGGACTCAAAACCAGGTTCTCAAGACCTAAGCCCACCACTAGACTACCACTCCCCCATCCTTTTTTTTGTGTGTGTGTGTGTGTGTGTCACTTTATTGTGACACCTTAAAAATGAATCATGCAAAATAGGGATGGGGAGCATCAATGTTTGCTCATCTACCTTTTGAATGATGGAAAAATAGAAGAAAGAGTTTCCTATCCTTAGATTCACTCTATCCTCCAGGATCTGCCAGAGCTTCATGTGGCCTGCCTTTATGGGGAGCTCGTTTCTATCCAGAACCTGGTGGAGGCCAGACAGTGGTGGATCAACAGCAGTGATTCCCAGGGACACCGCCCACTTCACATGGTCTTGTTCTACGGGGCCTCCCCCAACACCTCTGCCTGTCTCAGATACCTACTCAAGCATGAAGCTGATGTCAATGCGTAGGGGCCTTTCTCTGTGAAATAGTCATCATTCATTCGTTTATGTCTGGTTTTAGTCTAGGCAGTTGTATTTTCTACTAGACTCAGTGTGACAACTATGATGGCAGTAGTATTGCTAATCAGGCCAGACAACAGGGGCCCACAAGATCAGTTTTTTTCCCCCCTTATTAACCAGCACCACACACTCAGGGCAGACCCCACTGCACCTGGCTGCCTCCAAGGGCCTCCTCAACTGCGTGGAGATGCTGGTGAAGGCTGGAGCAGACGTGATGAAGAAGGACAGCATGGGACATACACCTCTGGACTTGGCCCGTATATGGTGCCACAGGAATGTAGCAAGGTATGAAACGAAAGGTTCACAACAATATGAAATTTTAAGTAAACCATTTGAGTTCATATTCGTTGACTTATTTAAACCAGATCTCAGGCCAGGACATATTGCACATTGTTCTGGCTGCCCTTCACAGTCTCCCTTTGTGCCACAGAATTGATTTTAAGTTTTTTAAAAGTCCTAATGGCCTCGCTTCACCCTATCCCTCACTCTTGCTTCATCTCTGGTCTCTAAAGTCAGCTGATCAGCTGCTCTTGGTTGCTCCAAAGATGAAGTTGAAGCTTAGAGGGGGTCCTGCTTTTTAGGCTGCAGCCCCAAATTTATGAAACACCTTATTTTAAATCTAATATAAAGACCCAACGTTTCCCTCTGGCATTCAAAACACCAAGAGTTGTTGTTTTTGTGTGTACGTTCTTGTGTGTTTAATGTCTGTTTAACTTATTTTCAGATCACTTTGGTGGCACACCACAAGTAAGCACAAAACACAAAATCCAAACCTACATGGCCCTGTGTGGGAAAAGTGATTGCCCTCTAAACCTAATAACTGGTTGGGCCACCCTTAGCAGCAACAACTGCAATCAAGCATTTGTGATAACTTGCAATGAGTCTTTTACAGCTCCGTGGAGGAGTTTTGGCCCACTCATCTTTGCAGAATTTTTGTAATTCAGCCACATTGAAGTGTTTTGTTCACTTCATCTTGAGGTCACGAACAGATGGGCAGACATTGTCCTTCAGGATTGTTTGGTAGAAAGCAGAATTCATTGTTCCATTTATCACAGCAAGTCTTCCGGGTCCTGAAGCAGCAAAACAGCCCCAGACCATCACACTACCACCACCATATTTTATTGTTGATATGATGTTCTTTATCTGAAATGTGGTGTTACTTTTACGCCAGATGTAATGGGACGCACACCTTTCAAAAAGTTCAACTCTCATCAGTCCACAGAGTATTTTCCCAAAAGTCTTGGGGATCATCAAGGTGTTTTCTGGCAAAATTGAGACAGGCCTTAATGTTAACTTTGCTCAGCAGTTGTTCTTGTCTTGGAACTCTGCCATGAAGGCAGTTTTTGTGCAGTCTCTTTCTTATGGTGGAGTCATGAACACTGACCTTAACTGAGGAAAGTGAGGCCTGCAGTTTTTGCTGCACTCTTGGGGTAATTTTAGTCGGCAGGCCACTCCTGGGAAAGTCCACCACTGTTCCATGTTTTCGCCATTTATGGATAATGGCTCTCACTGTGGTTTCCTGGAGTCACAAAGCTTTAGAAATGGAGTTTATAACCTTTTCCAGACTGATAGATCTCAATTACGTTCTTTTGCATTTTTTCCTGAATGTGGATCTCAGCACGATGTCTAGCTTTTGAGGATCTTTTCTTCTACATCACTTTGTCAGTCCTATTTAAATAATTTCTTGATTAAGAATAGATGTGGGAGTAATCAGGCCTGGTTGTGGCTAGAGAAATTGAATTGTGATAAACCACAGTTAAGGTATGCTTTAACAGGGGGGCAATTACTTTTTCACACAGAGCCATGTACCTTTGGAATTTTTTTTCTCCCTTAATAATAAAAAACTTCATTTAAAAACTGTATTTTGTGTTTACTTGTGCTGTCATTGACTAATATTTAAATTTGTTTGATAATCTGAAGTGTGACAAAACATGCAAAAAATAATAAATCAGGAAGGGGGCAAACACTTTTTCACACCACTGTACATTTGGATTGGATATCTTGCATGTTTGCAGGTATCTGAAAAACTGTTTGTGGCATGCAGATAAGAAGAGAGAAATGGAGGAGAGAAAACTGGTTCAAGCATTATACAGAGATCTTGTGAATACTGCCAAACAGAAAAATAATGATAAAAAGGTGAGTTTGCATAATGCAGAAACTGTTTCAATCAAAATTCTGGATCCATGTAATCCATGTTTAATGTTAAATTATAATAGAATCAGAAAAGGCATACACATATAAACATATGAGGAGTTTACAATTAACAATAAGTCAAAGCACTAGTATGTCATTTTCTTATATGTGTGGTCATTTGCTTGCTCTTGCATTTGAAAATTCAGTTGAAACACTGAATTTTTGCTTTTCTTGTTGCTACTGCTGTTTGTGCATCTGTATTTCTCTCTGCAGGTGATCTTGGTGATTATCTGTTGCGTTCTCTTATGGAGATTGTACCAAGCTTTCTCTTTACTTCGTGTCTAGTAGTAGCATCTGAAGGTTGAGTTGTGCCTGGTCTTACTCTTCTTGTATTTACCTTTTTTTTTTTCTTTAACTAGCACTGATATTTTTTTTACATTGTTATTGTAATATGGTTATAGCATCCTAATCAATTTCCCTTTTCTTTCAACCCTTCTGTTTCACTCTCTTTCTTTTTGTTCTCCCTGTCAGGCTCAGCATTAATATATCAGTTTACTGCAAAGCAAAAATAAAAACACAAATTAATAAGAAGAAGAAAAAGAAAATTCAGCTGAAACACATTGTTAAAGTATTTTCTACATGCAAAAATTACGTTACTATGTGCAATTTCTTATTTCAAATTTTTAGACACTTGTTGATGAGAAGATGGCAGAGTGGGCAAACAAGAAAGGCTTGCCTCTCTTGAAGGATTTCTCTTCCAGAGTGCAGAGAGTGAGCCAGTACCATGCACAGTGTCTGTTACCAGACCAGACCAGCTATAAACCAAAACAAAGAAAAAGCTTTTGTAAGTGCAAGCCAGATGACCCTCAGAAAGAAAGGAACACTCAGTTAAAGCAACCTGCAGTCTCATCAACCAGCCCCTGGAGTATTTTCATAGGCCTCCAGCCAGAGAAACCCCCTGCAGAGCTGGACCTCAGAGACAGTGTCACATTGTGGAGGGACACTAGCAGCAGACAGCTTCAGTACAACACCAAGTGGGATGACATGCCTCATCCCATCCCTAAACTACCACTGGACGTTGTTGAGAGGGTGTTCTTCCCAAGAGCGTTCCCCTCTAGGATCGCCACACTGCAGCAGTTTGAGCCACAGAATATCGACAAGGTCCATCATCTAGGATGCCCTCAGGGGCGGAGCACCTCCCCTTGGACAGAGGTGGCCATGCACCTGGCTGAGGTGCTAGAGCCTGGACACTACTGAGCAAGTTTCATCCAGATGCTGATTGATGGGTTTAGAGAAAATGCATTAAAACTTAATTTAAACTTAATGTTAGTTAAGAAGGCCTTATGCAGGAGAACGGGGTCTTGGCATTCATACAAACATCGCTTTGATAAACTCAGCAACTCTTTTGCATGTAAACTTAAACAGAATGATGCACCCCACCACACCAACTCCTTAGGAAAAATAAAAATAAAATAAAAACCTAAGAACCCAAGAGTCTGATAAAGCATTTGTACGGTGTGCTGGAAGAAACCCAAACCACAAGTGCTTTACCCTGAAATTCCAAATAGACCAAAAGATCTTCTGGTTTCAGTGTGGTTTTCTAAAATTTTAGAGCCATTAAAAAAAAGAAACATTTCCCTTATACAACAACCAGCCACGCCACAAGCTTTGCTCAAAGCATCAAAAATGCCCCACACTCCAGATGCTGTGGCGACCGAAGCGGGGTTAGCACAGGGGTGAGTGAAAGGTGAGAAAACCTCAGTGAACTGGGTCACCTGTCACAGATGTATCTCTGCACTTTCACTGATCTCCCCCAGGGAAATGAATTGGGATCCAGGTGAGGGCTTGTCAACAGCATGCGAGTGTGAACCGCGAGCTGTGGCCTGACAGATGAAGATACGCGTAAATGTGTGTGTATGCACACAGTGTGGTTTTGTCTTTTTTCTTTTACTTCATGAAGCACTTCACACGTCAGTGGGGGTCAAAGTCCACACTGGCATGAACCTGGCACTCCCTCTGTGAAAAAGCCACATGGGATTAGGATAACTTAATGCCATCCATTTTGACTGTCAGACACACAAACACAAATCCTTGACAGAGCAGAGGTTAAAAATTTAGTTGACTGGTTACTCTGACCTTATTTAACTGAAAATAACCATCACCACTACTTCTGCCTTATTTCCTTAAAATACCAAGCTGTAAAAATAACCATTTGTTCAGCAGATCAGTTGAAAGAAAATCTTTTATTTCACAGTTGTGTGCATACCAGCACACTACGAATCACACAGTAATTGGTAAAAAGAACTTCGGCATCTTCAATGTTTCTTTCATAAAACCACACTGAGCAGGTTTCGGGCCCCCCCAAAACCGGTAATCTTAAAATAAAAAGTCATTGCACTGGTTTGATCTTTAGAAGGATTAACATTTGCCTCTGATGCTGAGCTTTATCTTAGATCAATTTACAAAAAACCTGTTTCTCTTTACAAATTCCTACAAACAGTTCAAACACCAGACAAGCAAGAAGCCACTCTAGGATGCTGGTGAATGTGTTGAAGCAGATCTAAACAAATTTCACAAGATAAATCGTTCAAGCAGCCAAATGGAGATGATCCAGGGTAGAAATAAACTACCCTGAGGGTTAAGTCTTTTTATACCTGCTTTTTAGCTCTGTAATGTTGCACCATAGTGTAGTTATACCCAATTACACATTGTAGTGGGAATAAGACTGCTACAAACTCCTTACAGCCTTACAGACTGCCCTTTCTTATTGACTTAATTCAATTAAGCATTTGTGTTGTGACCGGTAGTATTGTTTTTGCACAGCAGCTGACTTGTCATTTTAAATATTGTTTGTGATTTTCTTTCTAAGATCATCCTGTATTGTACTAGTCAGTTTCATTTTATCTTAAAACCCATCACAAGTTAGGAAGAGGATGTTTTTAAGGGTCCCGTTGCCACACTACCAGGCTTTAACGCTACTTTGTGTATTTAAGTAGATAAAAGGTGAGACTTACAACATATAAATGAAACAAAAGCTTCATCAAGAAGAATTCTAATAGTCTTTTATCTGCTCAGCCCCAAACCTACACTTTGTTGGTTGTCATACATACTTTAATACTAAAGCTTTAAAAAAAAAAAAGTCCAACATGAGTATATGAAACATACAGATCTCCAAACAGAGGCCTCTGGTAGTCGCAAAGACGAACATGGGCTGTGTAAAGTCATCGGCTTGACCAGGAAGCTCCGTTCGTTGGTCCATCCTGCATGTGTGGTTTTCCTCCCCCTTTTGGCCACTTTTTTTTATTTAGTCCCATCCATGAAGAATTTCCACTGTCCTTCCTGCTTCCCCTCGATCTCCAACACATTCATGTACCCCCAGCCCTGGCCCAGGCTGTACCCCAAATCTGAGCTCCTTAGTACATTTTCTGTCGGCTGGGCAGCACTGCCTCTTTGAGGAAAGAGAACACGAGGAGGATCCCAGACCTCTTCCCCCGTTTGCCCTTGGTGAAATAGTTTGACACAACATCATCTAAAGAAGAAAAAAATTAAAATGAAAGAAGAAAGTTATTTCACAACCCAGTGGAATTAGAAAAGTAGGAAGGTACATGTAAACCAGGTGGTAGGCTAAAGTGGTACAGGAAAAAAGAGTGTTCTATATGGGGCTCAAACCTATGACACTGAGATTAGCCGTTAAATGCTTTTCCAACTGACCGAGCTGGGCTGTAGAGAGCACCTAAGGTAAACCTAACAGACACATGCTAATGACTTAAAAAGTTATAAAGATTGATATCCAATATAGAAGAAACACAAAGTACATGACTGCTCTATTTTAGTTTTGTCCAAATTTGTGGGGCAGGGGGGCTGTATAAAGACTTTGAAAGCCCCTGCATTTATGTTTAGTGAACCCTTAACCCCTCTCCATCACAAAGCAACATAAAGCAGAATGAATGTCTGCATGACTCCCACCTCCTTGCTGCATGGTGGATGGAAGTACATTTTCTCCCGCTGACAGTGACACAAAGAAGGCGAAGGGGATCACCCACAGGCAAATGGTGAAGTACGCCAGCACCTGAGAGCAGTCGGAAAACACATGTTACAACATTAGACAAGTAACTAAAATTGTGGAGGGAAATTTTTCGTCACTCACAAAGTACTATATGTAAAAGTATACAGGGCCTAAATCTGAGATGAGTTCACCTCTGAGAATGGGTAATACTCTTGTGCGAAGTACTGGAAGGCCATGTAATGATTCACCACCACCAACACTGCAATGTTAAAAAGAAACATTTTTGAAAAAAAACATCTATACAAAAAAATTAAATCATAAAAAAATTCATGTTGCTGGAGAATGATGGCCATTGATTCAGCTGAATGAGTGATAACCCCATTAGATTTCATGCTTATAACTCCAGCTTCCTTGGTTTAGTTTGTTTTTAATTCTTTACAGAGATCCTGAATGTAGTTATTTGTTTTTTTCAAATAAACACTTAAAAAGCTCATTTGTATGATATTTACCACAGGATAGGATGAAATTTGGGGAGCTCAGCAGTATGTAAGGAAAGGTCTGTAGGAGGCCAAAGTACACCAGGTTTGTGAAGAGGCCGACTACCACCATCAACATTGGGAAGCCTTCAAAGAGATATAGACCTGCCAGCACACCTGTCGAGAACTGGACACATTCATTCGCAGTCAGACAGCAGATTGGTGATCTTAACTGTGCGTTTTACAGAAAGATATGTTTAAAGCAAGCCCACTTACTCACCAGTATCATGTACTTTATTATTCGACTGGTGGCTACTGTGTATTCTTCTATTAGTTCAGCCAAGTAGTACAGGCCAGCAGCTGGATGAAGACCAAGGGTGATGAGTAAAAAACAAGAAAAGTAGAGACAATTGTGACAGAAACTCCATTCAATTAACTGCATTCTCAAATGTCTGATAATTACCAAAAAAAGCTGAAAAAAAAAAAAAAAAAGGGAAAACATACAGAACTCATTAATACTGCGATTTGACCAGGCTTTGACAGTTGGGGGTGTCTTTGGAAATAGGAAATCTTGTTTCTAATTGCAGCATCATGCTGTTGTGATGTTACAAAACAATATCCATTACTGCACAATTTAAAAAACAAAATCAACTTAAATCATTGTTTAAAAAAAATGATCAATAAGAATTATGTAATGAGTATTTTTACTGTCTAACTGATCATAGACTGTAATGTAAAAGGTGTATAAATGGTATAAATATGAATGAAATAAAAATAACTCTAATCCTTCATTTTAAAAACTTAAAACAAGTTTGTAGATATATTCTAAATCTAATCCACAGAGCCAACTAAATAAATATATTATTTTGCTTGGTTCTATAAATCTGCGAAAACTTCTTAAAATGCTTTAAAAATGCAATTAAATTCTATAATTATCAGAAAATGTATTATCTAGGTTCTTGCAGATTTTCTGTTCTTTGGTTACTTGAATCAAATAGAGTGATTTTACAGCAGGCTATTAGGAAAGTACTGCAAAGTAGAAGAATGACTTTTAAACAAACTTGCAACTATATGGTTATATAAAATAAAACATTTGTACACTGGAATACAACATGTTCATGTACACTTTTAGGCTGTACAGAGATCTTTTCCGCCCACAAAAGTTGTACTTTCAACATCATTTTATCTTAGTGCAGAACTTAAAACGAGGAAAACTGCCATGGGTGTGTCTGACACACCTGACAGCTGCAGCAGCCTTTAACGTGGCCACGTAACGAACTGTCAACGTGGACAGACAGCAACCTCCCTGTAGGTTTCTCTATGTGCTCTGAACGACTTAAATCTGTTGTAGGCTCAAACTCGTAGCCAAACAGCATACTAGACATCTAATCTTGAAGCAAAGTACCGCATTACCAGGGGTAAACAAACACTTTTCTTCAGGCAGTGACTGGCAAGTTCACATTAGCTTACATTATAACTTTCGCACTTAAGATGGCATCTTGAGGATACTTCGGTTAATCTTTACCGGGTGGCAAACAACACCTCTACGGTTTGTTGATCAATATAAAAGAAATTTTAATTGTCATTAAGTATCGATAATCTTGCCGATGGGAAAATCTACATGCTAGTCAACAACGTTTTATAAACCCAAGGCGAGGACTTTCCTAACCCCAAGAAAGCTAGTGAAATAAAGTAAAAATAAAATACGACGTATGGTTTACGTTTACTTGAAAGTGGGCAATCGTGAAAAATAATGTCAATCTTATCCTAGTGTCATAAAGTAAATTGTGCTTAAAACTTGCCTAACTGAGCTGATTGTAAGTCATCAGCACGTCAGTAAGAAAACACGCAGAACCCCGTAATTATTTTTCTCATTTAGTTATAGGAGCTGCATAGCCAATATTTCTGTAACTGACCCACGTTAATGTTTATGGTGGCTAATTTATCTACAGATTACGTTAACATTAGCAAGCAAGTATAAGCTATTCCGTTAGCACTAGCAATGTTTTTTAAAAACACTTACCAATTGCTAGAGTGACAAAGGATATCTGGACCACCAACGAAAGCCAACTTAGTAAATAAATAAACCACATCTCTCTGCATATGCCACAACACACACACACACACACAAAAAATAAATTAATAAGAAAACAATACAGTGATTTGCTAGCCGGCTGCTAACTAGCGCTCTGGTCAAAGTTCCTTCCTCTGTGTTTCAGTGCAAGCTAAGGAGAGCAGTAAAAGAAGGCCTCAGCTACATGAAGTATGGTGTCATTGTCTTTGTAGCGCCACCTGTGGTGGGAGAAGAAATACCAATTATATCAGACATTACGTTTAAGTGTTCATTTTTACTTCTTCTTCTTCTTCTTCTTCTTCTTCTTATTATTATTATTATTATTATTATTATTATTATTATTATTGTTATTATTATTATTATTATTATTGTTATTGTTATTATTATTATTATTATTATTAATATCATTATTATTATTATTTAAGTAAGATGTTTCTTGAATCTATGTTAAATGGAATGAAGAAAAATTCAATTAAACAGATGAATAAATCAAATAAACTTGGCACTAAAAGTTAAGAAATGTGAGTTTGCCAAATATTTCTCCTTTTTAGTAATATGATTGGCATTATATTATACATTATTATAGTCTTATGAGTCAACTTTACAACGAGATATAAGGGTCGTGCATTTGTGCAATGTCTTCCAACCGAAAGGTTGGTGGATCGATTCCTGGCTTTCCCTCGTTACATGTTGAAGTGTCCTTGGAAAAGACACTTAACCCGATGTGCCTATCGGGGTATGAGTGTGTGTGTGAATGGGTGAATGTGACAAGTAGTGTGAAGCGCTGTATAAGTACAAGTCCATTTACCATTACCAATGAGCAACTTTGCTAAATGTGTGGGTAGTGCTCCACAAAATGGGCCAAAACCCCTTCCAATATGTCAGAATGAGATTCTGGAGTCAGTGGTGATCCCATATCTCCAGAATCTGGGACCTAAGTCCATCTCTCCACCACAGAGCCAGGATCATCACAGAGTACCTCCAGAATTTGGGAGTGGAGAGGATGGAAAGGCCTCAACCCTATTGAACCCTTGTGAGATCATCTTGGCCCCTTATGTATAAGTCTGTATGTGTATGTTGGTTAACATTCAACAACTCCTGGTTGAGGAATGGGATACAAGTCCACAGTTAAATGTGACCAGACTGCTGTCCGGCTCAGGAGATGTAGAGCTGTTTTGGCCGTGTATGGATCATGGATAAAAATGCTTTATTTATTTTACTGCTTTAGGTAAGTTCAATTGCTCAATTCACTAAAAAAACAAAACAAACAAAAAAAAAAAAAACATTTCGCTGTATTGCTCATTTCACAGAAGCACAATCCTTACAAACAAGTTATACCGCAATGAAAAAGTGACTAATCGGGCTTTTGAACAATATGTAATACAACACCAACTGCTATTATTAAAGGAGAGAAAAAGTTTACCAAACACAAATTTACTTTCTTTTTGTGCAAAGTTTAGATTTCTTGGCCTACACAGTTGTTCAAATCCTGAATTATGCTGCTGAACCTTGCACACAACTAGCCTATAACATCTGTATGTTCTGTCAGAAGCTAATTAAATTAAACACGCAGTGTAATTCTGCTGCTCACTTTTTAATGTACTTACATCCCTTATCATGTCTAAGACATCTTTGTCCTTACTTTGCAGTTCGTGGCTGAAAGAAATTCACGATCATGAACTCATACATGGTCTGACAGCTCACACAGTTCTTCATGCTGCTACCTCTCCCTGCGTGCCACCATTAAGGAGAAAGTCTCAGACAGCAGGTCAATAAATTTCTGCAAAATCTTTCTGCAACTAAACCATCAGACTATAGCTTGCAAGAGCAAGCTACCGTAAGCAGCATTGACCTTATCCAGTAATGATTTGAAGTCTTTTCACACAGGATGCTGCAAATGATCTTTCTTTTTCATAATTTTATAATTTTTATAATTTTTAAAATAAAAAGACCTCATTATGTTAAGGTTGAAAGCCAAAATAATGATGTACTCTTTTTCAATGTTTTACCAGCTGCTCCATGTTAAACAACTGGTAGTGTTCAAATCAAAATAATTAAAACCCTAAATAACCTAATTATATTTCTTGTTATTTCCCATTTCAAACTCTTGGGTCATCGAGACGTAATTAAAGACTTGCACATTTAATAAACTTATTAGCATGTTTGGATGAGTTCCTGTCAAGCAAATTACCCAAAAGCAGATTATAGAGCAGCATCAATTTAACAAAATACAGGAACAGAATTTGCTAAACAAAACTGTGGCACTTTGCTTCATATCACCTTGGTGTCATAATCAGGCAATTCAAGGACATTTCAATTGCAGGAGGGTCTGTTTGTGCAGAATACACAACACATTACTGATATTTTCTGCTGCACATCGGCTGTATTTAAATGTTATTCATTTAAGGTTTTGATTTTCTGACAAATGTCACATGTTGATGCTGCATTTCCATTACATTCATTCTAATTTCAAGAAATACAGATATTATTCACCTTAAAAACTCACCTTTGTACATTTAAAGGTTTTTGCCAAGCTAACAAACGA
The DNA here is from genome assembly GCA_037177495.1 of Rhadinocentrus ornatus. Taxonomy (NCBI): domain Eukaryota; kingdom Metazoa; phylum Chordata; class Actinopteri; order Atheriniformes; family Melanotaeniidae; genus Rhadinocentrus; species Rhadinocentrus ornatus. Next base: position 15,589,272 of record JBAMHW010000005.1, on the reverse strand, counting down.
CTCATGGTCTTAAATTGGCTTGGGGTACGTCTATTTTCTCTCTCTCTCTCTCTCTCTCTCTCTCTCTCTCTCTCTCTCTTTCTCATTTAGGAAATCAGAAAAAAATATATGAATATGCTCAGCCCCCATGTCCACCTAGGCAGATGACACTGCCTGTCCTGCTCACCCCAACTCTGCTTGGATTATACTATGTTTACCAATTATATCATCGGGGTATTTCAGCCATGTTTGAACGAAACAGTGATTCTCAAGAAAAGGAAAGAACATCAGAAAAAATTGTAAGCGTCTGGAAGTATTGATGATGCTTTTACTTTCTATGCTTTCTATTAGAAATCAGGCTGCTCCTGGCTTGCTCAGACTGGCTTCAGGGCTTGTGGTCTGCATGGCTCTTCTGGTTCTTACAGTTTCCCAGCTGTCCTGGCCAGTAGCTGTTGCTGTTGCCAAGCCTCCTCACCCACTGCCTTCTCCACTAAGTGCATGCTAGCTTCTCAATTCATCTGCTCTTCAAAGCACATGCAAAAAGTCCCATCACCCAGCAAGCTGTCAGAATTGCTTCCTCCCATGTTCTACCTAGAAGATACAGGCAGTCTAACCTCTCCTTTCTGAGACTGATGATCTGGAGATTTAAGGAAATCTCCTTAGTCAAAGTGTTGATGGAGTATTGGCTCCTGAGGATTCATAACTCATTAAAAACCTTACACTACTAACATTTTAACAAGGTTTAAAACTAGAATTTGGTGTAACTGTGTTGATGTCTAGGAAAACATGCATTTATCATTTTGTAGGTCAGTGACATATCCCTCCTAATATTTGCATCTGTGGTAATGAGGATTGTGTTCTGAACCTCCACTTTCTTTCTCCCTCTCACACACAAATAAAAGCATACACATGCACGGTTCATCAACAAAAAAAGAACAACATATAGTACTACAGTATATTTCAAAAGCTAACACCTTTGAGAAAATTGAGGGCAAAAACAATAAAAAATGTATGCTTGAGAGGGAAAAGCCAGACCTTCTATTAAAGTGCTAAATAAAGTAAATATATAATGTGAAACAGTGTGAAGACACTAAAATGGTGTCAGAGTGAAAGGTGAGAGTAATTTCATCCCCTTTTCAAAAGCTTTTAACAAAGGTAGATAGGAAGATAGATAGCATTGTGTGAAGGTGTGTCATTCATGCACGCACATATATATGCCGAATCTGTGCGGAGGTGAGAAAACAAAAGGCGACCGGATGCATTTCAAAAACTTTTAAGAGGGGAGGCCATAGATCACCCGAGGCTCTTATCTCAGCAACGCCTCTGGGCTCTGGGTGTGACAGCTTTAATGGGACAAAATAAAAAGCAGCTCCCATTCTGGTGCCGGGCTGAGCTTTAAGAGAAAGACACCTAAGCTGAGAAGTGGGCAAAGGTGTTCATAGTAATGTTTTTTTTAAATGGGTCTGCCTATTTTTCTTCTATTTGTTGTGGCATGATGCTGGACTTTAAATATGTCTGAAAGTGCTCAGTTTCCTTTGACACGCGACGAGCGCTGGCTTTTTGCAGACCTGGGTTAAATAGCACTTGAAAATGCATCTCTTTGATTTCCTCTAGCCATAAATGTGAAGTTTATTGTTTGTTTGCGATATGATCTCTCTACCTGGCACTACCAGGCGGACAAACAAACACAAAACATTTTTTATTTGAACTTTTCAATAAAGACCAAAATCCGCCTGTGGTTTTCTGACAAGTAATTATAATAGACCGCAGAGGCAGTGCATTTATATATAAGGTATTCGCTAGCGATCTGCTTCTGTCAGGCTTGATTGCTGATGATCAACGCTGATGCTCTGATGCGAGAGTCTCTATTCTCTCTGTTCTGTTTCAGCCTTCGGAGCACAGGAGCACTGCCGGTCTCTCCTGCCCAGGGACCATCGCCTGCTGCTGGGACACATTGCTGCCCTGGTTGGGAATCTGACCAAAAGATTAACACATATTCATATTAGGCACAAATCCAAAAATAAGAACTAAGTGATGAGGTGCAACAGATCAGAGTCAGAATCAGAATTTACTGCAGTCAAAAATAAAGTAGGTTAGTCGTAAAGAGCAAGACATGATGGGTCTGGTGTCCTGGATTCTTTCATATTGTACCACATCCAGGCAATTTTTTCTTCATATTTCTGTGCTACATAGGTCATAGTAAGTGTTTGCAGTTGTGATTACGTTAGCCAATCTTATGTTGAGATTTTCATCACTGTGGAGGCTGTACAAACACATGCCTTACATGACTTAGAGACCAAAGTTTTTGTGACCTAAAAAAAAAGCTATCTTTTCTGCCCGGGTGGCTTTTGCACAGGTGGAGAAACTGTACTGTACCATCTGTAAACAAAAATGTTATTATGTGTTGCACAGGGGACAATATACCCAGAGATTTGATAGAAGTCCAGATGAGATGTTAGCAGATAGCATTCTCTTTCATTTACTCAATGACAGAAACATGTCAGCAGAAAGGGGAACTATGCACTGTAGGTCTTTCTTTCCAGTAGCTGCTAATTCCTGTCTTGATTTATGCTTCCTCTCTAGCTCCAATATTACTGGCACTGTAAAACCAAAACTGCCCAGTTAACTGTATATGATATAAATTATGACCCATAGGCTGATCTTTTGACATTAGGTGTTTCTTTCTCTCCTGTTTATTACTCCAGATTTTAAAGCAACCATTGGCTGTACTCTGCAACATTAGCAAACACCAGCACATCGACTCAGTTCTCAACAAGTTCTGCTGACAATGAATTTCTCCCTGATGTCATTTTTTGGTCACCTTGACATCTGTCAGCTTATAATTATATGGCTGTTTTCTATGATGTGCCTGGGAACCCCCCCTTTTTGTCGTTAAAGTTGACCTAGCTTTTCTGCTCTCCTTGATGCTTCATCACTACTGAGTTGTGTTATATGGACCAATTTTATTGTTTTACTAACTTAATTGGCACAGTGGAAAGTCCTGCATATTTATTAGTATTTTGTCTCTTGATCAACTGTGCAATGAGACATATTATTTCTAAACTGGCCACATATATACCGATAATTTCAGCGTACTCTGTGCTTGAGTTGAGGGCACTTGGTCGTTGTTCTCCACCATCGCTCTCCTTCTCTTCTGGAGTACAGACAGCAGCTCTGCCCCGCCAACATTTCGACCAATTCCCCTCCTGGAAGGTTCTCTGCGGTGGTGCTGGCGTTTTATATTGTCCTGATATGCAAATGGAAAAAACAGTTCAAGAAGCGATCTGTCTACAGATTCAGATAAACATCTAAAATGTTCACATCTGAAGTGAAACGTTATAATGTTATACCAGCATTCCTTTTAATTCCAGGATGGCTGATTTTCTGTTTTCACTTTTTTGGTCCTATGACAGGATTTAAGAAGAATAAATGTTTCGTTATAGCACTATCAAATGCTTCTTATTTTATTTATATATATTTAAAAAAGGATAACTAACCTTCCAGGAGCTGTCATCATCCTGTAGGCCATAAAGTTAGAGGGTAGTTATCATGTAGAATTAAGTGGTTGCAACTTTAAATTATGGGAGCTTCGTTTGATGAAGTCCTCTTCTAAATGTCTGAAACATAAATAAATAGTGCATCTTTTTTACCTGTATTCTTTTGATAGGTCTCAGGATGATGCCTTTCTTTATCCTCTCCATCATTTCATCCACTGCCTTTGCCTTCATGTCAGACACTGGTGCTGACTCTTAAAAAATGACAATTAATAATACAATAAAAATTAAATATCTTTTTAAACCTCAATGATTTATGCTCAGAATTATACTGCTGGATGCAACGAAAATTATATGAAATTAAGTAGACGGTCTCACTGTTTTGATCAACTGCACTGACTCCATCTTTCCTCCTGCTTCTCAGGAAGTCCTGTAAACTAGACGGTGACAGAGGAAGATGCGACAGCGTTGAACTAATCTCACTGCTATGAACAGACAAACTTATATCATATGTTCATGTGCTTTTCTGACCAGTTTGAGAGGGAAAAGTATTTACAGCTTCAGGTCTTTCAGTGAGGATAATGTTCTGGTCTTACACGTACTTAGTGGCAGGAGTGGATGGGGGTGGAGGTGGTGGAGGTGGAGGCGGTGGAGATGGAGGTGGGGCAGGAGCAGGGGTGGATTCATCCACCAAGTCATCCATTTTATCCTCTCTGTTCAGTTTTTCTTGTAACTGTCTCACTTAAAAGGAAGAAACATTTAGTCTACTTTTGAGCAATTTTAACACAGATCTACAGTGAAAGAATGTAAAATAAAAAATATTTCTAAGAGGCACTGAAGTGAATTTGAACAATCAGATTGGTAACACAGCTTGCAGAAGTATGTCACGGTTACACCCTCCTTAGGTTGTAATTTTAACCCTATTATGTAAGTGTGCACAATCCCATTGGAGAATTTGCAATGATAAAAACACAAGACTGCAAAAAGAATAGATTAAAAGGCATAAGCGAGGAGTAAAATGACCACAAAGACACAAAATCAAACAAAAAATTTGAACAAAATTATAACATTTAACAATATTATATTTAAACACAGAGATGCAAAAGTGACCTGGCATAAAATGTGACAAAACAATGCAAAAACCACTACAAAATGAGCATGAGGAGATGCTAAGTTGCCATAGAGAAAGCCATATTGTCAAGAGTGAAAAACGAAAAACATAAAATTCAATTTAACTTAATTTGTATAGCACCACTTCACAACAATATAATCTCAGGGCACTTCACAGATAAATCAGTTCGAGCCAATTCATAGTAAATAATAGCCTAGTTAAGAAAACCAACAGATTGCAACGAATCTTGACTTTGATCGAATCCCCCATCCTGAGCATGCACAGGGCGACAGTGGAAAGGAAAAACTCCCTTTTAACAGGAAGGAGAAACCTCCAGCGAAACCCGGCTCAGGGAGGGCGGCCATTTGCCTCGACCGGTTGGGATGGAGAGGACAGAAAAAACAACTGGATGCCATGTAATCATGACAAGATGTAGTTATATTAAGAAACAAAAAATTGGTATGAACAGATGCGTAGCAATCAAGACACAAAAAAGGAACATAAACATGAGACATGACAACAAAATGGTCGAAAATAAACATTGTCACATTGGCTAACGTCAGATTCAGAACAACCATTAAGTTATGCAAGCTCACCATAAAGAGACACACTGGCTAAAAAGAATTTTAAAAAATCTAATAGAGAGGAAAGAGAAGAAATAATGCTATATGTAATTAAAACGCGTTGCACGTGCGAAAATAAAGCTCCCCGAAAGACCAAGTGTAATTCGAGCCCTGGTGATATGATGGCATTAAAAGGTGCAATTAATCAAAAATAGGCTATGAAATTAGAAGAGATTTGTAAAATGAACACAAACTAATGCAAAAAATATGCAAGATAAACACATTTGGGAGACACAAAACAACCTTATGTGAATGGTTTTTGTTTTATGTTCTAAGGAGGAAGATCGTGGGGCCTTTGACTCGTATGTGTTTGAGTGCACCAATGTTTAATAATCTATATATGACTGACACCCCACAGAGGAGTTTTTAGAAGGACTTTAATTTCCTGTTAACCCCTTAAAATAATAAAGAAAATATATATATAAATAAATAAGCAAAATATTTTTGCCCAAAACAGTTTTTAATGAATAAAAGATTAACTATTTTACTGGACTACATTTACTGGACCCTTGCTGATATAACAGGACCATTCTTGTTGCATCATCATCTGCTACTGGAGCACAGTGTGGCTTCAAAAGTAAATTGCATTTGCAACTGGTCTGAAACAAGTGTTTTGTGGATCTACAGTTATGATTATAGCCTGAAATGGTATCCATCTTTCAAATCTCAAGAATCTCAGCTTTCCAATGATGTACAACATGTGAAGGTACTCGAAAGGAAGAATTTATTTGTCATGTCCTGAACACAGGATGTCTGCTATCAGCGGGTTAATACTGGCCTACGTTGTTGCTACCTTCCTCCTGCAGCTGTGTGACAGAAGTGTTAGCTTCAGACAGTTGAGCTTCCAAAGTCTTCCTCTCCTCCTCACTCTTCTCCAGCTGCTCTCTCTGGTTCTGCAGCTCAGACAGGACACTGCTCTCCTCTGTAGCTTCCTTACTGTCTTTTATCTGATCAAAGGGACAGACAAACTGAAACATGACGCTAAACATTAATAGACCTGATATATATCTTGCTCCATCTTGACAATTTTATCACACCTGGTTCTGGAAGTGGAGCTGTATATCACGCAGCACTGTGCTAATGTGGGATATCTGCTCCAGCGCCTGCTGCAGCTGCAGCTGCATACTGGTATCAAGGTTCTGCTTCTCCATCATACTTTGTCTTTTGTCTGTCTTCTGCTCCACCAGCATCTGATGAGACAAAGTAAATCCAGCTTTATTGTGCTCTAACATTTTCAACAAGTCTTTATAATCATCTGCTTCTAAAAAAAAGAAATGAATAAAAATGGGAAAGAAATGCATCAACTACAATGATCCACCATTATCGGAAATATGAAGTGAGTTTAGAATAGCTGGTTGTAGAGTCTCTCCCCAGGAGGTTGTCACGATGCTCAGAAAATGTTTTCAGTGTTTGACTGAACAATGACTTGGAAGCAGTCATTACTCAGCTTCTATTTAGAGTGATAGCAATGCAGAGAGCATCATTATGCCTCCATTATGAAAAAAACCAAGGAAAAAAGACAAGCTTTTCCTCACTTCACTGCAAAATGTGATTTTGTCCAGAGTTGTGTGACAGATGAATACACCAAATGCCCAAGATAATTTACCCAAAACAAAAAAGTAAAAAACAACTACTCTCAAACTGAGGTTAGATTGGATTAGATAGATCTTTATTCATCCCTTACTGGGGAAATTTGGTGTTGCAGGCAGCTGTACATAGTATAAACAGTATAAGAACCAAAATAGAAAACAAAGATGATCTATATTTACATCCTTTTATTCTCTGACCATTTGACAAGAATAACCATTATGTTTTTAGTAAAGTGGATAATAATTGCAGGTAAGTAAGAACTGACATGTTTTATCTATCTAGCCCAGTCTTAAGAGAATACAAATAGCACATGTTGTCCTCATACGTGGTATAATTTAGGTTAGGAAGGCTGTCTAGACAAAGTTTCAAGTGACAACTGTTTAATGTAAAATAAACTAGTTGAGTTTTGCTACATATTCTTTTTTTTTTTTATTCTAACTTAACTATATATACCTACAACCATAACTTTTTGCAGTGGGACGACATAGAAAAGTAAGTCAGTAGAAAAGTGAAAGGACTGAGGAAAATATACTGCAAGACAGCTTGCAATTTCTCATTTCAGGGTTGGATGCTTAACACTATCCACTAAACCAGGTATCTCTGTCCTGGATGGTCATTGTCCAAATAATGTGAGTCATGTGTGTTGAAGCAACGAAGCATCTAAAACCTGCAGGACAGTGGTCCGAGGACACAAATCCCTGTAGTAAAACTCTTTCTCCCCCTTATTAGGGGTTTTTGTCATTGACAGCACTGTTGACATTATTACATCTTAGATTGTATATCCCCCAGGCATTACTTTACTGGGGGTGGCGTGGCTCAGCAAGGTAGAGCGGTTGTCTTGTTAACCCAAGGGTTGCCGATTCGATCCTCGGCCAAGTCGAGTTCATGTCAAGGTGTCCTTGGGCAAGACACCGAACCCCTTATTGCTCCTGATGGGTCATGGTGACCTTGCATGGCAGCTACCGCCATTAGTGTGTGAATGGGTGAATGTGATGTATAATATATAAGTACGGACTATTTACATCATCACATCATGGCAAGAGTAGAAATGTCATCAGTTTCAGGCTGTGGGGCAGTAGAAAACAGTCTTTCATGAGATCATATTGATTTATTCAGTTTTTACATTACAGTGAAACGAAGTGGGTTGGCCTTGGACAAGGCTTAATTATTGGTTCCACTATATTAGATGCTTGCTCTGGACTTTTGTCTGGTGAAAAATTACCAACGAACTTTAACTCAAACCATACTTTTCTGTCTGACAGTGGGTAACACATTTAGTCTAAAATACCTGATTTTCAGATTAGATCACTGCTTTGATGCATTCAATGCCTCCAGCATGATACAACCTCCACTGTGTCTTACTGGAGAGCTTCAGTTAGTCACCAACACACAAACTGATGCACTACATTTTGTGTTTGTATTTTCACTTTAGCTTAATCTTGTGGATTGGGGAATTGCTTTACTTGCATTTATTTTAGAGATATTCAAAGTTGTCAATAATTTTGGTCAGCACCACAATGGGTATTGGTAAAAATTAACAGAGCTTTTATTGACTGCATTAGCTAAAAAGCGGTTTTATACCCTTACATTCGTTTATGTACTTTTTAATGGTTCTTCTGCACCCCACTTTGATGTAAAGCACTGCATGAATTGTCATGTACATGAAATGTGCTAAACAAATAATTTTGCCTTGCCTTATTAATACATTTCTGGTGGTAATTTTCCACTTCAAAGCAGAATCAAGCTTAGAATCTGCCTTTTGTAGTTTATGTAGTTTAGAATGAGTAGAAATCTCTTATTTATGAATCTCTTATCCACTCATTCTCAGAAATTACTGAGAAAATGACCCCACTGCACTCTGGTCACAGTGAATTCATAAAGTGCTCTCAGTTGTGTGAACATTTCCATGAGTTAATACGTGATAAGAGAAGAGGAAATGTGAGAGAAAGTGGTTTTCACTTCAGTGTCTATATTTTTTTTTTTTTTACTGCAGCATCAGGTGCTCTGTGTCAGCACACTAGTTTCACACTGCAAATTACACCGCTCTGAACTGTGGTCCCTCTTCAGCAGAGAGCAGTTTTCACACAGCAATTAGCACAGTTATTTCATACACACCCAGATTCAAACACAGACACAAAAACAACAAAGACACACACACACACACAAAAGCTCCAAATTGCTTCCTGTTTGAGGATCTGCATCATTATACCACCATGCATCACAGAGAAGAGGTGTGAATGGTTGTTGTTTTCAAAACACATGAAAACACACAAATAGCAGTGCATACAAGAGGCATTCAACACTGGTGGGGGGGTCTTTTACCATGAATTGATAGTAAAGGGCCTGAATTGTGTGAAGAGTTGGGGGTCCTTTTCACAGGTAAGGACCCCTGCGAGGCAGCCCATTGTGCGCCTGTCCGGTAAATGGAGGACATTGTGCACAAAGGCGACAATTGCTATATGCTCTGGAAAACATAAAGGTGTCAGGCAAAGACAGGTTGTGCTTAAAAACCACTATTCTCCAACAGCAGCCATGATGACCACTAATTATGAGGGAGGGAGGGGCTAAATGGGAAGGGAACAGAGATGTTTTGAAAGAAAAGCCCCTCATTAAAGGAGCAGCTGGGACAGCAAAAGCTCCTCTGTGTGTGTGTGTGTGTGTTTGTTTGGGTATGAGGATTTAAGTGAATTGATGTTTTTCGATTTTCCTGCTTGTGTACAAGTGTGTGTTTGTGCTTTGTCTTGTGTGTGAATGCCCAGCATCATTGAGAGAGGCAGAACCTGACCCTCTGTAAGAAAATGGAGTATGGAGACCCCCTATGTCCTGCCACCTCTGCTGCTCTTTGACAGCTTAACTGTGTTCCTGCATGTGTGTTTATGTTTCTAGTTGTGTATTCCTGTCCCTCCCCTTTGTCCGCCTGTCCACTCGTTCACCGCAGCTGCCTGAAGGTCAGAGCCAACACTTTTTCCACCTTCCTGTGGCACGACCTGTCACCCTCAGTATCTATAGGTGTGAATGTGTGACAGAAATATTTTATGAAATGCCAAAAACACACGTGTGCACACACAAGTACACACCTGGTGGGCAAAGACTTCAGCATGCTGCCGGAGGCCCTGCTCCAACTCCAGTTTCTGAGAGATTTCTGTGAACTCCTCGGTGACAAGCTGGGAGACTGCAGAGAAAACATACAGAGGAAAAACCTTTTAATATTGTTGAAAACATTCCATGCATTATGTTTATGACCAAAGACTGGGATGTTTATTTATTTTATTTTTTAAAAAGATACTGTTGTGTAAAATGTAAATAAAAAAAAAGTGGAATAATTCACAAATATTATAAACCAATATTTAATTTACATTGAAAATTAGAAAATATGCCACATGTTGAAACTGTCATGAAAACTATCAGGTCATTCAGAATTTAATTGCAGCAATGTGTTTTAGAAAGTTGGCGCGAGGCAACAGCCTTAAAAAGTCAATGGTACTTAAAAGAAAGAGCTGGAGAACCTGCTGCAACTAATTAGTTTAATTGGCAACAGCTCAGCAACATAAATTAGAGTGTTTTCACACTAGGATAGACCAGACTAGACTAGCCTCGGTCCTATAGGGGACTTGGTTTAGCTGGGGGATGCATCATTCTTCCGAACTGTACGGATCAGACCTTTAAAATAATGTGCTTCCCTCTCCACCAGAAGCGGTGCTGCACCAAGAATTACTCGTAGAAGACGAGAAGCAGAACAAAGAGGATAGGTTGTTCATCTATTGGTTAATGCAGAACAACTTTGGTTTCTAGTACATAACAGATAAATACAGAGCTGCATCAAATCATCGCGGTCTAGGGTTGATCAGATTTCTATCAGAACTTTTATTGAGTTCTTCCACATCTGACCTTGAGATATTACTTCCTTGCAGACCCACCTATTATCACAAACGCACTCGTGTTGTGGTTGAGATAACCCACAGAGCCATGCACTGAACCCACAATGCACTTTGCTTTATAGCCTGCTTCCTGCATTTGGTCTGCTTGCAGTGGACCAAGACCTTAAGCTGTAGGCAGACCACTTCTTCCACTTCTTTGATTTGAATTATAATTTGTTTGCGTATTTACAACACCTCAAACAAGATTGAGTTGCTGATCTTCTAGATTCCCAGATGTTTATGGATTTTGTGAAAAGAGAAGAAGATGAAAGTCAAGGATGAAGTTGAGATTTTTTTTTTATTTTTTTTTTTAGATGCGTTGCTGCCATCAAATTCAAGATGATTTGATATGTTTTCAAAGTTCTGGTATGAATAAAAAATTGATTTATAAGAAGTGTAAATAATCATTTTATTTATGTTTGACATGGCGCCCCAATGTGTTTGAAATTGGTGTCAAAATGGAAATAAATCGCAAAGCAAAATGTTTGAAATTTGTGTCAAATTGTAACTTAAATATGAAAAGCAATTTACAGAAGAAGAAAAGGCATCGTCATCGTCATTATAATAGGCATGTACCTCGTTTGATTTTATTCATGGTCTTGCTCTGTTTACTCATTTTCCTCAGAATGGCCTCCTTCTCCTCAACCTCGATAGCAAGCTGAGGGAGAAACATCAGTGTTTAGGGGCCACAACGATTTTCACTTCACATGAAACAGTCTGGTGGCAATGTGAAAGCATCTTTGTGCACTGAATTACTCAGCATATGAACAAGCTAAGGAAGGAAAGCAACGTTTTTACAGTGGTCATAAACTCACTAATACCCATTAACTGGCTTTTGAGTGCAATGTCACTTTCTCCTCACAGAAACACATATTTACTGACTGCTAGCCTGCATCTTACAAGAAGTTGTGACACTGGCAGCTATGACTCACAAACAAAAAGACACAAGGCTCATCAGTTGTTATCTGTCTGCAAGTCAGCTTGCAGCTTATTTTCAGTCCCATCGTGTAGGGCATATCTCTTCATTCCAGTCAAATATAATAAATTAGCCTAATTATAAAGCAAATAAAAAAGCCTCCATCGTGTTGTTGCTGTTCCAGGCTTGTCCTGTGAAAGGTATGGATAGCACACAATAGATACAATAGATTGTAGCTCCCAGATCACTAAGGGAAAAACATGCTACTACTCATATAGCAAACACATTTGAGCCTAATCCGGCTATGTTTGGGCACTTCCGGCTCAGTTGTGGGCCACACGTTGTCCAAATGTCTTTAGCCAGCCTGGATTTAAATTACAACAACAATGTTGGAACTTGGCCACATGTGATCTACCGAAGAACAATATGGCTATAAAGATAAGTTGGATTTGCAACTGGTCTGAAATAAGTGTTCAATAAGTGCCTAAAATTGTTTACATTGTTCAAATCGCAAGAATCTTAGCTTTCCAATGGCGTATAACATGTGAAGGCTGAGTAAAATACATATTTATTTATTATGTTCTGCCTACGGTACCTCTAGAACCTTGTTTTAATAGGCATACCTGCCTGCTTCCAAATAAAAAGGATGGGAACTTAACCTTGAGTAATACCTTTCACCCTAACAAGTGATCTATAAATATAGATTTTTTCTGATACAGACTAAGCTTTGCTCTCTATGAGGATTGATAATCCCAAAAGGTGAGTGTTTGTGGGACGTGTTTTTTTTGTTTGTTTGTTTGTCTTGTTGCTAACATTACCTGGTCTCTGAGTTGGACTTGCTCTCTGGTCAGTTCCTCCACTTGTTGCTCCAGCTGCAGCTTCTCAGCCAGCAGACCATCCACTGTTGCCTGCAAAGCTAACACAAAGACAGAAGCACAGGTTTAACATTAATTTGTCATTTACATTATTCTTTGTCTGATTTCCGCCTACAGCCTCTCACTCTCTGAAACAATCACATTAGCCTCCTAGGTCAACAATGGAGGAGGCTGGTTTTAGACAACTTGTGGATTATTGTGTGGAAAACAGGCAGAAAAGGATGGCCAGACAATCTGACTTCTTCAGAGATCATTTAAGACCTCAACACACCCATTGCAGATATTACTAACTGGGTGACAACATCTTTTCTATATCAAACTCAGAATCATCATTATGAATCTACAGAATTAGCATTTCCTCAATTTTGGTCCCCTATCACCTAACTCTTGGTGAAATGTCAGCATATATGTCTAATCCAACTGATGCATTTTTTTAATGTTGTTTTCATTTGCCTACAACCTTAAAATGGTAATCATCCCAATAGGATATGGCAATGCATGAAATCATCAGACTTATGAAGACCACCAGTAAAGGAAATACGTCACGCTCCTTTAGAAGGCTCTTCACTGGCTCGCTGCAGAAAGATATAGATGGAACTAGATCTTGAAAATTTAATAAACACTTTTAAGCTTCATGGACTGTTAGCACTAGAATATAGAGCTGAACTCCAGACCCCCTATGAGCCTAAATGCAACCTGATGCCTAATGCAGGTTATTTCTGGAAAGTCTTTGTTTTATCTTAAAACTAAAGGCAACCAGACTGTTCTTGGTCAGGCTATTCAGCTGTGGGATTTTCATATGGAAGAGATCGGGAAGCCCTAAACTGTCATCAGTCAAAAAGCTAAAATAACAATAATAATGTTTCATTTTAATTTTAATTTAAAGTTCGATTCATGTCATTAGTGACTAACCTGTGATCTTGGCTTGACTCTCAAGCAGCAGTGCATTTTCACTGTTGTCTTTGCCGGCATCAACAACATCACCCTCATTTATGGAGTCGACTTCTGCGTCAAGGTCCACAGCAGCCAGGTTATCTGGCAGCTCGGGGATCAGCGGTAGCAGCATCTGACTTCTCCTTTTCAAGACTTTGTTCTCTTTGCTTACCTTAGAAACAGAAGAGATGGTTGGGAGGGGGAGCCGACTATTACTAAAAGCAGCGAGCCTTTACTTACGAAAGGAAAGGAAACAATTTACCTTTAGAGCTAGTGCCTCGGCGCTCTCCCTACAGGACCTTTCGATCTGGAACTGTATCTCCAGTACATTAATCTCTTTCAGGAGCTGATTGGAAACTGAATATAGGAAGAAGAGGTTTGTCATTGATAGACATATTTTTAAAAAGAAAGAAAGTTCTTTCTGTATTTTTAATAATTTGTTTAAAATTGACTAATCTAAATGTGTTTCATCCTTTGTGCTTTTCTTCTTCTAAAGACTTTATCTGCCTGAGATGGTACAATGTCATCCTGAAATCTACTCATGGGAGTTACAATTATGTTCCCCTAGGGAATCTCTGGGTGGGTTGTGGGGCGCCAGAGTCTCTGTTATTATCTTTTCAGTCTCTGTATAACCAAAGCAGAAGCTGCATCTAGATTCTTGATGCAAAGTTGAGCTGGACTGGAGAGATGGTCCAGGAAAACCCCAGGAGTCCCCTGGAGTAGCTGGATAATGTTGCTGAGAGAAGGATGTTTGGGTTTCCCTCCTAAACCTGTTGCTTCTCTGACAAAACTCTGAATAAGTGGAAGACAGCGATGCATGAAGGAAGGAAGGAATGTGTCATGGTTTAAGTAGTGTTCTTTGTTTTTTTTCCATTGTCGATGTGTTTTGCACTGCATGGTCATCTGCTGAAAAACACACATGAAGCTCATGAACAAGTAAAGTGAATTCTCACCATCTTTCAGTTCAGTCAGTCTCTGATTGGCTTCATCCCTCTGCTTTTCCAGGATCTCACACTAACAATCAAATCCAACAAAGCAAACAGAACAAAAGCAGATCTGCCTTCCATCACCAAATCCATACTCAATTTTATTCACCTTTGATTCTGTTATCAGACAGCTGATAATACAGCTGAGTAACCAAGAAAAACAGCATTCGCAAGCTAACATGGCAAATGCTGCATGTCCTCATTAACGGATTCATGTTCGTGTACTTTTAAGTGCTTTTTCATTATCTTCTGTTTTACTATTTGTTTAAAATAAAATGAGTGTTTTTTTCTTTACGTACATATCTTTCGTCAACCAAAGAGACCAAACCAAATCAAGGACTCATTTTATCTGCTTGTAGGATTCAATGTTTACTTCTGGACAGATTGCCTCTAATGCACAGAGTAAAAGCAATACCTGAATATCTCCTCCATCTTCAGAGGATAAATAACTCTCCTCATCTGAGTCTGTGGAGAGAAGCAAAACATTTTATCTGCATATAACAGACAGATGGTGAAATGTGTTCATTGTTGAGTGGAAAGCAAAGATCCTCACACACAGCCAGGGCGACTGGAAGAGGAAGTTAATGAACCCTTTAGGCGGAAAAAAATAAGGAAATGAAATTACGGGAGTATGCTATGACCAGGTTTCACTTTCTCTGACTCATCATGAGTCGCTGGCCATTGAAAATGAGAAACACACTTGTTTTCCAGTTTCAGCTTCAAATCTCAGTAATTAACAATCTATGTGTTTTGTATTAGATATATATTCAAAATAGGAGTTTGTGTTTGAGTGTGTGACAAAATGTCCAATTTTAGGGGTATGAACATCAGTTTTTATGTGACAAGATTTCTTAAAACTATCCTTTTCAATTCATCAAACATGCCATTAATTTATAATCAATTCCAATTTCATGTTTTTTGTGTTGAATTCTTTAAAGGCCAGATTATCTATTTTCTCATTTACACCACTGAAAATGTCCAAACTTATAGCCTGCAGGATTTTTAGCTAAAAATAAAAATGTGGATGGAGATTTGAAGTTTTTATTGAAACTGGTGCAAACTGTGCAAGAACTTAAAAGAATGGTGATATGGAGCTGATCGAGTGTGCTGCTGGGAAAGCAAAACCCAGGTTAGATGGCAACCAGTTTTGCATCTTACTGGTTGTCTTTCTTGCCTTTAGAAACACAACACTGCTCTGTTTTTAACAGAGCTGATAATATAAGAGCTGCATTGCACATCACCTTGGCAAATTGGAAATAGTTAGCTAAGCTTTTTGTAGCAAAACATATTTTTTTGTGTCTTTGGTAAAGTGTGCTAACCATGATGTCTTTCTAGCATCTTTAATGTAGTCAGAAAGACGTGCAGTAGTAGAGAGGAGGAAGTTAATCACATGTTTGTGAGTCAGTGTTTTACCCTTAATCTCCTGTTGCACCCTAGTTGGCTACAACCACCTAGCAGCATAAAATATGTTATCTTGTTACTGTTTAGCCTAATCTCGGTGCAGTCGGAGAATCATTTAACGCCATGAAAAGCTAACCGGCAATAAACAGTTGTAGATCAATTTGCGGCGTATGCTAAAACTGAGTCGTGACAAAGCAGCCACATGTGCTGAGTTGGTGCGAAGACAATTTAGCATTTAAATTCAAATGAATGTGCACTAGTGTTAAAATGTGTGTAGGAGAAATTTGCCCCCAGGTTTTTCTGTCATGTGACTAACATTGTAAATGAATCTGTTTTAACCTGAAGCACAATCTCAGTCACACCAAACACCAACTGAGAACTGAGCCCGATGATTAATAAAACAGAGTAAATAAAGTTAAGTTTAAAAAAAACTTTAAGACAGGAACTGAACCTAAATCTCCTTGGTGATATTGTATATGACATTCATCTACTCAAACAGACCTGCCATTTGGATTTTATTGCTCTTTATTGAACCTCTCCTTACTTCATTAAGCAGGCACACCTTCCCCTGCAGCGGTTTAAATGTAATTTATATGGAAAAAGTTTAAAGTCAATGGCAGAAATTTCAAAGCAGACAAAATTACAAAAAGTTGAATAATCTGTATATTGAACATCTGCTCAAAATGGAAGCATTTTGAGGCTAATGGGGAGTTAATTATAAACTTTCTTCATGAACTGAATGAATTAACCTCACCTGTGGCAGCGTTGTCCTCATCTTGTAACCACATCCTGCTATGTGTTTCAAGTATTAGTCTTTTACAAAACTACCAAAACAAAAACAAAAAACACTTTCCAGCACAGAAAAAAATCCTTTTTTCTGTCTGAGCAGCTTTCAGATTAGACTGAAAGAAGCAAGTCAGGATTTTTTGCTTAAACCCTCCCCTTCTGCTAAGTTACCAAAATGAGGAACTCACTCCTCACACTGACTGGAAAAACATCTTATTCATCAATACTATTTATTTGAAAGGTTTTATTTTATTACTTTTGTTTTGAAGATAACTTTTCTGCAACTAATATTTGCTTATTTTTGCTTTTGATGTTGCTGGTAGAGACTGTCTGAACTTCTCCCCCCTTTTTGAAAAAAGGAAAATGTAGCTTTTCTCCACACGTGGTCTCTAAGGGACGTCACTGTCTCTCTGCTGCAAGATCACTGTCACTCAAGCAGTCAGGGCAAAGCAAAGGCTGCTTTCTCTCCTCTATTAGCATCTGTGCTGGAGTTCATGACCTGTGAAACACCAGCCACCTACCATAGGAGCCACATTTCTGTGTGACAGTTGAGCAGACGACCACGAGGGATGGCAGCGATGACGCTGTTGACACATATTTCTCCATTGTGAATAATTTAGAAGCTTGTAATTCCTGGTCTTCGCTTCCTTTTATTTATTTATCCACCTTTCAGGAGTTTATTTGTAGTGGTACACCCAGAGTTCAGTCGGGTTAAGTACTACCTGCATTTAATTCTCAGCCTTTAATTGAGCTTGGAAAGCTTTGCATATGAATCTGATGCCTCAGTCCCAGATGGAGATTGAAATCTTGAAGAACAATATTTGTTAAGGGATTTTTCTTTTACTTAGAAGGAGTAAAAAGTAAAGGTAATGTTTTGTGTCCTTTGTGTGTATTTGTTTCATTTAAAGAAAATTAAAAAACGGAGAGAATATTTTTTGGGGGGTATTTTTCAGATGATTATTAACACAGATTCAGGTTTGGTATAATTTGAACAATAATAAACTACATGAAAGAACGATATCTAGTGACACAGCTGCTGTAATATAAAACATTTGTGACAAAGTTCCAGGTTGTTTAAGCCATGCATTGATCACCAAACCATATTTTAGTTTCTGAATCTTGTCAAGCATTTAATTTTCTAAACTTTAACAAGTTGCATTGATGATGTACAGAAACATTTAGGAATTAAAAGTAAAGGAAAAGGAGGGGGAACATATCAGTGGCAGGACTTACCACTGCATGAACCAGAGATACCTGAAGTGGAACAAGAGAAGTAGATTAATTTCCTTTAAAACTTGAACAAAGTTTGTTCAGGTGAAAGCAGCTGTATTAGATCCATCCACCACCTGATAACTACTTGTATGCAGTGTGATGAAGCTAATGGTCATTTGTTAGGAAAAGTTGTCTGCATGCATTCAGTTGTGGTTTTCTGAAAATGTCCTGTGTGTTTTTTACTGTTTTTCTCAGTCGCTTTGTGCATTTCTCACATCCGACTTTACATTCTCATAACTATTAGTTCAAACCTAACAACAGTTAGTTCAGAGTAGCATTTCTCATTGCATTGATCAAATTGCAAATGCTTTTGGACATGAAGCATTTGCTTTAATACAATTCTCGGCTATTTCGTAACATTATCATTTGCTTTGGTCATATCAGTCAAAATTACCCAATCTTGCAACTGGAGAATAGTCAATCCCCATTAAATTAATAGACCTCATTTCATTGCTTGAGCCATTACACACAAATATGTTGAACTAGTTGTTAAAATCTGTCAAGCAGATTTATTTCTTTGTAATATTTTCCTGGAATGTCTCCTAAATTGAACAACAGCTCTAAGATGAACCTCAGCTTTCTCTAAATCCAATAGAGGTGTTTTTCTCTGCCCAGAGGTGGAAGGT